>OX459030.1:66688577-67399577 GCA_949775025.1 Tricholauxania praeusta | reverse complement strand
GAGACAGGTCATGGCCCCTACCCCGAAGCAATGCTAACGCAGCCCCAGGGTAGGAGGCCTGGAGGCCTGAGGTTGTGGACTTTAGTGAATTAACACACTCTGAAGCTGCGACGGCAGTGAATAAGGTTAGCGAACTGCATGATCCTTGCGGTTCATTTACCACAACCTTCCCACGAAAAAAAAAAAAAAAAAAAAAAAAAAAAAAAAAAAAAAAAAAAAAATTATTATTATTATTATTATTATTATTATTATTATTATTATTATTATTATTATTATTATTATTATTATTATTATTATTATTATTATTATTATTATTATTATTATTATTATTATTATTATTATTATTATTATTATTATTATTATTATTATTATTATTATTATTATTATTATTATTATTATTATTATTATTATTATTATTATTATTATTATTATTATTATTATTATTATTATTATTATTATTATTATTATTATTATTATTATTATTATTATTATTATTATTATTATTATTATTATTATTATTATTATTATTATTATTATTATTATTATTATTATTATTATTATTATTATTATTATTATTATTATTATTATTATTATTATTATTATTATTATTATTATTATTATTATTATTATTATTATTATTATTATTATATATTATTATTATTATTATTATTATTATTATTATTATTATTATTATTATTATTATTATTATTATTATTATTATTATTATTATTATTATTATATTATTATTATTATTATTATTATTATTATTATTATTATTATTATTATTATTATTATATTATTATTATTATTATTATTATTATTATTATTATTATTATTATTATTATTATTATTATTATTATTATTATTATTATTATTATTATTATTATTATTATTATTATTATTATTATTATTATTATTATTATTATTATTATTATTATTATTATTATTATTATTATTATTATTATTATTATTATTATTATTTATTATTATTATTATTATTATTATTATTATTATTATTATTATTATTATTATTATTATTATTATTATTATTATTATTATTATTATTATTATTATTATTATTATTATTATTATTATTATTATTATTATTATTATTATTATTATTATTATTATTATTATTATTATTATTATTATTATTATTATTATTATTATTATTATTATTATTATTATTATTATTATTATTATTATTATTATTATTATTATTATTATTATTATTATTATTATTATTATTATTATTATTATTATTATTATTATTATTATTATTATTATTATTTATTATTATTATTATTATTATTATTATTATTATTATTATTATTATTATTATTATTATTATTATTATTATTATTATTATTATTATTATTATTATTATTATTATTATTATTATTATTATTATTATTATTATTATGTATTATTATTATTATTATTATTATTATTATTATTATTATTATTATTATTATTATTATTATTATTATTATTATTATTATTATTATTATTATTATTATATTATTATTATTATTATTATTATTATTATTATTATTATTATTATTATTATTATTATTATTATTATTATTATTATTATTATTATTATTATTATTATTATTATTATTATTATTATTATTATTATTATTATTATTATTATTATTATTATTATTATTATTATTATTATTATTATTATTATTATTATTATTATTATTATTATTATTATTATTATTATTATTATTATTATTATTATTATTATTATTTTATTATTATTATTATTATTATTATTATTATTATTATTATTATTATTATTATTATTATTATTATTATTATTATTATTATTATTATTATTATTATTATTATTATTATTATTATTATTATTATTATTATTATTATTATTATTATTATTATTATTATTATATTATTATTATTATTATTATTATTATTATTATTATTATTATTATTATTATTATTATTATTATATTATTATTATTATTATTATTATTATTATTATTATTATTATTATTATTATTATTATTATTATTATTATTATTATTATTATTATTATTATTATTATTATTATTATTATTATTATTATTATTATTATTATTATTATTATTATTATTATTATTATTATTATTATTATTATTATTATTATTATTATTATTATTATTATTATTATTATTATTATTATTATTATTATTATTATTATTATTATTATTATTATTATTATTATTATTATTATTATTATTATTATTATTATTATTATTATTATTATTATTATTATTATTATTATTATTATTATTATTATTATTATTATTATTATTATTATTATTATTATTATTATTATTATTATTATTATTATTATTATTATTATTATTATTATTATTATTATTATTATTATTATTATTATTATTATTATTATTATTATTATTATTATTATTATTATTATTATTATTATTATTATTATTATTATTATTATTATTATTATTATTATTATTATTATTATTATTATTATTATTATTATTATTATTATTATTATTATTATTATTATTATTATTATTATTATTATTATTATTATTATTATTATTATTATTATTATTATTATTATTATTATTATTATTATTATTATTATTATTATTATTATTATTATTATTATTATTATTATTATTATTATTATTATTATTATTATTATTATTATTATTATTATTATTATTATTATTATTATTATTATTATTATTATTATTATTATTATTATTATTATTATTATTATTATTATTATTATTATTATTATTATTATTATTATTATTATTATTATTATTATTATTATTATTATTATTATTATTATTATTATTATTATTATTATTATTATTATTATTATTATTATTATTATTATTATTATTATTATTATTATTATTATTATTATTATTATTATTATTATTATTATTATTATTATTATTATTATTATTATTATTATTATTATTATTATTATTATTATTATTATTATTATTATTATTATTATTATTATTATTATTATTATTATTATTATTATTATTATTATTATTATTATTATTATTATTATTATTATTATTATTATTATTATTATTATTATTATTATTATTATTATTATTATTATTATTATTATTATTATTATTATTATTATTATTATTATTATTATTATTATTATTATTATTATTATTATTATTATTATTATTATTATTATTATTATTATTATTATTATTATTATTATTATTATTATTATTATTATTATTATTATTATTATTATTATTATTATTATTATTATTATTATTATTATTATTATTATTATTATTATTATTATTATTATTATTATTATTATTATTATTATTATTATTATTATTATTATTATTATTATTATTATTATTATTATTATTATTATTATTATTATTATTATTATTATTATTATTATTATTATTATTATTATTATTATTATTATTATTATTATTATTATTATTATTATTATTATTATTATTATTATTATTATTATTATTATTATTATTATTATTATTATTATTATTATTATTATTATTATTATTATTATTATTATTATTATTATTATTATTATTATTATTATTATTATTATTATTATTATTATTATTATTATTATTATTATTATTATTATTATTATTATTATTATTATTATTATTATTATTATTATTATTATTATTATTATTATTATTATTATTATTATTATTATTATTATTATTATTATTATTATTATTATTATTATTATTATTATTATTATTATTATTATTATTATTATTATTATTATTATTATTATTATTATTATTATTATTATTATTATTATTATTATTATTATTATTATTATTATTATTATTATTATTATTATTATTATTATTATTATTATTATTATTATTATTATTATTATTATTATTATTATTATTATTATTATTATTATTATTATTATTATTATTATTATTATTATTATTATTATTATTATTATTATTATTATTATTATTATTATTATTATTATTATTATTATTATTAATAGCTATTATTTTAATAGAACAAAAAGTCAAAGGAGATCCTACCCAGCCATCAGCATACAGACCATTGTGTATGCTTGATAGCGCTGGAAAGCTGCTAGAGAAGATGATTAAATACCGTTTATCTGTAGCCATTGAAGACGCTGGTGGATTGTCGGAACGACAACATGGATTCCGAGCGGGAAGATCAACTCTTGGCGCTATAGAAGACGTGGTGTCTAGCGTAGAGCACGCACAACGAGGGAACCATCATTCCAGGAGGATTGTCTTATTGGCAACACTAGACATCCGCAACGCTTTTAACAGCCTCAGGTGGGCAGATATCATTGACGCTCTAAAAACAAGGTTTGCTACTCCGCAATACCTGCTGAGGATCATACAGAGCTATCTGATGGATCGCGAGCTCATATATGACACCTGCGAAGGAAGAAGGACAAAACAGATAACATCTGGAGCAGCGCAAGGGTCTATCCTAGGCCCAGATCTTTGGAACTTGAGCTACGACGAAATCCTCCGTATCGAAATGCCGGATGATACACATCTGGTGGGGTACGCAGACGACATTGCAGCTGTAATAACGGCTCGCAACACCGACGAGGCCAAGAGGAAATTAAACCAGGTTATGCTGAGGACAAGGGAATGGCTGGAGACTCATGGACTTCAACTAGCCGCTGAAAAGACACAGGTTATACTGCTAACAAAGCGGCACATCCCGTTAGAACTGGAGCTGCAAGTATGCGACAGCATACTTAAAACAAAGAAGGTAGTCAAGTACCTCGGCATAAGAGTTGACCCAAGATTGACTTTTTGGGCTCAAATACAGCATGCAGCAATAAAAGCAGCCAAGATAACGGGCATGCTTAGTAAGCTCATGGCGAACATCGGGGGACCAAGACAAAGTAAACGGAAACTCCTAATGGCGACAACGAACTCGATACTGCTCTACGGCAGCGAGATATGGGCAGGCACTCTGGAGGCGAAATGCCGGCAAAAGACGCTATTGTCAGTGCAACGAACTGCTGCGCTCAGAGTTGCATGTGCGTACCGCACAGTCTCCGAAACGGCTGTGCTAGTAATAAGTGGGGTTATCCCCATTGATCTACTAGCCAGCGAACGAAAGATGGTCTGGGAGGCAAAAAAGGAGGGAAACCAGGCCATAAGCCCTGCAGCCGCAAGGCAGGAAACCCTCTCCAAGTGGCAGGACAGATATCACTTGGAAGTCAGCGGCAGGTGGACAAAAAGATTGATCCCTTGCATAAGAAGATGGTTCGAGAGAGACTTTGGTGAGGTAAATTATTACCTCACCCAGTTTTTATCGGGCCATGGATACTTCCAGAAGTATCTACACCGTATGGGCAAAACAGAACACCCTTTCTGTATATATGGAGACGCTGATGAAGATGACGCAGAGCACACCTTCTTCAACTGCAGTCGATGGGACAACGAACGCGCATCCTTACAGGAATCAGTCGGCCAGTGCTCCGCTGACAACGTGATCGAAAGGATGCTGCAGAGCGAAGAAAACTGGAAGGCAGTTGCAGGTTTTACTGAGGACATTCTCAGAAAAAAGAAGTGGGACCTGGACGCAGGCATGTGATTTGAGACAGGTCATGGCCCCTACCCCGAAGCAATGCTAAGGCAGTCCCAGGGTAGGAGGCCTGGAGGCCTGAGGTTGTGGATTTTAGTGAATTAACACACTCTGAAGCTGCGACGGCAGTGAATAAGGTTAGCGAACTGCATGATCCTTGCGGTTCATTTACCACAACATTCCCACGAAAAAAAAAAAAAAAAAAAAAAAAAAATAGAACAAAAAGTTCTGTTTTGTTTTGAAAATAATTTAATGAGTCTGTACCCAGAATGTCTTAATAATTTATCTGGGTTTTTTAGTCTTTTCTTAATTTTGAAACATAAATTTTAATTTTTTGTTTGCTATGTATGTGTATACATCTTTTGTATGCATCCAAATATATATTACGCATAGCTTGTAGCGAGAATAAAAATTCTTTCCTCTAAAAACTTTCAAATTAAATTGTCTAGGTTATTTCTGTTTTATTTACTTCAGCTAAAGTTGCATTTATTTCGTTTTGTTTCATTTCATTTTTCAAAATAAAGGAATGCTGATACTCATATGTACAAAGCTGAGCCCAAGCTGCATTTGCTTTTATTATTTTCGTTTTGCATTTGAGCTTATTTTAATTGGAATGAAATGTGTCATATTTCTACTACTACTGTTGAGGTAGGTTAGTTATATGTGACCGCGTAGCACACGTTGCAAAATGTTTTAATTCAAAAAAAAATTTTTTTTATTCAGGTTCGTTAAATAATTTTAATAAATTATTATGTAACTTCTTTTTCTTTCCTTTTATTACAACTTCTGTTGTAACTGGCCCTCTGTCTCCCAAAACTTTAAATGGGCCTATCCATATGGGAGAAAATTTATTTTTTCTAGTCTGATTTTTCATCAAAACTTTATCCCCTTGTTTAAATTTAACTGGGTTGGTTGAACATCATATTGTTTTTTCGATAGTTCTTTTGCCTTTTCTTGATTCTTCCTTACTAGTTCGTGAGTTCTTTGAATTTGAAATTTTAATACTTTTAATTGGTCCTCCGCGTTATAAAGCGGTGAACATTTTCGTTTCAAATTCGTAGGTAATTCAAAATTGAAACCGTACAAAGTACGAAACGGAGTTTGCTTAGTAGAAGTATGGGTCGTATTATTATGGCCTGATACTCATATGTACAAAGCTGAGCCCAAGCTGCATTTGCTTTTATTATTTTCGTTTTGCATTTGAGCTTATTTTAATTGGAATGAAATGTGTCATATTTCTACTACTACTGTTGAGGTAGGTTAGTTATATGTGACCGCGTAGCACACGTTGCAAAATGTTTTAATTCAAAAAAAAATTTTTTTTATTCAGGTTCGTTAAATAATTTTAATAAATTATTATGTAACTTCTTTTTCTTTCCTTTTATTACAACTTCTGTTGTAACTGGCCCTCTGTCTCCCAAAACTTTAAATGGGCCTATCCATATGGGAGAAAATTTATTTTTTCTAGTCTGATTTTTCATCAAAACTTTATCCCCTTGTTTAAATTTAACTGGGTTGGTTGAACATCATATTGTTTTTTCGATAGTTCTTTTGCCTTTTCTTGATTCTTCCTTACTAGTTCGTGAGTTCTTTGAATTTGAAATTTTAATACTTTTAATTGGTCCTCCGCGTTATAAAGCGGTGAACATTTTCGTTTCAAATTCGTAGGTAATTCAAAATTGAAACCGTACAAAGTACGAAACGGAGTTTGCTTAGTAGAAGTATGGGTCGTATTATTATGGACATGCATGGCTGCCGTCAGCCATTGGACCCAATTCGAACCATCTTCTTTGGCAAAACTTCGCAAGTACTCTGCTAGTGGTCTGTGGAACCATTAGCCTGCGGATGATATGGTGTTATGTGCAACTTCTTAATCCCCAGCATTTTACAAGTGTCTGGAAACAATTTAGCAATAAAATTTGTACCATTGTCAGTAACTAATATCTTTGGGATATTGTACCTGGCAATGATTTCGTCATAAAATTTTTTCGAGACCGTACTTGCTTCTGCATCGGGCATTGCAGCACACGCCATATATTTTGACAAATCATCCTGAAATGTCAGTATATATTTATTTCCTGATACCGTTTCAGGTAATGTCCATGTACACTTTATCAAAAGGACTATTTGGTGTGTCATTCAAAACCATAGGCATTTTTGTGAGTCTCGAACTCTTATTTGTTTGACATTTGGTACATTTTTTAATGTACTCTTTAACATCTTTTTGAATTCCTGGCCATCTATATTGCTTCCTTATCCTTAGAAGCGTTTTTACTGCACCTTGATGCCTGCCTAATGGTGTACTATGAAAATCCCTTAATACTATGTCTATTTCCTAAGGGTCCTTCAGTACAATCACCTTTTATTTTTGGCTGATGTCAATCACTGTGTCTTTGTCCACCTCATTTGAAATATCCGTTTTTGCCTTTTCAGAATTTTTCGATTTTGACCTAGCTTGTACCACTGTTATTTGTTCATCAGTTTGTGTTATTCTGCTTAAAGCGTCTGCATTTAAATTTCTTTTTCCCGGTTTGTAAATTATTTCAAAATCATATTCCGAAAGTTTGTGTCTAAGCCGCGCCAAACGTGACGTTTGATCCTTAAGATTTGATATACCACGCAAAGGTTGATGATCGGTGTATATTTTAAAATGTCGTCCAAGCAAATATGCTCTAAAATTTTTCGTTGGCCAAACTATAGCGAGAAATTCTTTTCCAATTGTTGAACACCTTTTCTCGGTATCACTTAGTGCTCTACTGGCAAATGCTATTGGATTATCTTTACCGACTTCCCCTTGTGATATAATTGCACCAATCATTGCTGGCATCTGTGGTTAACAAGAATTCTTTGGAAAAATCCGGGTATATCAATATGGGTGGTGATATTATCGCCTTTTTTAAGTCCTCAAATAATTTTTGGCACTCATTTTAATTTGTTTATTGGTAATGCTAGTCTTGCCGTGTCTTTTATAAACTTTCGGTAGTAATTTACTAGACCTAGAAATGCCTGTACTTCTTTTTTGTTTTAGGCACTGGTATGTTTTTTACACATTTCACCTTAGGGGGCGTTCAAGTATTACGTCACACAATTAGGGGGGAGGGGGGGTCTTATAAAACGTTACGGTGTGTTACGTGGGAGGGGGGGGGTTCGAACAACGCGTTACATAACATTGTTTTTGAAGTGAAACTACTTTAGCGGGTGGTTATTTGAAATTAGGAGTGTGTAATGAAACTATACTCTTTCTTAGTGTGTATGTTTATTGAATAGCTACAGCCAAAATATTTTGTTAAAATGATAAAAGTTGACGGGATCTAGATAAGCTATAGCAATAAATGATACATCACATTAAAGCACTCAACGAGCAGAATGTCCTTAAACTATCATCTTTGAGATTGGTTAACCAAAACCTGAGATATAAACGTGGAAAGATTTCCTATTTTTATCATTTATTGCTGTAGCTGTTCTAGATCCCATCAACTTTTATCATTTTAATAAAATATTTTCGTCTCATTTTTTGCCATTTTAACGTATTTTAAACTTAAGCAAATGTTTATTACATTATGTGTGATTTTTTATTAAATAACAATATGAACAAGTTAAGGTGTTATCTTCAGCCAGGCCGAAACTCACATACCCTACGCTGCACTGAAAGAACATATATTTCAATAAATGTTAAAAAGACGTTGAAGAGGTTGCATAATTCGAAAAAAGTGTGAAGTGCTTAAAAGGTTAACAGAGGTTGAAAAATGATGAAAAAGTCGTAAATATATGCAAAATGTTAAAAAATGTTGAGAGAGGTTGAAAAAACTCCAAGTCGATCAAAAAGTCGAACAAATAAAGGATAAAGAAATTTCATCACAATATCTTGCAGGGTTTACGAGATATGGTGGTATAAATGTTAAAATTAAGGGCTGTGCCACGGGAATCTTTGGAAATTTGAAACCTAGCTTAATCCTAATGCCTAGCATATTAAAGCATGAACCAAATATATTAAGATTTAAATACCTATTAGTTGAGTATGTTAAAAATAGATTTATTTAATATATTTAGTAGTTTAAGACTTGTATTGTTTTAATCAAATGGCAAAACCTTGCCAAATAAATAAATAAAAAAAAAAAAAAAAAAAAAAAAAAAAAATTTAGTTCAGATGTACACCAAATCACCAAGTTTCATCAAAATCGTTGCATTTTTTTCAAAATGGGATTGTGCAAATATACATAGAGTATGGGCGGTTGGCGTGTCCATAAACCGATTTCATCCATTTTTAATAGCAAGATGCCTGCAAGACGCTGATCAAAAATATATGTACTTTTCCATAACTCCCACGCCTCCTTCTATATGTTACAAACGAAATGACAAAATGAATATACCCTCGGTGTAGGGTATAATAAAGAAAATAAACATCGCATGTATTTCCGGTACTTTTCACAACATAATTGTGACTTTTAGGTAAATATGGTCACTTGGGTGTTACGTAACGTTTAAGAGGGGGGGGGGGGGGGGGTAAAGGAAAACGTTACGGTTCGTTACATGGGGGGAGGGGGGGTCAAAAATCTTCAAAAATTGCGTTACGTCATCTGGCACAATGTGGATATTCCCCTTCCTGAACATTAATGTATCGAAGTTTTCGTCTGAAAACGAGGTTCTTTTCAGCGTTAAAATGTCTTTGCCCGTGGAAAAAAGTTTTTCAACTGCAGCCCTTGAGGGTATAGCAGTATTATATTTAATAAACAGATTTATGAATATTTGTTCCCCGAGAAATGCCGCATCGTTGAACAAGTCTTTTGATTTCATGTCCAGACACAGACGAGATTTTGATCTTACTTCTTTTAAAACTTATTGCTCTTAGGTTTTTCTTTAGACTAAGTGACAGAATTGAAAAAGTATTCCTCATCATGGTCGATGTTACTTGGTTTCTGCCTCCGCCACTAAAACTTTCTCTGTTTTTCGAATTTTCGGCATTTTTCATTAATTTTTTTTACTACATCCACTCGACTGCTGTGATACGATTCCAGCCATATTAACCGGAACGTACTTGTCGTCAGAACGTTTTTTCTTTTTGGCAAATAGTAGGTACTGGATTAACGATTAACGGACTTGGTAAAATTTAACGGAAGTTAACGAGTTCGTTAACGTTTTTAAAGTTAACTTAAAAGTTAATCCGTTAAGTTAACTCGTTAAATAACGATTAACGAGTTAAAGCCCAGCTATGTAAATATTGACACTCATAATACAAGCATTGACTGAAATCGATAAGTGTCGAGTCAAGTCGTTTTTATTGACCAATCAAGTACAATGAAGTGTACCAAATCGAAGCCTAAATGGAGGATTGGACTTGAAATTAAAATAAATAAAATCAGAAAAGATTTAGGAAGACTAAAACAATACAATAAAGGCAATCGATCTAAAAATATAATGAAACTTATTGAAATATTAAAGATCAAACACCAGCAAACAGGTGAAAACCTAACAGAAATTACTGACATGCTAAAGAAAAAATTTGCAGTGTATGCAGCTAGACTAAAAAGATATATTGAGCCAAACGAACGAAAAAGACAAAACAGACTGTTTACACGAAGCAAAAAAACAGTTTTATCGAAAAATTGAAGAATGTAATATTACAAACACCGATACACCCACAGAAAATGAGATTGCGAATTATTGGGGAAATATATGGTAAATCCCACTGTAACACAACTCCGACAGTCAATGGATACATGAAGAAACGCAAAATAGCCAATATATTCAACCACAGGAAAAGTTCAATAACACAATAGATGAACTTAAAAATGCATTAAAAATTGGAAATGCTCAGGTATTGACCATTTACAAAATTTCTGCTATAAGATGCTCACATCTTTACATCCTAGATTAGTTAGATTAATAAATGAAACATTAGCCCAACCACAAAACCTCCCAATATTTCTCACCGAAGGAAAAACATTAATTCAACCTAAAATCACAGAAACCAATAATCCGACAAACTATAGACCTATCACGTGTCTTCCGACACTATACAAAATAATAACACCCATAATATGTAATAAAATTTATGATCACCTTACCTTACAAAACATACTCACAGATGAACAAAAAGGATGCCGCAAATACAGCCAAGGATGCCAAGAACAGCTAATAATTGACGCCGTTATACTAAACCAAACCACCAAGGAACATGGAAATCTTCATACTTGTTTTATAGATTACAAGAAAGCATATGATACAATGCCCCATAGCTGGTTATTAGATTTCTTAAAACTATACAAAATTCAACCATTTACCAAAACTTTTTAGCTCAGACAATAAAATCTTGGCGAACTACAATAAACTTTTATACAAAAACAAAATTAATTGCAACTGTGCCAATATATATTAAACGGGGAATATTTCAAGGTGACTCTCTAAGTGCTCTATGGTTTTCTATATGCCTTAACCCTCTACCCATTGCTCTTAGCAGGACATCATATGGTTTCAACATTAAGCATCAAAAAATTACAAAGCATAAGATAAATCATTTGATGTACATGGATGGACATCATATAGTTTCAACATTATTTATGTATTTATTACGGCTTTAACAAGCCTAAATATATATTAAAACATGATTTCTTAAAGTTAACCTTTTATATGTAATAACAGAATATTGGTTATCTTACAGATGTAGTTTTACAGTATTTATATAAAAGCTTATTGAAAGAATTTAAATTATTACAATTTCTTAATTAGATGGGTAAATTATTGAAACCTTTTTAATCCTTTATAATATAAATTCTGTTTTCCAGATTCCGTTCTGTAGAGAGGCAATATTAAATTATTTCTTGCTCTTGTTGTATATGCATGAATTTCATTTACATACGTTAAGTTACTACTAAGGTACTCTGGAACTAATCCATATTTAAAATTAAAAATAAATTTCATTGTGTAGTAACGTAACTGTTGTTACTTAACTGTTGGGGTATCATAACTTGCTTTAGGAATATGACGCATTGCTTTATTTTGCATCTTTTGAAGCCTATCAATTTGTGAATCTAGCAGTATATATAATAAGGATGGACAATATATGAAGTGCGGTTCTATTATAGATCTATGTATGAATTAAAATTTTATACTTTTTCCTCACGAACCTACATGTTCTTTGCATAAATCCTATTTTTTTTGCAATTTTATTGACTGTGTAATCTATATGATCATTAAATTTAATTTATTGTCTATCTGGATTCCTAAATATTTTATTTTGTCTATTTCTGTTATGTATTCATCGTTAATTTTTAGCTTGTGAACATTTAGACTTTCATTACATAGAGATAATATCATAAGTTGAGTTTCATTAATATTAAGTTTTAGTTTATTTGTAAACAGCCAAATGTTAAGACTATTTCAGTCTTCTTGTACTTTACTCATGGCAATGGTCATATCCCTATCACTTATACTTATTAATGCGTCGTCGGCAAAAAGTTTAATTTTGCAACTTTTAAGACAACCTACTATATCACTTATATATATATTAAATAGAATCGGGGCTAGCACGGAGCCCTGGGGCAAGCCAATATCAACAGACACATCTTCGGATATTACTGAATCAATTACTGTGCGTTGTTTGCGATTTATTAAAAAACTGCTAAGCCATTTCAATTCGTATCCTTGGACTCCAATTTGTTTCAGCTTATGCAGGCGTATGTCGCGATCAATAGTTTCCAAAGCTCTTTCAAGGTCTAGTACCAGGAGACCGACCCTTGTTCGGTTTTTCGATTTGAGGTTTAGAAAGTTGAAAAAATATGCAATATTTTGAAAAAGTGAAATGAGGTTAAATTACATATGTCGAAAAATATGGAAAATATTTAGAAAGATGATAGACCTTGATAAAATATGGAAAATGTAGTAAAATGGCAAAAGAGGTCAATAATGCTGAAAAATTTAAAAGAGATTGAAAAACTCAAAAAAATTTCAAATTTTGAAAAAAGTTGAAAATCTCAAAAAAGTTTGAAATTTAAAAAAGTCGAATGAGGTTGGAAAAGTCGAAAAAATATGGAAAATGTTGAGGAAACTTGAGAGAGGTTGAAAAATGTTGAAACAGTTGAAAGAGGTTGAAAAACTGGAAAAAAGTTGAAAAAATATGGAAATTGTTGAGAAATGATGAAAGAGGTCGAATAACTCGAAAAACGTTGAATAAGGTTGAAAAATTCGAAAAAATACGGCAAATGTTGAAAAAAAGTTGAAAGAGTTTGAAAAATGTTGAAACAGTTGAAAGAGGTCGAAAAACTTGAAAAAATTTGAAACAGTTTGAAAAAGTTGAAAAAATATGGAAAATGTTGAAAGAGATTGAATAACTCGGAAAAAGTTGAATACGGTTGAAAAATTCGAAAAAATATGGAAAATGTTGAGAATAGTTGAAAGAGTTTGAATAACTCGAAAAAAGTTGAATAAGGTTGAAAAATTCGAAAGAATATGGAAAATGTTGAAAAAAGTTTAAAGACGTTGAAAAAGTTGAAAGAGATTGAATAACTCGGAAAAAGTTGAATACGGTTGAAAAATTCGAAAAAATATGGCAAATGTTGAAAGAGGTTGAAAAATGTTGAAAAATGTTGAAAAAGTTGAAAGAGGTTGAAAAACTTGAAAAAACTTGAAAGAGATTGAAAAAGCCGAAAAAAATATAGAAAATGTTGATTGAGATTGAATAACTCGAAAAACGTTGAATAAAGTTGAAATATTCGAAAAAATATGGAAAATGTTGAAAATAGTTGAAAGAGGTTGAATATCTCGAAAAAAATTGAAAGAGGTTGAAAAACTCGAAAAAAGTTGAATGAGGTTGAAAAAGTCGAAAAAATTTGGAAAATGTTGAGAAAAGTTGAAAGAGGTTGAAAACTGTTGAAACAGTTGAAAGAGTTTGAATAACTCGGAAAAAGTTGAATCAGGTTGAAAAATTCGAAAGAATATGGAAAATGTTGAAAAAAGCTGAAAACTGTTGAAACAGTTGAAAGAGGTTGAATAACTCGAAAAATGTTGAAGGAGGTTGAAAAACTCGAAAAAAGCTGAATGAGGCTGAAAATGTCGAAAAAAGTTAAATGAGGTTGAAAATGTTGAAAAAATATGGAAAATGTTGAGAAAAGTTGAAAGAGGTTGAAAAATAATGAAGCAGTTGAAAAAGGTTGATAAACTCGAACTGAGTTGAATGAGGCTGAATATATTGAAACCAAATTTTATTAGGATCACTAATACAGTATACTTAATATAACATAAAATGTTTTAAGCTTGTATGGGAGGTGCCACGCCCACTAATTAAATCCCGTCAAAATTCATATAATTTTAGATCTTATAGTGACCGACACCTCTGCACCAAATTTTAATAAAATTACTCCAATAGCATACTAAATATGGCATTTAACGATTTTTGCTTATATGGGAGGTGCCACACCCACTAATGCAATCTCGTCGATTTTAATTTAATTTCAAAGCTTATAGTAACCGACACCTTTACACCAAATTTAAATGAAATTACTCTTACAGCTCACTAAATATAACTATTAACGTTTTTTGCATGTATGGGAGGTGCTACGCCTACTGATCGAATCCTATCAAAATTCATTTAACTTAAAAGGTTATAGTAACCGACATCTCTGTGCAAAATTTTAATAGGATCACTCATACAGTGAACTAAAGATAGCCTTAAGCGTTCTTAGCTTGTATGGGAGGTGCCACGCCCACTAATGCAATCCCGTCGAACTTAATTTAATTTCAAAGCTCATGGTAACCGACACCACTATACCAAATTTCAAAAATATTACTCCAATAGCACACTAAATATAACACTTATCATTTTTTGCATGTTCGGGAGGTGCCACGCCCACTGATACAATCCCATCGAAATCCATTTAGTTTCATAGCTTATAGTAACTGACATCTCTACACCAAATTTCAAAAAGATAACTCTCATAGCACACTAAATATAGCATTTTACTTTTTTCGCATGCAAAAGCTATAATAAACTAAACTCATCGCACCACCTAGCAGTAAGGTACTTTATGTAAGAGAGTAGGGACAGAAGTTGATTTCGCTTTAAAAATGGGCTGATTCGCTTTTACATTCCATAGCATAAGTTCATGCAGCTTTGCGCCACCTACAGGTAAGGGCAGAACAACGTCTGCCGGGATAGCTAGTAATAATATATAATTTTTTCTTATCAAAAGGGGTGAGGAATGTTGTGTGTTAATTACCACACTTATATCATAATGTGTTGTTTTAACAAAAACGACATATTGTGGTATATTTTTGGGATGATGATTAACATCATCCAATAACAGTTAATTTCTGTTATTATAATACTGCATATTTTTGGGCATTTGCTGATTTGTTGGTCAGTTTAAAACGATATGTGCAAATTCTGCTTGTTGAAAAGTAACAAGAATGAAAACACAATGCACTTAGCTGCAACAACAAATCAGGAAGTAAACGCCAGGTGTGCGATCCGGAAATATCCAAACCCCACTCGGTTTGTAAGCCAACGTTTTGGTAAACCAAATTCTGCATGCCAGAATTAATTTTTGTAGACGTAAGTTTTTGTTATTGTATTTTTAAGTAATTATTTTATAATGTATTTTGTTGTTATAATTATATGTATAAGAGGTGTTAAGTTAGATAAGATTTAACAATAAAATGAGAGTTAGTTCTGAGTTAAAAGAAGACTACAGTGTTTTAAATGAAAGATAAAAATTACGTGTGAGGGAAGTATACTGGTAAGTATAATTACAATCTAATCCTCATTATTCTTTTCAGATACAGCTTCCACTCCGTGGTATTCCTAGGAAGGAATAGCCACAATACAACATTGGCGCAGCCGGTAGGATGAAATATTAAAATAACGTGTGAGGGAATTATACTGGTAAGTATAATTACAATCTAATCCTCATTATTCTTTTCAGATACAGCTTCAAAAATACAACAAGTGTAAGTGTTTGACCAGGAACGGACTGGGATACCAAAGCGGCCCGGGAAAAACGAAACTTGCGGCCCTCAAAACATAAAAAAAAGCTTTGAAGTTGAAATTATAAACCTTATCGCCCCACGCATAACTACACTTTAAAACAATAAAACTTTGAGTCTTAAATCTAATTACACCACGCCCAGCGATATGCAATAAAAAAAATGTTTATAATCAAATTCAAATAATTTTAAATATGAAATAAGAATGATCTTAATGATGCTGGAAAACAGCATAGGGTATGTGTTTTGGAATAATTGAACGCAGTTAATTACAAGTCATACAAAATTATTAACTCCTTATTTATTTTATTATTTTTAATACAATAACAATTTTTGGAAGACTGAACTTTTTTCTACAATGCTGTTTGTTATCACTTCTAGTGAAATACTTTGTATAATATCTTTTTCACTTGACATAAGCATGAATGCTTCCGGTCTGTCTTGTGTCACAGTACTTCTTAAGCGATTTTTGATAAATTTTAAAATACTGAATGACCTTTCACAAGCTACTTGGGTAAATGATAAAGTTAGCACATACTTATATGCTATACCAATGAGGGGAAACGTTTCCGTCAATAAATTATACCTGTTTAATAGTCGGTAACAACAAATTGCGCAATTTTTACATGAAACGTGCTTTCCTCCAAATTTTTTCACTGAATCTTCACCACCTTCATTATCTACTGATGCTTCAATGCTATAGTTTTCAAAATTAATATTATAATCTTCTAAATGTGTTGTTTTAAGTACGTTTCATTGGGCAGCTAAACTTATTAATTCATGGCATAATTTTTGGTTCAAAAGTAATCAGTTTTCCGCTAAGAGCTTCAAGTGATGGCGCTTCTAATCCTTTGTCTCTTATATCATTGAAACTTCTCGGATCTTACCAAGCAAGATCTGCATACAGCTTGTTAAATACATCAAAGCGACGCTCTAATGATGATAACATTAAAAATGTTTACCCTAAATGCTTTGTCTGGGTCAGAAATACTTTTATCAATAGCATTTTCTCCATGCATTCGTTTTTTCTTCTTAGTCTCTTTTGTGGCAAACAATTTTCTAATTCTGATTCCAGATCTTTTTTTTTCTAGTTGCGTGTTTGCCCAGTTAATAAAATTATCGGCCGTTGTTTTCATATCATCAAATTTCGTTCTAAGAGTTTTTAATTGTTACTTGTACCTTTTAAAATATTGTTACGAAATTCCTGCCTCTTAGACGATAATTTCGATCTCCTACACTTTTCTGAGTTCGATCACTGGATTGTGTAGCAATCAAAAACACACAAGCTTATTTAGTTATAAAATGGTTTACTTAAATCACAAAAGTTAGTTTTTACACGGTTCAATTGTTTATTTCATTAACATTCAAACTCTAATATTAATCTGGCACTGTAAAGTCAACTGTATAGCTTTATTGCTTAAATTCAACTGATCTTCTTTATTGCTTAAGTTCAACTGCTTTACTTTATTGCTTAAGTTCAACTGTTTTACGACAACTCAGATAACAACCTTTTATACTACAGTCATCACTTTCTCGAATAATCCGGTGCCTTCTAAATAACGTTGTACGACGGCGATAATTTCTCTCGGTTGTCGACTTTTATAGTGTACTGCAGCGCCTTTTCGGTTTATCATTTTTAGTACAAAAACTGCACTTTGCAGCTAGATGGTGTAAAAGTATTTATACAGCCAGTGATGCTAGTTAGTATCGTTTAGTTTTCTTTCGTTGGTTTTTATTTCGAGAATTTTCTGGCATAAGCCAAATTTCGCTACACTGCCCTCCGCTTAAGCTTGTTCGTCCCGAACAAGAGTCTCTCCGTCTCTAGTATAAGGTGCCAGCCTTTCGATGTGGAATACCTTGAATTTACTTTTGTTCCCGGGGTATTTTTGGATTCGATACACAACATCATTAATCCTTGTGACGATCCGGTAAGGTCCCTCCCAATGAGTCTGTAATTTAGGAGACAAGCCTCGTTTTCGTTGTGGGTTATGTAGCAGCACTAGTTGACCTTCTTTGAACCCTTCAGTATTTGCTCGCAGGTCATACCGAGCTTTCATCTTGTCGCTAGCCAATTGAGTACGTCTCCTGATAAGCCCGTGTATATCTGCTAGTTCTTCTCTTTTCCGCGACATGTAATCGTCAGCATGGTTCGTTTCTGGGACAACGCTTACTCCGTACTTCAAATCTCCTGGAAGCCTTAAGTCCGTACCAAAAATGGCTTTTGCTGGCGTGACTGTAGTAGTATCGTGTATTGACGACCGATAAGCCATCAGAAACATTGGTAGATGCTCATCCCAATCTTTTTGTCCTTTATCGACAACCTTTTTTAAAGTACGGTTGAACCTTTCGACCATGCCATTGGACTGAGGATGCAAAGCTGTGGTACGTGTCTTCTGTATTTCAAGCATGTCACAAACCTCCTTAAAAAGTGTCGACTCAAAATTTCGTCCTTGGTCGGTACAACTCAAGTAATCAATTACCACAAGGATGTATTTATTTTCTGCATTGCTGATCGGAAAAGGTCCCGCTATATCCATGGCTATCCTCTCCAATGGAGCTCTACGTTATACTGATGCATTTTTCCCCGAGTGCGTTGCCTTGGTCCTTTAGCAATTGCACATTAGTCACAACGGCGGATCCAGTCAGCAACTGATTCTTGGCATCCTACCCAATAAAGCCGATTCTTATTTTTCTCTGTGGTTTTCGTTATGCCCAGATGTCCACCACTCGACCCATTGTGATAATCCTCGATTATTTCCTTAAATTTTGCCTTTGGAATAACCAACAGCTTTGAGCGAATTTTACCATCCTCGCTTTCCCAGATTCGGTAGAGACAACCATCATGCAACAACGATAAATTTTTCTTTTCAGCCTCCACCTCCATCCGACGAGTTTTCAGTGATGGGCGGCATGTCAACGCAATCGTCTCCTGAGTTAGGGCAACCGTCTCCTGAGTTAGGGCAACCGTTACTGTTTCGTTAAATGTTGTCTTCGGGTTCCTCATTGTCTCGCGTTTTGTATCTTAGTCACGTATGCCGTCAATAAACGCCTCTATTTTGGATTTTTCAGCTACGACACTTAACTCGTCAGGATAGGAAAGGTGTGCCAATCGCTCAATATCCGCAGCATACTCCTGCAAGGACTCACCAGATTTCTGGATACGACTTTTCAACTCCAATCTGTGAATCTGCTTCATGTGGTCACTGCCATATTTTCGCTGTAAGGCATCCATCACCGCCTTGTAATTTTTCTGCTCTGCCACTGGAACCGTTTTCAATACTTCTGCAGCTGCGCCTTTTAATGCCACAATTAGCGCTGCAGCTGCGCGTTCGTTATCACAACGATTGTGACCAGATGTTGTTGTTGTAAATGGAGTTGCTCCATCGTACGAGGGTACCTTCCACCTCTCTGCACTGATTTCTCTTATCACTTGAGTGGTTCGTTTGCTTTTTCCAACTGTTGAATCCTTTTATTAACGTCCTCAAAACTATTTTGAACTTTTTCGAGATTATTTTTGAACTTTTTCAAGATTATTTTGAACTTTTTCAAGACTATTTTGAACTTCTTCCTTGAATGATTCAACGTCATCTCGTAACTCAGTCATTTTTGCATCGAAGCCATTTACCATTTTGGCAACCTCCATTCGAACAGCCTCAATGTTTTGATTCATTGCGTGAATCTGCGTTGCGTTCTGACTTAAGCTCTGATCAATTTCTTCCCGAACCTCCTGGATCTGCAGCGCGTTCTGACTTAAGCTCTGATCAATTTCTTCCCGAACCGCCTGGATCTGCAGCGCGTTCTGACATAACTTCTGGTCTATTTTTTCCTGAAAGGCCTGGATATTGCTATTCATCTGTAGATTTTTTGTCTGCGTCATCGCCATTAACATTTTCTCGAACTTTGACATATGTATCTACAACTTCACCACTTTCCGCCGGTCCAGAAGCTTCTTCCACTTTCGCTGCTCATTCTGATACATAAAATTCATGCTCTTCCAGGTTTACACCTTGAGTCTCAAGAGCCTGCCGTAAGCGTTTCTGTAACTCCACATTTCCGCCAGATGATTGCAGATTCAGCTGCTGCAACTCCTTTTTCAGTTCGTCAAACTTAACCATTTTTTTTTTTTAATTGATTGTTAATTCTTTTTACACAATCCCACTTCTGACACCAATTGTTACGAAATTCCTGTCTCTTAGACGATAATTTCGATCTCCTACACTTTTCTGAGTTCGATCACTGGATTGTGTAGCAATCAAAAACACACAAGCTTATTTAGTTATAAAATGGTTTATTTAAATCACAGCAGTTAGTTTTTACACGGTACAATTGTTTATTTCATTAACATTCAAACTCTAATATTAATCTGGCACTGTAAAGTCAACTGTATTACTTTAATGCTTAAATTCAACTGCTCTTCTTTATTGCTTAAGTTCAACAGCTTCACTTTATTGCTTAAGTTCAACTGATTTACGACAGCTCAGATGACAACCTTTTATACTACAGTCATCACTTTCTTGAATAATCCGGTGCCTTCTAAATGGCGTTGTACGACGGCGATAATTTCTCTCGGTTGTCGAGAGAAAGCAGCACCTTTTCGGTTTATCATTTTTAGTACAAAAACTGCACTTTGCCGTTAGGGGCCGTTCATAAATTACGTAAGACGTTTGGGGGGGGGGGGGGGGTCGGCGGATTCTTACTACATCTTACGAGAGGGGGGGAGGGTGAATGATCATCTTACGTAAGATTTAAAATGCGTATTCATACATTAAAGTTTTATTAACGCATGGTCATTTGTGACAGTAATGAAATATATTTGAATTTTCGACAGTCACGAAAGATTCAGAAATATCGATTACAATCGATTTAAGTAATCGACTCTGAACGGGACAACTTCTCTTCTGTTTATGTAATGAAATATATGTATGTATGTTGTTTACACGCAGGGTCGACTTGTAACACCGTCTCACAAGTTCGCTATTATTCAGGCATTTACACGCAGATACGTCGAATTTGAAATTTTGTTGATGTTGTCCCGGTTCTTTACCACCCCCTTGCACTTGTCCTCTTCAACAAGAAGATTCGCTTTCGATTCCTTCTTCAACAGGAGACCAAAACAGCAATCAGTTTTGTCCTCTATTTCTTCGCTTAGCGTTAAATTACGATTGGTTAAAAGTACATCCACAGTTCAAAATCATGCCTTACGATTTTTTTTGTCCTTCGCTTGCAAACGTCTTAGCTGATTGAGTTTGTAATATTAGTGACCAGTACTTTGCCTCGAAAAAAGCTACTGTAATGCACAAAAAACTACATGAAAAGGACTGTAGTCGCACTCACATTATTCAACCAGTTTCAATTTTGAAACGTGGAAAGGGGAAAAGACTTTGCATTTTAAAACAATCGGAGATTTGTCAAGTTGCAGAGTGGCATGACGACGAGGATATTGATGTTACAGAGTTTGAATGTGAATCAGAAAATTCAACAGACGAATCGGGTGTGCCAATTGTAGGTTCACTATCAGACTGGTTGAAAAGCGCATGGACTAACGATGACTTTTTTTATTCATCTTGAAAAACAAATGTGTAGTTTGCAATTTCGTAATATTTATTTAATATGTACCATATGTATATTAAAATTAAATATACATAGTAATATAGTACATCACATGAAAAATACATTTTTGACTAGTTTCACCTTAATTATGAATCTTACGTAAGATTTCGGAAGGGGGGGGGGGGTAGTGAGAATCTTACTAAATCTTACTCGGGGGAGGGGGGGGTCAAAAAGTCATGAAATTGTCTTACGAATTTATGAACGGCCCCTTAGATGATGTAAAAGTATTTATACAGCCAGTGATGTTAGCTTGTAACGTTTAGTTTTCTTTCGTTGGTTTTTATTTCGAGAATTTTCTGGCATAAACCAAATTTCGCTACAATATCAAATCCACTTTTTTGAAGGTAGTTTGATAAATGTGTGGTAATGTCAAATATTGAGCGAAAAATGAACGCAATTAAAACTGTTTCATATTTTAAAAATGCTCCTCTGTAAGACTTAGCGTTTACACGTGTGTCCGATTTTGATCGAGTGTCATTTTCAATTTTTTCAAGTGCAGTAATAGCACAACGTATAAAAATTTTTAAAATTTTCCAGTAGGTCCGAATATTTTTGTTAGCGCAGTATCTTTTGCCCACCATCTTGTTTGTCATATCAAGTTTAATCTTCTGTTATCATTAGATAATAACGATGAAACCCAAAAGTCCATTCTGTTATAAGAATCTCGAATAAATGCAGCTGTTTTATTGAATAATCCAAATAATGATTCGCAACATATAGTGCCACTTGTTGCATCAATCATTACAAGGTTTAATAAATGGCTGTTGCACCATACATGCATCAATGATGGAGACTCCGAAGATAGCCATGCAGTAAAGTCCTTATATTCACCCTGTATATTTGCTACACCGTCTGTTGAACTTCCGACACATTTTTTAATATCAATGTTACAAGGTTTGAGAGTTCTTTCCACTAGCTCTTTAAAGCCTTTACCAGTAGAATCCCGACACTGAACAATACTTAATAATCTTTCATAAACAATATTGTTGTATACATAACGCGTAATAATAGAACATTGATCTTTACTTGTTATATCTTGTATCGTATCAATTTGTATACAGTGTGGCCCATAATAACTGTCACCAAATTTCACTGTTCCGAAAAAAATTGAAAACCTGATTTTTTTATAATCTAAGGATGCATTGCTTTTCCCACTTTAATTGTACACAACGAAAGTACACGGCAAAAAAAAATTCTTTATATCAAACTCAGAAGCACCATGGAAGGTAATCGTGACTTAGTTATAAATTTTAAAAAAAAAATTACAGAAATTGCGACATCATAAAAAATTCATACATATGACAATAAAACGATATAAGGATACGGGAGGCTCGAAGATTAAAAAAAAGTTGGACGCAGTCGGACTGTGGGAACAAATAACGTCATAAAACAAGTGAGAGGACGATATCCTGCTCAATCAGCCTGTTTTGTAGAAAAGGAAATGAAAATATAAAAAACTTCCAAGCAGCTTCTTATCAGGAATAATTTACGACTCAAGGCCTATAAAAGCTAACGCTTTCATGGGCTAACAAATAAGCAAAAGCAATTACCTGTTACAAAAAGTAAGGAGCTACTTGACTGGCACGGTGGAGATGAAATAATTTTTTCGGGTGAAAAACTGTTCTTCCTGCAAGACAGCCACAACCAGATGAGTAACCGTTTGTACGCAAGAAGTTTTGCGAATGCTCCAAAATATAAATTGACTGCTGATCGATATTAAAACGGTACCAAAATCAAGGTGTTTGGAGCAGTACCTCCTATAGGAAAAGGGCCGATAAATTCGACTGATTTCATCTCTGCGAAAGATTGGCCAGCATCATCACCGGATCTAAAGATATTGGATTTTTGAGTATGAGACCATATGCTAGGTAAAATAAGGTCAACAAAAGGCTTAGCAATTGATGGGTTTAAGCAGCGTTTGACAAGGATTTGGGACGAAATGGAGCAGAAAATGGTGCGTGCCACCTGTGAATCCTTTTTCAAACGTTTACGTCTTGTAAACAAAGAAAAGAGTGATAGTTTCGAACTTCATCTTTAATTTAATAAATTTTGGAAAGTTGTTCAGCGTTTGTGATAAATAAAAAAGAATATTATGGACGACTTAGATTTTTATAACACTTTGCTTTAGTGACAGTTATTATGGGCCACACTGTTAAAATTATTATCGTCCAAAATTAGTATAAAAATAATTTTATTATAAAAAAAACTGAACCGGTTTACTTTAGTTGACATTATCCAATTTCATTTATTTTTTTATTTTTGTAAAAGGGAGTTAAAATCCAAAAAATATAAAATTAAAAAAAAAGTCGCTCGGATCTAGTGTCGGAAATATAGACATCGGAAGTTGCGGATATAGCTTTTGGAAAAATGATTATAAGTTGGGAACCCCTGAATGAAAAATATGGGTGTCTTAAGAAGGATAATTTAATGACCTACAATAATGGCAAGCAAAATTTTGAAATTTGACCTATAATTTTGGAAATATTACGATTTTTCTGAAATTTCGACTAATTTTTTTTTTCAAAAAACCTTATTTTTTCTTAAAAATGTGTTAATGACTTAATGACCTAAAACTTTTTTAGCATGTTAATAAAGCTTAATTGATTCCCTTTAAAATGATTATAGGTTGCTGTAAATTTGTCTATATTTACACCCTTTTTTATAGAAAAACAAAAAAATTTATTCAATCTTCTTCTTATGAAAACTATGTTTTTGTGGACAACAACAATTAGTACAACTAATATTATAAGACGATTCTCATTATAAAATAATACGGTTATCATATAAATTAAAAATTTTTTAAAATGTGAGGTTATGCTGAAAGAAGGGAGCGCCGCAGGCACGTGCGATTTTTAATAAAAATTTTTAAGTTTTACAATGAGAATGGTCTAATAATAATTGTTGTTATTGTTGTTGTTGGTTTTTTATTGTTTTTGCCCATAAATACAGACTTTTCATAAGAATTTATTGAATAGAAATTTTAATTTGTTTTAGTCGACTGATGTTATTAATTAATTTGAAATTTTCGACATTTCGGCCGCGCGGCCCACTGGGGATTTGCCCGAACTCCCTATGGTCAGTCCGGGCCTGTGTTTGACGAATGGTCTTTGAACCATTATTTCAATTATTAATTGTTTTTTATTTTAGTTTTTAAAAATAAAAATCCCCTGTGGAAACCTAAATGAAATGTTATAAAAAACTTTGTTTTTTTACATAAATTAAAATTTACCAAACAAGCCGAACAAATTTTCAACAAATTTATATATACCACATATTCAACAATAAATTATTGGTCATAATGGATATAAGAAGTTATGTTTTATAATCAGTTTCGATTGTGAGCTACGCTTATTCACAGACGCAACTTATTAAGCCTAATTTCCATGTGATCTTTCTTGAACTTATCTTATCAAATATCAGGGAGGACATCACAAGCTATAAAGATAGCAAATGTATACTATTCACTCTCGCATTCTCCAAGCGCATTAGGTTCTGTTCACATGCTTTTTCTTTCTTACAAAAATTTTGATTTGATATCCCTGATATGGGATCAAGAAAGATAGCATGGAAATTAGGCTTTATCGAGTCATTGCGCCAAGTCGCACTTAAGGCCTGGACCCATAAAGTCCGTCAAGTCCGTTGCGTCAAAGCTTACGTGTGACAGCTCAGATAAAATCCATTGGTTTGTATGAAGTGCGGCCTATAAGCAACTTTTCCGTCAACATAACGTTCAACTTTTTACTTTGATAAATGTGAAACATAGAAAAAAAGTCAGATTAGAAAATTGAAATTGTTTTCATATATAAGAAATATATTAATACAGAGTATACAGGAGAAATTATGAAATTTAGTATTCAAAAGCTGTTCGTTGATTTTTGTTTGACTTTGAATGCGTTGCTGTCGTATTTATTGGATTAGGGCTACTAGATGGCATACTTTAGTAGCAAATGTGCTACTTTTGTAAGGCTTTGCTACCTTGCCACTTTTCACTTGAAATGCACTACTTTTGGATGGTTTTGCTACTTTCGATGTTTGCATTGTAAAATAAAAGTTATTTGAAATATTGTTTTAATTTTGCTGGGGTTTTTCGTAAGAAACGAGGAACTTTTTTTTTGCACATGAAAAATATTTTAATGGGACTAAAAAAATTTTTTGTTTTCGTTCCAAAATTTGAATTTTTTGACATACACTACTTTTGAAGGCAGGTCATCTGGTAGCCCTATATTGGATCGCCTTCTTCCTTCATTACTGTCTTGTCAGTTGTATACTTTGACGCAACGAACTTGACGGACTCTATGGGTAGAGGCCTTAACAAAACAAAAAAAAAAAACACTCCGAAGTGATACGCCGCACGAATGTTCGGTGTGTGTAAATAGCGTAATTTTCTGACTGCTGTAATGCACACCGAATCGAATTTTTATACATTGCAAACGAAGCTCGCTATGAAACTTATAAGCAACAGAATTTGTGAGGTGAAACTTATTAAACAGATTATAAGTCAATAAATTACTACGTAATTTTTGTTCAAAGATAAAAAGCACTAAAAACAATTTTTTCGAGCAGAAAAACCTTTGCTTAAATTCTTAAATTAAATGTAAAGAGCTGACTTTGCGTTTGTGGGAAATTGATTTAGCTTTGTGACTGTAAGTTAGGTGTAATTTTGTCACGAAAACTTACCTAGACAAATTTCATATCAAGGGAGTTTAAATGGTGTTTAGTAATTTTATGTTTAATATACATCTTAGAAATTTTTAGACTTAATTAAGCACACCCTGCTATCAAATATATGAAAACGAGGAACAAATTTACTATAGCTTCCATAGCCGAATTTTTTTTAGGGTTAATAGGGGGTTAAAAGCAAAACAAAAATGAAAGTGTCGGTCGAATTTTGTTTCAAAGATACAGCCGTCGGGAATTGCGGTTATAGCTTTTGTAAAAAATCATATGTTGGGAACGCCAGAATGGATATCAAAATGTGGGTGTCAAAATAATAATTGGACTTACAATAATATGCTAAAGTCTTATTATTTTTTCCAAAAAATGTGTTAAAGAAAGATTGATTATCTTGCTTTAAAATGATATACCGTTTGTAAAGTTGGCTTTAGTTTACTCTAAAGACAGTCCTTTTTTTTCTTTAAACCAAATTTTTCTTACGTAGTTTGTGATTCTAAAAAAGAATAATCAATCAAAAAGGGTCGCTCGGATCTAGTTTTGGAGATAAAGTCATCGGAAGTGGGCATACATGTAGCTCATAAGGAACGGTATAAATTCGGAACCACTGGCCAAATTTCCAAAATATTGGAATTCCGTTGTTTAGTTTTCGAGATATGTATAATGGTTTTTGAAAAATTTTGACATTTTTAAAAATAAAACGTTAACGGCCAAAGGAACCGCGAAACCGGTGTTGAACATATTGGTGATGTAAACCCTGGGCTACAGGCCCGTGCGCAGGAATCATCCATGAGAGGGGTTTTAACTCGAACATTTCTTGTTAGATTATGTACATAAAAAACGGTTTACTTTTAATATATACATATAATTATAAATAAATGCATAAGTACATACATATGTATGTACATACATGTGCTTATTAGACATGGTCAAAAAAATGCCATGTTCTAGAATACTTCAAGAAAACTCGATTTTCGAAAATTTATTCATATTCGAGTATATCCTTATTATAAAATAAAAAAATAGTCTTAGGGTTGCTACCAGAGCTGCAAAATTTTCACTTTTCGAAATTTGGCCAAAAAAATAAAGAAAATTAGATTTTTTTCTTATATTTAATATATGTTTTTAAAATTTTTGTTTTCGATTTTCAAATTCTTAAATCCTTTGTTGTTTTGAAATTTGAAATTGTCAATGCCACTACATGAATTTCCATTAAAAAAATAAATGAGAAAAATAAAATAAAATTTGATTTTTGGTCCAAAAATTTTCAAAGTATTTTATAAGCAAGTAATTACAATATTTTGCTTCAATAACTAGTCAGTGCCATGATTAGCTTAAAAAAAATATAAAAAAAATTTAAATTTTGATAACTTTGCAAATATTTTTTTTTTCTCATTTATTTTTTTTAATGAAATTCATGTAGTGGCATTGACAATTTCAAAACAACAAAGGATCTGAGCTGGTTCAAAAGAAACACCAAAGCTCTACTCGCGGAGAGACCACAGTTTTTCTCCTTATGTATAGGCTTTAAAAATAGCGGTCAATTTTTTTTTCGATACATCCTTATGTGTACAAAAGTCGACGTTTACACGAGGAAAGTCTGAGAGACAAATTCTTGTCCATTCTCTTTTGTGATTTTCGTTTCGCGTTTGCAACATATGACAAATTTTTTACCTCGTCCCTTTCGTTTTTCCCTTCTTGTCTACAAACAAGGAAACTTTGCCGAAAAAGTTTCCTCGTGTAAACCTTGACTAAGGAAAATCGAAAGAAAATTCAAAAATAAAAATATTGTAAATAAGAAAAAAATCAAATTTTCTTTATTTTTTTTTTTGCCAAATTCCGAAAAATGAAAATCTTGCAGCTCTGGTAGCAACCCTAAGACTATTTTTTTTTAATTTTTTAAATGAGGATATACTCGAATATGAATAAATTTTCGAAAATCGAGTATTTTGAAGTATTCTAGATCATACCATTTATTTGAACAGGTCTAGTGTTTATGTTATAAGTCGATATTCAGTAAAAATTACTGTGAGTTAATTGAAAAAACTCGTCCAAAACTCTTTCTACTTTGATTTCGATATCGCGATGTATATTTAGCGATGTATATTCAGTCGATCTTCGGACATAGCTGATCTGAGGTGTGGCTTTAGACGACGTAGTGCTGAAAAGAAGCGTTCATTTGTTGCTGTTGTCACAGGAAAAATTGCCATAACACGAAGCATTTGATGGACATTTGGAAACGCGTCTTCATTGCAAATATCCAGTGCTTCGAGAGAATTGTTTATGTCTTGCCCGGTAATGCGTTGACGCCAAAGTTGAACTTCATTTATCCACATGTCACGTGAACTATCATGCAAAATTTAAATATATGGCACGAATAGATTTGTGCGTGAATTTTCTTTGAAGCTGATTTTATTGATGCCGGAGCTATGCTATGAAAAAACGTGCTAGTTAGCCTTAGCGACGCGCAGTGGTCCTAAATCGTGTTTTTTTGGTTCAAAAATAGCTAGAGTGCGCGAATCTTGTCGAAAATTAAAAACTCGGGCTCCGACGATTTATTGGCATTTTAGTTCTTTTACAGGGTGTTTTTTTAGAGGTTTGTTTTTTGAATAGAGATAAAACTGGCATTTTATGGTCAAATCTGGCAACTCTATTGTCATTTATGTTCAGTTTGGTTTGCCATTTCATCATGAACAGGTTGACAAAAGAACAACGCTTGCAAATCGTGCAAATTTATTTCGAAAATAATGGTTCAGTTCGCGAAGTTTACCGCAAGCTCCGTCCATTTTATGGTCGACATAATCGTCCATCAGAGCAATTAATTCGGTTAACCATGGGTCGTTTTCGCACTACGTTTACTCTATGTGATAATACGCATCCGCAGAGACGTCGAACAGTGCGCACCGAAGAAACAATTGCCGCTGTAGAGCAAAATGTTGAAGAGGACCCGAATGAATCGATTCGCCACCGTGCACAGCAATTGGAGCTTTGTCCATCAACTTTATGGAAGATTTTGAGCAAAGATCTTGGCTTGCGACCTTACAAGATCCAGCTTGTGCAAGAATTAAAGCCGCGAGACCATGCAATGCGTCGTGATTTTGGTGTATGGGCCGAAAATGAGATTGATCTCGATGCTGATTTTCATCGCAAAATTTTGTTCAGTGATGAGGCTCATTTTTGGTTGAATGGCTACGTCAACAAGCAAAATTGCCGCATTTGGAGTGAAGAGAATCCACATGAGACTGACTGTTTGGTGTGCTCTATGGGCTGGTGGAGTCATTGGGCCATACTTCTTCCGAAATAATGCTGGAGAGTCAGTTACCGTTAATGGTGACCGGTATAGAGCCATGATAACCGACAATTTTGTTCCCGAATTGGATGGCATGAATGTGGATTAGTTGTGGTTCCAACAAGACGGCGCTACATGCCACACAGCGCACGTCACAATCAATTTATTGAAGGAAACATTCGATGAGCGCATAATTTCGCGGAATGGACCTGTCAATTGGCTACCAAGATCGTGTGATTTGACACCATTGGATTATTTTCTTTGGGGATATGTGAAGTCGCTCGTCTACGCCAACAAACCAGAAACGTTAGGGGACTTGGAAGCCAACATTCGTGGCGTTATTGCCGACATACGGCCCCATATGCTCGAAAAAGTGGTTCAAAATTGGACCTGTAGAATTGGCTTTATTCGAGCCAGCCGCGGCGGCCACATGCCCGAAATCATATTTAAACATTAATGGCATAAAATTATCCTTCCAATAAAGCCAAATTGATGGACATTAAAACGATTTTCTTGTGTTTTATTTCAATTCGAAGCTCTATACCTCTAAAAAAAACACCCTATATTTAAAAAAAAAAAATTGTGTCATTGATTTTTCGTTCAAATGTCAATAAAAAGCTATGTGCGGAAATTCCTAATAGGGGGAGGGGGTTGAACCCCTAAAACCCCCCCTTGCGCACCGACCTGCTAGGCTAGGCTGAATTTACCTTAACTTTTATGTTGTAACTGTGGCTTTTATTCTAAAAATTTCACAATTTTATTTTTTCGTTAAAAATGAGTAAATGTTTCGAAATTAGCAACAAATGTCTCATAATTTTTAAAGTAATGAATTCTATTTTCTAAATATGTGAGCAACATCATAGCTTGTTAAAAACTTTTTTTGAAAAAAATACAAATTTAAAAACAAACATTAAAATTTTAAAAAAAGTCATCTCTAAAACTAAACAAGGGATTTCAAGTATTTCAGATATCATAATTTTATACCTTATTAAGTTACCTTTTATATCATATCCATATTTTGGAAATCTGTCCAGGGGTTCCCAACCGCAACTTCCGATGCTATACAGCTGCGATCAAATAAATGGCACATTTTTTCTTAAGTTTAAACAAATCTATTTTATTAAAAATAACTTATCTTTTCCAGAACTGTGGGGATACATAAATTTAACTTAAGGTATAACTAATGTTAACAAAAAAAAATTAAAAAAGTTTAAGAATTATAAGAATTAAACAAAATCTGCATGTAAATGATTTAGAATACTTAATATTTTGTACTAAATCCTTTATTTTGTACGGAAGTTTCGTATCTTCGGCTCAAACTCGCCTTTGACACCACTCTTTAGGAATGAATACCAAGCATCTTGAGCTGCAGTCCACAATTGGTTTAAAAACCTTAGAAAGTAGAAGAAATATTTTGTCTCTACATGACATCGTCTCTAATGCAATTCATTTTAATGTGCCAGCAAGAGCTCTAACGAATCAAGTTTCTTTTTATCTTACAACTCCTCGTACTAATTACGCTGGAAATGCGCCTATTTGTAGAGCTATGAAAATGTTTAATCAAGTTAGTGCTTCGAATAATTTAGATCTCTCGGCTAGTAAAACGGTCGTTAAGCATTCTAGTCTGTAAGAATAATTATGGTCATAGACTAAATTATTATTAAAATAAAAAAATTTTGAAATTCTTGTTTGAAAGTTTTGCCTTTACATCACCCCACAAATTTTCTTTGGAATTGAGGTCCGGACTTTGAACCGGCCAGACCAAAACGCTTATTTTATCTCGCTGAAGGCATGTTCTTATGATCTTGGCCGTATGTTTCGGATCACTATCATACATTAAGTTCCATTTTATTGGCTCGACACAGACAATGCGAAGCGGTCATACAAAATAAAGGAGTTAGTACAAAATTTTAAGTACCCTTTTAAGAAATAAAAAAAAAATCTAAATTCTAGTAACTGTGCTATTTGTATTAACAGGTCATTAACCCATTCCAGACTAGTACCAGAAGGGCCCGTACAATTTTGATAAAATTTGGTGTGGGAGGTCAGGGGATCAATAGAAGTTGCTGATGAAAAAATTAAATTTTTCCCTATCGGCACACCGAAGATATGGCATGGTAAATTTTTACCCATTAGCCCTCTATAAGACAAAAAAAAATTTTACCGTCCAACTTTTTATTCAATTAAATCTGTTTTACTATGGCATCCCACATATTATATTTGAATTTGTTTCGAGATTTTTTCGTTAAGTCTTCAAATTTGCCTGGATCGATTTTCCACCAAAATTTTGGAAATTTTATGTTACCTAAGTTCTACCTCACAGGGTAATCAAAGAAGTTCGGAAAAACAAAAATAATCATTTCAGACCGGAAGGATTGGTCTTTAAAAACCACAACACCTCTTATGCCTTAACCAAAATAGACGTGACGAGACGGTAGCAATCGTTTCATTCACTTTCGATCAATTACGTAGGTTCATTTTGGCTATCAGCATTGGTTTACATACACTCGAACTTACTCGTTATGTCTCGTCTCGTCTATTTTGGTTAAAGCTTTACCTATCGTTTGGTAGGATTTTTTAAAATGCACTCTTCTTTTGGGTATTTAAATACCGAATAGTCTGGAATGGGTTCAGGCTATGTGAGCCATTTTTTTAAAAATAATTCAAAGATTTCTAATTTAATTTTTTTTTGTTAATTGAATTGATAACACATTAAGTTAAATTTATGTATCTCCTTAGTTCTGGAAAAATAAGTTCCTTTCAATAAAATTTATTTTCTTAGACTTAAAAAAAAATTTGCTATTTATGCTGTATCTGACGGGATCTAGAATAGCTACAGCATCAAATGATATATTATTAAAGTACTCATCGAAAACTATCAACTCCGAGATCGGTTAACCACAAGCTATTGTTTTAAATTTTTTCAAGCATTGCACTGATTAACTACCAAAGCCTTGCCATAGCGAGGAGAAAAAATCTACTACTCTTTCTCATTCTAATTGTTTTTGTTTTCCAATTATTTATTTATTTTTATTTATTTATAATAATTAAGTCTATGAACATAGCAATTCTTACAGACTAGAATAAAATAAAATACAGCAATTCAAAAAAAATTATTTAAAATATTCCTAACGACAGTTTTAGTAGCCAAGAAATCTAAATTATTCGTAGCACTAACTTGATTAAACATTCTCATTGCTCTAAAAATAGGCGCATTATCTGCATAATTAGTACGAGGAGTTATAAGATAAAAAGGAACTTGATTCCTTAGAGCTCTTGCTGGAACGTTAAACTGAATCAAACCAAGTAATTCAGGGCAATCAATTGCATTAGAGACGATGTCATGTAAGAATAGTAAAGACAAAATATTTCTTCTACTTTCTAAGGTTTTTAAACCAATCAAAAGGCAACGGGCATTATATGGAGGAGAACCATTTTCAAAGTTTAACGAGCGCAGTGCAAACTTTGTAAAGGATTTCTGCACCTTTTCAATTCTAAATTTATGTATTTCATAAAAAGGAAACCATACAATTGACGCATATTCTAACCTTGACCTAACAAGGCTAGTAAACAAAACTTTGAGAGTGTACGGATCATTAAACGAAGAAATATTACGCAAAGCGTATGCTTTTGGAATGACAAAGTTCAAATGGGGTCGAAAAGAAAAATTTGAATCAAATACTCCTCCGAGGTCCTTAAATTTAACAACAGATATAAGTGGAAAGCTTTCAATATTATGCGAGGTTGAAAGAAAGATATTAGACTTGGAAAAATACATATAAACACATTTATTTAAGTTAAGAGGAAGTAAATTATTAGTAGACCATAGATGAAGTTTGTTTAAATCATACTGTAAAAGTGCAGAATCACATTTTTAATTTGTAAGAAGAGCTTAAGGTCATAGGCATACAACAGGCATTTACAATTGACAAATAAAGACGCAATATCATTAATAAAAATTATAAACAACAGTGGTCCTAAAATGCTCCCTTGAGGAACACCAGAAATTGCGAAATAAACAGTCGACTTAATGCTATCAAAAACTACAATACATGGGCGATTGTGTAAATAAGATTCGAGCCATTTCAAGAAATTTGAATAAAAACCCAAAGCTTCAAATTTTTTTATTAATAGAGCATGCGAAATCTTATCAAACGCTTTAGAGAAGTCAGTATAGATTACATCCACCTGACATCCTCGCAAAAACGCCGATACACAATACTCACTAAATAAGACTAAGCTAGAGATAGTTGAGCGTCCACTCACGAAACCATGTTGATAAGGTGAAACTATACTTTTAACAGCAAAGAATAGTTTATCCTTAACAATGGATTCAAAAAGTTTGGAAATTACAGACAACTTGGATATAGGTCTGTAATTGGCAATGTTATTTTTACAGCCAGATTTATACGTAGGTGGAATATACGCTACTTTCCAACAATCAAGAAATACACCTGACGACAACGATTTATTAAAAATTACCATCAAAGGGAGAAGTAAATTGACGGCGCAGTTTTTAATGAAAAAACCACAAAAACCGTCAGCATCTGGACTGGCTTAAGATTTTGAATACCCTCAAAAATATCATCCTGTGTTAGAGACAAGTTACCAAAATCTAACACAGGACGTACATTATCTGAAACTCTAGGGATAGGGTTACTAGGTAATTCAAAATTGGACTTAAAAAAATCAACAAATAAATTAGAAATGGACAAAGTATCATTAGCAGATTCTGCCCCCAAAAACATTGATGCTGGTATATTCGAGCAGCCTCTTTTGGATTTTACATAACGCCAAAACGATTTAGGATTAGATTTGATATTCTATTCATATTTTGTAATATATTGCCTATATAAGTATTTATCAAAGAAATTGACATATAATGCCGATATTTTAAAAAGTAACAATTCTGATTAGTATTAATAAATTTTTTGAAAAACTTAGAACGAAGATTTTTTAGTTTCTTCAGCCCACGAGTATGCCACGGTCATTTATCAAAATATTTTTTAGCTTTCGGAACATAATAACTAAACTCATTATGAATTATGGTCATAAAAATACTATAGCAAGACTCAGTTTCTAAAAGATCAAATTCCCTTTCCCAATCAATTTGATTAAGAGCATTATTTAACAAATGAAAATTACATCTTTTAAAGTTAAAGTGAGACACATCAACATTAGTTTTAACAGTGGAAAATTTATAAAATGATATAGAGATGCATAACGGAATGTGATGCATACTAATGGCTGATATAGGAAAAGGTGATTCATAAATGTTCCAATTAATATTGTTACTTAAAAACACTAAATCTAGCAGCCTCCTAAGGGCATTAAAACAGTTATTGACTTGCATAACACCTAGATCTAAAAATTTATCCACAAAATACATTTCAATAGCACTGGATACTTTAGATGGTATGAGATAAAGATCACCACGGACCTCAGACCAAGTGACACCACAGAGATTAAAATCGCCAACAATCATCAATTGGTTAGCATCAATAGAAAAATCAGCAAATATTGTAGAGATGTTGTTAAGATGCATCTTATACAATTCAATAGAACTATTAGGCGGCAGATAACATACTACTATGTAGAGAGATACCGATGAGCCTCTGACTACTACACATAGTTGATCCAGTAGCACATTTGTATTTCCAAGCAACACAACAGAAGACAAAAATTCACGTTTTACAGCAACAAGCACACCACCACCACGTTGACAACCAGTTGCGTTAACATCACGATCCTTACGATAAACATTATATGTATGTGGATCAAAGAATTCCGCATTATGGAAGCTACAATTTAGCCAAGTTTCAGTTAAAATGATAACATCAAAGTCTCCATGAGAGGTAGCAGCAAAAATACTTTCCGATTTGGTCCTTACACCTGATACATTTTGATAATAAATTTTAAGTATATCATTTTTCAAAGAATTATTCGAATCAAGACCAGAATCCACTACGTTTTCTCCAATTTCTTCGCGGTTTTCCGAAAAAACTCGAAATCCTTCACCCGCACATCAACAGGCCATAACGATGGATCCACAATCTTTTTATACAAAGGTGATGAAACACCAAGTTTAAAATTCACTCGTTTCACTGCTTCCACTTGGGTATCTTTTTTTAACAATTTGTTGCAAGAGAGATCTAGTTTCGGAATATCAGTGTGTTTAACAATATAATCCATGAACGGATGGTTTAAAAGAGCTCAGATGAACCCATCTCTTACGATCCATTACAGCAAGCTCAGTACTTGCATTATTACCCTCAATAGAAAAACGTTTATTACGATTTTTATTTTTAGCTTTTTCCCAGCTATCTTTTTCATTTTCATGCAGAGAGCCAGCACCCACTGTAACAGCGACAGAAGTATCAATACCAGCAGAACATATAACTCCATCAGTGGCATTATTGGCAGAAAAATTAGGCTGTAAATTAACAGCATCTAAAGAGACACCAGTAGCAGTAACAGCAGCAAAAGAAAGCGGCAAAGCCACGCTCGAAGAGCAGCGAGAATGAACGGTTTTGTTGTTGTTTGTATTTTTAAAGTTGTTAGAGCTCAATATGATTTCTGAAGACGGACCAGTAACAGTAGCAGAAGAGGGCGCAATAGGCACACAAGAAGAGCGCCGATGAAGAGCAACAGAATTATTAGCCCTCAAAGGAATATTGCAAGAATATGGATCATTAGCAAATGTACGATTCCCGTTAGAGAAACTCTCAGAGAGAGCGATAACTGGCATAGAAGTGCAGTTAGCAGCAGCACCAACGCCAAATGCATTATTGGCGCCAATTGAATTTTTGAGAGCAGTCATCTCTGCAGAAAAACTTGAGACTTTTGAAGCCAACTCACTCTCATAGTTGTTAATTTTATCAAAAATACTCTTTTTCACATCCAACAACTGTTCGGTCAATGCTTTAATTTGCACCTCCACAACATAAGTTAGATTTTCCAATCCCAATTTATGCACCTCCACAAACATTTCATGGCCCTTAACAATTTTATCTCGGACGCCAACGCATTCCTTACAAAAATAGCTCAAATTTCGGTTTAATTTTAACAGCTTAATATCATATTCCGTGAGCGGACCCTCAGAACAGCTACGGTGGAAAACCTTCTTGCAATATCCACTGCACGGAACTAATTGCGTATCACTCCGAGCAAAACTGCGGTCACATTTTCCGCAAAAATCATCCATTAGGTGATCTATAAACTCCAAAGAAATACGCAAATAAAACAAAATTAGCGCGAGTCAACAGAAAACACGTCTATTTTTAACGAGAGAGAAAATAAGACGAAAATTAAGCGTTGATATTAAAATATCAAAAGACCAAATCCATCTCAAACCATGCACGCGGATTATTTCATGTTACGGAATTGGTTGCCGATTAAATTTTTTTGTTTTTCAAGGGATATAAGGGGACCCATATTTCCCCGATTTGATTAAAAAAAATTTTTTATGAAGTTATGCCCATTTTAGGCTGAAAATTGTTTCAAAAAAGCGGCATTTTCATCCAAATCAAAATAATTAACTTTTGTCTTTTGATTCTTACAGAACTTCTTAATCTCTGTTAGAATTTTTAAAAAAATTTCAAAATCGTTAAAAATTGGCAGAGCTATAGTGATTTTTATGGGAAAAAGCAAAGCTAATTTTCTGAAGAACGCCACCTTTTTTTTCGCTTAAAATTTTATTTTGGACTTGTACTAATATAATAAAGAGATGATATGAGTTTAAAGCGCGCTTAGAGGCTTTTGAGGTGAGGAGAATTTTTTTTTCCAAAAAAAAAAAAATATTTAAATTTTTGTTTCAACCTTGCCAGTCATCTGTGGTACTACTACTTTCAGCTTATTTTTAATAATAACATCATTTAGTACCGTTCTTTTTCTTTAAAATAAGTCAAGTGGTAATCTGCGATGTTTCCACGCAAAGTTACAGCCATTTGAAAAAAACATGAATTTTTTTCTGTTATCTGTGAATCACCAATATATCGCCAGCTGGTTAGCGTATTGTTGGTGAGACCATGAATAGTTAATTCCATTTTTATAGGTGTATAAACGTCGCCTGTTAAAGTTGAATTGTTTTTGTTTTATATTTGAGTGCAGTAAAATCTAAAGAAATTTTTTTGCGTAATATTTTTATTAAAATTAGTTGCAAAAAACTGCCGTTTCCATAGAAATCTCATTTAAAATTAAATTAAACGAAAAAACAGTAAAACTACAAATGGGTTAACACTTTCGATACTTCTGGATAGAATGCTCCAATGATTTAGTAAAATATCAAACAAATTTAGAAGATCAAAAAATTACTATCCGATGATATTCGGACATTATAAAATCATTTAATACAGTTGATCATAAAATACTTTCGCACAAACTGTACAAATGTGGCTTTCGAGGTAAAATTCATAATTTTTTTAAGTCGTATTTGTCTAATAAAAGGCAAAGAGTCAAATTGGAAAATCAGTTTAGTAATTTTTTAAATATTAATATCGGTGTTCCACAAGGTTCTGTAGTCGGTCCCATTTTATTCCTTATCTTCATTAACTCGATTTTCTCCCTTAAATTTTGTAGTAAAGTCATAGCCTTTGCTGACGACATGGCCTGCATCTACTCTAGTGACTCATTGCAAAAATTAACTGTAGAAATAAACATTGATCTAAGCACTTTGACGCACTGGTTTTCAGCTCATTAGCTTGTCCTAAGTGATAAAACAAAGTTGATGTACTTAATATCTCAGGTAATGAACGTCACTTTGATAGTTTCACTTTTCACTGTTCAGGGTGTGAGAAATATACTGTCGATAGCGACATATGTAGTTCTTCCAATGTGGCTCAAACTTATTTTGTGGAGAAGTTGTGCTTTGAAAATTGCTTTTCCATTGAATGGGTGAAAACTTTTAAGTAATTAGGTCTGCAACTTGATTGGAAAACGAGCTGGTATGATCACACTAACTCCTTGAAAAAATATTTGATGACTGTTAACAGGCAACTTTATCATCTAAGAAAAATCTGTAACCAAAATTTGTTAACCGGTATATACTATGGTATATTACATTCTAAGCTTCAATATGGGCTTGTATGCTATGGACCAACCAAAAACACGTCATTCGCACTATATGTAATAAAGGTCGCCTAGAAAGAAGTCTTCCATTGTTTCGAGCTTTAAATATACCTCCTTTGAAACATTTATACTTTTTCAAAGTACTACAAGTATTTTTCACCAGAAGCGGCTGTTCCGTTAATGAGATCATTCGATCTATGAACTGAGGAACAATAGTAGAAATCTTGCCCCATTGCCTAACCACACCTCACAGCACTTTTTTGATTACTTTCAGTGTACTTCTCCTAGACTTTCCAACTGACTTACTAATTCCATTAGAAGTCTAAGGAATTAACGCGTATTTCTAAGAAAAGTAAAATCGTGGCCTTTTGTTTCTGATTATCAAGAAGTTGATCGTCTTCTCACTCACCGACTTATGTTTTTTGAAATATGAAATTGATATAATTTTGCATTCGCTTTAAATTAATTATATTTTTCTTTTTTCACATCCAAATTTTATTTGTTGCTATTATTTAATCTTAATATGGAGTATAAAATAAAATTTTCTTTATTGGCAAGGCCCCACGCTTTATTTCTAGTTTAAAATATTAACTGATCTGTATTCGTCACTTATTCTTAGTAATAATAGAATACAGACATTTTGTCAATGTATTTACAACAATTACTTTTATATTTTGTTAATAATCTATGAATAATGCATCTCTACCTTTGTAAAGTATATTGATAAATAGAATATTGAAATGATGGTATAATAAATATGTTATAAGCAATTGGGACAACTAGCCGCAAATGCTTAGCTGATTTTTCTATAAGAAGGGTTAACATAAATATGTATGCTACAAGAAATTTAGTCTACTTGACATTTACTACTTTTAACTATGATAATAAATAAAAGCCCGAACAAAAATGTTCTATCTCAGGAAACAAATGAATAAAGGGTTTTATGAAAAATGCTTCGAATAAAATTGGTCCTTAGCGATTTCTTAATTTATTTTTCCAAAACAACTTCGTGAATTTAAAGTAGAATGCGATGTTATTGATGTGAGTTATAATATTTACTTATCAATTGTATTTTTAGGGTGAGGAACGCTTGCATAATGTCTAAACCAAACACAAACTATGCAGCACTAGATGGTATTTTATTACGTGGATACCAGAGGAAATTAAAAACAATGAAAAAAAAATATTTTATATTATATGAGGAGTCGGCTTCTAATTGTGCTCGCTTGGAATACTTTGATAACGAAAAAAAATTCAAATCAGGGTCCACGCCAAAACGAGTAATAAAATTAAAAAATTGCTTTAACATAAATCGTCGTCTTGACACTAAACATGAATATGTTATTGCTCTTTCTACAAAGGATGGTGGATTTGGAATTGTTCTGGAATCGGAAGCGGAAATGCTCAAGTGGCTTGAAGTTTTAATAACATTACAACGTATTGATGAGACTTGCGATCATTCGCGACAACACTACGGTAATTTCATTATTGAAATAATTATTTTTTACACTCAGGGTTAGCTTTGTCCTTCCGTTTGTAATATATGTAGACACTGTCGGACGAAATAAAGTGCAAAATCAAATTGAAATATTCAACAAAAACATTAGGCTTATATTTTTAATATATAAAAAAAACTAAAACTTTAAAACATTGGAAATATTGCTATAAATAAAGCAAAATAGGAATTTAATATTTAAAATACAAGTACGAGAAACAAAACTGGTCTCCCAACATTAAATTTTGTTGGACAAAATAAAGTGCAAAACTTAATTTTATATATAAAAAAAGCAGTAATGGGGTTCAATTAATATTTAGTATGCTTATACTTTTTTGGAAAACTATTCATAAAATTTTGGTCCACGAATGTTCAAACGGATTGACATCCGGAGAGGAGGCCATTCTAATTTAACTATCCCATTTTCTTCAAAGTACTGAGTTGCGATCCTGCTCGTGTGCTTAGGATCATTGTCCTGCTGGAATATAAAATCCTACAATTTAATTTTTGCAGCATTTATTTCTAGATTATCCTTCAAGTGTCCTCCACATTCAGTTAGCAATCAATTTTAGCAAGTTGTTCTACACCGATTGATGAAAAACATCCTCATACTATCATAATGCTTGTAACTGTGTGAGCGACGTTTTTCATTGCAGCCTTTGGGACGGTTCACACCATAATCTCTTTCGATTTTTGAGATTTTAAACTCTAATTTAGATTCGAAAAATATTCTTGTATGTCAATGTACTATTTTGTCAAGTCAAGTCCTTGCATTATGTTTGCAGGTCGAAGGAGAGGGTTTTTCTTAGCATAGAAACTCTTAATTACTTGTTCGCTTATTCTTCTTTGCACTGTTTGTGAAAAAATACCGGTTATCAATGATTCCTTTATTTATTTTGCTAAATTCATAGAATATTTTTAGTTCCCAATATATTATATTTTTGACAATTTTCGTTGCACCAGATACAGATAATTTATATTTTACCGCCAACTCTTTGTATCCACTAGCATTATTACGATCTTGAATCAACATATCTTTAATACCATTTGGCAATGGCTTCATCTGTTAAACTTACCATTTAATTGATTAAGACTGTGCTTATCAGAATTATAACTCATCTTCAACCCTCGCTAAAGCTGCGAGCTGAACGTACAAAGAATATATTTAAAAAAATATATATTTTATATATTTTATATATTTTAAGGACAGCATTAGAAAGAGCCGTTACTTTTAATTAAAATGCACACATTTTGTTTGACAACTTCTTAATTTTACGGTTAAATAAAAAAAAAAACAAGTAATTGAATGTAATTATTCTTTAAATTAATGAAAGTTAGTAGTTAATATAGCAAACTTGGCTTTCTCCAATAACAAGAATGCGTTTTTTCACCGAATTTATTAGATTTATGTACAAGTTTGGTTCGAGTTTGTTTCATTCACTTAAAATTACTCTTTCAAAATCAGAAACATCTTCATATATCTTTTTTTCAGCATATACTCGCCGTGACAAGACTCTATGTGGATTAAGACCGGCGCGCAAAAAGGCCCGGCCATGATCTAAACGGAACAGACTTGAATAAAGGCCATTGCCTTGCGACTTGTATGCATTCGTGCATTGTCCTGTATGGAAGTATAGACTTTTTCTCTATTTTCAAGCAAAGGAGGCTGGAGACTAATTTCCAGCACATCAAAGTACATTACACTATTCATTTTTGAGCTCGCGAATCGTAACACGAGCACTCCACTTATGTTGATTGCGCCCCAGACCATTACTGAGCCGCGACCAAAGTTCTCTTAGAGAAAATAATAAGTTCTTTTCTCATATCACGCCAATAATGGCAAATTGCTTATGGTCCTTCTAAATTAATTTTTTTGATCATCGGAAGTAATGACCTACTTAGAGAATTCCTATTCTCATTGCTCAGTAATGGTCTGGGGCGCAATCAACTTAAGTGAAGCGCTCGAGATACTCATTTTTGATGGTGGAGAAAACCAAGTTGGCTATATTGGCTACTTAATTTTATTAATTTAAAGAATAATTACATTTCATTACTTGTTTATGTCTTAACCGTAAAATTTAGAAGGTGTCTTATAATTTTGATACGGTTACCAGCAAACAAAAATGTGTCACTTTATTTTGTCTGCAAAAAATAAGGCTGCTCTTTGAGCGGATAACTCAAAAAATGTGCACAAATTTTTTTTTTTTCGCTTTAAATTAATTTTGGGGAACTCTCAACAAAAAAAAAAAAATGTTGAAAATGGATGTTGTTTAAAAAAAAAATCAAGATAAAAGTTAAAGTAAAACACTTTTATTTTTTTTCTGTTACTTCAAAGAATAAGCAGTTGGCAATAAAAAAGCAATTCGCACATGACAAAAAATGGAAGTGTTTTTCATGGCCATCTAAACATACACTGTCGGCCAAAACTTAAGCACCCCCTTAGTATATTTTTTTCAAATCATGATTTTTTTTATGAAAACTACATTCTTAAAACATATTACGTATTTATTTTATTTATTTATACCTTTATTATTGACAAGCAAAAATTAAAAAAAATCTGCGTCTCATAAATAAAAAGTTAACATCGAATTAACATTTTAAACCCAAAACCTTAACGGACAAAACTGAAGCACCCCCATTTTTATGGTAAATAAAAACTTTTAAAATTAGTACTTAGTTGCGAACCCTTTATTCTTGACGACTCGCGCACCTCTTTAAGGCATAGAAAAAATTAAATTATTAATGATATCCTGCGATATCCTTCCCCAGGATATTTTTAAGGACTGAATGGATCTTCCGTGGTTTCGCAATTTTTTCTGATGATATTCATGTTGAAAATATCCCACAAGGTCTCAAGAGGATTCAGGTCGAGGCAGGCCAACCAAAAACTTCGATGTTAACTTTTTATTTATGAGACGCAGATTTTTTTTAATTTTTGCTTGTCAATAATGGTATAAATAAATAAAATAAATACGTAATATGTTTTAAGAACGTAGTTTTCATAAAAAAAATCATGATTTGAAAAAAATGTACTAAGGGGGTGCTTAAGTTTTGGCCGACACTGTAAATGAAACTTTTCTTTTTGCTGTCAAAATGTTGGTAACACTGGTTGTGAAACAAGTGAAACTTTTTAGAGCGTTCAAAAATATTTAAAAATTTGTGAAAAATAATATAAATATTAAATTTGTACGTTTAAAAACAAGTTAAATGTGTGGAAGTTGTTTAAAAATTTGAATTTAATGTGAAATAATTAATAAAACTGCAAAAACTAAAAATAAACAAGAAACAACAACAAAACACATGCGAATCTGCGTTTGGCGCTGAAAATATGGTCGGCAATAAGATGTGATGGAATCTGTGAAAAGCTGTTTCATACTGTGCAAAAATGTTCAACACTTGATAAATATGCAATTGATCTAATTAACTCAAACGTAATGATCACATACAGTGAGTCAAACAAGTTTAGAAACAGCACTATTTATTTTTAATAACTAACAAAAAATGCACTTTAAAAGTTAAAAAAAATTAATTTTTTCTCTGCCATGATTTTCTTTGCTACATACTATTTCCAAATCAACGACAAAACTTGAAAGAAAAAACTTTCCCGTTAGAGAAAAAAGGAAAGACGACTAAGAACATACGAAAATGTAGCCAAAAAAGTTTAGAAACGCAGTACATTTAGTTAGTTTTTGTTAGTACAAAAATGCATTGAAATCACGTTATTAACGTTCTATCTTAGTGAAGGTCCAAAATTACCAAAATCTGCGAAATGTGCTTCCTAGAGGCTAGGTATAACGGAAAGGTGACACTTTAAAAACCCTTCGTCGTTAAGAGAAACGCTAAAAAGTGCCCAAATATCACAAAAACCACGTTAATCAGCCAAACACATTTTAGGATAATGTAATATTTAGTGAGGAATCAAAATATAATATTTTTAGATCAGATGGGCGTGGTTTCGCGAACTCCAAGCACTTTTTAGCGTTTCTCTTAACGACGAAGGGTTTTTAACGTGTCACCTTTCCGTTATACCTAGCCTCTAGGAAGCACATTTCGGAGATTTTGGTAATTTTGAACTACCTACGACATTGCTCTATGAGAGAACGTTAATAACGTGAAACGAAAACTAACTAAATGTACCTGCATTTCTCGTGTGACTAAAAATGCGGAAAAAATACACCCAAAGGAGGTATTTTTATTTTTTTTTTTTTAAATTTGCGGTCATTAATGCCTATATAATAGAATCGGGTTTGAAGAAAATTCTCCCAAAATTTCAGCTTCCTAGTTCAATCCTGCGAACGGCGCATTTTTTTGTTCCCTCGTACAATTCGTATGAAAAACGAAAAAGCAAAACAACGAAAATCAGAAAATTTACTAAAACACAAAAAAAAATCTGTTTTTCGTTTTTTTGCTTTTTGGTTTTTCATACGAATTGTACGATGAAACGTCCGCAGGTTTGATCTAGGAAGCTGAAATTTTGGGAGAATTTTCTCCAAACCCGATTCTTTTATATAGGCATTAATGACCGCCAATTTAAAAAAAAAAAAAAAATAAAAATACCTCCTTTGGGTGTATTTTTTCCGCATTTTTAGTCACACGAAAAATGTGGGCGTGGCTGTACAACAGTGGGTGGCGACCCCCATTCAACTAAAAAACCCAAAACGCTATATCTTGGCACCTTAGGCAGACTTTTTTACGCTTTTAGTAAGTTGGTTTTTTCGTTAAATTTCAAAGGAATTGGACATAAACTCTGTCCGCGCAGTTTTCAGGTTTGAGCTAGGAAGCTCAAATGTTGGGACAAAGACTATTTTGCATACATCCATAACGTCGATCGTACTCTCCTGGAATTGCGAGATAAAATTGTTGAAAATACAAATAAGGTAAAGGAATATGACAATGAGATTGATGATGCATTAAAAATAAGTGAAAACAAATTTGAGCAATTTATAAGTTTCGCGAAAGAAACATTTATGAGAGGCGTCAGATAAATGAAACTTGCAAGAAAAAAATGGAGATGAGCTTAAAAAAATGCAAGAACAAAATAAAACTCTATTAGAATATAGTGGAAAAATTACAAAAAACATTGAAAGCAATACGAATGAAAGCGAAAAAATTTGTGAAGATGAAAAAGTATTAAAAAAAAACCCGGCGGGTTGCACTCCGGGAGTGCCGACAGAAGTGAAAACTTGAAACAAAAAATTAATTTCACACGTAGGAAGAAGTATGCAAGCATAACAAATCGTTTAATGGCAAGTTAGTGTGTTAGTTGGTATGTGTGCGTTTTCTTTTTATATGGCAATACAATGGAAGACAAAAACGGAATATGTATTCAAATTTTACTCTCGCTCTCATTCTCAATTTGTCAACGCAACAACGCGGAATTTGAAAGAAACAAACATGTAAGCATAACAATCGTTGAATGAGAATGGAATGTGTCAGTTAGTGTGTCTGCTTTGCTTTTTGTCTTTCACTTGGAATATTTATTTAAGAGAAACAATAGAACATTCAAATTTTACTATCGCTTTCATTCATGACGGGGAATCCCGATGACGGTCGGTGCCGCGAGTTTATACTTTTTTCTTCAGCCGCGAATGCTTTCTTACGGAGGTGCACAACGTGCCATAAGAAGTTTTCACTTCAATATTAAATAAAAACAACAAGAATGTGAGCAAAACAAATAAATCATATTCGGAAGCTGTCAAACAAAAAGAGTTGCCACAAATACGCAAAGAATTCCCACTAATTGTCAAACCAAAATATAAGCAAAATGTTGATGAAACCTAGAAAGATTTAAATAACAATGTTGATCCAAAAGATTTGTGTATAATTAACATACTGTAGCGAAATTTGGTTTATGCCAGAAAATTCTCGAAATAAAAACCAACGAAAGAAAACTAAACGATACTAGCTAGCATCACTGGCTCTATAAATACTTTTACACCATCTAGCGGCCAAGTGCAGTTTTTGTACTAAAAATGATAAATCTAAAAGGCGCTGCAGTACACTATAAAAGTCGACAACCGAGAGAAATTATCGCCGTCGTTAAACGCCATCTAGAAGGTACTAGTAACATTCTAGATAGTTGTGGATTCCACGCCGATACGCCATTTAGAAGGTACTGGATTATTCGAGAAAGTGATGACTGTAGTATAAAAGGTTGTCTTCTGAGATGTCGAAACACATTTGAATTTAAGCAATTAAGTGACACAGTTGATTTTAAGTAGTAAAGTAAGACATTTGATTTTAACACAGTAGATTTTAAGTAATAAAGTAAAACAGTTGTCTATACAGTGCCAGATTAATATTAGAGTCTGAATGTTAATGAAATAAACAATTGTACCGTGTAAAAACTAGTTTTTGTGATTTAAATAAACCGTTTTATAATTAAATAAGCTTGTGTGTTTTTGATTGCTACACAATCCAGTGATCGAACTCAGAAAAGTGTAGGAGATCGAAATTATCGTCTAAGAGACAGGAATTTCGTAACAATTGGTGTCAGAAGTGGGATTGTGTAAAAAGAATTAACAATCAAAAAAAAAAAAAAAAATGGTTAAGTTCGACGAACTGAAAGTGGATCAACTGAAGAAGGAGTTGCAGCAGCTGAATCTGCAATCATCAGGCGGAAAGGTGGAGTTACAGAAACGCTTACGGCAGGCTCTTGAGGCTCAAGGTGTAAACTTGGAAGAGCATGAATTTTATGTATAGAATCAGCAGCGAAAGTGGAAGAAGCAACTGGACCGGCGGCAAGTGGTGAAGTTGTAGATATGTCAAAGTTTGAGAAAATGTTAATGACGATGACGCAGACAATAAATCTACAGATGAATAGCAATATCCAGGCCGTTCAGAAAAAAATAGACCAGAAGTTAAGTCAGAACGCGCTGCAGATCCAGGCGGTTCGGGAAGAAATTGATCAGAGCTTAAGTCAGAACGCGCTGCAGATCCAGGAGGTTCGGGAAGAAATTGATCAGAGCTTAAGTCAGAACGCGACGCAGATCCACGCAATGAATCAAAACATTGAGGCTGTTCGAATGGAGGTTGCCAAAATGGTAAATGGCTTCGATGCAAAAATTACTGAGTTACGAGATGACGTTGAATCATTTAAGGAAGAAGTTCAAAATAATCTTGAAAATGTTGCAAATAATCTTGAAGAAGTTCAAAATAATTTTGAGGACGTTAATAAAAGGCTTCAACAGTTGGAAATAAGCGAACCAACCACTCAAGTGATAAGAGAAATCAGCGCAGAGAGGCTTAAGGCACCCTCATACGATGGAGCAACTCCATTTACAACAACAACATCTGGTCACAATCATTGTGATAACGAAAGCGCAGCTGCAGCGCTAATTGTGGCATTAAAAGGCGCAGCTGCAGAAATATTGCAAACGGTTCCAGTGGAGGAGCAGAAAAATTACAAGGCGCTGATGGATGCCTTACAGCGAAAATATGGCAGTGACCACATGAAGCAGATTCACAGATTGGAGTTGAAAAGTCGTATCCAGAAATCTGGTGAGTCCTTGCAGGAGTATGCTGCGGATATTGAGCGATTGGCACACCTTTCCTATCCTGACGAGTTAAGTGTCGTAGCTGAAAAATCCAAAATAGAGGCGTTTATTGACGGCATACGTGACTAAGATACAAAACGCGAGACAATGAGGAACCCGAAGACAACATTTAACGAAACAGTAACGGTTGCCCTAACTCAGGAGACGGTTGCCCTAACTCAGGAGACGATTGCGTTGACATGCCGCCCATCACTGAAAACTCGTCGGATGGAGGTGGAGGCTGAAAAGAAAAATTTATCGTTCGCCAGCAGTAGCTTCAGCGGAAAATGCTACAACTGTGGTAAGCAGGGACACATGGCACGTGACTGCAAATCACGTCGTAAACGATCGAGGGCGTGAGCTGACTCTCACAAATAATTGCCCCATAGTCTTAGTTTCGAAACTCTGCCGAAATTCCAACAGCCTTACCATCGGTGGAAAAATCAACGAAAGACCATGTGAGCTTACTTTGGATACAGGCGCATCGCATTCAATTGTGAGGAAAGACTTATTTAATAGACGACGAGTAACGCCATTAAATGGGATCCAATTGAGAACAGCGACAGGAGCAATTTCGCAAATAGTAGGAAAAGTTACAGCGAGTATTCTTATCGGCAACAAAACTGTGGAACATGATTTTATTGTTGCAAACATCACCGATGAGGTTATCATTGGCGTGGACTTCATGATTCGACACGGGTTCACTTTGGATCTTAAGAAAAAAACGTTGAGGTATGCCAATGTAGAGTTGCCTTTAGACATTGGCTGTGGACAAAAATTAACAATTGCAAGAGTCTACATAAGTTAGCGCTGTCGAATTGAACCCAACACCGAAGAAATTATTTAAGCCACAACAAGTGAAGACTGTGGGACAAGCCATATGTGGGTAGTGGAAGCAGATAAGAAAAATTTAAAGAAAAACCTGATTATTGGAAAGACCCTAGTAAAAACAAGAACGGACAGAAAAATACCGGTACGAATTTTGAATCCAACAAATAAGCCAAAATGGATGCAAAAAGGTGAACTTATAGCGCAATGTGAGAAAATTACGGCTGTGATAAATTGTGAAAATGACCAGCAGAACACACAAGGTACAACTTTAACGAATTCGTCGGCCTTGGAAGTTTGACGAAAGAATGGACGAAGGAGTTGTCTGCCCAGAACAAAACAATACATAATAAGCGAAGTGGAGTTATGGTTATTGATAGCGAGAGCAAAGATGAACGTGAAAAAATAAAACATGCAATTGAATCATCCATGAAAGATAAATATGAAATAAAAATACCAAAATCTTTTAATTCGAGGTTCACTATTACAAATATGACTTTCAAACCTGATGATGAATCTTTAAAAGAGAAGTTACGCAAGCAAAATAAGATAATCGAGCCTACTGAATTAAAACTGATAAAATCATACAAAATAAAACGCAATGATAAAATAACGTTTAATGCAATAATTGAAACAGACTTGAATTCTTTTGCAAAAGTTCTTGCTGATGAAAAGTTATGTATTGGGTAGGTAAAATGCCGAATATATGATGACATTGAAGTAATACGTTGCTTTAATTGCAGAGGATATGGACACAAAGCTGAAAATTGTCAAAATCAGTCACAATGTGTAAAATGTCATGGAAACCATAAGATAAAAGACTGTACAAAAACTATGATAAAAAATGTTTAAATTGCGTCCGAGCTAATGAGCGTTGAATTAAATGAAGATCACGAAACGCAATGGCGAGAGTATCCGGTATATTTAAATAAAGTTGAAGCAAAGAAGAAGGCTTTTGGATGGAACAGGTGGATGTGTACGTTAAAAATAAAACAAATGTAGTGAAAGTGTATGAAAAAGTTGTTGAATCGAAGATATGGTGTATCGCAGTAAAATTTAACCCAAATACGTATGTAATTGTCATAGCAGGAGTGTACAGATCACCTTCGAACAGTTAATGAAAGAGAATTCTGTGACATATTTACTGAATGCTGCGAAGTCTTAACAGAACGATATAAAAAAGTAATAATCGCAGATGATTTCAACATTGACTGGCTGAAGAATACTACATATAAACGTGTAATTGAAAGTACAATAAATGATAATGGTCTAAAGCAAATAATGATGCAACACACACGAATAACTCCAAATACAAGAACACTAATCGACCTAGTCATGAAGTAACAACTGTGATACAACCTTATCACAAAATATCCGATCACGAAACTATCCTAATCAAATTGAAATGTGATAAGCAAAACAGAGTCTGTAATAAAAAACAAATAAAATTTTTAAATTACAATAAAGATTTATTTAATAGGAAACTAAGCAAGAAAAATATTAATATAAGTGCAGTAAATTAAGCAAAATGCAATAAAATAGAAAGTGCAATAAAATCTGTGATATCTATGAATTTGAAAACAAAAAATATAAATAGTGTTAATTCAAATGAATGGTTCAATAATCATTTAAATAAAATGGAAAGAAATAAAACTAAGGCATACAAGAGAGCTAAATTATTTAATACACATGTAACATGGGTTGAATACCGATATCTGAAAAATTTATATAATGTTGAGATCAATAACGACAAAAATAATTACGTTAAAAATTGTATTCGTAGTGCAATAAACCAAAAAGAAATGTGGAGAGAAATAAAAAAACTTGTCCTTAAAAAACCGTTAAATAAACCCGTTATGTTATCATATGTGACGGATATGAATGTAACGACGACACTGAGAATGCAAATTTGCTTAGCAAATATTTTATTGAAAGTGTTAAAAAAATAAACGAATATATTGAAAACATTGAATATAAAAACTGCATTACAGAAGCGACAACTAAATTTGAATTTCAAGAGGTTTCGATTTCCGAATTAAAAATTCTATGCAAATCTCTTAAAAATAAAGCAGACTAAACTTAGACCAATGGGCTTTGGTCGGACCAGCGAACAATTGTGTAATAAATGAATCATTAAGGACAGGTGTGTTTCTTGAGGCTTGGAAAGACTCCATGGTTACACCAGTAGAAAAAATACAAAATATAAACATATGTGAAGAGTTCAGGCCCATTAATAACCTAAAGTATTAGAGAAAATATTAGAAAGTGTAGTAAAAAATAACTTAAAAATTACATTGAAAAAAAATAATTTCTTTACAAAGTTTCAATCCGGGATTAGAAAAAATCATTCTTGCGAAACTATGATCAATCATATAGTTTGTGAGTGGAAACAAGCGAATAAAAAATCGAAAATTATTGCACTTTTCCTGGACTTTAAAAGAGCGTTTGAGACATTAGATCGAAAAATACTCCTTAAAAAGCTACAAAAATACAGAATAGATAACAACGAATACAAGTGGTTTGAGTCCTACCTCACCCAACGAAAGTAACGAACAAAATTTAATGATAGCATATCTAAGTGTATAAATGTAGACCTTGGCGTACCTCAGGGATCTATTCTTGGTGCTCTCCTATTTATTATATACTATATAAATGATGTAGTGATTGTTTTAAAAACATGCAGAATTACTTTTTACGTGGATGATACACTGGTATACGCGCAGAATGAAGATATTGAAAAATGTAAACAAGAACTTATTAACGACATAAAAAACGTAACCATTCTTTTATTAAAAAAAAAATAATAATACTAAAACGCTACAAGATTCAGATCTTATAAGTAAGCGTACAAAAATTCAACAAAATATGTAATAACGAATACAAAACGAATAAGTTTTATGTTATAGCTTAATAAAAGCATACGTACTAACAATAATATTATTTATAAAACTGTGCCGGTGACCTAATTGATTGCAACTCGTGTGGAAGGTTATTCCACAAGCGAATTGCAGTGACAGTAAAAGAGCGCTCCAGAACCGTACTTCTGTATCTGAGTAGTATTAATTTTAATCATCTACGTGAAATTATAACAAATCATAAAGGTAACCTGGACAATTATTATGAATAATACTATGCAATTTTATTATTAGCCCTATCACCGATGCGATTCGCCTGAATTTGTCGATCCGCCTTCCGTGGCGAATCGCCTATGGCTCTGTATTATGGTTGGCAAATGTACACGTTCGCCTACAAAACAATGCTGCCAAGTTACAAAACAGAAATTGACGTCTAAGAAACTTCAAATCTGAAGTTTTGCTGCCAAATTAAAAACAGAAATTGACAGCTGAAAAACTTCAAATTTGAAATCGTAAAAATTTTGAACATCTAATTTTTACAAGTGAAAAAAAAAAATAAAATTTAAATAATAAGCAATGTGGACTTATTTTTGAAGATAGCTATGAGATTGTGGATAGCAATATTCAAAGAATTCGGCGGAACATTAGGGACAGCTCGAACCCACTCGAACTGCCTAGCCGGCTATAAGCAAATTCATTCCTCAAATATTGGCAAGAAATATATGAAAAAATTGTTTTTCCAGATTTGTGTCTTACTTCAGGATTAATAAAGAAGCGTTTGCGTATTTATTGGAAACAATGGAAAGCTTATTCGGATTATACGGTCGTAGTACCGTAATTCCAACCTTTTCCATCACGCGTGGGTGGTCCTAGCGAATTTATCTCAATTGCGAGTTGATCCCACATATCCTTGTTGGTCTTCTTATTCGACCCAAAACTACCAAGTTCCTTTGCTAGTTCAGGATTTTCCTCCATAAGCTTTACTAGTTTATGAAACTGCTGTATATTGGTTTTTTTCATGCTAATAATTAAACAGTATTTTACAGTGTGGCCCATAATAACTGTCACTAAAGCAAAGTGTTATAAAAATCAAAGTCGTCTACAATGTTTTTTTTTATTTATCACAAACGCTGAACAACATTCCAAAATTTATTAAATTAATGATGAAGTTCGAAACTATCACTCTTTTCTTTGCTTACAAGACGTAAACGTTTGAAAAAGGATTCACAGGTGGCACGCACCATTTTCTGCTCCATTTCGTCCCAAATCCTTGTCAAACGCTGCTTGAACCCATCAATTGTTAAGCCTTTTGTTGACCTTACTTTACCTAGCATATGGCCTCATACTAAAAAATCCAATGTCTTGAGATCCGGTGATGATGCTGGCCAATCTTTCGCAGAGATGAAATCAGTCGAATTTATCGGCCCTTTTCCTATATGAGGTATGCTGATATCGATCAGCAGTCAATTCATCTTTTGGAGCATTCGCAAAACTTCTTGCGTACAAACGGTTACTCTGCTGGTTGTGGCTGTCTTGCAGGAATCTTCGAGCCTCCCGTATCTTTATATCGTTTTATTGTCTTATGTATGAATTTTTCTGCTATTCCGAGTGGTTTTAGTGTTTTTTTTTTTTTTAAAAAATTTATAACTAAGTCACGATTACCTTCCATGGCGCTTCTAAGTTTGATATAAAGAATATTTTTTTGGCCTGTATTTTCGTTGTGTACAATTAAATTGTGAAAAGCAATGCATCCTTCGATTATAAAAAAAATCAGGTTTTTTGACAGTTATTATGGGCCACACTGTACATGCATGAATAAAATTGATCTATAAATTTTAACACTGACGTTTTGTTTGTGATTTCCATGATTGCGATATCTGTACTTTTGAAAGTTTTTAAAATTTTCTCTATATCAACTTTTTGTAAAATTTTTGAAATTTTCTCTATCACAACTTTTTGTAAAATTTTTCTAACACTTATTCAAATATTTGTCACATACAAATTCTATTCGCCCGATTTTGACATTTCTGACGAACGAAAGTTAGGCGACTCGCTATAAGTAATATGAACATTTTTGACATTCGCGCAATTTTGACGTTTGAGGCAAAAAAACAGGCCGACTCGCAAACCGTAATACCAATTTAGGCGAATTGCCTAATTTTTCAGGCGATTCGCCATCGGTAAAAGGGCTACATATTCCGTAGATATTAGTACTGATGCAGGTCCATACCTAATATAGTTTTCTTTAAATGGGAAACACTATTGTATCTTGGTACATTAAAAACGAATCTAATGCAGTCATTAAAGGCCACATTCAATTTTCTCCTATAAGCGAAATCAAGAATTGTGTAAACTGAGCAGTTAAAGGTGAAAAAAGGCATTAATAATGTTTAATCATGTTAGTTCTGTACGGTGTAGTAACACCATTGAGGGTAAGTGGAGGAAAATCCTCTACACCAATAGCTATTTTTGAACATACCATTCCTGCACATTTCGCAGGATTAAGCTTTATTTTATTTCTATCAGCCAATCCCTGTATGTTATCCAAGTATTCATTCACCCTGAATACACAATCTTCAGACAGACCTAATTGCCTTGAAAAATATACCAATACATCATCAGCATAAAGATTAATGTTACAATTGGTGATAACTTCAGGCAAGTCATTTATAAAAAGTGAGAACAGAAGGTGACCTAGCACCGAACCCTGAGGAACACCGCAATTAGCTAATAATGGACTAGATGAACCTTGATATGTGGTAAAAGTAAGCATTCTATCCTTTAAATAACTACATACTTATAAATTGCAATGAAACATTAGAAAAATTAAACTTATGTTTAAGTTTCGACAAAAGTGTAGAGTGATCTACAGAATCAAAACCTTTTGAGAAATCTAGTATGACTAATACAAAAACTTTTTCACAATCTAGAGCAAAGCGTGCATCAGTACTTACTTTTATGACAGCCGACTCGCAACTGTGCTTATTACGGAAACCTGATTGCCATTTACTAAGCATATTATTACTTTCAATAAATGTTTGAATTTGCATGGCAAGAAGTTTTTCGAGGACCTTAGGTTAAAAAGAAAGTATACTGATAGGTTTATAATCTGATGGGCTAGTAGGATTACTTTTTTAGGAATTGGTAACACTTTTGCAGATTTCCAAATATCGGGAAATTGACTACTGAATATGCAAGCATTAAATATATGAACCAGATAAGGAAGAATAAGTAGAAATATCAGCTGTAGAAACTTATGATTTAAGAGCCTCAAGAACCTCCGTAGAGCTTACACATATAAAAGAATTCGATTCGTACTGTCGTGGGGTGCGCACGTACTTTTCTTAAGCTCGTCGAAAGCCAAAGTTAGTAATGAATTGCACAATTTGGAAACAAAAAATAGAACGTACTGATTGTATAAAAATCACTTGCGGCGACTGCTTCAATTATTTTCATGGCACGTGTGTAAATTTAAACAAAACCGAAATAAGTTACTTTTACAATAGCAACATAAAGTATTGGTGCGAAAAATGTAACACACTTCGTCGCAAATCTATGCAAGAACAAGTCTCTCTTATGTCCAACGCAATGAGTCATTCGTCCGAAGTCCATCAACAGATGAAAGAAAATTGGCAAAATATTGAAGAGACAAACCAACCTACAGCAATAGAGAACATAATAACAACACAACAGCAACAGCTAAAACCAGCAAATAAACAACAACATCTGCAGTCGTCAACAGTTTTAAAAAACAAACCAACACACCAGAAAGCATTAGAAATAATAGGTAAAGAAAATAACAAAATTTCACCTCGAACTACAACAGCATCCCAGCAACAGCAATATAAACAGACGATGAAACGAGTAGAACAGAATGAAAGAACTGCACCAAACCAAGAAACAAAACAAATGCAAACTTCACAAGCCCCAATTTCAAGTCTAAGTGATAATCAGCAGCATCAACAAGGACAGGAAGAGATAACGCTTGCAATTATCTACAAAGAGATGCACACTACTTCTCTCTCCTTAATCGGCTCTTTACAAGAGGAAAACAGGTTACTTGCTGATAAGGTAAATATCTTGCAAAGCGAAGTGCGTTTTTTGCAGCAAGAAAGAACGATAAATCCATTGAAATTGTTGATATTCCTAATCTCAACAATAACAATGCCCTGGATTGCGCGCTAAAAGTATTTTCAAATGGTCTTAACACCAACATTACAGAAGAGCAAATAGTCTACTGCTACGTAAAAAATATTAAGAAAGAAAGCGATGCAGCAGCAAATCATGTGACCCTTCCAATATTGTGCGTTAAGTTCGTTTCTGGATTAACCAAGAAAAAAATAGTAAGACAAAAATATGTAAACAGAAATAACTTAAACTCAAAAATCTTTGGCAGTTCCCATTCAAGCTTTATTTATATAAATGATAGTATGTCGAATGAAAATAGAAAAATATTTAATGCCTGTCGCAAGTTAAAGAAGGAGAAAAATTATACGTTTCTTTGGTATAGAAATGGAAGGGTTCTAATTAAGGCTGTGCAACGAACCGATCGAACACGTTCGAACTTTTGTCATACGCAAAGAGTCCAACTCGAACAGCTCAGTTCGTTCGACTGGTGTTCAGTTCGTTCGTTGTTCGTATCATACAAATGCAACTCGTGAGTTTCGAACAACTCAAAAGCTCGAACAGTTCGTTTGTTCGAGTTTTAAAATGTTCGATTTCAGTGCGATTGGGGTGTGTTGGTTAGTTACGCAAATTTTGTGTGTAATATGGAAACAACAGCAGGAAAAGCTAAGCGAAGTGCAATTATATTGAAGATACCGCTGAGTCAAAAAAAAAGATGTAAAGAGTGTTTTAAGATTTTCACGGTTACTTCGGCCACAACAACAACTTTACTTCGCCATGCAAAAATACATGACTAGTAAAGGTAGATACTTTGATTTGATTATGTTAGTAAGTATCGTACTAGAATCTACAAAAGATGCTGAACAATGTCACGGAAAACGTTGAAAAAGTTGCATTTTTGCATGAAAATATGTAAATAAGTTAAAATACATGAAATATTAAACAAATAAAAAAATATTTAGTTAAATAATCTTTTATTTAAAAATTCTTTAAATTCAATTAAATATCTTGCTATTTTTTCCACTTTACGGCGCACCGCAATTTTCATTTTTCTTCGATGTACTTGTACGCAGGCACAAACAAGCAATATAATGAAATGTGCGCGAACGCACCGAACTAAACGAACTGAGTTGAGTCGAACCAAACGAACTTGATTCGGTGTTGAAATTTTGTGAAAAGTTCGTGAGTTTCGAGTTTGTTCGAACAAGTTCGGTTCGTTGCACAGCCTTAGTTCTAATGCGTAAAAGGGAAAATGATGATGTTATAGTGATAAATTGAATGGAGGATCTGAAGAGAATAATTTAGTAAATTAATAGTTACTAAATTAGAGACAAATTGTTTTAAATATGTTTGATATAAATGCTGATCCTTTAGTAAATTTCGAAAATATTCCTTTTACGCACTGTGAAAATGTTTCCTTTGACACCATATCCTCCACTCCAACATATGCTACCGGTTTTTATTTAATTCACCAAAACATCAGAAGTTTAAGAAAGAATTTTGATAATTTGACTTTAAATATCGATTTTTTTGTTAATAAGCCTAGTTTTGTCTTTTTGTCTGAAACGTGGATTTTTCATGAAGAAATTCCACTATTTGATTTACCGGGATATAAGTTTTTTGCGAAATGCAACAACAACTATGCATCTGGAGGTGTTGGGGTTTTTGTGAAAAATTATTACGACTGTGAATTTTGTGCTTTTAATTCATTAAGTGCTGATGTCTTAAATATAAAATGTATGATAGACAGCAAGAAGTACTCCTTCTATTGCTTATATCGTTTTCACAACTCCTCTACAACCGAAACTTTTTTAAATGATTTAAATACTTTATTGCTGGGCGACATGTCCGAAAACATAATAGTGCTTGGTGATATGAATTTAAATTTGCTGATAGAGTCAGAATTTGCCGATAAATATTTAATGTTTCTTTCATCATTTCGACTAGAATCATGTATTAATCACTTACTTACTTACTTAGATGGCCATAACAACCCGTTGTCAGGTTACGGCCGACCTCATTAGCTCTCGCCAGGCGCCTCTGTTTTGCGCGCGCCTTCTCCAATCGTTAATGCCAAGCGCGGTTAGGGCTTCCTCAGCTTGGTCTATCCACCGGAGGCATGGTCTCCCTCTTCGTCGTTGACCGGGGACCTTCCCTTCGAATACCTTTTTCGCTGGAGCTTCTTTATCCATACGATGGACATGACCCAGCCAGCGTAGTCGCTGTATTGTTATACGCTTAACTATGTCAATGTCGGCGTAGAGCTCATACAGCTTGTGGTTCATTCGAATGCGATAGTCGTCGCCAACTCGAACAGGACCAAAGATTTTGCGGAGAACTTTCCTCTCGAACAGCCCAAGAGCGGCTGTGTCTGTTGTCGAAACCACCCATGCCTCAGCGCCATAAAGAAGCACAGGTAGAATGAGCGTCTTGTAGAGTGTTAGCTTTGTCGATCGAGAGAGAGCTCTGCAACGTAATTGCTTACTGAAACCGTAGTAGCACCTATTAGCAATTGTTATTCTCCGCTTAATCTCCAGACTGACATCGTTATTGCTGGTTACGGCAGTGCTAAGGTAAATGAATTCCTTGACAACTTCTAATTTACAGTTGCCCGCTGTAACATGAGAGTCTAGATCCCGTGCTCTCTTGTTGTTGTTAGTAGACATCATGTATTTCGTCTTGCCCTCGTTTACCGTCAAACCCACTTTGGCTGATTCCTTTTCAATAGCAGTGAAAGCAGCAGTTACATCTCTCTTACTCCGACCGATAATATCAATATCATCAGCGTACGCAAGGAGCTGAACACCTTTGAACAAAATGGTGCCATTATGATGCACACCGGCTTTTCGTACGATCCCCTCCATAATGAAATTGAAGAGATCGCACGAGAGCGGGTCGCCTTGTCTGAAACCTCGCTCGGTATTAAAAGTTCCGGAGAGGTCATTCCCTACCTTGACGGAGCTACACGTATTGCTCAACGTCATCCTGCAGAGCCTTATCAACTTTGCAGGTATACCGAACTCAGACATTGTTGCGTATAGGCAATCCCGCACTGGGCTATCGAACGCAGCTTTATAATCGACGAAGAGATGGTGAGTGTCGATTTGATATTCATGGGTTTTCTCCAGGATTTGGCGTAGTGTAAAAATCTGGTCTATGGTGGACTTACCGGGTCTAAAGCCACACTGATAGGATCCGATCAGCGTTTCTGTATACGGCTTCAATGTTTCACACAATACGCTCGAGAGGATCTTATATGCGATGGAAATAAGACTGATACCCCTGTAGTTGGCGTAGATTGTCGGGTCTCCTTTCTTTATTACAGGACAAAGCACGCTGAGATTCCAATCGTCGGGAATGCTCTCCGCTAGCCATATTTTGCTGATGAGTTGATGCATGCACCTTATCAATTCATCGCCACCAGCTTTAAACAACTCAGCTGGCAGGCCGTCAGCACCCGCTGCTTTGTTGTTTTTGAGTCGCTGGATAGCAACTCGAACCTCTTCATGGCTAGGTGATGGTACTTCCACTGCGTTATCATCGATTGGTGGTATCGTACTGCATTCTCTCTGGGCGGAATTGGTGGAATCATCGCCTGTAAGCAAGTTGGAGAAATGCTGCCTCCATAACCTCAGTACACTCTGTGTATCTGTAACCAGATTTCCATTTTCGTCTCTACAAGTGGATGCTTCGGGCTTGAAACCTTGAGTTAGACGCTTAACTTGTTGATAGAAATTTCGTGCATCCTTCTTGCCCTGGTACACCTCAAGTTCCTCACGCTCACGCTTTTCTTGCTCCCTTTTTTTACGTCTGAAAATGCGCCTCTCTTCCTTCCTCTTTTCGCAGTAGTTTTCTCGCACGGCTCGCGTTGCGAGAGTTTCTTATACTGCATCTTAATATTCACATTGGCAGGATTTTTTATACTTTTTTTGTAAACTTTATTCTTAATTTCAATTTTCTTTAATAACTCTACCGATATCCACGGCTTCAACCTCTTGACCTTTTTGTTTCTATTTTTTAACTCCTCAGTGCAAGCGCAGACATGATTACTTAAAGTGTCATTAAATAGCGTAAATGCTATGGACGGATCTGCTTCTTCATAAACACTATCCCATGTTTCATAGCGGAGGCGGTAATTCAATGCAGTGAAATTTGTTTTTTCATGAAAGGAAATACTATCACTAGGTTGCTTTTTGGGTTTTTCAACGTTTTTGAAGCATAGGCACATCATACAATGATCAGTAATACCAAATTCTGCTACAGAACTACAAATCGAAGCATTGTTTGATCGCCCCAATCGTACAAAAATGTGATCAATGCATGTTGCAGAAGTTTCCGTTATTCTGGTTGGCTGATTAATACATACATGAAACAAGGTTTCAAGCCCGGAGCATCCACTTGTAGAGACGAAAATGTAAATCTGGTTACAGATACACAGAGTGTACTGAGGTTATGGAGGCAGCATTTCTCCAACTTGCTTACGGGTGATGATTCCACCAATTCCTCCCAAAGAGAATGCAGTACGATACCACCAATCGATGATAACGCAGTGGAAGTACCATCACCTAGCCATGAAGAGGTTCAAGTTGCTATCCAGCGACTCAAAAACAACAAAGCAGCGGGTGCTGACGGCCTGCCAGCTGAGTTGTTTAAAGCTGGTGGCGATGAATTGATAAGGTGCATGCATCAACTCATCAGCAAAATATGGCTAGCGGAGAGCATTCCCGACGATTGGAATCTCAGCGTGCTTTGTCCTGTAATAAAGAAAGGAGACCCGACAATCTGCGCCAACTACAGGGGTATCAGTCTTATTTCCATCGCATATAAGATCCTCTCGAGCGTATTGTGTGAAAGATTGAAGCCGTATACAGAAACGCTGATCGGATCCTATCTGTTATATTTTTGTTGCCGGGTAAATTGTTGTTGTAAGAGGTACGAATAAGAAACACAAGTGTTCAATATGAATGATACTAAGCAACTGATTTATTAAATGTAATTAGGAAAGGATGAGAAATTATGTACAATGCAATTACAAGGTTACCAGATTGTGTAAACATAAAAATACCCAATTAACGTTTTTGTATATAACATCTCCCTCCTTTAAATTTACGATATCAAATCTCACAAAAACTTAAGTAGGTTGATAACGATTAGGTAGGAAACGGACACGGTTGCTGCGTCTTGGAATTTCCTGAATTGACTGGTGATGTTCAATAGAAGTTTCATTAGGTAAGCTGACGTTTTCATCTACTTCAGGAATATTCGAATTCAGAGTCAACCAGTCAGGTGTCTTATGCTCTTCCACTGCCGAATTATAGCGAAGTTTGATTTGGTTTTGATGACGTCGAACCAAACCTTTTGAAGTTTTGGCTACAAAAACCATTTTACCTAAGCTTTGAATTATAACAGCTTCAATCCATTTAGGACCTCTACCATAGTGTTTTACGTAGACTACGTCGTACGGTGCAAATTTTGATTGATGTTTAGATGTACTGCTGTTGTTAACTGGTGCTAATAGTAGCGTAAGCAAAGTTCTAGGAGCGCGGCCATGTAGCAGTTCAGCCGGCAACTTCCCTTCAGCATTAGGAATAGCACGATATGTGGCTAGAGATTAAGCGATAAGCCGTCCTCGAGATTCTTTTAAACAGAAGTTTTGAAGGTGCGCACGAACCTCTCCGCAAGCCCGTTCGAAGCAGGGTGAAATGGCGCAGTTTTAACGTGATCAATGCCATTCCTAGTGCAAAATTCTTCAAATTGTTCAGAAGTTAGCCGCGGTCCATTGTCGCTGACCAATACTTCAGGCAGTCCTTCTAGCGAAAAAAGTGTTGACAGAGCAGAAGTGGTATCAACTGAGGTAGTTTTTGCAAGCTGTACCACAAAAGGGAACTGCGAAAATGCATTAACCACTATGAGACACATAGAGTTATATACTGGCCCAGCAAAATCGATGTGCACCCGCTGCCATGGACGCTCTGGCTTAGGCCACTGTTGAAATTGTTGATTTGGACTCGACCCCGCAACTTGACAGACACTGCAACAAGCTTCTCCAAGTCATCATCAATTCTAGGCCACCAGCAGTGTTGCCTAGCAAGCTGCTTCATCTTCACAATGCCCCAATGGCCTTCATGTAGAAGCGTTAAGACCGATTGGCGCAAGGCGGCTGGTATGACAACTCGAGTAGCGTCTGTCTGTAAATAAACAAGATCATTTTGAATGGTTAGCGCATACTTACGACGAAAAAATGGAAGCAAATCCAAATCGTCACGATTTAGTTGTGAAGGCCATCCATTACTGATAAATTTCTTGACTCGTTGAAGTGAGCGATCATTTTTGTAGTGCTGTTGCAGCAAAATTGAGTCGATTGGTGAATCGAATGCTTTTAGCTGATGACAACTTTCGTACATGTCGAACTCGAAATCATGTCCACATGGCAGGCGTGATAAAGCATCAGCGTTTGAGTGTTCAGCAGTTTTGCGAAACTGAATCTCAAACTGATAAGACATCAATATAATAGCCCAACGTTGAAGGCGATGTGTAGACATTGATGGCAAATTTTTATCTGGGCTGAAAATTGTTACCAGCGGTTTGTGATCGGTGACCAGGATGAACTTGTGCCCAAATAAATATTGGTGAAATCGTTGCACACCAAAAATAATCGAAAGAGCTTCTATTTCAATTTGGCTGTATTTTACTTGATGCGTGTTAAGCGTTTTAGAGGCGAACGCTATAGGGCGTTCTGTGCCATCAGAATGACGATGTGAGATAACGGCGCCAATACCGTAAGATGATGCATCTGTCGCGAGAACAATATGTAAATGTTCTTGAAGGTATAAATGCTTGGTCCTGCTTAGAATTCCAAACAAATTTTATGTTTTTTCGACGCAATTGATTGATTGGTGCGGCCAATTCTGAAAAATTTGGTATAAAGTTGTGGTAATAGCTGACCTTACCAAGGAAAGCTTCGGCTTCGTTGAGATTTGTAGGACGCGGCAAATCTTTTACAGCACCCCTTTTTCGTCTGGTAAGATACCATTTGCACTATTTATTCGGCCCAAATATTCCAACTTGTCTTTTAAAAATTCACATTTTGTCATTTTGCATCTAATGCCACTTTCTGCCAATAGAGATAAAATTTTGTCCAAGCGCTCAAAATGTTGTTCTAAAGTTGTTGACGTGATGATGATGTCATCTATGTAATTTCCACATCCATCAATTCCTCGTATGAGCTGCTCCAAAAACTTTTGAAACATTGCAGGTGCGCTGGCAATTCCATACGGCAGGCGTTGGTATTGAAATAGTCCCAGTGGTGTGTTGACAATTAAAACCTTTTTTGCACCATCGCACAGTGGCGCCTTTTGCGATTTCGCGTTGCTAAAATCATAACTTTTGAACGGGTAAAGATATTTGAGTAAAGTTTTTTGATTTTGGTTGGTAATTTCTGTAGATATGACATATATAAGATTCAGGTTTGAGGCTTAGCTATAAATACTTTTAAAAAGAGGTGAAAGTCCAAATTTCGAAATTTTTGGTTTTTAGTGGTATGAATTCATAAAAAAATATTTGTTTTGTATAAATTTTAGTGCGCTTTATTCAATTAATGAACTTTAAATAATTTAAAAATTATTTAAATACTTTTTTAAAAAAAAATTTTTTCTAATTTTAACTAATTCATTCATATGCATTCATTTTTTTATCTCTTAACATAATTTATAAACAGTCTTTCTCAAAGGCTAGAAAAGTTTTAAAAAAAGGGTTACAGATATAAATTAGGTAATTTCCTTAAAAAATCAACAACAATCTTCAATTCTATAAAAATATCATCATTATTTTGGATATCTAAGAAACTTAAAACAGTACTACAGAATTTATCAGTCAGTTCTTTTCGTGACCTAACGTGCCTAAGTGATGAAATCACTTGGGCTTCTTCTGATAATTCTCCTATGGGTAAGGCTTGATAATTTGTCCACTATGAGCTAAGGTATTATGGACAGAGGGGGTCAGTAATTTTTGGCTGTATTTATGTTCTAATATGTCTGCAGTTTCCTTGGTATACTTTTCAAATTTTTCTACTTTAACGGGTTCTAAAATAACTTGTAATCTTTTTATCACGTCCTCATCGACTCCCGTTATTTCTGAAGTTGTTTCTGGTTTCTCAAAAAATCTCCTTGCTGTGTTTCCGTCATATCTACTATATTACCCAATTTTTCTCGAAACTGATCTTGTATTATTTTTTTTCTTAACTTTTGGACTGAGTTATTGAGCCTTAAAATTTGAATTTTATACAAATACAGGTACAAAATATTGTGCTACAAACCTCAAACATAATACTTGTTCAGCGAAAAAATTGAACTACCTAATAAGCTAAATACCTTGTATGATATCTACCGTAATAAAACAGGTGTCTATAAAGTTGGCCTGCACTAGAGTTCAATGTTATCAGAAGTATTCTATACAAAAAATACAGCTTTATTCTATTTGACATTACTGGATATTTTTAAATTGCATTAAAAACTTAGATATAAATATCTGAGGCAAGTATTACTATTTCGCTACACAAAAGCGAATTTTCTTAAAAAGAGTGAAATGATTTGGAAAAAGTGACAAATCAAGCGTTTTGGAGGTGGGGCAAAGCCCATATTATATGGACAGAAGTTTTCTAGGTACTCTTTACATATGCATCTATTTGCGTCAAATAGTTTTGGAAATAGGAAGAATAAATTAAGAAACGGGCGTGGTAACGTCCATATTTACAATTTTTAATTTATTTTGAGTGATGTCTATATTCGCTAAAAACATTCTATCAAATTCAGATTAACAATTTCCAAGTCAAAATATAGACTGGAAATCGTCATCACACAACAAATTCAGTTTTATGCATATCATGTCACATAAGTAGCTATAACTTCTAAATGGGCAAATATATGCAGGTAGGACTTATATGATTTTTGTTGGCAGATATGTCAACTATAATTTCCCATTCACCAATCCTTGAAATTTGAAAAACTATGCTAAAAACGACCTTTTTTAAAAAATTCATGGAAATTACTAACTAAAATTTTTTTTCTACATCTTGTGAAAATTATTTATTTTAAAATACCATAAATTCAGAGAGCGTACTTCAAATTCCCATGTTTTTTCAAACTTTTGAAATTTTCCATTTTTAATATTGCGAAAAATGTAAAAAAATGCTATTTTAATGAACGATAAAAAGTTATCCAACTTTGAGCACCCATAAAAACCAAAATACTTGTCATAAATAAAAAAAGTTTTCGGTTTTAGAACCTTTGGTCAATTATCTTTTAAATAAAAAAAAAAGTTTTGAAAATCAGAAATCGAAAATTTGATTTTAGCAATCACTTTTTGAAAAAGGAGCCACTGTGCATCGTCCAATTCCATTTGGAGATACGCATCTCGCAGGTCAATTTTTGAGAAAAATTTTCCATAACGAACGGTGTGTAGTAAACTTTCACGAGTAGGCAATGGATATTGATCCACGTCGATTTGTTTATTGACTGCCGTTTTAAAATCACCACAGATGCGAAGAGAGCCATCTGGCTTTGTGACCAAAACGATTGGTGAAGCCCACTCGCTGAATTTCACCGGCTTCCAAATGCCACTGTTAGTAAGTCGTTCTGCTTCAGCTTTAAATTTGTCCATCAGTGCAAAAGAAATAGGTCTGCTTTTGCAAAATTTAGGCACTGCATTTGTTTTTAGATGTACACTAGCTTTTACTTGCTTAATTGTGCCTAACGCTGGCTCAAAAACAATTTTATATTTTTTTAATATAGCGTTTATTGGTGGATCGTCATCAATTGCAGAAATTTGGCTAATTTTGAACCCAAATTTATTAAAAAGATCGGTGCCAAATAAATTATGCCCATTACGAACACAAGCTACAACCAATGTTGCTGTTTTTGTTGTTTTTCCACACTTTAAATCTGCACCAAACTCGCCAAGTGTACTTACTTCGTTTTTTCCGTAATCAAATAATTGTTTTTCGCACGCACGCAATTTCGGTTTCTTTAATTGTTCATATGTGTCTCTAGTTATTACTGACACTGTTGCACCAGAATCCATTTGGAATTTGACTAACATATTATTTATCAAAATATCGATAAATAATTTTTTATTTTCACAACGCGGCTTATCATTTATGCTTAGAATAGAATCAATTTGCGAAACACAGTTATGCTGAGCACTGTCTGCTTTATGTTGTTCGGTGTTATTGTTATTTTGAACAGACGATGTTGACATACACACAGGAGCGATATGCCCTTTTTTGCCGCACTTGTTATACAACGCATTTCTAAATTTGCAATTCTTACGATTATGCGAAGTGCCACAACCCGAACACGACCTTAAAATATTTTTTTCATGGGGTTTGCCTTTTGCAGCAAATTTGTTTTTGATTTTCTATTTAGCTTTTACGGCGTTTATGACAACTGGAGTTTCTCTCTCATATTCTTTAATTTTACTCATTGTTTTCTCGGTAGCTTCGAATGCGTCGGCGATTTGAATAACTTCTGCAAGCGTTGGATTTGTTTTTTGAAGCGCCGCTGCGCGAACGGAATCATGAGGAGTGTGCACAATTATTTTGTCTCTAATCATCTCTTGCGTATAATCGTGAGAGCAGTTCTGTTCACCGCATACAAATCTACACTCGCGAGCAATTCGCTTTAGGTCAGCGATCCACTCTTTGTACGTTTGGCCTGTTGACATTGTAGTTTTGTGGAACTCATGTCTTGCTGCGACGACGTGCATTTTTGTGTGAAAAAAATCCGTTAAGCATTGAGTTAATTCTGCAAAGGTTTTGCTTTCGATTTCTCGCGTGCCAAAATTGCTGCGTAAAATATCGTCTGATTCTGTACCTACCCAAGTGAGAAAAAATGCTTTTTGTTTGTCAGCCTGTACTGAATAAGCTGTAAAATGCTAATGGAGTTGCTCTAGGTATGACTCCCATTTATGCAATTGCTTGTTGAAAGCATGAAATATGGGTACACCAGCACTTTGGCCATTATTCTTTTGTCCTTTAAATATTTTTTCAAAACAATTCCGCTGATCTTCCAACAATTTGTTGGTAGCTTCTTGTTGTACCTTTAAAAGTTCTTTGAGAGCTTCTTTATCCATTGTGGAGCGTTTAGCTTACCCGACACAACTTAATTTTATTTGCAAAAAATAAAAAATAAAAAACGCGTTTACCGTTTAACTCGTCGCCACTGTTATATTTTTGTTGCCGGGTAAATTGTTGTTGTAAGAGGTACGAATAAGAAACACAAGTGTTCAATATGAATGATACTAAGCAACTGATTTATTAAATGTAATTAGGAAAGGATGAGAAATTATGTACAATGCAATTACAAGGTTACCAGATTGTGTAAACATAAAAATACCCAATTAACATTTTTGTATATAACACTATAAGTGTGGCTTTAGACCTGGCAAGTCCACCATAGACCAGATTTTTACACTACGCCAAATCCTGGAGAAAACCCATGAATATCAAATCGACACTCACCATCTCTTCGTCGATTATAAAGCTGCGTTCGATAGCCCAGTGCGGGATTGCCTATACGCAACAATGTCTGAGTTCGGTATACCTACAAAGTTGATAAGGCTCTGCAGGATGACGTTGAGCAATACGTTTAGCTCCGTCAAGGTAGGGAATGACCTCTCCGGAACTTTTAATACCGAGCGAGGTTTCAGACAAGGCGACCCGCTCTCGTGCGATCTCTTCAATTTCATTATGGAGGGGATCGTACCAAAAGCCGGTGTGCATCATAATGGCACCATTTTCTTCAAAGGTGTTCAGCTCCTTGCGTACGCTGATGATATTGATATTATCGGTCGGAGTAAGAGAGATGTTACTGCTGCTTTCACTGCTATTGAAAAGGAATCAGCCAAAGTGGGTTTGACGGTAAACGAGGGCAAGACGAAATACATGATGTCTACTAACAACAACAAGAGAGCACGGGATCTAGACTCTCATGTTACAGCGGGCAACTGTAAATTAGAAGTTGTCAAGGAATTCATTTACCTTAGCACTGCCGTAACCAGCAACAATGATCTCAGTCTGGAGATTAAGCGGAGAATAACAATTGCTAATAGGTGCTACTACGGCCTCAGTAAGCAATTACGTTGTAGAGCTCTCTCTCGATCGACAAAGCTAACACTCTACAAGACGCTCATTCTACCTGTGCTTCTTTATGGCGCTGAGGCATGGGTGGTTTCGACAACAGACGCAGCCGCTCTTGGGGTGTTCGAGAGGAAAGTTCTCCGCAAAATCTTTGGTCCTGTTCGAGTTGGCGACGACTATCGCATTCGAATGAACCACGAGCTGTATGAGCTCTACGCCGACATTGACATAGTTAAGCGTATAACAATACAGCGAGTACGCTGGCTGGGTCATGTCCATCGTATGGATAAAGAAGCTCCAGCGAAAAAGGTATTCGAAGGGAAGGTCCCCGGCCAACGACGAAGAGGGAGACCATGCCTCCGGTGGATAGACCAAGCTGAGGAAGCCCTAACTGCGCTTGGCATTAACGATTGGAGAAGGCGCGCGCAAAACAGAGGCGCCTGGCGAGAGCTAATGAGGTCGGCCGTAACCTGACAACGGGTTGTTATGGCCATCTAAGTAAGTAAGTATAAGAAACTCTGTAAAGAAATAGCAATAGAATCTACCAATTGCAGAAACAACTTCTATGCTAATGAATTCTCTAAATTACAGGGTAACATAAGAAAAGAGTGGCAACTTGTCAATAATATATTAAATAAAACGTCCACTAATGAGCAAATTGATAATCTAATTTTAAGTGATAATGTTGTCACAAGTGCTATTGGAAAGGCCAATGCTTTTAACGAATTTTTTGTCAAAATTGGCAATGATGTTGTTTTTGATAATGGATTGAATAATAATTTTTGTGACTGTTTAAAAAAAGAAAAGGTTTACTCGGAGAGCTTTTTCTTTGAACCCGTCTCATCTTATGAAATATTTAAAATAATTATGTCTCTGAAAAATTCTAGTTCGAAAACAGAAAATAGTTTTTCTAATACTTTTATTAAACTGATTGCACTAAATATTGCTGACGTACTTTGTATTATTTTTAATAAAAGTATTCTTGCAGGCATTTTTCCGAATGACCTTAAAAAAGCTGAAGTTATTCCATACTTCCAGTATTCTCTAAAATTTTCGAAAAAGCCGTTAAAAAAAGATGATTTTTTTTTTAAAGCATAAGCCAACTCTCAGGGGATGCCCCCTATAAATGCAATGCACCGTGTTGATTTTAAGAAAAGGAGAGAGGTTGGTGGGAAGGGGGATAGATGGAGTAGTGTCGGTGAACATTAGTCTTGAATCTATGGATGTCACAACTGCCGGGGAAGACAGACGCTGGTAAGCAGTTCCACAACTTGATGGTTCGGCCAAAGAAAGAATTATCACGAAAATGTGATGTCCTGTTGAACACCGTCGTGACGCAAAAAGGATGGGCCTGATGGGATGCCCGAGTGCTGCGAGAGAAAATCCTGGCTGATGGAATCAGTTCCCGTATTTCTCTAGAGCACATCCCGTTATAATATCTATAAAAAAGGGTTAAACACCCTACGTTACGCCGGTGGTGAAGGGAATCGATTGAGGCGATGATAGATTCATCACCTATTAGTTTCAACACACGTCGCTGGACACGATCTAGCAGCTCCAAGGTGGTTTTAGGAGCCCCGGCCCAAATGTGTGAGTTGTACTCTAGTTTGGGTCTAATATAAGTGAAATAAACAGTACGAAGATCAACTGGAGTGAAGTATTTCTTACATCGTTTCAAAAAACCAATACACTTGGCCGTATCTTTCGACACATCGAATACATGATCAGACCACCTCAGGTCCGATTGAACCGATATGCCCAGAACGTCAAGAGTTGCTGACCTCGCAATATCTAAGCCAGCCATATTAAGGGAAGGAAGGGAGAGATCCATTCGTCTGTGAGACAACAGACAGCACTGAGTTTTTGAAGCATTAAAATTGACTCGGTTATTACGACCCCACTCGGTGATTGTGTTGAGGTCGAAAACGAGTGAGTCATTCATATGCCGCCTTTTACTCTCAACCTCCACAGAGCTCGGGCGATTTTTGAAGCAATAAGAATGACATATGTTGCTGTCGTCCGCAAAGGAATGGATTGGGTTGGTGGTCGATGACAGAAGGTCATCGATAAAGACCAGGAAAAGGGTAGGAGATAGTACAGAACCCTGGGGAACTCCAGCATTAATGAAGTGTTCGTTAGAGGTGAAACCGTCTACCACAATACGGATAGAGCGATCACTGCAGAAGCTCGTAATCCAACGAGCAAAGGAATTACCGACACCAAATGCAATTAGTTTTGATACGAGGGCGCGATGCCACACTCGATCAAACGCCTTAGAAATATCCAGAGCGACAACCATACTTTCACCGAAAAGGTGAACGGAATGGTTCCATTTTTCAGTGAGGAACGACATAAGATCACCGGTAGAACGAGACCTACGGAAACCATATTGGCGATCACTAAGTAATTCGTTGCGCTCCAGATAGTTCACTAGGTGAAAGTTTATTACACTCTCCATAACTTTGGAGAGCGCAGAGCATATCGCAATGGGTCGATAATTATTAGGGTTGGAAACCTCACCTTTTTTGGAAACTGGCTGAACATTAGCAACCTTCCAACAAGATGGAAATATCCCACTAGTGTAGGATATGAAAAAAAGATTGCGTAATGGCCGAGCTAGTGTTGAGGCACACTTTCTCAACACATGGGCTGATATGCCATCAGGCCCTGAGGCTTTATTTATGTTAAGGTTTGCAAGGACTCTTTTTACTGCCCTTGTTCGAAAGTAAATAGTTGGCATAGCCGAAGACCTATTCTGAACAGGGGGTAAAGGCTGACAGCTATCTGGGAGTGTAGCATTTTTCGCAAAGATGCTAGCCAATAGATCGGATTTGTCAGCAGGGTCAGTGAATATTTGGTCGTTCATTAAAAGAGTTGGAATAGACGATGAGGACTGATTCTTCACTCTCTTAACAAATGACCAAAAACTTTTGCTACCTTTCGGTAGTGAAATGATTCTTTTGCGCAGGTTTTGTTCGTAGAGAAACTTTTCTCGCTGAATCGTGGCATTACAGCAATTTCTAGCCTCAATGCGAAGCCTTTCAGTATCAGCATTTCTAATGAGCCGCCAATTCCGAAATGCTTCCTCTTTGGACCTGACTGCAGTCCTGCAAGTCTCATTAAACCAAGAGTGGTCCTTTGGCTTAACGTTAACTTTTTTATAAGGTATGAAGGACCGCATACCTAATAAAATTATTTCTTGAACCATTAAAGCCGCGGCACTTATGTTCCTATCAGCGAAACACAATTTCCAATTGAAATTACGAAAGAAGTTATTTAGCGCAATCCAATTTGCTTTATCATAAAGCCATACAGTCCGCTTCGGGGCTTTCGGCGAAACAGTGCGTAAACTTTTAAATGGGAAAGCAGCGGAAATAGTACAATGGTCCGAGTTACCAAGAGGTGCAAGGACAGACACATCGTATTTTTCATGATGTGATGTCAGAAAGAGGTCTAGTGTACTTAAGCTATGCCCCCCAACGCGTGGAATGTACGTGGGGTCATTCACTAGTTGAGTCAGTAAATTGGACTCGGCAAAAAACTCAACATAACGACTTTCAGGAGTTGTAAGGCCAGAATGGCGCAACCAATTAGAGTTATGAACATTGAAATCACCAGCAACTACAATTTCACTGTCTGGGTACGACTCTAAAATTTTGGAAATTCTCCCTGAATTCGGGCTTCTATACAGGAAGCAGAAATGTAGAATGTGCGACTGGATTTTGAACTTAATCCACATAGAACTAAATTCGGCATCCGTCGTGTTCAAATGTTGCTGACACTGGTACGCAACATCGCTACGTATATATACAGCGAGGCCCCTATGGGGAGAAAATAATGGCAGAAGGTGATAACCAGGTATCTGGAAATCCAGAGGATCAGCATCCCCACACACCTGAGTCTCACCAACCGCCATTACTTGGGGATGGAAACTAGAAACATGGGCATAGACCGAAAAAAAGTTTGACCTAAGGCCACAAATATTGCAAAAATCAAAGCGGAATCTCTCCGACATTTGCGACATCACAAAACCCCTTAGAAGAATATTAATGCTAAATTGTAAGTGGAGTCAAGGCCAGTAATTAAGAGCGAAGAGAACCACTCAAGACTCAAACTCCCAACTTAGCCTAGCCACACTTTACAAATAGCTTAGGATGGGAATAGGGAGAGAAAAGGCTACCAAACAACAGAAATTACAAAGGAGAGGGCATAGAAAAGCCCTTTACGTTAACATTAACTTTCCGTCAAATTTATCCCAAAATTAAGGGAAAACTCTTTAATCTGGGAGCACTGCTGCGACTTGGCAGCGACGTCAGTAAGTAAAATTGTAACTGCAGTTTATGATGCTGGGCTAGCTGTTGTTGTTTTGTTGCAGTATTATTTTTTGTTTTGTTTTGTTAAGCGTCTAACGAACGACTTGTCGGTTTATTATTGTGGTGTTTAATAGAATACGTATTAAATTGTAGATTTTGTTGTTGTTTAGTAGTAGTTGGATTTATTGTTTTTGGCTTGTCGGTTTATTATTGTGGTGTTTAATAGAATATGTATTAAATGGTAGATTTTGTTATTGTTTTGTAATAATTGGATTTCTTGTTTTCTGTATTTAAACATAGGTAAAAGAACACGCGACGAAAGCAATATAATAAAAGACACGAGTCACAACATTAAGACATAACATTAAAAACATCAAAACAAGACGCAACAGAACAATAAGGGGGACCGCGCGACACGTCCTCTCCCTATGAGATGTGAACTACTACTGATAAGTTTGCTGAACAAAACAAAATACTTAAGCAAGTGTCAATTTGGCTTCCGAGAAAGTATGTCTACTGAGGATGCCCTCCTAAATTTTTGCAACAATATAAACAATGGTCTTAATCAGAAAAAATTCTCTGCAGCTTTGTTCATTGACATTACAAAGGCTTTTGACACAGTCGACCACTCAATTCTTTTAGAGAAACTCTACAAATGCGGCTTCAGAGGTGTTGTTCATAATTGGTTTAAGTCTTACTTGAGTGATAGAAATCAAAGAGTTAAGTCTGAAAATCAGTATAGTGATTACTTAAACATAACCATCGGTGTACCACAAGGTTCTGTCCTCGGACCTATTTTTTTCTAGTTTTTATAAACTCTATTTTTGATCAATACTTTTATAGTGACATTATAGCTTTTGCTGATGACATGGCATGTACTTACACAAGTGATTCATTACTTAGCCTAACTGCTGACTTAAATCACGATTTAAGTACATTAAGACATTGGTTTTCAATGCATAAACTTGTTTTAAACGACAAGACTAAGATTATGTATTTTAATGTTTCAGGCAAGGAAATTCATTTTTGTAACCCAATTTTTCATGCAGCTGAATGTAGGAAGTATAAATTAGATAGCACTATCTGTACCTTCCCTAATATGGCACAAACATACTTTGACAAACGTGCCTGCTGTAAAGAATGCTTTGCCATAGAATGGGTGAAGTCTTTTAAATATCTTGGCTTGATAATAGACTGGAAAATGTAATGGAATGACCACACGTCTACATTAAAAATATATTTAATGGGTGCTACTCGTCAATTGTATCTTTTACAAAAATACTGCAATCAAAAGCTATTAATTGGAATTTACCATGGTATCTTTCATTCCAAGATTTAACAAAATTAACCCGTTGTTGTTTGCACAGAAACACGTTATTCGTATAATATGTAAAAAGAATCGTCTTGCAAGAAGTCTTCCACTGTTCCGTAATCTGCAGATTCTACCTTTAAAGCACTTATACTTTTTTAAAGTTTTAAAAGTCTTTTTTAAGAGATGTGGTTATTTAGTTAACCGAAATTACTCGGCTTATGCACTCAGAGCAAATAATTTAAATTTGGCTACCATACCAAACCATACCACAAAACACTTTTTAAATTATTATTTATCGGGTGCACCCAGACTTTTCAATAGTCTTCCTGAATCTATCAGATGTGTACGAAATCAACAAGGTTTTCTAAAAGAGGCTAAATCGTGGATATTTGATCTTGAGTTTGTAGACATCGATAGACTTCTTCGTGTTTTGGTGTAGTTTAATCCGGAATATCTTATGTTTTATCTGGTTCTACAAAAAGTGGAGTAGAGAAATTATTTTGTACAAGGGGAGGGCCGATGCTTGTGCACATTTCTTCAGAAGTAAAAGGACATCCAATACAAGATTTGTTTTTTATTGCTTTATATTCCTCCATAGTTTCTTGGAGTCATGACCTGGATTCACTTTGAAGCACAGGTAATTTATTTTTGCAGCCCGAATAAGAGTATTGACTTTATTTCTCGATCTCATGTACTGATTTCTGTTATAATCAGAAGGATTCCTTCTCGTTTATTTGAACTTTTAAGGAATTGGACAATGTTTTGCCTTAAATTGCCTCGTTACAATTGGAACATACATATCATACAGTTGATAAACAAAATTATTGAATAAACTCATTTTGTCATTAACATCAATATGAGAGTAAGCTTGGATAACATAAATTACGTAAAAATCTGTGGCTATATTATTATCGATATTAAAAGCTTATAGGGATCGAACAAAACAGAAAATTATGAGTAAACTCCGAAGTAGGAGTTATTTGGTCAAAACCCATCACCTGCGAACTGGAACTAATGAGAAAAGCGTGGTACCGCCCATTTTTGCATGGAATCTTACTTCTTTCTCTACTCTTTATATATGTACCAAGTTTCATTTATTTGCATCAAATAGTTGATAAGATATGATGAATCTTATATTCTTTTAGATAAGGGGGCGTGGCATCACCCATTCTATTCTAAGCTGTGCCTGTTTATATAAAAGCCTCGTGGTGTGAATTCCATGAGAACCGATTAAGCGATCTTCGAGAAAATTATGTTTAAAAAATATATTTGTATGAAGGCCACCCTAAATATGCTCCCTAAATAAAAGTATTGAAGCCTTAGCTACGCCTCTTAATATAAAAGTTACTTGGTGTAAATTCGGTATGAATCGATTAACCTGTCTTCGTGAAAAAGATATTTAAAAATATTTTTGTGTGAGGACCACCCAAAGTGTGAACCCTAAGTAAAATTTTTACTATCTAATCTGTGCCTCTTCATATAAAAGTAATGTGGTGTTAAGACTATGAGAATCGATTAAACGGTCTTTGAGAAAATGATATTTCAAAAATATTTTTGTATGAGGGCCACCCAAAATAAAAGTTGTGTAGCCTAAGCTATGCTTCTTAACATAAGAGATACGTGGCGTAAGTTCGGCGTGAATCGTCTAACCTGTATTCGTGAAAATTATTTTTAAAAATATTTTTGTATGAGGGTCACCCTAAGTATGCACCCTAAATAAAAGGTTTACCACCTTATCTGTGCCTCTTAATATAAAAGCCATGTGGAGTGAATTCCAGGAGAATCGATTGAGCGGTCTTCGAGAAAATGATATTCATAAATATTTTTGTATCAGGACCACCCTAAGTATGAATCGTATGTAAAATTTTTACTATCTAATCTGTGCTTTTTAATATAAAAGTCGTGTGGTGTAAATTACATAAGAATCGATCTAGCGGTCTTCGAGAAAATGATATTTAAAAAATATTTTAGTGTGAGGGCCACCCTAAATTGAAACTTTGTAGCCTAAGCTATACTTCTTAACATAAGAAATACGTGGTGTAAATTCAGTGTGAATCGATTCACCTGTCTTCGTGAAAATGATATTTAAAAATATATTTGTATGAGGGCCACCCTAAGTATGCACCCTAAATAAAATTTTTACAATCTAATCTGTGCCTTTTAATATAAAAGCCATACTGTGTAAGTTTCATGAGAATCGATTTACCTGTCTTTGAGAAATCGCTGTTTTTAAAATATTTGTGTATGGGGGCCACCCTAAATAAAAGTTTCATCGCCTTAGCTATGCGTCTTAATATAAAAGACATGTGGTGTAAATTCACAAAATCTTTTACAAAAATACTGCAATCAAAAGCTATTAATTGGAATTTACCATGGTATCTTTCATTCCAAGATACAATATGATATAGCTTGCTGGGGTGGCACCAATTTAACAAAATTAACCCGTTGTTGTTTGCACAGAAACACGTTATTCGTATAATATGTAAAAAGAATCGTCTTGCAAGAAGTCTTCCACTGTTCCGTAATCTGCAGATTCTACCTTTAAAGCACTTATACTTTTTTAAAGTTTTAAAAGTCTTTTTTAAGAGATGTGGTTATTTAGCTAACTGAAATTACTCGGCTTATGCACTCAGAGCAAATAATTTAAATTTGGCTACCATACCAAACCATACCACAAAACACTTTTTAAATTATTATTTATCGGGTGCACCCAGACTTTTCAATAGTCTTCCTGAATCTATCAGATGTGTACGAAATCAACAAGATTTTCTAAAAGAAGCTAAATCGTGGATATTTGATCTTGAGTTTGTAGACATCGATAGACTTCTTCGTGTTTTGGAGTAGTTTAATCCGGAATATCTTATGTTTTTTTTATATATAAAGTTTTTTTTTTCTTCGAAGTGAGGTTTTTTTGTCCAGTGAGTTTTTAGTTAAGATTTAAATACACATTTGAATCTAACTTTTTCCCGACGTTTGGTCAGTTTCTTGCTGACTTCTTCAGGGGACGTTTATTAATTCTAAAAAATGCACAAAATTACAATGAAAAAATTTTTAAATATTATTTTTGAAAACAAAATACTGACCAAATTAAAAATATTATACTTAACGTTGTTTTTACATACAACATAGAACATTTAACATTGAAATATAAAAATAAATTAATAAAATTAAAAATAAATTAATAAAAAAAATCAAACTAAATAGTCTGGCAACACGGAAAATAAAAGATATTACGGCATCACGTATATACCCCAGCTGACAAACAATAAATATGTAAGAGAAATTGTGAGAGAAGAGAACATTTCGTTTGCATACAGATCCAACACAACTTTAAGCAGAATATTTACAAAAATAAATGACAAAGTTGAAAATAAAGAAAAGAGTAACATTGTTTACGAAGTGACATGCGAAGGCGGGAAAAACGATCTGTGCAATAAAGTTTATATAGGAACGACAAAAAGGGCGCTAAACATAAGAATCAACGAACACAAGTATGACATAAAAAACAAAAAAACATCAACAGCTTTAGCACAACATATAATGGACACAGGCCATTCAGCTGATTTTTCAAAAGTGAAAATATTGGATGTTGAAAATAAATTGAGCACAAGACTAACGCTAGAGAGCCTACGTATACAGCAAAAAAGGAAAAGAGCAATGAACTTTAAGGAGGATACCGATGGTATCAATAACAACTATGCAGTAGTCTTAAAACCCTGGTGCAGTTAACTTATTGTTTAAATGTTCTTTAATTTTATTAATTTATTTTTATATTTCAATGTTAAATGTTCTATGTTGTATGTAAAAACAACGTTAAGTGTAATATTTTTAATTTGGTCAGTATTTTGTTTTCAAAAATAATATTTAAAAATTTTTTCATTGTAGTTTTGTGCATTTTTTAGAATTAATAAACGTCCCCTGAAGAAGTCAGCAAGAAATTGACGAAACGTCGGGAAAAAGTTAGATTCAAATGTGTATTTAAATCTTAACTAAAAACTCAATGGTCAAAAAAACCTCACTTCAAAGAAGAAACAACTTTATATATAAAGAAAAAATTGACCCAAGAAAAAAATTATGTTTTTTTTCCTCCTTCTTCGATTATTATGAATGCTTTTACTTATTTACTATTTTTTTTTTGCGCTTGTATATGTTTTTTTTTTAAACTGAAGCCCCCACGCTCAGTATGTACTAATAATTTTTTATGTATTAATTAACTTATGTCTTAGTCTTAGTCTTAAACGTAACTGCTTTCGCTACTTGTTATTCTTAAAAACAACAGATTGCAGTTTTATCAATGTTAAAAAAGAATTTTATGTTACTGAATTATAACTATCTAATGTATACTTTATTTATAATAAATAACACTAGTTTACAAAAAAAAAGATCTGGTTTCTCATACACTTTTTTCGATGTATTTTGGGGCGTAGATTCCAAAAATGGCAACCATTTTTTTTTCTTAAGAATCGTTTTTAAGATATCCCCAAAAAACCCCTTTTCGGCACTTTTTTCATTTATTTGACTATATCTCCATGAATTTACATACGTTGAAAATACATACGTTTTTTATTTGAAAAGAAAAGAGAATAAAAGTAAAGAATTTCACAAACACATAATCGTATGTATTTTCGTTCAATTTTATTGCAAGTGTTTTACTGTTTTCTCAAATAACTTCTTCATTCCAATTTCCGCCAAATTATACTTAAAATATTTGTAAAAGGATAGTCTATCATTTAAAATTTTAAAAATATGAAAAAGAAGGAATTTTTCATTCAAATGGAGCAATTGAAAAAGACTAAAAAAGTCAGCTTTTTTGAACTTTGAGCGCTTGTAACTCCATCAAATATTATCCGATTCAAACAAAAAGCATATCGTTAGAAAGGAAATACAAATATCTTTCGAAAGCTGAAAGTCATTTTTGAGTCGAAAAAAAATTCATGGAGATATAGTCAAATAAATGAAAAATGTGCCGAAAAGGGGTTTTTTGGGGATATCTTAAAAACGATTCTTAAGAAAAAAAAAATGGTTGCCATTTTTGGAATCTACGCCCCAAAATACATCGAAAAAAGTGTATGAGAAACCAGATCTCGAGATCAAGCCCAAATTTGTAAACTAGTGTAATTGAATTGAATTTAATTGAAAAACAGTCTTCAATATCTGGTTCTACAAAAAGTGGAGTAGAGAAATTATTTTGTACAAGGGGAGGGCCGATGCTTGTGCACATTTCTTCAGAAGTAAAAGGACATCCAATACAAGATTTGTTTTTTATTGCTTTATATTCCTCCATAGTTTCTTGGAGTCATGACCTGGATTCACTTTGAAGCACAGGTAATTTCTTTTTGCAGCCCGAATAAGAGTATTGACTTTATTTCTCGATCTCATGTACTGATTTCTGTTATAATCAGAAGGATTCCTTCTCGTTTATTTGAACTTTTAAGGAATAAGTAAACCAAGGACAATGTTTTGCCTTAAATTGCCTCGTTACAATTGGAACATACATATCATACAGTTGATGAACAAAATTATTGAATAAACTCACTTTATCATTAACATCAATATGAGAGTAAATTAAATTCCAGTCTAAGTTTGCACAGCTATCGTGTAGGCTTGGATAACATAAATTACGTAAAGATCTATGGTTATATTATTATCGATATTAAAAGCTTTTGGGATCGAGCAAAACAGAAAATCATGAGTAAACTCCGAAGTAGGAGTTATTTGGTCAAAACCCATCACCTGCGAACTGGAACTAATGAGAAAAACATCTATCAATGAAGGGTTACTAGTTGACTGAAACTAAGTCGGCATAGCATTATTTACAATAGAGAGGCAAGATATTTAAATAAACTCGGGGAAGTAGTGTTATTAAGAAGATTTACATTGAAATATCCACCAATAAGAATTGTTTCATGTTTTTTTTTATTTTTAATAATAATTTAGTCTATGAACATAATTATTCTTACAGACTAGAATAAAATAAAATACATCAATAAAAAACCATTATTTAAAATATGCTTAACGACCGTTTTAGTAGCCGAGAGATCGAAATTATTCGAAGCACCAACTTGATTAAACATTTTCATAGTTCTAAAAATAGGCGCATTTTCAGCGTAATTAGTACGAAAGTTATAAGATAAAAAGGAACTTGATTTCTTAGAGCTCTTGCTGGCACATTAAAATGAAGCAATCCAAGTAATTCAGGGCAATCAATTGCATTAGAGACGATGTCATGTAAGAATAGTAGAGACAAAATATTTTTTCTACTTTCTAAGGTTTTTAAACCAATCAAAAGCCATCGGGCATTATATGGAGGAGAACCATTTTCAAAGTTTAACGAACACAATGCAAACTTAGTAAAAGATTTCTGCACCTTTTCAATTCTAAATTTATGTATTTCATAAAAAGGAAACCATACAATTGACGCATATTCTAACCTTGATCTAATAAGGCTAGTAAACAAAACTTTGAGAGTGTACGGATCACTAAACGAAGAACTATTACGTCTTATAAAAGCAAGCATAGCATATGCTTTTGGAATGACAAAGTCCAAATGTGGACGAAAAGAAAAATTAGAATCAAATACTTCGAGGTCCTTAAGTTTAACAACAAACATACGTGGAAAGCTTGCAATATTATGCGAGGTTGAAAGATATTAGACTTAGAAAAAGACATATAAACACATTTATTTAAGTTAAGAGGAAGTAAATTATTAGTAGACCATAGACGAAGTTTGTTTAAATCATACTGTAGAAGTGCAGAATCAGTCACATTTCTAATTTGTAAGAAGAGCTTAAGGTCATCAGCGTACAATAGGCATTTACAATTGACAAATAAAGACGCAATATCATTAATAAAAATTATAAACAACAGTGGTCCTAAGATACTCCCTTGAGGAACACCAGAAATTGCGAAATAAACAGTAGACTTAATGTTATCAAAAACTGCAATACATGAACGATTGTGTAAATAAGATTCGAGCCATAAAAATGTTATAGCAAGACTCAGTTTCTAAAAGATAAAATTCGTTTTCCCAATCAATTTGAATGATGGCATTATTTAACAGATGAAAATTACATCTTTTAAAGTTAAAGTGGGATATTTCAACATTAGTTTTAAAAGTAGCAAATTTATAAAATGATATAGTGATGCATAACGGAACATGATATAGGAAAAGTTGATTCGTAAACGTTTGAATTGATATTATAACTAATAAAAACTAAATCTAGCAGCCTCCTTAGGGCATTAAAACAGTTATTGACTTGCATAAGACCTAGATCTAAAAATTTATCTACAACATACATTTCAATATCAGTAGATACTTTAGATGGTGTTAGATAAAGATCACCACAGACATCAGACCAAGTAACACCACAGAGATTAAAGTCACCAGCAATCATCAATTGGTTAGCGTCAATGGAAAAATCTGCAACTATTGTAGAGATGTTATTGAGATGCATCTTATATAATTCAAAAGAACTATTAGGCGGCAAGTAAGAAACTACTATGTAGAGAGATACCAATAAACCTGTGATTACTAGACATAGTTGATCCAGTAGCACGTTAGTATTTCCCAGCGACACATTAGACGACAAAAATTCACGTTTTACAGTAACTAGCACACCACCACCACGTTGACAACCAGTTGCATTCACGTCACGATCCTTACGATATACATTATATATATGTAGATTGAAAATTTCCGCATTATGGAAGTTACAATTTAGTTAAAATGATAACATCAAAGTCACCATGAGAAGTAGCAGCAAAAATATTTTCAGATTTGGTCCTTGCGCCTGACACATTTTGATAATAAATTTTAAGCATATCATTTTTCAAAGAATTATTCAAATCAGGACCAGAATCCACTACGTTTTCTCTAACTTCTTCGCGATTTTCCGAAAAAACTCGAAATCCTTCACCCGCACATCAACAGGCCATAAAGATGGATCCACAATCTTTTTATACAGAGGTGATAAAACACCAAGTTTAAAATTCACTCGTTTGACTTTTTCCACTTTGGTATCTTTTTTCAACAATTTGTAGCAAGAGAGATCTAGTTTCGGAATATCAGTGTGTTAAACAATATAATCCATGATATCAGACTCAGTAACGGATGCTTTAAATGAGCTTCGATGAACCCATCTCTTAAGTTCCATTACAGCAAGCTCAGTACTTGCACTTTTACCCTCAATAGAAAAACGTTTTTTAAGTTTTTTATTTTTAGCCTCTTCCCAACTATCATTTTCATATTCATGCAGAGAGCCAGCACCCACTGTAACAGCAACGGAAGTATCAATACCAGCAGAACATTAAACTCCATCAGTGGCATTATTGGCAGAAAAATTAGGCTGTAAATTAACAGCATCTGAAGAGACACCAGTAGTAGTAGCAGCAGCAAAAGAAGCGGCAAAGCCACACTCGAAGAGCAGCGAGAATGAACGGTTTTGTTGTTGTTTGTATTTTTAAAGTTGTTAGAGCTCAATATGATTTCTGAAGACGGACCAGCAGCAGTAGCAGAAGAGGGCGCAAGAGGCACACTCGAAGAGCGCCGCTGAAGAGCAACAGAATCATTAGCATATGTACGATTCCCGTTAGAGAAACTCTCAGAGAGAGCGATAACTGGCACAGAAGTGCCAGTGAGAGCAGTCATCTCTGCAGAAAAACCTGAGACTTTTGAAGCCAACTCACTCTCATAGTTGTTAATTTTATCAAAAATACTCTTTTTCACATCCAACAACTGCTCGGTCAATGCTTTAATTTGCACCTCCACAACATAAGTTAGCTTTTCCAATCCCAATTTATGCACTTCCAAAAACATTTCATGGCCTTTAACAATTTTATCTGGGACGCCAACGCATTCCTCACAAAAATAACTCAAGTTTCGGTTTAATTTTAAGAGCTTAATATCATATTCAGTGAGCGGACCCTCAGAACAGCTACGGTGGAAAACCTTCTTGCAATATCCACTGAAGGGAACTAATTGTGTATCACTTCGGGCAAAACTGCGGTCACATTTTCCGCAAAAATCATCCATTAGATGATCTATAAACTCCAAAGAAATACGTAAATAAAACAAAATTAGCGCGAGTCGACAGAAAACACGTCTACTCTTAACGAGAGAGATAATAGATTAATCCTTAATAAAGTATTCTCAAACTCAGCAATGTTTCCATCTCTAAATTTATTAGGAGGACAGTAGACAGTTATCAGCAGACACTTAGAATCATTAAAACAAAGTTCCACACATTAAAATTCAAGATCAGGATTTCTAGAAGCACAAATTACTCTAGATTTCATAAATTGATTCATAAAAAGATAGACGCCACCACCGACTCTAACCTTGCGATTATTTCTAAATAATTTATAACCCGGAATATTCACCAATTGCGACAAAATTTTGTCTTTCAACCACGATTCAGAAACCATAATTACATCAACTTCTGATGTAGAAAACATTTGATATAGTAGCGTATATTTAGCTTTCACACTACAAGCGTTCAAATGACAAACACTGAAGCCACCAAACACACGACAACGAATGTTCAGAACGCATCAACGTTTTATAAAACGTTGAAACCGACACTAATCCAGCAAAAAATATAAATATGCAGACTTAAACCTAAGAAAGTAAAAGAGACAATTATTCGCAATAATATCACTACATTTAAATTCAATATTTGAAAGTAAATTGCCACGCAATAAAAACGTAAACAAATCAGTGTTTGCTTTATACAAGAGAATATACAAACTAAGTAATAGGCATAAAAAGCAAAACCAAATTTTATCTCTTCTTAGCGTTTTTACACCAAACAAAAACAGAAAACTCAAAAATAAGGAGCAAAGTAATCATTGTAATATTTAAAGTTGACTATTTAAATGTAAGTGCAACGCAAAGGAGAAAGATAAAAGCAAATCTTTATACGAAACTCGTATTATAAAGAGAGGTCAGACAATCCGCAACAATAGGGTTCGATGCAGCCGTTAACTTGGTAAAAACTCTTCCATTCCTCGTGAACACAGACTGTAAATAATTCTCTCGGGGCAACAAGTTGGTGCGTTTGAAAACTACATGATCATGCTTGGTCAGACTTTCATATGCTCTGATAAAACTATTAATCTCAAAACCAAGGTCACACAGCATAACATTTTTTTCTTGGCTTTATAGTAAGTTGCGACTGCTCTGAGCAAATTAATTTTGCTTAACGTTAACATTTTTATTTTTAGGTTTCGCACGAAAAACATGAAATAAAATTGGGCTGAAGTTTATAGTAGCACAAAATTTATTCATTATGCCATCTAAATTTTCACCCTCTTTTAAAGGAATTCCGTGGAGAATAACGTCGCCTTCGAAGTTTTTCCGTGCAAACGAGTTAATTTTTTGTCAATTTCTGTTATGTTTAACTGATTTTGCAGCTTAATCTCCACTTTAGCAAATAGAGCTTTAATTTTATTCTCGGAGTCAGCCTCAAGATCGACAAGTCTTTTATTGAAACTTTCTTGCACTCGCTTCAATTCAAATGAAATTTGTGATGCTACCGACTCAGCAATCTTTTTTTCCAGTGTGCAGATTCGAACATTAAACTTCTCCCAGAGGTTTGAGAGCGTAAGCTCTTGAGAAGTGGGAGAACCTGCTGAGCGTAGCTTTCGAGCGTCCAACATCTCTATAAATATACATATTATACCAAAAAAAATATCTTTGTATCAACTTCCACTTTTGCTTTATTTAATTTTCTTTTTATATTCGCCAAAGGGTTCAGTGACTTTTTATTATTTTTGCACTATGCAAACTTGCAAGCACTAAATGCATAATTAATTAATTTAAAACCGCCACTTCACTAGTAAAAAACGAATTTTATTGCGGAGCAGCAAATATGCACTACCAGTTCATTGCAATGACAACTTAACTTTACGAATGGCTAAAAATGAACAAATTAAAATTAAACGAAGAAAAAACGAAGCTTATGGTCATCAACTCAAATTGTAATATAAACTTATAGTCCATTGGAATGTTAAAAAATTTTGGCTGAACTTTGCATTTTGGACAGGACAAGATTTTTTTTTGTGTTGTGTAGAGTGGGTCAGTGTGAGTACAAAACTCGGTTTTCGGGATTGAAAGCCTCCCCATTTGGCCGCCATTTTGAAAACCGATGTAAATATTTTTACCGCGATATCTTGAGAGCCGAAAATGCTTTTTGAGTAGAAAATTAAATTCTCTACAATATTGTTTGATATACTTTTTATCGTAAAATTGAAAATGCCGATTTTACATATTAGCACTTGCACCTTCGTTCGTATCGCCAAATAAGCCTTCGACGGAGCGCTAGTCAAGAAATGTGTGATATCAAAAAGATTACAAGAACAATTTGCATATGAAGAGGGAAATGTAGTTTTTGGCGCACTATGTTTATATTTGTTGCGATGATTCTTAAATGGTCAACGCAAGAAGTAAGATATAGTATGCTAGTTAGACTATTAAATTTCGGCGAACAAAGCTTACTGATGATGATGACGTAGCGGTCATCGAAACTAGTATAAGCTGCTGGTTTGCCCAAAAGAAATGATTTGTTTCTTTTTATGCATTTTGCGCTGTAATTTTTTTTGTGTTTTTTTCACACTAACAGTACTGAACAGAAGGCTCAGTAAATAATAATTAAAATATTATGATCTGTTCTATAAACACAAACAAAAAAATTACCTTCGGTGAGCTTGCCGATTTTACATATTAGCACTTGCACCTTCGTTCGTATCGCCAAATAAGCCTTCGACGGAGCGCTAGTCAAGAAATGTGTGATATCAAAAAGATTACAAGAACAATTTGCATATGAAGAGGGAAATGTAGTTTTTGGCGCACTATGTTTATATTTGTTGCGATGATTCTTAAATGGTCAACGCAAGAAGTAAGATATAGTATGCTAGTTAGACTATTAAATTTCGGCGAACAAAGCTTACTGATGATGATGACGTAGCGGTCATCGAAACTAGTATAAGCTGCTGGTTTGCCCAAAAGAAATGATTTGTTTCTTTTTATGCATTTTGCGCTGTAATTTTTTTTGTGTTTTTTTCACACTAACAGTACTGAACAGAAGGCTCAGTAAATAATAATTAAAATATTATGATCTGTTCTATAAACACAAACAAAAAAATTACCTTCGGTGAGCTTGCCGATTTTACATATTAGCACTTGCACCTTCGTTCGTATCGCCAAATAAGCCTTCGACGGAGCGCTAGTCAAGAAATGTGTGATATCAAAAAGATTACAAGAACAATTTGCATATGAAGAGGGAAATGTAGTTTTTGGCGCACTATGTTTATATTTGTTGCGATGATTCTTAAATGGTCAACGCAAGAAGTAAGATATAGTATGCTAGTTAGACTATTAAATTTCGGCGAACAAAGCTTACTGATGATGATGACGTAGCGGTCATCGAAACTAGTATAAGCTGCTGGTTTGCCCAAAAGAAATGATTTGTTTCTTTTTATGCATTTTGCGCTGTAATTTTTTTTGTGTTTTTTTCACACTAACAGTACTGAACAGAAGGCTCAGTAAATAATAATGAAAATGAAAAAGTTATAATTAAAAAACGACTAAAATTCTTTTTTAAATTGACTTTTTTTCTATTGATTTAATTAAAAAAATACTGCAGACGTTTTTCGTAGGCCATTTTATTCTAAACAATTTTCTTTATTCATGTTTTAAATTTATTTTTATTGAGAGGCGTTAGGACGTTTAGAAGGGATCAAACCAAGAGGTGACTTGTTAGACAAAGAAGTTTATAAAAATCATTCTTCTTTTAGTATATCGTTTTATATGTCCTCCGAAATTAGTATGCCTTTTTTGAAAACTTTAAGTACATTCTAGAGACACTTCTTTCAATTCTTTCTGACACTTATGGCTCTCAAGATATCGCAGAAAAATTATTTACATCAGTTTTCAAAATGGCGACCAAGTGAGGGGGCTTTCAATCCCGAAAACCGAGTTTTATACTCACTCTGACCTCCTCTACACAACACAAAAAAAATAAATTTTGTCCTGTCCAAAATGTAAGGTCAATGTAACATTTCAATGGACTATTAGAAATAAACGAAAAACTCAGTCATCGACTGCCTTTCAAAGTGTTCAGTTATGTTGAGTTTTCCTTTCTCTTTGTTTTCTTTCACCGTGTTCACTTGTGCTTACATACGCACATCAAACTTTGTTGTTCTAGTTTTTTATTATTCTTAGGAATCAGTAAGTTACCCAATAAAAATAATAATAATTAAAGTTTGAGTGATGAGTAAAGTAAGACCGGTTCCCCAAGGGAACCGGTATAGCGTTCTTTCCGAAGAAGTTCTAGATTCCAGTCCCCGAGCAAAAAAAAAAAGTTTTTCGCTAAGGAGTTATTTCCGTCTGTGATAATGTCGGCAACTGCAGCAGAAACTCTAAAATTTTTGACAATTAAGTCCACTGATCCAAGCAAGCCCCTTTCATCCTTCAGCGTCTTTGCAAAAAAGAAAGCTTTGGACAGTATTAGTACAGAATTGGAACAAGTTAGTATACTGCGCGACGGTAGCCTACTAATTCTTACAAAATCCGAAAAAGTTGCCGATAAATTCTTGAAATGTAAAAACTTTGGTGGATTGTGCCCAGTGTCTATTACTCTTCATGAATCATTAAACACATGTAAAGGAACAATTAATGAAAGAAACCTGATTCCAACTTCCGAAGAAGAAATTCTCGATGACTTAAAAAATCAAGGTGTCGTAAATGTTTTCAAATTCGTGAAAAAACAAAACAATACATCCACTCCAACAGGCGTCATATTGTTGACTTTCAATGCATTTAAACTACCAAGTCAAATTGACATTACTTGGTACAATGTAAAAGTTCAGGAATATTTTCCAAACCCCTTGCGATGCAAAAATTGCCAAATAATTGGTCACACAACAAAATGGTGCAAAAGTGATTCCATCTGCGGTACTTGCAATTTCCCCCCCCCCCCCATGAACCAAAAAAAAGTGATAGAACTATGTGTGCAAATTGCCTTGCGTCTCACACCTCTTATTCTAACGACTGCCCAAAGTACCAACAAGCACGGGAAGTTTTAAAAATTAAAACACAACATAAATGCAGTATTGGCGAAGCACGCCGTATTTACAAACAACAATATCAATATAATTTGCAACCAACGCAAACCTTCTCTGAAGTTGCGAAAATTCCAACGCAAAACCAAAATTTGCAACCTTCAACAAACTCAAGAAAACAAGAAACAACAAAATTTAATAATAATCTCTCACCGAAAGAAACAGATCCAACAACAAACATTAACCAGTTTACGACACTACAAGTTCTCGTCAAACCAGTTTTCCCAAAAACAGCTCAAACCATACTCTTGCTCTTTCCGATAACATAAAAAACATTACCAATTACTCTCCTCTTTTTCCGACTAATTCAGTCACTCATCAACCATACACTTCTTCTCACAAAAATAGCACTCATCATTCTCCTCAACTCTCCAACACAGACCTCAAAATAGCTGATTCTCGTCAAACCACTTTTTATGATAAACAAGCAAGTTCAAAATATTCTTCTCCCAATAACTTAAGTCTTAGCAGCCTAAGCTCTGACTCTAATGAAACTTCTCTATTTTCTTCTACTCTTGTTGTCCCATCTCCTACTAAGCCCAACACAAACTCGCCACTTAGCGAAATTAGCACCAATACAATGCTAATAGATTCTTTCGATAATGATATTTAATCATATGCATTGCTCTTTTTGTTAAGTAGCAATTGTCATTATGATCCTTAGTATTCTTCAATGGAATATGAAAGGTTATTACAAAAATTATATTGATTTAGAATCTCTTATAAAAATCCACTCTCCTCACATTTTTTGTCTCCAAGAAACACATATCAAGTCAAACAATAGACCACATACCCCCCTACAATAAACTGGATACTTTCATAATTTTATACAGAACAATTTCGAAAAACAAGGCTCAGGTATTCTTGTACATAAAAACACTCCTCACAAGCTCATTGACATCCAATCCAGTATCTCAGTGGTCGCAGTTGAAATAAACCTGGAATATCCAATCACTATTATCTCTATCTACATTCCACCAAGACAGTCAATAACTACATCTGATCTCCACAATATAATTTCAAACATAAATTACTTACTTACTTAGATGGCCATAACAACCCGTTGTCAGGTTACGGCCGACCTCATTAGCTCTCGCCAGGCGCCTCTGTTTTGCGCGCGCCTTCTCCAATCGTTAATGCCAAGCGCGGTTAGGGCTTCCTCAGCTTGGTCTATCCACCGGAGGCATGGTCTCCCTCTTCGTCGTTGACCGGGGACCTTCCCTTCGGATACCTTTTTCGCTGGAGCTTTTTTATCCATACGATGGACATGACCCATCCAGCGTAGTCGCTGTATTGTTATACGCTTAACTATGTCAATGTCGGCGTAGAGCTCATATAGCTCGTGGTTCATTCGAATGCGATAGTCGTCGCCAACTCGAACAGGACCAAAGATTTTGCGGAGAACTTTCCTCTCGAACACCCCAAGAGCGGCTGCGTCTGTTGTCGAAACCACCCATGCCTCAGCGCCATAAAGAAGCACAGGTAGAATGAGCGTCTTGTAGAGTGTTAGCTTTGTCGATCGAGAGAGAGCTCTACAACGTAATTGCTTACTGAGGCCGTAGTAGCACCTATTAGCAATTGTTATTCTCCGCTTAATCTCCAGACTGAGATCATTGTTGCTGGTTACGGCAGTGCTAAGGTAAATGAATTCCTTGACAACTTCTAATTTACAGTTGCCCGCTGTAACATGAGAGTCTAGATCCCGTGCTCTCTTGTTGTTGTTAGTAGACATCATGTATTTCGTCTTGCCCTCGTTTACCGTCAAACCCACTTTGGCTGATTCCTTTTCAATAGCAGTGAAAGCAGCAGTAACATCTCTCTTACTCCGACCGATAATATCAATATCATCAGCGTACGCAAGGAGCTGAACACCTTTGAAGAAAATGGTGCCATTATGATGCACACCGGCTTTTGGTACGATCCCCTCCATAATGAAATTGAAGAGATCGCACGAGAGCGGGTCGCCTTGTCTGAAACCTCGCTCGGTATTAAAAGTTCCGGAGAGGTCATTCCCTACCTTGACGGAGCTAAACGTATTGCTCAACGTCATCCTGCAGAGCCTTATCAACTTTGCAGGTATACCGAACTCAGACATTGTTGCGTATAGGCAATCCCGCACTGGGCTATCGAACGCAGCTTTATAATCGACGAAGAGATGGTGAGTGTCGATTTGATATTCATGGGTTTTCTCCAGGATTTGGCGTAGTGTAAAAATCTGGTCTATGGTGGACTTACCAGGTCTAAAGCCACACTGATAGTGTTATATACAAAAATGTTAATTGGGTATTTTTATGTTTACACAATCTGGTAACCTTGTAATTGCATTGTACATAATTTCTCATCCTTTCCTAATTACATTTAATAAATCAGTTGCTTAGTATCATTCATATTGAACACTTGTGTTTCTTATTCGTACCTCTTACAACAACAATTTACCCGGCAACAAAAATATAACAGTGGCGACGAGTTAAACGGTAAACGCGTTTTTTATTTTTTGCAAATAAAATTAAGTTGTGTCGGGTAAGCTAAACGCTCCACAATGGATAAAGAAGCTCTCAAAGAACTTTTAAAGGTACAACAAGAAGCTACCAACAAATTGTTGGAAGATCAGCGGAATTTTTTTGAAAAAATATTTAAAGGACAAACCAATAATGGCCAAAGTGCTGGTGTACCCATATTTCATGCTTTCAACAAGCAATTGCATAAATGGGATAGTAAATGGGAGTCATACCTAGAGCAACTCCATCAGCATTTTACATCTTATTCAGTACAGGCTGACAAACAAAAAGCATTTTTTCTCACTTGAGTAGGTACAGAATCATACGATATTTTACGCAGCAATTTTGGCACGCGAGAAATCGAAAGCAAAACCTTTGCAGAATTAACTCAATGCTTAACGGATTTTTTTCACACAAAAATGCACGTCGTCGCAGCAAGACATGAGTTCCACAAAACTACAATGTCAACAGGCCAAACGTACAAAGAGTGGATCGCTGACCTAAAGCGAATTGCTCGCGAGTGTGGATTTGTATGCGGTGAACAGAACTGCTCTCACGATTATACGCAAGAGATGATTAGAGACAAAATAATTGTGCACACTCCTCATGATTCCGTTCGCGCAGCGGCGCTTCAAAAAACAAATCCAACATCAAACATAAATACTCCCATACTATAATTTTGGCAGGTGACCTAAATGATTGGAGTCCCCTTTGGGGCTCATCCACCTATAACCGCATTGGTCAAATAATAGAAGACTTCATCCTACTATCCAACATAGCAGTCCTAAGCGATGTTTGTTTTCTACAAAAAACCATATTTCAATCTTATCAATAGACTTTGAGAAAGCATTTGATAAAATTGGTAGTCATATGGTTTTAAAAAAACTTCAAGAAATAAAAGTTGGTTCCAATATATACAACTATGTTAAGGCTTTTCTAACGCATAGAAAATTTCGTTGTAGAGTTAACAATGCAATGTCTTCCACATTTCCATTATTCAATGGAATTCCACAGTGATCCCCATTGTCAGTCATACTATTTCTCTTAGCCTTTGACGATTTAAGTCGACTTTTATTGGAAAACAAAAACATACATCATTGCCTATATGCAGATGATCTATACATCCTCTGCAACAAAAAAGACACGAGAGAAATAAATGTACACCTTACAGATGCACTTAACATTATAAATCATTGGTCTGAGCGGTCAGGCGCTTTAATTTCAGAGTAAAAATCTAAACATCTGCATGTCTGTAGGAAAATAAACTGCAACAACATCAATTTATCTGTTAATGGAAATATTATAGAAAATGTAAATTGTTTGAAAATCCTAGGTTTCATCTTTGACTGTAAAAATAGTTTTAAGAATCACTGTCTGTATTTAAGAAAAAATTTAGCTGCCAGGGTTAATGTTAATAAATATCTTTCGTCAAATAAAAGCCATATTCACACTAGCTCGTTATTAAACGTTACAAAAGCAACAATTTTGTCAAAAATTGGCTATGGGCTACATATATATGGAAAATGTTCGAGATCTTCACTCAACATCATTAAAGCTCCATATCACACCGCAATAAGAAGAAGTCTTCGAGCATTTAAAACCACACCCATAAGTAACCTTCTTGCCGAGGCAGGTTTTCTTTCGTTAGAAGAGAGATCCGAATATGTAAGAAGCCGACTTATTTTTAAACTCCACTGTGACTCAACGCATATTCTATTTAAAGAAATTTCACTCTTGCGAAAACGAAAAAGAAAACTTTCAATGGAATCAGGGTTAACAAAAATTATGGACTCACACAACAATTTACTTCCTCATATCACTCCAATCAAACCCCCTACATCAAATATTCCTCCTTGGAGATTATCCGAAACCTCGCTTATCAATAATCTAACTGCTCTTCCAAAAGACAGCATGACGCACCAAGCTTACAATCAAACTTTTTTGAACACCATAAGCCGACTAACAGAAGAATGGAAACCACTGTTCACAGATGGCTCAAAAAGTCAACATGGAGTGGCGTTTGCCATAGTAAACAGCAACGGAGTAACTCTCATTAATGGTTTACTGCCTCCTAATGCATCAGTCCTCGAAGCTGAGATTCAAGGTGTTTTATCGTGTCTTCAGATGGTTCAACAAATTAAATCCAAATTCATTATTTGTACAAACAGTTTGTCGCTATTCAAAGCTGTAAAGAACGTTTGCAACAATAAGGAAGCAATAACCTCCATTAGACAATTAATCTTGAAAATGGAAAGGAAAGTGAAACTAATGTGGATACCTGGACATGTTGGCATTAGTGGCAATGAGTTGGCTGACTCCGCAGCAAAACTTGCAACAAGAGCTCCACTTATAATGTTTATGCCATTCTCGAAAAAAGCTATCTCAAATAAATGCTCAGACGAATTTCTAAAAACTGTGAAAACTCAATGGAGTAATTATAGCCATGGCTATAAGCAATTTAATGAATCTCGCTCTGGAATCTCACTTCCGACATCAACCTCTGTCTGGATGAATAAATGCTACATAAGACTTCGACTGGGACACATAATTTTAACACACCTACATATAATAAAAAGGGAACCACAACCTATATGCCATTTTTGTAATAGCTCTGCAATATCTACAACCCACATTTTAGTTAACTGTAACGCTATCTCTGCAATATCTACAACCCACATTTTAGTTAACTGTAACGCTATCTCTGCAATTCGTCAATCATTTTTTCAAACCGCCAATCCTTTAGATTCCCTTAAGCTCCCCACAGAAGGCAATATTAATACTGTATATCAATATCTAAAAAATATTTGTAACAAAATTTAATTATGAATAAAGCCGATAGCACTGCGAAAACGAAAAAGAAGAAAGAAGTGCTTTGTAAATAATAATTGTAATTTTAATTATAGTTAAAAAAGAAATAAAATAATAATAAACGGAAAAACTATAGAAAATATTAACATAAAATAACTTGGAACTTTTTCCTGTAAGGGAAAGTTTTTTTCACTAAAAACAAATTTTTCTTCTCAGAAATCAGTTCCCCATACCAAATTTGGTCAAAATTGGTGTAGCGACTCAGCTGTTGCTGCGTTTTTCCCTTAGGGGTGGTGCCACGCCCACTTAAATTACTTTGGGTTTCTAATAACCTTTTTTATGGCACAATCTATCTCCAAACCAAATTTCATTAAAATCAGTTTATTATATTAGCCGTGGAAACGTATTCCTGTTAGGGGCATGGCATCGTCTACTATTCGAAAGAAAATTATATTGTTCACTGCCCCTTTTCACAACTTTGCCAAAAAAGAAAAATGCGATTTGTTGTGTTATGGCAGTTAATAAGTGGCTAGACCGTTTTGCAACTGTCTATTTATTACACTTATGTTTGCGAACGTGATCAACTTTAAACAGCTACAAAAACTTAAAATTTTATTTTCTTGCACTCGTTTTTTTTTATTACTTACATGAAAGTGTTTGAAGAAAAATTTTGACTCACTTGCTGCTGTTATCAACCACGAAATGAGAACAAATAATGTATTGCAATGTCGCACGCACATGAGCTAAATCAAATTAAAAATTTACAGTCAATAGGGATTGGTTTGATGCTTTTGCATTTTTCTTAGCTAATTGTTGTTGGAAGAGAGATTTTCGGAATGATTATCATCATGTGCCATCTCTCTTACAGACTTAAATATTTAAGGCAAAATAATATTCAAAATTACAAAAAAATAGAAACTGTTTTTATGCAGATTTGCAGTCGGTTTGCTCACCGTGGTAAATTAATTCAGGTATAAATTGTTTAACCCTTAGCGGCACCACTTCAATTTTGTAACGATCTGGCACGTTGGGGTCTTTCACGACCCCACGTTACAAAAAAGTGTATAAAAAAGTGAATTTTCAATTCCAGGCTTCAGAGGTGTGAACGAGTGTTGAGATGGCTCTACTTTATGAAATTCAATGATTATTAGGGACATTTTTCAAAAAATGTTTCTGCTACATGAGGCCAAACTTGAGTACTTATTAGTTCGAAAAATGATTTCAACATTTTTTTGGGGTCGTTCACGACCCCATGGTGCCGCTAAGAGTTAAATTAATATAATTTGAATGATTTTCTTAGATAATATCAGATAATAACGCATTTTTAATAACTTTAAATTTTTCAGTCACGGTGGACCATTCCGTGGAAATACCCTTTGTATTTATAACATACGTATGCAATTTAAAAACATCCAATTTTGCTCAAATTTTGACATATCAAATTACTTTAATAGATAGCAACACAGCTCCCTACGTCGTCGAATTCCTGAGAAAGAGTCATATTTTGGCCTGGAAATAGCCGGGTCAGAATACGTGAAACCGACATGTCTGAAATATTTTTCAAAGGTTTTTATATAAATCACTAGCTGCAAGTGGTAGAAATTAGTATACGGACAATTTTTTTCAAAAAAATTATTTTTGCAATAATTATTGCGAATCTAAGTTTTCATTAACTTTTTTTTCAAAATGCTATAAGTTTTGAACAGCTTGACTGATCGTGACGAAATTTTTTAATTTCTGTAGATAATAAGTTGAACTTATATATTAAAAAAAAAGTTGCAATGTATTAAAAAAAAAATTCCAACAATTTTGCATTTTTGCTGTTAATTAGCAATTTTCTTATCGCCCCGAAAAAATCTGAAAAAAATTACAGAGATGCATTGAACTCTTCCAAATTAGAATTCGTCAAAAAAATCGTGGAGCCTCAATTAGTTTTTACGGCATAAATATTATAGTGGTACCGGTCGGACAAAAATGATGTGCCCTTGGTACGTTAGGGTGGTAGAAGCTGAGAAAATGTATACAACTAGTCGAAAAAAAAATCTGAGACAAATGACTTCCATAAATAAAATGTAGTCCATTTTGAGACATTTACAACGATAAACGATACTTGTTGATCGGCCGTCAAATGGCGGAGATATAAGAAAATTAGAGGCCGAAAAAAAAAATTTTTTTTTACTTAAAAATCTTTCAATAAACATTAGCTTTCAAACTGGGGGAGGTCATTCGAACTTTTTTTTTGTGATACTATCTAGTGTACATATCAAAAAGATAATTTTTTTCTCTGATGGCTGCGCTGCTCAATACAAAAACAAATCAAGCTTTGTTAATTTGCTACACTATGAATCGGAATTTGGTATGAAATGCGAATGGCATTTTTTTTGCAACTTCGCATGGCAAAGGTCCTTGTGATGGAGTTGGTGGGACTGGTAAAAGATAAGCATCTCGCGCAAGTCCACAACGTCCTTATGAAAATAAAATAAGGACGGTTGGTGCATTAAATGAATGGGCCGTACAATATTTTCACAACATCTTTGATTTCTGTTTTGAAAAAGAACACAAGACAGAAGAGGAAACTTTGCGCAAACGTTTTGAAATAACAAAGATGATAAGGGGAACTCGGTCCTATCATTCATTTATTCCGCTTGATAACAAAGCATTCGAGTGTAGAGAAGTTTCCAACATAGATAGTTATGATGTACATTATGTGTTGTAAAAATTTGAACGCACTTTGTGTGATATTCATTTAAAAAATTATTGATTAAAAACATTTTTGAAAAACAACAAAAATTTTATGTATTTTTCGTCCGCCCGGTCCCACTATAATATTTATACAGTCAAAACTAATAGAGACTCCCCGATTTTTTTAACGAATTCTAACTTGGAAGGGTTCAATGCATCTCTATAATTTTTTTTTCAGATTTTTTCGAGGCGGCGCACATCATTAAAATTCAATTGTTGACAAAAACTACAAAATTGTTGCAACTTTTTTTTTAATACATAAGTTCAACTTATTATCTACAGAAATTAAAAAATTTCGTCACGATCAGTCAAGCGGTTCAAAACTTATAGCATTTTGAAAAAAAAGTTAATGAAAACTTTGATTCGCAATAATTATTGCAAAAACATTTTTTTTTTTTAATTTTTCCGGACACTAATTTCTACCACTTGCAGCTACTGTTTTATATAAAAAAACTTTGAAAAAATTTCGGACATGTCGGTTTCACGTATTCTGATCCAGCCTTTTTTAGTCCGTTTTAAAAATGTTTGCTCTAAAAGGCCACGAATCCAAATTTAAAGTTATGGATGTCTTTTTTTTTATTTATTATGTCATCTACTATACATAAAAATAAAAAATTTTACTAAGCAAAGCAGCAAAACATGAATACTTTGAAAGTAATGTCCTAAATCGAGGTTTTATTCAACTTAAATCATTTAGTCCAGGGTGGTTCAAAAAATAAAGTTGCTAGAAGCCTCAACTAGAGAGACTAGAGAGAATCCTTTTTAAATAATATACTCTGGACGATTAGCCTTTAGATTTAGATTGCTATTTCGAACTGTGTCGGTTAATTCACTGCACTTAACTAACTTGAACATAATTTAACATAAATCTCCACACCTAAAATAAGAACTTAATTCTAGCTTACAATTATGCTGCGTCTGCGATCCCACGGTGGACTCAGGTGAACGAACTAGTGTGCTGGTTGCGCGTGCAAACGTAGACCTGTCGTCAGCATTTTTGTACTGCGTACCTGGGAATACAACGTGATAACTCCTCCCTCCTCAAATATCTGCGTCACGCAGATGAGTGTCAAACCGGTGGACAAAGGTAAGGCTTTGGATTGGCTTGGGTACCGGGTTTGTGACTGCTGTCTGGACCTCTTGTAACTGGATTGCAGGGATGTCAATTTTTCCAGTAATTTTTCTCCACAAGATATATGCCACAGCGGCTACAAATGTTAAATTTACGGCATCAGAAGCTGAGGCTGAGATCATGGACATATTCCAGGCTCACTTTCATTCCCCGATTTGTAATGTTGGAGAGCACTGAAGAATAGAGATCGTCCTGCTAGAGAAAGTACGGTTCTGCAGATGAATCGTCTCATTGTTTAAGAAACTTGTCACATTATTGGCGCTAACCTCTCCACAGAAATTTGTAAGAAAATAGTGTTCGCGTTAATCATTTCAGAAATTACCTCATTATTCGTCTTGCACTGGCAGGTAGCATGTCCACCTTTAAGGATCCTTGGCAAACAATCGTCTCCATCCAATTTTTCCAGGTCGACTGCTTCGCAGATAGTAGAATTTCTTGTGAAAATGCAATTCCCTATCATGCCAAAAGTTTATTTTTGGTTCGCCAGCATTTTCCTAAACTTGAGATTGATCTGTTATCCCTTGTTGATAGTGGCTCGTGTTATCAGCAGGTGATACTTTTCATCCTTTAACTTTGGCATTGAAAGTACATAAAGTAGAAGCGATCCGTTGGTAATAATTGAAGGTTTCCCGTACTCAATAGACTCTATTTCGTTTTGATATGGTAAAGTCTCTAATTCGGCTGGAATTTAATTAATTTCTTCCATGGAAAGAAGGTTGGTATTCACAATTCTTTTATTTGCCATCTGGCATGCTCGTACAATTTCTCCAATCTGTTCCTTCAATAACAATGCCTTATTAATTGCATCTTGTTTAGCTTGGCCCGCTTCAATTTCCTTTGATATGCCGTTAACACTGTTGATAATGTGATTCATTTTCTGGACGACTTCTTTTGTCGCGTCAAAAAGCGTATTGTTAATTTTATATTGTTGATTGTTATTTTCGATGATTTCTTCTTGACTCTGCAAAATTGTATCACAGTCGGTTGCATCTGCGTTCCTTGCTACTCATTTCCAAGCGGATCCAATCCAATTTATTTAGCGTGGTTTTCTCGTCCTCAGCGCTCAGCCATTTTAGTTACATGAAACTCGACGATCAGCCCCTACTCCTTGTTCTTGAAATTTGTTGCAGCCAAATTTTTCATCTCCGCTAGTGTATCATTAAGGCGCTCCAGGTCTATGACGTGCACCAATTTGAAACTACCGCTTATAACCCAGTCATTATATTCCCTTATGGATATGATGGTAGCTTTGTATTTGATAACGTAGAAGCCATGCACCGCAGCAACTATTAATCTGTAATATGATGATTATGTGAAACATTAAACTGTCTTAACCCTAGTGCTAATAAGCTTTTAGTAATACTTAGCTATAAACTCTTCTTTTATTATATTTTTGTCGTAAGGTTATGACAAATTCAAAATTAACAAAAAAAAAACGTAAGTTTAGAAGCAAGATATGATAATTTGTAATGTTAAGCACAAAATTTATGAATAATTAATGTAGCCTTTTCGGCTGATTTTAATTTAAATTTGCAATTTTAAATTGAACATGCGAAAATTCAAGACTACCCTAAACCTAGAGTAAAAATGTTAATAGTGAAAATAAAATGTTTTTTTTTTTCTATTTTAAGATAAAGTTTAGTTTAAAATGTTTCTTATTTTTAACAGATATGGTGTTATTTTGCCAAGATTGCTGTAAAGAAAAATAAAAGTTTAATAATTTTTACCTAGCTTCATGTATTTTTGATATGTGATTTATGAAACTTCTTCCCCGTTATTGTGGAAATTGTTCCCCCATTGTCTTCACCCACAGTTTTCTTTTTATACAGGGCTTTCTGTTTTCCTTTGATCTGTCTATTTTGCCATATAAATAATAACCTGAATTGTAAATTTTAGGTTCCATTTTTCTATTGTTAACTCTTAGGTTCCTAAGTTCCTGATTTCGTTCGGGAATCTACCTATCTACCTATCTACCGTTCTTTAGGGTTAATATTTCTCATTCCCCTGTCAAGACAGCGGTAGATTTCTATTATGGTAGAATGAAGCCTTTCTACTTGCCCATTTATTTCGATTTTCTGCGTTGGGGTTTGATAGAGCTTAATCCCCAATGCTGTAATATAATTTGAAGTTAAAGGTTTTTTTCGTTTTCAATGACGATCATTTTTGGCGCCGTAAAATAATGTAAGATTTTGGTGAACATCTCACGTAAATGTAGTGCAGATTTGTTTTTAATGTGGAACAATTTTGCGAATTTAGAAAACTTGTCGATACAACTTAAAAATGTTTGACCCCGAATCTCAAAAATATCGACATGAAGGATTTCGCATGAATACTGCGGTGTGGGAGTCTCCTTTAGCTTTGGCCTGGCGGGATGTCTATCGTACTTATTGACGGTAAATTTCACAATTTTTCGTAAACCTAGTAATTTAACTGTTCATAGGAAAGTAAAACTTTTTTAGAATTTGCTGCCTATTTTCCTTGGCATTCCTGTGTGCCCTTTTATGTTCCTCAATAATCGCAAAAAAAAAAAAGAAAGAAAATGCTACAAACCCTCTCCGGATTAGTTACATCCTCAACCAGTCTTTGAGTAATGCGAATCTTGTATTTTGCAATATGATTCGAATAAGCTTCTTGGAGCAGTGGTAGACATGGCTCATGGATTTTGATGCCATTGATTACGCCGGGATTCAATACATTCTTCAAAAAATTAAACATTTCAGCCCTGCCTAGGTAACTTGTAATTATGAAGTGGCGATTGTAGCCAGGGTGTGGTTGTATCACACTCTGTAGGCCTCTCACTATTTTAATAACAATTTCGTTCCTGAAAACATTCTAAGGTGCTTATACGCGAGGAATAAGATCAGTATTGTCTTGTTCCTCACTGTGCATAGTACCTTCGCTTTCGTTTTCAGTCCCCATATAACTTTATTGACTAGGCATAAGGCAACTCGTAGTTATACTCTTCAACACGTGCTTTCCAACGCTTAAGTTTCGCATTATAATTTCTATTTCCTAATGCGAAAGTTAAGGGTTGGTGATCGTTGAAAATTTTTATTTTCTTTGCGCCGTATAGATAGTTCCTCAGCTTGTCTAACGCCCATACGATCGCCAGCATCTCATTTTCTTCAGTGTGATTCAACGATCGGGAGATATAGGCTATTGGTTTCTCTTTGCCATGCTCCCCCTGAGAAAGGACAGCCCCGATGGCATAGTTGGACGCGTCAGTGGTTAAATTAAATGGCTTGTCGAATTCGGAAAAAGCAAGTTCTTCCGATGATTTCTTGACTGATTGGCCTTTACCTGAGAAAATTCACCACGAGTCAAATTGGTGAGTGGTTTTGCGATTTTTGCATAATCACAAATAAACCTTCTATGGTAAGTGACCCAAAAATCTTTTTAGTTCCCTTAAATTTTCGGGAGGAAGAATGCCCTTAATAGCCTGAACCTTTGTTTTTAATTGGGGCGAATGCCATCAGCTGTGACTATGTACTGAAGAAATTCGACGGATCTTTCAATAAAATATGTTTTTTCTAAATTTACCCTGAGACCTGATTCTTGCAGCCTTTGGAAAACCGTTTCTATGTCTTTCAGATGATCATGTTCAGTTTTGCTAAATATGATTATGTCGTCAATATAGACATTACATATTTTCCCAATAAATTCCTTCAGAGCGTCATCTATCATTCTCTGAAAGATGGCAGGGGCATTCTTTAGCCCAAATGACATTCTCAAGAACTCGTATTTGCCATTTAATGTGGACAAGGCTGTTTTCTTAATATCTCTGTCTCTCATCAGAGTTTGATGAAAACCGGAGGTGAGGTCTATAGTTGTGAAGAACTTTGCATTCCCTAAACTCGCAAGTGTACAATTTATGTCGGGAATTGGGTATGTATCTGCAATGGTCACCGCACTTAATTTTTTAAATTGATGACCATTCGATACTACTTCTCCCCATTAGGCTTTAGCTTTTTCGCAACCACCCATATGGGCGAGATGTAAGGGCTTTTGGACGGGCGGATAACTCCCGACGACAGGAGTTCTTGTACCTGTCTTTCTACTCCATCCTTCATACTAACCGGATGTGGATAACTTTTCATACAAATGGGCTCATCCGTATTTGTTCTGATCTCAGCCCTCACTGTCGTATTTATAACTTCATGTTCATTAATGGACCCAAAAAGCTTATCGAATTTAGTGATTAGTTCTTTTAGATGAAATTGTATTTTATCACAAAGTCCTTTTTCAATCAAAAAAGTATTTCCTCTGAAATTTTGGCTTTGAGAGGAATTTTAATATCTGGCTTAAGTGTTAGAATACTTAAGTTGATTATAGCCTCAACTTCTTTCAAGGTGTCATCAAGTATAATGCTGTGGAATGTCGTGAGGCCTGGCAAAACATAAAATGTAACAAGAGTGTTGTTGCCAGCTTTTTCAAAAAATCTGCTGGACATTTTTTTAAATATTTTTATGTCACCGGCCGCGGAGTGCACAACGAAGGGTTTTTTTTTTAATTCAATAGGATTGTTGTATACGGACGGACTAATAAAATTTTTGTACGCACCTTTGTCGATCAATAAATTCAACACCTTACCATCTTTTGTTGTGTATTCTGGGAGAGGAACGCTGGAGAACGTCTGTCAAAAAATTTTCCTCCGGTTGTTGTTCCTCCCTAGGCTCATCATCTTGTCCCTCTGCAGTCTGAATGTTATTCAACACTTGATGTTTCGATTGTTGAAAATCGTCTTTCTGGACTGGAATGATCCTTCAGGTTCCTTTTTGGCATGATTGTCATGTTCTGTAGGTCTTGCCGATGGTTGATTTGAAGTTGAAGGCCAAGCGTTGTCAGTGTATGGAAACCGTGGGGTAAACCGATGTCGAGCGAATGAATCAAAATTTCTTTGCGATGGTCTTGAATCGTTATAAAAGATCCTGTTTATGGATACCGTTACTCGATTCTGAACGTTAGGATGAATAATATTGTAACGCTTCAATATTGGAGCTCCAAGCAAGCGGAATAGGCTTCTGGAAGCGTTTTCGGTTTTTGGATGGTAAGCATCCGAGAAATGTCAGTGTTAAGACCACGTATAAAAACGTCTAGAGCGCGGTTCCTGCAAGATTCTAGCAAAACCTCTACAGTTTCTTGTGAATATGTTTCCGATTTTATTTTATTAACGATAAGGGAAAACTGATGGCTCACAGTTGCATAGAACTCATCAATTTTAACCCCTTTTTGTGAAAGCTGCGCGAGCTGGTGCTTAAGTGTTTACAGGTCTCGCTTATCTACATAATGCAACGAAAGGACACGTTTGATCTCACCCTAATCTTCATTGAAGATGTTATTTGATACTAAGGCAGTATCAGCGTTCCCCCTGATTTTTTGTCGTATGTGTTGGAGGATCGCTCTATAAATGGGTTTGGCCCGAACAATTTCAATATTCTCTAGAATGGATTCGACGTTGTGTATTTAGGACACATAATGTACCGGATTTCCATCAAAGACTTGCAGATCTTTGACGCAATCCGGGAGCTTACCAATTTACTTGAGTTCAGCTTCAGTCCTTGGACCATACAATGAAACTGAAGTAACACCGAACGTAGGTGACTCGCTGACAGCCTGGCTCTCTACTTCATTGATACACCCCTCAGTTCTAGTAAGCCGACCGTCGAGTCCTTTCAGCTGATCTAGGATATTATTCATATTATCACTGCTCCGGTCAAATCCGTCAAAGATTTCATTATTTCATCCATGTCGTAAATAGCGTTCTTGGAACGAAGTTCGTACATTCACCTGAACCTATCCTTAAAAAAAACTACTCAATGGGAAAAATATGAACATCATCTTTTAAATTCCCCACTTATTTTTGTGCTCTTCAATTTTAATTTTAATTTTGCCAGAATTCCAAAAGATTTTCCGTTTTGTTGCTATGCCTATATACTTATAAGGATTTGGCTTCTATTTTTTTAGCTTACTAAATTTCCCTTTATTACACTAGTCAACAGTGGTTTTGTTGCCCTGGATGTCTCTGCGGACTTCTATAGTTTCAAGCTCACAGTTTACGAATATATTCATGAAAGTGCTGGGTTGGCTCTAGTTTTTATGATATTGAGGTATTTATCTCTCATATATAAAAATCTCGTGTCACAGTGTTTGTTACCGAACTCCTCCGAAACGGTTTGACCGATTTTTGCGAAATTTTGTGTGTATATTTGGTAGGTCCGAGAATAGCTCGTAGGCTATAAAAATTTTATTTAGGGAACATATTTAGGGTGGCCCTCATACAAAAATATTTTTAAGATAGCATTTTCACAAAGACCACTTCATCGATTCACATGGAATTTACACCCCTTGTCTTTTATATTTAGAGACATAGTTGAGTCTATAAAACTTTTATTTAGTGTGCATATTTAGGGTGTCCCTCATACAAAAATATTTTTAAAATAGCATTTTTACGAAGACAGGTTAATCGATTCACATGGAACTTACACCACGTGTATTTTATAATATAAACGACACGTGGTGTAAATTCCATGTGAAACGATGTAGTGGTCGTTGGGAAAATGCTATTTTAAAAATAATTTTGTGTGAGGGCCACCCTTAATATGCATTCTAAATAAAACTTTTATACCCTGCAAGCTATTCCCAAACCTACCAAATATACACACAAAATTTCATAAAAATCAGTCAAGCCGTTTCGGAGGAGTTCGGTAACAAACACTGTGACACGAGATTTTTATATATGAGAGATAAATACCACAATATCATAAAAACTAGAGCCAATCCAGCACTTTCATGAATATATTCGTAAACTGTGAGCTTGAAACTATAGAAATCCGCAGGGACATACAGGGCAACAAAAAAAAAAGTTAGTTTTGTTGAGTAGTGTTATCATTCAATGAAATGGATTGTCCTTTGGGGACTCGCAGCGTAAATGTACCAATAAACTAAAATGTTATTGTACTTTTAATACACTGGATTGTCCCTCGAGGATTCGCAGCGTCACTGTGCAATTTTTTTTATTTTTTTTTTTCGACTTTCTATGGTCTTACTGTTTCTTATTTGTTTTTATCGTAAACTTAAATTAAAATTTCTCTTACCCAATCAGAATTGGGTCCCAAACGTTTATAATTGTAAGTGACCTACTGGGGCACGAGTGTACACTGCGTTCATAAACTATAGCACAATTTATGTATTTTAAGAAAATGTGCTGTAGCATGTTGGATATTGAACCTCAGACGCTCATACTGACATATTTTGTGCTTAGATATGTTCTCTTTAAGCTGACATTATCAAATTTTGTATTCACTTGACTCTCTCCATAAACCGTGATCAATATCTCCAACATTGCATTTTTTCCGCCTAAAAATCGTTCATTTAGTATAGCACAAATGATTTAAAGTCAATTTTTTTCAACAAAAACAACAAACTTTTATTTTAATTTTTTATTATTTATTACAAAGTGGTTCCACCATTTAATTTGGTGCATTCAAATATCCTGTTTCGTATGGAGTGTGCTAAATTTTGTACCAGTTGAGCGTCGAGAGCCTCTCACTCTTCAAATATGGCTGTTTTAATCCAGCAACACTTGAAAACTGTCGTTTATCAGCATATATTCGCCTGACAAGAATCCCCCAAATGTTCTCAATTGGATATAAGTCAGGAAAACAAGCTGGCTAATCAAAAACATTAGCATTGTTCATTTCAAGCCACTCTTGTGTTATCTTGTTGGCGTGGAAATGAAAAAATCTTTTTTAGAAACTTTTTTTATACTATAAGAATTAATGAAAAATTAAAGAAAATAACAAATGTGGTCATCTTTTATAGTATATATAATTATTATAATTTATTTATCATTCAAACATAGGTGCACACTAGATAGTATCACAAAAAAAAAGTTCGAATGTCCACCCCCAGTTTGAAAGCTAATACTGAAAGATTTTTAAGAAATAAAAAAAATTTTTTTTCGGCCTCTAAACTCGATGCTATTTAGTTTTTTTCTTATATCTCCGCTATTTGACGTCCGATCAACAAGTATGGTATATCGTTGTAAATGTCTCAACATGGACTACTTTTTATTCTTAAAAGTCATTTGTCTCAGATTTTTTTTTCAACTAGTTGTATGCATTATCTCAGCTTCTACCACCCTAACGTGCCAAAGGCACATCATAAAATTAAAGTCCGTACCAAATCATAAAATTCATTTCTACAAAGTTTTCTCAAATTATTGAAATTGAAAAAGTTACAGCGAATCTAAAATTTCAGTGCAAATATTTGATTAGAATAATAAAAACATCTTTAACTTAAGTCTTAAAACTATGCAATGGTTTTTTCCAATCGACTTCCAAGATCATTGCGCTTTTATGTTCGTTTTAAAAAATTTTATGTACTGCATATTTTTATTATTATCATTATCATTAAAAAAGTAATAAAATAACAGTTTATAACTTATTTACTAGCACTAGCAAGTAAGAGCTTCAGCTAGGACTTAAAATATAATATACACATTACAAAATATAACTTTTAATACCACTTCAAAAATACTTAAATAAATAAAAAAAAAAATAATGTATACAAAATTAAAATAAAATAAAAAATTCAAAATTAATATAAAATTAAAAAAAAAAAATTCCATCCCAATCACAGGAGACGCACTAACATAAATTTTTGCACTTGCATCGAGAAATTAGAAACAGTTCCTTCCACTCATTTGCATTGAATTTGTTTGGGGCTTTTAAAATTTCGAAATAATTATCAATACATGGTTCAATGTGTCTGCGAATCGTTGTTCTCGATAATGTTGGAATTTTCGCTCGTTCCCACAAGCTAGTTATGTCTTTGAATACATTTTCTTTAAAAGCATTTAATTTTCTGTTGCAAGATTCAATATATTTCAGATGTAATAAATATTGAATCGCACGGCGCTTTGTTGGCAATTTTTCCAAATCGCACTTTTCAAAAATCATTTTTCTTTTTATTTAATTCTCTGAAGTATAATACTTTTTCAATATTTGAAGAACACTTTTTTAAAGCTTTAACAATACTGATTAACAAGTGATAGTCTTAAACTACTCTTTATATACAACAAATTTTTACAATACAGCAAAATCTATTGCCTGACCTAAAATTCATGGGAAAAATTCAACTTATATTCATTGCGAAACCCAAAAAATTTAGTCCGTCGCACTATAATTAGGACATTGAATCATTCATCTACCAATACTTAGTAGCAGGTAACTCGCGGGTTGCTGTTACATTGTAAGTATCGTTAAGTTTTATTTTGGGCGGAGCGTATGTGATGATCATAAAGTTGCAGAATACACACAACCTTACTTTTAAGGACTACGAATATGCAACTGCTACAAGCAGAACACTTACGTTCTTATTTGATCAGTCTAGTGCCCATTAATTCTAAGTATTCATAAAGACTTATTTTTATTTCGAAGCATATGCTTTCTACCTAGATTCATTTTGATGAAATTTGGTACGGATCAAAATCAAATGGGATAACTACACGCTGGCAAAAAACGGATAGAATTAATAAATTAAAAAATTTAATTGATATAACTAAAACCTTAACGTCCGTATTTCTCTATATTTTCTTATAGACGTGTCTGAAGACTTGTCCATTCAAAAAAGAAACACTTTTGAAGTTACACCTCAATACTGTTGTCCAAATATAAATTAATTCATGAAACTTGGTAAAACTAATTAAATAAGAACCTTTATTTACATTTTGAACATTACGGATAGGAAAGGCGGAAAAAATTTATTTATTCAAACTTTAAACGACTAAGCTACAACAGCACGTTTTACCAAATAAGAAGTAATCTCACTTAACCTCTCTTATTTAGTAGATGACGCAGACTGCTATTGTTGCCGCTTATCAAAAACAACAATAATGATAGCACGAGCAAAAGCAAATTGATAAACTTTATGAAAACTAATTATATGCTCAAAAAATTCGGTTAAACTAGTAAATACAAAAATTTGAGTGCTGTCCGCAATAATTTGGCCACCTACTGTACATATATTCTGGAACCAAACAGATTTCTTGAATACATGTATTCACACAATAATCCACACCAAGTATAAACATGATAAAGCACGATTTCCCACCAAAACCATAAAGTTAGTTTACCAATACAAAACTGCCATGTATATGCAGTATGGTACGTAGAAAAATAGGTAAAAAACTATTTCAGGTGATCGAGTTCGGACTAGATTCTCAATAATTTGCTGAAACTTAGTCCAATGTACTCACCAATATTTTTTTACGAGAATAATGAAAATCTCTTTGAAAATTATTTGAAAACACAACGTCCGACCACTTCGACAGCTTACTGGGAGCTGAAAATAAACATCGGAGAGCTGAATAAGCATAGGTGAAAGCTGGTAATGCCTGCAACAAATTAGAGCAAAACTTAACGCGATTTAGATTTTTTGGGTAGATTTGGCTATGATTTTAGGCATGTACCATAAATGGTACGCCATGCATTAAAGGGTTAAATCATTTAGTCTAGGGTGGTTCAAAAAATAAAGTTGCTAGAAGCCTCAACTTCGGGTTCCAGTCTTTTTCCAGGAACAGCTAGAGAGAATTCTTGTTAAATAATATACTCTGGACAATTAGCCTTTAGATTTAACTTATTGATATCCGAACTGTGCCGGTTAATTCACTGCACTTAACTAACTTGAACATAATTTATTATAAACCTCCACACCTAAAATAAAAACTTAATTCAATCTTACAATTATGCTGCGTCTGCGATCTCACGGTGGACTCAGGTGAACGAACTGTTATATACCACGCAGTGAGAATAATTGACAAGGTTCAGAAATATTAGATATTGAATTTGACTGTTTTCGCAAAAATAGCGTTTGTTCAAACTTTGACCTAACTGTACTCAGGACCCCGACTACCTAGGTAGCTGAAATTTAGGCTATAGGGTTCTTTGACGTGTCAAAATTTGAGAAAAATCGGATGTTTTTAAAATTTCATACGTGTTATACATATGTAATATTACTAAAAAGCAGAAAATATGTAATTAAAAAAAGCTGAGGATGTTTTCCTTGATGTATATCGATTATAAGTTACATTCCTAATAACTACACATTAAAGCTTGGTATATAAACTTGGTCACAGCTAGCTATACTAAAACAATTATTATGTACTAGCATTACCCTGTGCACATCGCCTCACCTCAACCGTGGTGTAGATTCGATGTGCGGTCTGCGTGAAAATTCTATTTAAAAAATACTTTTGTATGAGGACCACCCTTAGTATGCACCCAAAATAAAATTTTTACAACCTAAGCAGTGCCTCTTAATATAAAAACCACGTGATGTAAATTTCATGAGAATCGATTAAACGGTCTTCGAGAAAATGATATTTAAATATATTTTTGTATGAGGGCAACCCTAAATGAAAGTTTTGTAGCCTAAGCTATGCCTCTTAACATAAGAGCTACGTGGTGTAATTTCGGAGTGAATCGACTAACCTGTCTTCGTGAAAATGATATTTTTGAATGAAGGTCACCCTAAGTATGCACCCTGAATAAAATTTTTATCATCCAATCTGTGTCCTTTAATATAAAAGCCATACTGTGTAAATTTCATGAGAATCGATTTTTCTGTATATGAGAAATCGCTATTTTGAAAATATTTGTGTATGAGGGCCACCCTATATAAAAGTTTTATAGCCTATGAGACCCGCCCGATCGATACTAACATACTGTAAAAATTTCATCAAAATCGGCTGGATAGTTTCCGCGTGCATAAGAGACAGACAGACGGACAGACAAAAAATGAGTTTTATATAATAGATAAGTTCATACGGTCCTAGGCATAAATGTTAGAAAAAAAATTACCTTACCTATATGCTGTGGGGCTCGGACAACATAAAATGTAAACCACCATTAAGCTTCGAATTTAGCTATAGTTAGTTAGAGCAAACAAGTTTTTTAAAATCTGTCCCTTACAACATTTCACGCCGTGATAAATATGAAAAATTGCAATGCTTTTCAATATTATTTATGAAATCGTGAAACGAATATAACTTTTTAAGTACTTCAGTACTGAAAGTACGCTCGTTTTTTTGCATGACAAGACCGGAATAATCATAAAAAACTGAATAAATTCTGAAACCCGGTAAAACGTTAAGTGGCCAATTATTTCGCGCAAAAGTCTACAACATATTTTGGGCTCGTAATATCCTAACTAACTTCTTGAACTAAGAATAAAGACCGAGGTTGGGCGCATATCTCGATCTCTCACAAAACTTCCTTCTGAGAAATCTAAATCGACTGTGATCTGTGATCTTTGTACTGTTTTATAAAAATAAAAAAATTAGACCTAAGGATTGTCCCAGAAAAATTTTTCACTTTTAGTTTGCTTGATTACAGCCTACCTGTTAATCTTATAGGTCTAAAAAGACGCAATATTTGTTCTACTTAAAGTGACGTTTAACATGATGTATAACACTTGGTGATAGCACTTTTAACGACAAAGATGTCGAGCAAGCAGCAAAAAGTCCGCGAACTCATTTTGTACACATACCTGCATAATCCAGAATTAAAATATTCAGCTATATCAAAAATAGTTGGTGCAACAGGTAGAACTGTTTTTACGGTTATTTCTAATTACTAGAAGGGTCTACTTGTTTCACGATAAAAAGGTTCAGGCAGAAAATCAAAATTTTCAAACTCAAGGGTAGTGGCGAAGGTGAAGGGTTTTTTAAGCAGAATCTCAGTGCGAAATATGGCAGCTAGAGCAGGTTCATCAAAACCTACTGTACAAAGGACAAGGGAAAAAAGTAAGCTGAAGACATATAGAGTTCAAAAAGTACCAGACCGTTCTGATGAAAAGCAGTTGATGGCTCATACTCGTATACGAGCCCGAAAATTGTATGAAAGGTACCTGACTAAATTTGATTACTGCGTAATGAACGACGGAAGTTACGTCAAAGCAGATTTTAAGCCGCTATCTGGTTTGGCAGGTCATATGTACCTTTGGCCTCAGAAGAAGCTTCTTTATTACGCAAGGCACAATCAATTCAAAAGTTTATATAGACGAGTGCCTCGAAAAACGTGTTCTACCATTTATTCTTGCACATGAAGGTACAGTGATTCTCTGGCCCGATTTAGCAACCTCTCATTACACTAAAGCTACGATGGAATGGTAATCAAAGTAAAAAGATCAATTTTGAACCAAAAATAGCGAATCCGCCCAACTGCCCAGAGCTTCGCCCAATTCGGAGATATTGGGCTCTAATGAAAAGAAACCTCCTTAAGAGTGGTAAGACTACAAAAAACTTACAAGACTTTAGACTTAAGTGAAAAAGATCGTTCCGTACTGTCGATGAAACCCCTGCACAAAATGTTATAAAGGGCCTTAAAAACAACGTCAGAAATTTTTATGAAAAAAAAAATTGTTATGTAGTTTTTAGTTATTTATATTCTTTACACTAGCCTAGCCATTATTAATAAAAAAAGAAAAAAGACCAAAAAGTTTATTGGGTACTTTTTTATAACTGAAATTCTTATTGTACAACATTTTGTTTAAATAAATAAAAAAAATAAAATAAAAGTGACAAATTTTTCTGGGACAGTCCTTAGTTCTGTTAAATTTTTAAATGTCAGCGAACCATAAATGTTTCATTGCGATTAACGGTCATGGATAGATTGGTGGACAAGTGACTACCATTTTATTATTGCTATTTTTTTTTAAACCATATCTTGTCAGCAATGTGGGTCAGCGTATGAAGTTTTAAAATCATGTACAGTAAGAGAAGTAGGCGTGGAAACCCTATGACAGCAATATGCCTCAGAATATATACTTTTAGGTTCATGTGCACTATAAGTAAGTACCTAGTTTCGTGATTTCGTTTGTATGGGAACGGTCGCGAAAATGGTACAGTTGATAATTTTTAAATTTAAATAAAAAGTTGCACTCTTTTATTTGTTTTTATTAAATTTATAATGATATATTATTGCTGTTATGTTTATTTGTAGAGCATGTCTGGCAAGTAGTTGTCCAGCGCAGGGGATTGGCTGAAGAAAAGGGCATAATTGGCAGCTATCACGCTTGTCTAACTCCAAAATCATTAACATTCATCAGAATCGGCTTTGAAAAGCCGACAGAGCATCGAATTGAGCGCATCGAATTTTTATTAACAACGATAAGAAGGTATATTCTATTTCTTTTTTTTAAATAAAAGTTATTTGCTAAAATTCTCTTTTGCTATATATTTCACCAAATATTACATTACTTGATAAATTGTTATAATTTTTTATTAAAACCTGATGATCAGCTTAAATCAGTTGCTTTAATACGATTCTTGGTTGTTCCTCTCATCCCACGTTCAATACATTTCTCTAAGAAGAAATAAGATATTTGAAATCTGAATTCTAAATATGTTATGAGTATAAAAGTGCAGTTACGGATCTCGCGTTGTCGCTTTATCGCGTTTCGGCTTTCTACGCGTCGGTAGTAGTTTACATCTATTAGGGAGAGGACGTGTCGCGCGATCCCCCTCATTGTTCTGTTGCATTTTGTTTCGATGTTTTTTCTTTCGTTATGCTTCAATGTTGTGGCCCGTGTTTGTTTTATATTTCGTCGCGAGTTTTTATTTATACTGATACAACCTATTCGAAGCAAAAAAAAAAAAAACAACTAAACAATTGCAAATAGGCAACTGAATAGTCGTTCGACCGACGCTTTAACAAAACAAAATAAAATAAATATACTGCAATAGAACAATAACAACTAGCCCAGCATCATAAACTGCAGCAATATACAATAATATACACATCTGCATACCGTCGCAAAGAGTGTAAATATATAAAGAGAAGTACTCGTTCTCTTGCAACATTTATGTGACAGAAAAATGGGTATGATGTTAATATCAAAGAGAAAATTTACAGTCCACATTCAAAGAGAGTAAATATATTTATTCTGTTTGAGAAGGGAAGCGAAACTAAAATTGGCGAATTCATTTCTATTTTCGTTCACATTGGATTTTGCAAAGGATCGTATTTTGTATGCGTTTGTGTGTATATGTACAAATCTAGTTTTATATGCAATGAATTCATATTTATTTAATAGAAATTGAATAATAACATATAAAACAAATATTGAATATGTCTTATTTGGTTTGTTGATCTTTCTATGAAAAATAAGTACCTAAATTGGCGTTTGGAATATTTTCAAATAAAAAAAAATCAATACCTTAGCTGCAATTTGAACGCAGACCTTTTTTGTTCAAATTGGGTTTTGTCATCATTTATAATAAAATGAAATGAAATTTGAGCTTGGGTCCTTGTTTTTCAATTTAATTATTTCATTTTATTATTTATGTTAAAAATTTGAACATCGGGATTGAATAAATTATAAAAATTAAAAAATATAGTACCTGTTTTCTTTCAAATTTGCTGAAATTTTGTCAGTCGTAAAAAAATTAAAAAAAAAAAATGCCTGACTGGGATTTGAACATATGTAGATCGGTTGTGTACAAGGCAAGCGCGTTACCCACTAGGATATTATTCCAATATTGAAACACTTGTCTTTTTTACATACAAAGCAACCAACCTGCAAAATATTCTTTATATGTACCTAATAGAAGAATTTTCTACTTTTAACGCTGATTGATAAAAATTTAATTCGTCTATTTGAACATCGTGACGACTGAACAATAAGTAAAAACCTACGTTGTATTTGCATTTGCTACGTCAGTATTGGAATTTGGCAACAACTTAAATTGTATTAAAATTTGAAAGGAGCTAGAATTAACACAAGTTTTCTTTTGAAACTCACTTATGCACATACATATGTATGTATTTCCAATAGTAGAATTTGTTGAGACCAATGTAGTTTAAATTGTGATTAAAAAATGTTTTTTCAAGCTTTTTTGGTACTTTTTATTTTTTAAAAATATAGCCAACGTTTCGTCGCTATTTGGCGACCTCTTCAAGGCACTGTTTTACAAAAATATAGAAAAGCAATTACTTAAAAACATCACAAATGAAAACAAAGAAACAAATATGTACATTACTTTTCACAATATTTAACACTTATTAGTATGTATTTCCTTTTATTTTTGCTTGGACTTAAAATGTTCCTTTCATATTAACTTTTTGTTTACGAGACGCTGAATTTTTTAAGTTTTTGTTTGTCAGTAATAAAAGCATAAATAAATAAGTTAAACACACAATGTGTTTCAAAAATGTAGTTTTCTTAAAAAATTTATGATTTAAAAAAAATGTCCTAAGGGGGTGCTTAAGTTTTGGCCAAAACCGTATGTGCATATTAAAATTATAGAAAATTGCAAAAATTCAAAATAAATTTTATTAAATGATAATATGTATTTTGGTAAATAGAAATGTTTATCAATGTGAAATGTTTGATCCAAACAAAAGGTATTAAAATAATTAACCAACACATATGTATGTATGTATTATTGCATATCTAATCGGTTCAAAAGATATCAAGCAAAAAATGCCTGATTTGAAAAGAAATCAACTGAAAGTATATTTTTATTTGGCTTAAGTTAAGATTTGGTTTTAGTTTAATTTCCAGATAAAATGCAATTTTCATATATTTTTTAGCTGATTGAAATACTATAGAATTTTATAGTTATAGAATAGTTTCTACTACGTTATTTTTGTTATTATATCAAATCTCAATATGTTCTAATCATTCTTTTCTTTCAAAATAACATACCATCAAGTGAATGTTGGATTAGAAATTAGCGTTGAAAATTACGGCAAAAACAATAAAAAAATAAAATTTATTTTAAAAATTCGAGTTTCATGCAAATTACTTTTTAATGTGTAATGCGAGTAATTAAGAGATTAGCAGGTGCGATATTGAAAAATTGAAATATTCACTCCTATCATGAATAAACATTCCTTCGAAATTTTTCTCCAATCCCCTGTTTTGCGATCGTGAAAGAGTTTTGGGGAATGAGAAAAAATTCCATGGAAAATGTGGTTATCGGCAATACTTTTTTGGGGAACATTTTTTGGCGTTTCACTAAAAAGTTAATACTTTGTCCTTTAAATCAGCCTTTTATTGACCAAAAATTGAAAATCCTGACATTGGATTTTATCGTGTTTATAGAGACTAACGATCAGCATCACAAAAACAACTCATTCTTAAAATTACTCTAAAAAAACTATTTCTACTAAGAGTTTTCATTAACACTCCTAAACCTTTAACCCAAATAGCTACCATTTCGCAAAATAAGTAAGTTTTTGCAAATTAAAAAAGTATCAAGTTCATAATATTTAATGCTCAAAAAGTTTAAATTACTTGACAAAACTTAATGCTGCTTCGAAACTCTGAAACAAAATTGCCACTTCAAATAATGCGCGCACAGTGATTCTGTAGGCACGGAAAAATAAAAACCGATTGAAAATAAAACTAACCATAAGAAAATTGACCGTAAAATGCAAAAATTACATTGAATGAATAAACCCAAGTCCAAGTAAATTTCAGAAAAAATTAACTAATAATCCAAGCAAAAATAAAAGGAAATACATACATACGTGTATAAGTGAGTTTCAAAAAAAAATTTTGAATCACCTAGTAATCTTATCCCTAAAGTTTCTGATAATGTACGTCCTGTGTTAGATTTTGGTAACTTGTCTCTAACACAGGATGATATTTGGAAGAATATTCAAAATCTTAAGCCATCTACACTTTCAGATGCTGACGGTTTTTGTGGTTTTTTCATTAAAAACTGTGCCTTCAATTCAATTTACTTCTCCCTTTGATGGTAATTTTTAATAAATCGTTGTCAGGTGTATTTCTGGATTGTTGGAAAGTAGCGTATATTACTTACTTACTTACTTAGATGGCCATAACAACCCGTTGTCAGGTTACGGCCGACCTCATTAGCTCTCGCCAGGCGCCTCTGTTTTGCGCGCGCCTTCTCCAATCGTTAATGCCAAGCGCGGTTAGGGCTTCCTCAGCTTGGTCTATCCACCGGAGGCATGGTCTCCCTCTTCGTCGTTGACCGGGGACCTTCCCTTCGAATACCTTTTTCGCTGGAGCTTCTTTATCCATACGATGGACATGACCCAGCCAGCGTAGTCGCTGTATTGTTATACGCTTAACTATGTCAATGTCGGCGTAGAGCTCATACAGCTCGTGGTTCATTCGAATGCGATAGTCGTCGCCAACTCGAACAGGACCAAAGATTTTGCGGAGAACTTTCCTCTCGAACACCCCAAGAGCGGCTGCGTCTGTTGTCGAAACCACCCATGCCTCAGCGCCATAAAGAAGCACAGGTAGAATGAGCGTCTTGTAGAGTGTTAGCTTTGTCGATCGAGAGAGAGCTCTGCAACGTAATTGCTTACTGAGACCGTACTAGCACCTATTAGCAATTGTTATTCTCCGCTTAATCTCCAGACTGACATCGTTATTGCTGGTTACGGCAGTGCCAAGGTAAATGAATTCCTTGACAACTTCTAATTTACAGTTGCCCGCTGTAACATGAGAGTCTAGATCCCGTGCTCTCTTGTTGTTGTTAGTAGACATCATGTATTTCGTCTTGCCCTCGTTTACCGTCAAACCCACTTTGGCTGATTCCTTTTCAATAGCAGTGAAAGCAGCAGTTACATCTCTTACTTCGACCGATAATATCAATATCATCAGCGTACGCAAGGAGCTGAACACCTTTGAACAAAATGGTGCCATTATGATGCACACCGGCTTTTCGTACGATCCCCTCCATAATGAAATTGAAGAGATCGCACGAGAGCGGGTCGCCTTGTCTGAAACCTCGCTCGGTATTAAAAGTTCCGGAGAGGTCATTCCCTACCTTGACGGAGCTACACGTATTGCTCAACGTCATCCTGCAGAGCCTTATCAACTTTGCAGGTATACCGAACTCAGACATTGTTGCGTATAGGCAATCCCGCACTGGGCTATCGAACGCAGCTTTATAATCGACGAAGGGATGGTGAGTGTCGATTTGATATTCATGGGTTTTCTCCAGGATTTGGCGTAGTGTAAAAATCTGGTCTATGGTGGACTTACCAGGTCTAAAGCCACACTGATAGGATCCGATCAGCGTTTCTGTATACGGCTTCAATCTTTCACACAATACGCTGGAGAGGATCTTATATGCGATCGAAATAAGACTGATACCCCTGTAGTTGGCGCAGATTGTCGGGTCTCCTTTCTTTATTACAGGACAAAGCACGCTGAGATTCCAATCGTCGGGCATGCTTTCCGCTAGCCATATTTTGCTGATGAGTTGATGCATGCACCTTATCAATTCATCGCCACCAGCTTTAAACAACTCAGCTGGCAGGCCGTCAGCACCCGCTGCTTTGTTGTTTTTGAGTCGCTGGATAGCAACTCGAACCTCTTCATGGCTAGGTGATGGTACTTCCACTGCGTTATCATCGATTGGTGGTATCGTACTGCATTCTCTCTGGGCGGAATTGGTGGAATCATCGCCTGTAAGCAAGTTGGAGAAATGCTGCCTCCATAACCTCAGTACACTCTGTGTATCTGTAACCAGATTTCCATTTTCGTCTCTACAAGTGGATGCTCCGGGCTTGAAACCTTGAGTTAGACGCTGAACTTGTTGATAGAATTTTCGTGCATCCTTCTTGCCCTGGTACACCTCAAGTTCCTCACGCTCACGCTTTTCCTGCTCCCTTTTTTTACGTCTGAAAATGCGCCTCTCTTCCTTCCTCTTTTCGCGGTAGTTTTCTCGCACGGCTCGCGTTGCGGCTGACTGCAGCATCTTCTTGTATGCGGCGTTTTTTTCAGCAGTCGCATCGCGACACTCCTGGTCATACCATTGGTTTCGAGGTTGTGGGCGTTGAAAACCAATGACTTCCTCGGCAGCAGCGCGCATGAAGTGGGAGATGTGTGCCCAAAGTCCACCGGCGTCGTCGGTTCCAGAGGTTGGTTGGTTAAGCTTAACCGAGAGTTGAGCGGAGTACGCCTCGGCAGTCCGTTGTGATTGCAGCTTGGTAACGTCCAGCTTTCGTTGCATGCCCGTGCGTACATTCTTCGCATTGCATAGCCGCATGCGGATCTTAGCTGCAACAAGATAGTGGTCGGAGTCAGTATTGACCCCCCGAAATGTACGCACATCCAGAACGCTTGAAGCGTGCCTTCCGTCGATCACAACATGATCAATTTGATTTTTCGTTTTTTGATCCGGGGATAGCCAGATGGCCTTGTGAATGTCGAGGTGTTGAAATCTGGTACTACAAACTACCATGTTTCGCGCCGCGGCGAAGTCGATCAGTCTCAGACCGTTGTTTGAAGTGGTCTCGTGGAGACTGAACTGACCGACTGTAGCGCCAAAGATGCCTTCTCTTCCGACCTTCGCGTTAAAATCGCCGAGGTCGAACAACGGTCATACACGTCCTCTAGGCTCGCGTAGAAATCATCCTTGGTGGCATATATTACACCTACGTATAAATCTGGTTGTAAAAATAACATTGCCAATTACAGACCTATATCCAAGTTGTCTGTAATTTCCAAACTTTTTGAATACATTGTTAAGAATAAACTATCCTTTGCTGTTAAAAGTATAGTTTCTCCTTATCAACATGATTTCGTGAGTGGACGCTCAACTATCTCTAACTTAGTCTTGTTTAGTGAGTATTGTGTATCGGCGTTTTTGCGAGGATGTCAGGTGGATGTAATCTATACTGACTTCTCTAAAGCGTTTGATAAGATTTCGCATGCTCTATTAATAAAAAAATTTGAAGCTTTGGGTTTTTATTCAAGTTTCTTGAAATGGCTCGAATCTTATTTACACAATCGCCCATGTATTGTAGTTTTTGATAGCATTAAGTCGACTGTTTATTTCGCAATTTCTGGTGTTCGTCAAGGGAGCATTTTAGGACCACTGTTGTTTATAATTTTTATTAATGATATTGCGTCTTTATTTGTCAATTGTAAATGCCTGTTGTATGCCTATGACCTTAAGCTCTTCTTACAAATTAAAAATGTGATTCTGCACTTTTACAGTATGATTTAAACAAACTTCATCTATGGTCTACTAATAATTTACTTCCTCTTTTAAATAAATGTGTTTATATGTCTTTTCTAAGTCTAATATCTTTCTTTCAACCGCGTATAATATTGCAAGCTTTCCACTTATGTTTGTTGTTAAATTTAAGGACCTCGAAGTATTTGATTCAAATTTTTCTTTTCGTCCCCATTTGTCATTCCAAAAGCATATGTTATGCTAGCTTTCATAAGACGTAATAATTCTTTTAGTGACCCTTGTACTCTCAAAGCTTTGTTTACTAGCCTTGTTAGGTCAAGGTTGGAATATGCGTCAATTGTATGGTTTCCTTTTTATGAAATACATAAATTTAGAATTGAAAAGGTGCAGAAATCCTTTACAAAGTTTGCACTGCGCTCGTTAAACTTTGAAAATGGTTCTCCTCCATATAATGCCCGTTGCCTTTTGATTGGTTTAAAAACCTTAGAAAGTATATTTTGTCTTTACTATTCTTACATGACATCGTCTCTAATGCAATTGATTGCCCAGAATTACTTGGTTTGATTTAGTTTAACGTTCTAGCAAGAGCTCTAAGGAATCAAGTTCCTTTTTATCTTATAACTCCTCGTACTAATTATGCTGATACTGCGCCTATTTTTAGAGCAATGAAAATGTTTAATCAAGTTGGTGCTTCGAATAATTTCGATCTCTCGGCTACTAAAACGGTCGTTAAGCATATCTATACTATTATATAAAGAGGTAAGGTTTGTTTGTTTGTATGTTCAGGGTAATCTCTGGAACTACAGAACCGATTCCAAAAATTTTTCTACTAATAGAAAGCTACACTATTCCTGAGTAACATGGGCTATATTTTATTTTGATTAAAGCAAGAACACAAAATATGAACGGGACTAGACACCAGGGGCGTGGTGGCTATAGGACTTTAATTAAGGGTGGCCCTCATTGGCAAATATTTTAAAAATAGCATTTTTACAAAGACCACTTAATCGATTCACATGGAATTTACATCACATGTCTTTTATATTAAGACGCATAGCTAAGACGATGAAACTTTTATTTCGGGTGTCCCTCATACACAAATATTTTAAAAATAGCGATTTCTCAAAGACAGGTAAATCGATTCTCATGAAACTTACACAGTATGGCTTTTATATTAAAAGGCACAGATTAGATTGTAAAAATTTTATTTTAGGTGCATACTTAGGGTGGCCCTCATACAAATATATTTTTAAATATCATTTTCACGAAGACAGGTGAATCGATTCACACTGAATTTACACCACGTATTTCTTATGTTAAGAAGTATAGCTTAGGCTACAAAACTTCAATTTAAGGTGGCCCTCACACTAAAATATTTTTTAAATATCATTTTCTCGAAGACCGCTAGATCGATTCTTATGTAATTTACACCACTCGACTTTTATATTAAAAAGCACAGATTAGATAGTAAAAATTTTACATACGATTCATACTTAGGGTGGTCCTGATACAAAAATATTTATGAATATCATTTTCTCGAAGACCGCTCAATCGATTCTCATGGAATTTACTCCACATGGCTTTTCTATTAAGAGGCACAGATAAGGTGGTAAACCTTTTATTTAGGGTGACCCTCATACAAAAATATTTTTAAAAATAATTTTCACGAATACAGGTTAGACGATTCACGCCGAACTCACGCCACGTATCTCTTATGTTAAGAAGCACAGCTTAGGCTACACAACTTTTATTTAGGGTGGCCCTCATACAAAAATATTTTTTAAATATTATTTTCTCAACGACCGTTTAATCGCTTCTCATAGTCTTAACACCACATTACTTTTATATGAAGAGGCACAGATTAGATAGTAAAAATTTTACTTAGGGTTCACACTTTGGGTGGTCCTCACACAAAAATATTTTTAAATATCTTTTTCACGAAGACAGGTTAATCGATTCATACCGAATTTACACCAAGTAACTTTTATATTAAGAGGCGTAGCTAAGGCTTCAATACTTTTATTTAGGGAGCATATTTAAGGTGGCCTTCATACAAATATATTTTTTAAACATAATTTTCTCGAAGATAGCTTAATCGGTTCTCATGGAATTCACACCACGAGGCTTTTATATAAACAGGCACAGCTTAGAATAGAATGGGTGATGCCACGCCCCCTTATCTAAAAGAATATAAGATTCATCATATCTTATCAACTATTTGATGCAGATAAATGAAACTTGGTACATATATAAAGAGTAGAGAAAGAAGTAAGATTCCATGCAAAAATGGGCGGTACCACGCTTCCATATGAGGAAAACTCATCTTTTTATGTATCAATAACTATTTGACGCAGATGGATAAGATTTGGTACAAATGTTTCTTATAGTTTGTAAAAATTTCTTAACATAGTTTGGTTTGGAAAAAATGAGCCAAAGAGAAAGAAAGTATGATTCAATGAAAAAATGGGTAGTGCCATGCCTCCAAAATAAGAAAAAACTATGACTATGAGGCTCGGTACATATATAGAAGACAAGGACTGTAACCAAATTAAACTCATTCAAAGGTGCTGATTCCACGTATTCCAATCATTCCCGCCAATTCAATTGTTCATTTATGAGCCAAATAGAAAAACCAACAACGTTGTTTATCCACTCGCAATAAGATAAATATCAATAAAAATAGTTTTTACTTATTTAATCCAACTAAAATAAAAACACATTATGTTTTATTTGTTGATGCGTAGCAATGCGCGCCGGGTTTTGCTAGTTTTAAATAATTGTTTTTAATTGATGTATTTTATTTTATTGTAGTCTGTAAGAATAATTATGTTCATAGACTAAATTGTAATTAAAAATAAAAAAAAACATGAAACAATTCTTATTGGTGGATATTTCAATGTAAATCTTCTTAATAACACTACTTCCCCGAGTTTATTTAAATATCTTGCCTCTCTATTGTAAATAATGCTATGCCGACTTAGTTTCAGTCAACTAGTAACCCTTCATTGATAGATGTTTTTCTCATTAGTTCCAGTTCGCAGGTGATGGGTTTTGACCAAATAACTCCTACTTCGGAGTTTACTCATGATTTTCTGTTTTGCTCGATCCCTATAAGCTTTTAATATCGATAATAATATAGCCACAGATTTTTACGTAATTTATGTTATCCAAGCTTACTCTCATATTGATGTTAATGACAAAGTGAGTTTATTCAATAATTTTGTTCATCAACTGTATGTATGTTCCAATTGTAACGAGGCAATTTAAGGCAAAACATTGTCCAATTCCTTAAAAGTTCAAATAAACGAGAAGGAATCCTTCTGATTATAACAGAAATCAGTACATGAGATCGAGAAATAAAGTCAATACTCTTATTCGGGCTGCAAAAAGAAATTACCTGTGCTTCAAAGTGAATCCAGGTCATGACTCCAAGAAACTATGGAGGAATATAAAGCAATAAAAAACAAATCTTGTATTGGATGTCCTTTTACTTCTGAAGAAATGTGCACAAGCATCGGCCCTCCCCTTGTACAAAATAATTTCTCTACTCCACTTTTTGTAGAACCAGATAAAACATAAGATATTCCGGATTAAACTACACCAAAACACGAAGAAGTCTATCGATGTCTACAAACTCAAGATCAAATATCCACGATTTAGCCTCTTTTAGAAAACCTTGTTGATTTCGTACACATCTGATAGATTCAGGAAGACTATTGAAAAGTCTGGGTGCACCCGATAAATAATAATTTAAAAAGTGTTTTGTGGTATGGTTTGGTATGGTAGCCAAACTTAAATTATTTGCTCTGAGTGCATAAGCCGAGTAATTTCGGTTAACTAAATAACCACATCTCTTAAAAAAGACTTTTAAAACTTTAAAAAAGTATAAGTGCTTTAAAGGTAGAATCTGCAGATTACGGAACAGTGGAAGACTTCTTGCAAGACGATTCTTTTTACATATTATACGAATAACGTGTTTCTGTGCAAACAACAACGGGTTAATTTTGTTAAATCTTGGAATGAAAGATACCATGGTAAATTCCAATTAATAGCTTTTGATTGCAGTATTTTTGTAAAAGATACAATTGACGAGTAGCACCCATTAAATATATTTTTAATGTAGACGTGTGGTCATTCCATCACATTTGCCAGTCTATTATCAAGCCAAGATATTTAAAAGAATTCACCCATTCTATGGCAAAGCATTCTTTACAGCAGGCACGTTTGTCAAAGTATGTTTGTGCCATATTAGGGAAGGTACAGATAGTGCTATCTAATTTATACTTCCTACATTCAGCTGCATGAAAAATTGGATTACAAAAGTGAATTTCCTTGCCTGAAACATTAAAATACATAATCTTAGTCTTGTCGTTTAAAACAAGTTTATGCATTGAAAACCAATGTCTTAATGTACTTAAATCGTTTTTTAAGTCAGCAGTTAGGCTAAGTAATGAATCACTTGTGTAAGTACATGCCATGTCATCAGCAAAAGCTATAATGTCACTATAAAAGTATTGATCAAAAATAGAGTTTATAAAAACTAGAAAAAAATAGGTCCGAGGACAGAACCTTGTGGTACACCGATGGTTATGTTTAAGTAATCACTATACTGATTTTCAGACTTAACTCTTTGATTTCTATCACTCAAGTAAGACTTAAACCAATTATGAACAACACCTCTGAAGCCGCATTTGTAGAGTTTCTCTAAAAGAATTGAGTGGTCGACTGTGTCAAAAGCCTTTGTAATGTCAATGAACAAAGCTGCAGAGAATTTTTTCTGATTAAGACCATTGTTTATATTGTTGCAAAAATTTAGGAGGGCATCCTCAGTAGACATACTTTCTCGGAAGCCAAATTGACACTTGCTTAAGTATTTTGTTTTGTTCAGCAAAATTATCATCCTTTTTTTAACGGCATTTTCGAAAATTTTAGATAATACTGGAAGTATGGAATAACTTCAGCTTTTTTAAGATCACTCGGAAAAATGCCTGCAAGAAGACTTTTATTTAAAATAATACAAAGTACGTCAGCAATATTTAGTGCAATCAGTTTAATAAAAGTATTAGAAAAACTATTTTCTGTTTTCGAACTAGAATTTTTCAGAGACATAATTATTTTAAATATTTCATAAGATGAGACGGGTTCAAAGAAAAAGCTCTCCGAGTAAACCTTTTCTTTTTTTAAACAGTCACAAAAATTATTATTCAATCCATTATCAAAAACAACATCATTGCCAATTTTGACAAAAAATTCGTTAAAAGCATTGGCCTTTCCAATAGCACTTGTGACAACATTATCACTTAAAATTAGATTATCAATTTGCTCATTAGTGGACGTTTTATTTAATATATTATTGACAAGTTGCCACTCTTTTCTTATGTTACCCTGTAATTTAGAGAATTCATTAGCATAGAAGTTGTTTCTGCAATTAGTAGATTCTATTGCTATATCTTTACAGAGTTTCTTATACTGCATCTTAATATTCACATTGGCAGGATTTTTTATACTTTTTTGTAAACTTTATTCTTAATTTCAATTTTCTTTAATAACTCTATCGATATCCACGGCTTCAACCTCTTGAGCTTTTTGTTTCTATTTTTTAACTCTTCAGTGCAAGCGCAGACATGATTACTTAAAGTGTCATTAAATAGCGTAAATTCTATGGACGGATCTGCTTCTTCATAAACACTATCCCATGTTTCATAGCGGAGGCGGTAATTCAATGCAGTGAAATTTGTTTTTTCATGAAAGGAAATACTATCACTAGGTTGCTTTTTGGGTTTTTCAACGTTTTTGAAGCAAAGGCACGTCATACAATGATCAGCAATACCAAATTCTGCTACAGAACTACAAATCGAAGCATTGTTTGATCGCCCCAATCGTACAAAAATGTGATCAATGCATGTTGCAGAAGTTTCCGTTATTCTGGTTGGCTGATTAATACATGATTCTAGTCGAAATGATGAAAGAAACATTAAATATTTATCGGCAAATTCTGACTCTATCAGCAAATTTAAATTCATATCACCCAGCACTATTATGTTTTCGGACATGTCGCCCAGCAATAAAGTATTTAAATCATTTAAAAAAGTTTCGGTTGTAGAGGAGTTGTGAAAACGATATAAGAATAGAAGGAAACTTCTTGTTGTCTATCATACATTTTATATTTAAGACATCAGCACTTAATGAATTAAAAGCACAAAATTCACAGTCGTAATAATTTTTCACAAAAACCCCAACACCTCCAGATGCATAGTTGTTGCATTTCGCAAAAAACTTATATCCCGGTAAATCAAATAGTGGAATTTTTTCATGAAAAATCCACGTTTCAGACAAAAAGACAAAACTAGGCTTATTAACAAAAAAATCGATATTTAAAGTCAAATTATCAAAATTCTTTTTTAAACTTCTGATGTTTTGGTGAATTAAATAAAAACCGGTAGCATATGTTGGAGTGGAGGATATGGTGTCAAAGGAAACATTTTCACAGTGCGTAAAAGGAATATTTTCGAAATTTACTAAAGGATCAGCATTTATATCAAACATATTTAAAACAATTTGTCTCTAATTTAGTAACTATTAATTTACTAAATTATTCTCTTCAGATCCTCCATTCAATTTATCACTATAACATCATCATTTTCCCTTTTACGCATTAGAACTAAGGCTGTGCAACGAACCGAACTTGTTCGAACAAACTCGAAACTCACGAACTTTTCACAAAATTTCAACACCGAATCAAGTTCGTTTGGTTCGACTCAACTCAGTTCGTTTAGTTCGGTGCGTTCGCGCACATTTCATTATATTGCTTGTTTGTGCCTGCGTACAAGTACATCGAAGAAAAATGAAAATTGCGGTGCGCCGTAAAGTGGAAAAAATAGCAAGATATTTAATTGAATTTAAAGAATTTTTAAATAAAAGATTATTTAACTAAATATTTTTTTATTTGTTTAATATTTCATGTATTTAATAATAATAATTCTTTATTTAGTAGTAGAAAACGATATAAAACATATAGTTATCACACAATTTACAGAGATCTGGTATATTACCTTACAGCTTTAAAATTATAATTTGTATTATTTTTACATTAAACTTATTTAAACTACATATTAAATAATGAAATTTGCGAAGGAAAACTACAAAAAAAAACCTTCGAATTTAGACTTACAGCTAAGGGATGACTAGAAATGACGAAACTTTTTTTTTTTTTTTTTATATATATAATTTTTTGTAAAAATTATAAAATAAGTAAATTATTAAATTAAACAATTAACAAATTAAATTAACAGAAAAATACATATATTGAAGGTATGACATGATTTAAAAATTGACATTATAAGAAATGAAAGGAGGAATTTTTGACGAACTAGATAAATAAACAAGGACTTATAAAAATGCTATGGTACATAGAGACTAGAAATTAGAGGGTTGTCAGAAATGCGGCTCAGCATTATAATTTTATTTGTTATCTTATGGATACTGTCTGATATTAATTTGACATTGGACATTTTATGTAATTTTTTTGTAGAAAAGTGCCAAGGCAAATTTAAATTCATTTTCAAAAGTTTATTTTGGCAAATTTGTAATTTTTTTATATGCATTTGTGCACACGAACCCCAAACTGGACAGGCATATAAAATTATAGATTGAAAAACAACTTTCGTTATTATAATCTTATTTATGTTGCTTAGTTTCGAATATCTATTTATTAATGGAAACAACAAGTTTTTTGCAATATTGAATTTGCTGATTGTTTTATTGATATGCTCTCTGAAGATCAGTTTTTGGTCAAGATAAATTCCGAGATACCTAACATTATTCGACCAAGGAACTTCAAAGCCGTTAATCATTAGCTTAGAGCTAGGTAAAAAACAAGATTTTCTTTTTCTTGTAAAGAAAATGGATTCTGTTTTACCTGCATTGATTTTAATTTTCCATTTGTCGAAGTAATGAACAATATTATTAAGTTCACACTGTAATTCAGTCAAAATGTTTTGACCAAATTCATGCGCATAGAATATTGCTGTATCATCAGCATAAACACCATATTCGCTCTGCGAGGATTTTGGAAAATCGGAGCAATAAATCAAATAAAGGAGTGGTCCTATCACTGACCCTTGAGGAACTCCAGCTGGTATATTGAAGAAATCAGAGTGTTCGTCATTAATATGTACACAAAAGAATCTATTAGTCAAAAAACTTTTCAATATTTTTGTTAACTGTAGCGGAAAGTTATAATTTATAAGTTTAAAGATTAACCCATTATGCCAAACTGAGTCAAACGCTTTTTCAACGTCAAGTAAAACAAGACCAGTGGATTTTTTTGAAGTAAAATTGCTTTTAACATAATTACATACACGTTTTATTTGATGTGTTGTACTATGAAACATTCTGAAACCAAACTGCTCATCAGGTATAATGTTATTTTGGTCAACAAATTTTAAAACTTTATCTCTTATAACTTTTTCCAATACTTTGCTAATACTGCTAAGAAGACTTATTGGCCTGTAGCTATCACAATGGTTTTTTGGTTTTCCAGGCTTAGCGATAGGAATAACTTTTGCTACTTTCCAAGTATCTGGAAAATATTGAACTTTCAAGCAGGAATTTATGATATAAGTAAGATATATAACAGCACTGCGTGGCAGTTGCTTAAGCATATCATTACTTATATCATCTAAGCCGGAAGCTTTTTTAGAGTGAAGCTCACGTATAATTTCTTTGACTGAATCTAATGATACATAGTCACACATTGGGGTATCCACATTTGTGGAGTTGAAGCGCGATATCACCGTGTTGACAATATTATCAAAAGAAATACTGCCCAGATTTTCAGATACCTTGTGATTTAGGAGGAATGTGTCGGCAAGAGCACAAGCCTTATCGTTGTTTCGAATAAAGGTTTTATTACCTTGAATTAGTGGTGGTATCTGAGTATATTTCTTTCTTAATAATTTAGCTATATTCCAAAAAGGCTTACAACCTTTTTTTAGCGACAGTAGCTTACAGTCCCAATTTTTGTTTCTATACTTTCGTATTTCTTCTCGAATAAAAACAGTATGCCTATAAACTTCATTATAATCTGCTTGCAGCCGATACCTACTCCATAAGCGACGATAATAATTCCTAGACTTAATTAAATTCAATATGTACAAGGGCAGTTTCATATGATTATTTTTTGGAGTAATTATAGGTACAGAAAACCTCACAGCATCCATTATCTTACTGGTAAAGAATTCAATTTGATGGTCAATTTGGCTGGTAGTACTTACATTATTAAGTTCCGTACAAACAGCGGAAAGACTATTTTTCAGTTTTAATTTGTACCTTTTCCAATTTGTATTTTTGTAATCATAATTTAGACTAGCTTGAGCTAAAATATTTGCTGATAAATTAAACATTACTGGCAGATGATCAGAGCTAAATTCATTTAATGCTATTGGTGTCGATATGAATGATGGAATATTCGACAGAATCAAATCCAGTGTCGATGGATTTGATCTAGACGATGCAGGAACATATGTTGGGTCATGTGAATATAAAATATTAAATGGAAAAAATGTTGTAAACTCAGAGAGTATATTTCCCCAAGCATTAGCTCGCAGGCAACCCCAATCCCTATGTCGACTGTTAAAGTCACCACAGCATATAATTTTTCCACCTATACTACAAAGCTTTCTCAGATCATTTTTAAATTTGTTCCGTATTTCGGGTGTGTTAGAGCCACCAGGAAAATAAATACTTATAATATTGATTTCCGTAAAATCTTGCAAACAAATTTTTATGCCTATATTCTCGATGACTTCAGTAGCAATGATTCTGTTGACAGAAAAATTAATTGTTTTTCTAATGAGTATAGCAACTCCACCACCGCGATTTTCACAACGATCATGTCGAAGACAAGTATACATGGAATGAGAAAGCGTTGTATTATTATTGAGCCACGTTTCACAAAGTAAACAAACATCAACATTATTAACAGACAGAAAGTTAAACAATTCAATACTTTTGTTGCGGATACTTCTGCAGTTCCAAAAAATTATTTTTAAAGAATTCAAAGACATTATTTACTATTATACAGATACTTAAAAGCTAATTGTGTGATAACATGAAATTGTTGTTCCTTAGAATTACATACTTTAAGCTTAGTAATAATTTCAAGAGTAAGCTGAGATATCTCTTCTTCAGAGAACAAATTATTTTTTTTCTCTTGATTAGATGAGCCGATATACGATGGCCACGTTGTTGTTGTGGGAGTCGTCTGATCTTGTGTAGTGTATTGATTAAAAAAGCTGTCTCTTTTCTTTGAGAGCGGAGGAAAAGAGTTAGGATTGTTTTGGTATTGAACAAAACGAACAACTGAGTTTTGATCAGGTGATGTGTTATTGTTGCTAAAAGAATTAGTTTTTGCTGGTGTAAATGGACCACGCATATTTTTCTTGTTTAAGTTATTTTTAATTTGGAGATATGCAGCGCGATTCGGACATGATAGGTCAGTTGACTTATGGCTGTTATTACAATTAGCACATCGAATTTTCTCAACTGATTGACAGTCAATAGTTTTATGTTTTCCAGCACAGTTAGCACATTTAACTTTAATATTGCAACCTCTTTCACCGTGCCCAAACATTTGACAATTATGACATTGGACAAGTTTGTTTTTTATTTTTCTCTGAAAGTCCCAGTTTATTATTGTGTTAAAGAGCGCTTTACAATTTTTGCGTAATTCATGTAGGTTAACAGAACCGTTCTCAAAATAAACTATATAGAGAGTGTCAGAGAAACTGTCATATTTTTTTGTTATAACTTTAACATCTTTACATTTTAAGCCGAGTGAGTTAAGTTCTTTTTTTACTTCTTCGGACGAAAAACTTTCAAGGCCATATAATATGACTTTAAATAGTCTCTCACTTTTCTGTTGGTGAGTAAAAAACTGAAGTTTGTTTTCACCGAGAATAATTTTAACCACATTGAAAGTTTCGAAAGAATTGCATACAATTTTTATACCGATTGAAATTTTTTTAATTAAATAATTAGTAATATTTTTCTCCTTAAAAAGTTTCCGAATAATATCACTATTGTGAGTTAACACTTTAATAGGAGGAACAAGTTCTTTTTGAACTTTTTCAGCTGAATTACATTCCATATCATCAGGTTCATCATCAGACTCATCATTCATTTGAAGTGGAGTGTAGAAATTTTTCCTATACTTATCACTTCCTGATATTAATGTTTTTGAATGTTTTTTTTGCTTTGATGAAGACATTATGTCTTCATCATTAAATTTTGCAGCACGCTTCGTAATTTTACCAAGAGAAATTGTACACAGAGTTTTTTTTTTTTTTTAATACCACGATTGAGTAAAACACGTCATACGCTAACGACAATCTACTCAAGACCCATTTCATGTATTTTAACTTATTTACATATTTTCATGCAAAAATGCAACTTTTTCAACGTTTTCCGTGACATTGTTCAGCATCTTTTGTAGATTCTAGTACGATACTTACTAACATAATCAAATCAAAGTATCTACCTTTACTAGTCATGTATTTTTGCATGGCGAAGTAAAGTTGTTGTTGTGGCCGAAGTAACCGTGAAAATCTTAAAACACTCTTTACATCTTTTTTTTTGACTCAGCGGTATCTTCAATATAATTGCACTTCGCTTAGCTTTTCCTGCTGTTGTTTCCATATTACACACAAAATTTGCGTAACTAACCAACACACCCCAATCGCACTGAAATCGAACATTTTAAAACTCGAACAAACGAACTGTTCGAGCTTTTGAGTTGTTCGAAACTCACGAGTTGCATTTGTATGATACGAACAACGAACGAACTGAACACCAGTCGAACGAACTGAGCTGTTCGAGTTGGACTCTTTGCGTATGACAAAAGTTCGAACGTGTTCGATCGGTTCGTTGCACAGCCTTAATTAGAACCCTTCCATTTCTATACCAAAGAAACGTATAATTTTTCTCCTTCTTTAACTTGCGACAGGCATTAAATATTTTTCTATTTTCATTCGACATACTATCATTTATATAAATAAAGCTTGAATGGGAACTGCCAAAGATTTTTGAGTTTAAGTTATTTCTGTTTACATATTTTTGTCTTACTATTTTTTTCTTGGTTAATCCAGAAACGAACTTAACGCACAATATTGGAAGGGTCACATGATTTGCTGCTGCATCGCTTTCTTTCTTAATATTTTTTACGTAGCAGTAGACTATTTGCTCTTCTGTAATGTTGGTGTTAAGACCATTTGAAAATACTTTTAGCGCGCAATCCAGGGCATTGTTATTGTTGAGATTAGGAATATCAACAATTTCAATGGATTTATCGTTCTTTCTTGCTGCAAAAAACGCACTTCGCTTTGCAAGATATTTACCTTATCAGCAAGTAACCTGTTTTCCTCTTGTAAAGAGCCGATTAAGGAGAGAGAAGTAGTGTGCATCTCTTTGTAGATAATTGCAAGCGTTATCTCTTCCTGTCCTTGTTGATGCTGCTGATTATCACTTAGACTTGAAATTGGGGCTTGTGAAGTTTGCATTTGTTTTGTTTCTTGGTTTGGTGCAGTTCTTTCATTCTGTTCTACTCGTTTCATCGTCTGTTTATATTGCTGTTGCTGGGATGCTGTTGTAGTTCGAGGTGAAATTTTGTTATTTTCTTTACCTATTATTTCTAATGCTTTCTGGTGTGTTGGTTTGTTTTTTAAAACTGTTGACGACTGCAGATGTTGTTGTTTATTTGCTGGTTTTAGCTGTTGCTGTTGTGTTGTTATTATGTTCTCTATTGCTGTAGGTTGGTTTGTCTCTTCAATATTTTGCCAATTTTCTTTCATCTGTTGATGGACTTCGGACGAATGACTCATTGCGTTGGACATAAGAGAGACTTGTTCTTGCATAGATTTGCGACGAAGTGTGTTACATTTTTCGCACCAATACTTTATGTTGCTATTGTAAAAGTAACTTATTTCGGTTTTGTTTAAATTTACACACGTGCCATGAAAATAATTGAAGCAGTCGCCGCAAGTGATTTTTATACAATCAGTACGTTCTATTTTTTGTTTCCAAATTGTGCAATTCATTACTAACTTTGGCTTTCGACGAGCTTAAGAAAAGTACGTGCGCACCCCACGACAGTACGAATCGAATTCTTTTATATGTGTAAGCTCTACGGAGGTTCTTGAGGCTCTTAAATCATAAGTTTCTACAGCTGATATTTCTACTTATTCTTCCTTATCTGGTTCATATATTTAATGCTTGCATATTCAGTAGTCAATTTTCCGATATTTGGAAATCTGCAAAAGTGTTACCAATTCCTAAAAAAAGTAATCCTACTAGCCCATCAGATTATAAACCTATCAGTATACTTTCTTTTTAACCTAAGGTCCTCGAAAAACTTCTTGCCATGCAAATTCAAACATTTATTGAAAGTAATAATATGCTTAGTAAATGGCAATCAGGTTTCCGTAATAAGCACAGTTGCGAGTCGGCTGTCATAAAAGTAAGTACTGATGCACGCTTTGCTCTAGATTGTGAAAAAGTTTTTGTATTAGTCATACTAGATTTCTCAAAAGGTTTTGATTCTGTAGATCACTCTACACTTTTGTCGAAACTTAAACATAAGTTTAATTTTTCTAATGTTTCATTGCAATTTATAAGTATGTAGTTATTTAAAGGATAGAATGCTTACTTTTACCACATATCAAGGTTCATCTAGTCCATTATTAGCTAATTGCGGTGTTCCTCAGGGTTCGGTGCTAGGTCACCTTCTGTTCTCACTTTTTATAAATGACTTGCCTGAAGTTATCACCAATTGTAACATTAATCTTTATGCTGATGATGTATTGATATATTTTTCAAGGCAATTAGGTCTGTCTGAAGATTGTGTATTCAGGGTGAATGAATACTTGGATAACATACAGGGATTGGCTGATAGAAATAAAATAAAGCTTAATCCTGCGAAATGTGCAGGAATGGTATGTTCAAAAATAGCTATTGGTGTAGAGGATTTTCCTCCACTTACCCTCAATGGTGTTACTACACCGTACAGAACTAACATGATTAAACATTATTAATGCCTTTTTTCACCTTTAACTGCTCAGTTTACACAATTCTTGATTTCGCTTATAGGAGAAAATTGAATGTGGCCTTTAATGACTGCATTAGATTCGTTTTTAATGTACCAAGATACAATAGTGTTTCCCATTTAAAGAAAACTATATTAGGTATGGACCTGCATCAGTACTAATATCTACGGAATATGTAGCCCTTTTACCGATGGCGAATCGCCTGAAAAATTAGGCAATTCGCCTAAATTGGTATTACGGTTTGCGAGTCGGCCTGTTGTTTCGCCTCAAACGTCAAAATTGCGCGAATGTCAAAAATGTTCATATTACTTATAGCGAGTAGCCTAACTTTCGTTCGTCAGAAATGTCAAAATCGGGCGAATAGAATTTGTATGTGACAAATATTTGAATAAGTGTTAGAAAAATTTTACAAAAAGTTGTGATAGAGAAAATTTCAAAAATTTTACAAAAAGTTGATATAGAGAAAATTTTAAAAACTTTCAAAAGTACAGATATCGCAATCATGGAAATCACAAACAAAACGTCAGTGTTAAAATTTATAGATCAATTTTATTCATGCATGTACAGTGTGGCCCATAATAACTGTCAAAAAACCTGATTTTTTTTTATAATCGAAGGATGCATTGCTTTTCACAATTTAATTGTACACAACGAAAATACAGGCCAAAAAAATATTCTTTATATCAAACTTAGAAGCGCCATGGAAGGTAATCGTGACTTAGTTATAAATTTTTTAAAAAAAAAAAACACTAAAACCACTCGGAATAGCAGAAAAATTCATACATAAGACAATAAAACGATATAAGGATACGGGAGGCTCGAAGATTCCTGCAAGACAGCCACAACCAGCAGAGTAACCGTTTGTACGCAAGAAGTTTTGCGAATGCTCCAAAAGATGAATTGACTGCTGATCAATATCAGCATACCTCATATAGGAAAAGGGCCGATAAATTCGACTGATTTCATCTCTGCGAAAGATTGGCCAGCATCATCACCGGATCTCAAGACATTGGATTTTTTAGTATGAGGCCATATGCTAGGTAAAGTAAGGTCAACAAAAGGCTTAACAATTGATGGGTTCAAGCAGCGTTTGACAAGGATTTGGGACGAAATGGAGCAGAAAATGGTGCGTGCCACCTGTGAATCCTTTTTCAAACGTTTACGTCTTGTAAGCAAAGAAAAGAGTGATAGTTTCGAACTTCATCATTAATTTAATAAATTTTGGAATGTTGTTCAGCGTTTGTGATAAATAAAAAAAAACATTGTAGACGACTTTGATTTTTATAACACTTTGCTTTAGTGACAGTTATTATGGGCCACACTGTAAAATACTGTTTAATTATTAGCATGAAAAAAACCAATATACAGCAGTTTCATAAACTAGTAAAGCTTATGGAGGAAAATCCTGAACTAGCAAAGGAACTTGGTAGTTTTGGGTCGAATAAGAAGACCAACAAGGCTATGTGGGATCAACTCGCAATTGAGATAAATTCGCTAGGACCACCCACGCGTGATGGAAAAGGTTGGAATTACGGTACTACGACCGTATAATCCGAATAAGCTTTCCATTGTTTCCAATAAATACGCAAACGCTTCTTTATTAATCCTGAAGTAAGACACAAATCTGGAAAAACAATTTTTTCATATATTTCTTGCCAATATTTGAGGAATGAATTTGCTTACAGCCGGCTAGGCAGTTCGAGTGGGTTCGAGCTGTCCCTAATGTTCCGCCGCATTCTTTGAATATTGCTATCCACAATCTCATAGCTGTCTTCAAAAAATAAGTCCACATTGCTTATTATTTTAATTTTATTTTTTTTTTTTTTCACTTGTAAAAATTAGATGTTCAAAATTTTTACGATTTCAAATTTGAAGTTTTTCAGCTGCCAATTTCTGTTTTTAATTTGGCAACAAAACTTCAGATTTGAAGTTTCTTAGACGTCAATTTCTGTTTTGTAACTTGGCAGCATTGTTTTGTAAGCGAACGTGTACATTTGCCAACCATAATACAGAGCCATAGGCGATTCGGCGCGGAAGGCGAATCGCCATCGGTGATAGGGCTAATAATAAAATTGCATAGTATTATTCATAATAATAGAGGATTAAAATTAACACTACTCAGATACAGAAGTACGGTTCTGGAGCGCTCTTTTACTGTCACTGCAATTCGCTTGTGGAATAACCTTCCTCACGAGTTGCAATCAATTAGGTCACCGGCACAGTTCAGGTAAAAAATCTCTTCTTATATTATTACTTAAATTTTATAAATAATCTTATTGTTAGTACGTATGCTTTTATTAAGCTATAACATAAAACTTATTCGTTTTATATTCGTTTTTACATATTTTGTTGAATTTTTGTACGCTTACTTATAAGATCTGAATCTTGTAGCGTTTTAGTATTATTATTTTTTTTTAATAAAAGAATGTTTACGTTTTTTATGTCATTAATAAGTTCTTGTTTACATTTTTCAATATCTTCATTCTGTGCGTATACCAGTGTATCATCCGCGTAAAAAGTAATTCTGCATGTTTTTAAAACAATCACTACATCATTTATATAGTATATAATAAATAGGAGAGCACCAAGAATAGATCCCTGAGGTACGCCAAGGTCTACATTTGTACACTTAGATATGCTATCATTAAATTTTGTTCGTTACTTTCGTTGGGTGAGGTAGGACTCAAACCACTTGTATTCGTTGTTATCTATTCCGTATTTTTGTAGCTTTTTAAGGAGTATTTTTCGATCTAATGTCTCAAACGCTCTTTTAAAGTCCAGGAAAAGTGCAATAATTTTCGATTTTTTATTCGCTTGTTTCCTTTCACAAACTATATGATTGATCATAGTTTCGCACGAATGATTTTTTCTAAACCCGGATTGAAACTTCGTAAAGAAATTATTTTTTTTTCAAATTCATTTTTAAGTTATTTTTTACTAAACTTTCTAATATTTTCTCTAATACTTTAGGTTATTAATGGGCCTGAACTCTTCACATTTGTTTGTATTTTGTATTTTTTCTACTGGTGTAACCATGGAGTCTTTCCAAGCCTCAGGAAACACACCTGTTTTTAATGATTCATTTATTACACAATTGTTCGCTGGTCCGACCAAAGCCCATTGGTCTAAAATTATTTTCGGCCTGATTTTAGTCTGCTTTATTTTTAAGAGATTTGCATAGAATTTTTAATTCGGAAATCGAAACCTCTTGAAATTCAAATTTAGTTGTCGCTTCTGTAATGCAGTTTTTATATTCAATGTCGTTGCTGTCGTTATTATTTCCTTTTTTAATACCACTGCTGTTGTTGCTGCTGTCACTACTGCTGCCGCTGCTGATGCTACTGCTACTGCTGCTACTGCTGCTGCTGCTACTGCTGCTGCTGCTACTGCTGCTGCTGCTTTTACTTCCGCACTGGGGTGGCTGCTGACTGCTGCTGAGGTGAGTCTCCTGTTCCAAGGGTTGAGTGTTATGCTGTTTTTGTTCGGCTGTGGAACTAATTTTTGTGGCTAGAAGTTATAGAATCCGCCCCTGTACAAAAGACCGCTCCAATATACATCATTTAACTTTTGTTATTTTAAGTTCAAGACATTGTTGCAGTTCAGCACTTACCAAACTTTTCCATAGTTTACAAAACTTGCAACTATGTCGAAATATAATTAAATTCACCCACTTAAAATATTTTAAAACATTGTTGCATTTTATTGCATTTCATATTTTAGTCAAAACAAAATCTTGCAACAATGTCGCAATGCAATTAATAAGCAATTAAATTCACCCACTTCAAGAAATAACAACGTTGTTGCATTTTATTGCATTTCGTAAGTTACTCAAAGCGGAAGACTGCAACAATGTAGATCACTAGTTTTAAATATTGCGTCAACGCAAAACCCAAACAAAAACACACAGAACGAAATGCTTTCGCTAAAGCTGCTTATTTTTGTTGGCTCTCTTTGTTCTTTCTTTCAGTTACTTTCTCAGAGTAAATTTAAGCCATTCTCAAATAATACGTACATGTGTATGTGAAACATGTACGCATTCTTACTCTCTTTCTCTGAGTAAATTACACATACTTTTTAAGCCACAAGAATTTCACGCATGTGTAAGTGAAACATGTGTGCATTTCTCCATATTCTTAAGTCATGGGAAAATACGTACATGTGAATAAGAAACATGTACGCATTTTCGCTGAGTATGCTTTTCTTTAGCTTTAAGAATTATATTCGTACATGGGTATGTAAAACATGTACGCACTCTTTTAGCATAAAAATTAGTATATAAGAATCAAATTTTTGTAAGATGATTATCAATAAAGTTCTGAAAGTTAAAACGCGAAGTTTATTCGATCAACAAAACTGGCGACGAGGATGGGATTTTTGGGCGAATCTCCTCAGTAAAAGTGAAACAGTGAAAAGTGAGCAGTAAAAAAATTTCAAAGGAACTGGAGTGGAACTCCATTGCTAAAATTTTTTTTTCAGTGAAAAGTGAACAGTGAAAAAAATTTCAAAGGAACTGGAGTGGAACTCCATTGCTGAAGTTTTTTTGAAAGGAAACCAACAAAAGTTACCTTACACCACGTCTAAAACCCTTGCATGAGCAAGGAATCCAGACAACTTTTCTAACAAGATTTACCTTACACTACGTCAAAAATCCTTGTATGAGCAAGGAATCCAGACAACTTTTCTTGGGAGAAATATTATTGACAGGAGTCAATAATATCATCGTTGGTTTTTAGCACCTTTACCGGGAATCCAGAACCACAACAGGAACATATATTGGTAAGAGCCAATATTATTCTGACAACCGCACCTAGCGAAAAAAAATATATTGACAGGAGTCAATAGTCGCATCTAGCGAAAATAAGTGTTAAAAGTGAAAAGGCTCATTTCTAGAGTCCCACACCCCTCAACGAGTTGGATGAGGGTCAGCATCAACATACAAATGAGTGAACAGGATTTAATAGAACAGCAAATTTTTGGAAAGAAAGTAGTCCTGTCCGACAGCGAGGACACCGTAGATTTTACCGAGCAATATAAAAAAATTTTAAAAAAGAAATCGACAACGGTAGCAGAGACAACGGTAGCAGAGAAGAAGCAAAAGGAAGAGGAGAAAAAGAAAGCAGAAGAACAAACTAAGAAGGACGCAGTGGCAGAGTAAAAAAATTGTGAGTCAAAGTGTATCATAAGTTATCATTAAGATAAGAAATTTTTTTTGTTTCCATTGTTTTTTTTTTTGCGAAGTCTTTTCCTCATTTCATAGGAAAACTTTCTTTTGAGCGTTGATCGCGTTTTCTTTTCGCGAAGTTTTCTCGTTTTCGTTTGGAAAGTTAACTTTTCTTTTACGCGAAGTTTTTTTTTTCCACGTTAAAAAAAAAAAAAAAAAAAAAAGTGAATTTTTAATTCTAAGTTTCTTTCTTGAGTAGATGGGCCAAAGTTTAGAGCAACTTGGGCAAGCAATAAACCGTTTAGGAGTTACTTTGGGGTTACAGGATCAGTTAATAGAGAATATATATACACCTACTCCAAGCCCAACCATGGCTCTACAACTAGTAGTTGATCCATTGAAGTATCTGGAACGATTACCAGAATACAATGGCAATCTTGGGGAACTACAAACCTTTATGGGGCTTGTAGACAGGATTTTGCCAACACTTAGGCAGTATGATGAATTGGCACAGGATTTGTTCTCAGACTTGATTAAATCTAAACTGAAGGGCAAAGCAAAGGAGGCAGTTGAAATTAGCGGACAAGCTACATCATGGGAGCAGATTAAAAAAATTTTACAGGAAAATTTTTCCGATAGAAAGTCGGTAGATGATCTTTATAACGAGCTTAGGGGGTTGACCTTTAAGACGAATTGTATGAGCTTCTACAATGACATAAAATATGTCCTCAGAAGACTCAATGCGAAAACCGCATTCGATATGGGAGAAGCAGTGGGCGATGACGAAATTCAAAGAACGATAGATTTGAATATAAAAACAGGCCTACAAACTTTCAAGACAAAGGTCCCAGAACCAATGAGGTCAATACTATTTTGCCGTGAACCAGAGTCACTGGAAAAGGCAATAAATATACTTTTGGAGGCTGGGTATGCCTATGGGAACGGAAAAACTCAACCTCAAGATAAAACTTCAAAGGTAGAGAATTCGGGACAGGGTCGAAGTAATTATCGTGCCAACGGTGGCAACAAGTATAATAAGAATAACTCCTACCAATCAGGTAGATACAATAGAAATTATAATAACCAACAGGAAAATCAGAATTCTGCGCATAGAAATAATGATCACCCAGGGACAAGTAGGGCAAATGATAGGCCAGAACCAATGGATGTCAATACACATGAATCCAGCGGGGAAAAGTTTGAAAAAGCTGGAAATTTTCCCGAAATAGCCTCACACGAAACTTACCCTATATAACGGTTAAGTCTAAAACTAAAGACTTAAGATTTATAATTGATACGGGTGCAACCCATTCTATTATAAATCCTGGTATTTGCGATCCCAAGTGGATGGTACCAACCGAAAGCGTGAACATTAAAACGTTAATATTAAAGAAAAGGTACAGATACCTTTGTTTGCGGAATTGGGGGGACCATTGCCACAAGATCAAAGAGTTATTTTCTATGTTTGCAAATTTCACGATCAGTATCATGGACTAATAGGTAACAACATATTGAGACTTATTAAAGCCAAGATTGATTATGGAAATGATAGTTTACATATTGGGGAATTGGTAACTCCAATAAAGTTTCAAATCACAGATGAGCGATATCATTATTTCACATGGTCTGGTGCACATTCCCAATAAAATAACGGAAAATAAAAAATTCGAAATTATTGAGGGAGTTCATGAGGTAGTGAATAATTTAGCAACAAACGTTGTTGTTAAAGCAAATGTTGACGAGGAACAGCAAATACAATTCAAGTTAAAGAATATAACGCAGGTCACGAATGAAAATTTTTACATTTCAGAAAGCTATGGGGATCAGGTACAAAATTCTGTCTTAGGAAAAATTAGAAAAACTCATTTAAATGGGGAAGAAGAAGGAAAATTAATACCTATTATCAAAAGATTTAGTAAAATATTTTATGATGAAAAATCGGACTTAACATTCACTAATGCAATAAAGCATGAAATTCGTACGATCGAACATGCACCGATTGCTGTGAAGAATTACCGATATCCGTACATTCATAAGAATGAAGTACAAAAACAAATTCGGGAGATGCTTGACAGTGGTATCATACGTCCAAGTAAGTCACCCTATTCAGCACCAGTCTGGGTCGTATCAAAAAAATTGGATGCCAGCGGGCAATGCAAATGGAGACTTGTTATAGATTATCGCAAGCTAAATGAAGTCACTGTAGATGACAAATACCCTATTCCAAATATGGATGAAATCCTGGAAAAATTAGGAAGGTGCCAATATTTCACCACTTTAGATCTCGCTAAAGGGTTTCATCAGATAGAAATTGCCAAAAATGACATACCAAAAACTGCTTTTAGTGTTGAAAACGGACACTACGAGTTTTTGAGAATGCCATTTGGGTTGAAGACAGCCCCGGCCACGTTTCAACGATTGATGAATAATATTTTATCTGATTATATTAACAAGATATGCTTAGTGTATCTTGATGACATAATAATATTTTCAACATCTCTGCAGGAGCATGTGGAGTCACTGACGAAAATTTTACAAAGGCTTAAGGATGTGAATCTGAAGGTTCAGATAGATAAATCTGAATTTATGAAACATGAAACTGAATTTCTTGGGCATATAGTCACAGGGGATGGTATAAAACCTAATCCTGAAAAAGTCAGTAGTGTACAAAAATTTCCTTTACAAAAAACTCCTAAAGAGATAAAGCAATTTATAGGCCTAACAGGGTACTATAGAAAATTCATCAGGGACTATTCTAAAATTGCAAAGCCAATGACCAAGTATTTAAAGCAGGGTGCCAAAGTTAATGTAAACGATCAAGAGTATATTGATAGTTTCAAGACGTTAAAACAACTCTTAACAAATGACCCAATACTAAAATATCCAGATTTTAAAAAACAATTCGAACTTAAGGAAAAACTTTATCATCCTAATTTGAGGGACAGAATAACTAAGTACATTAACAATTGCGAAATATGTAGCCAAGAAAAGTATGAAAGGAATCCAATAAAACAAAAATTTCAAATAACAGAAACCCCAGAAGAACCTAGAGAAATAGTACACATGGATGTTTTTTATACTTTGAATAAAACATTGTTCTTGACTATCATTGACAAATTTTCAAAACATGCTCAAGCAATAAAAATTACAGCTAGATCATGGACAGAGTTTAAGAAAGCGGTGATGCAGTATCTTAGCAATGTAGGGCGAATAAAAAAAATAATAGTTGACAATGAACTAGGATTCAAAGCCATCCCACTACAGGAATTCCTTAAGGAAAATAATATCGAAATACATTTTACATCCAGTGGAAACCACACCTCAAATTCAGATGTAGAACGTTTACACAACACAATAAATGAACACATAAGGTTGTTGAAACACGATCCAAACCGGGATATGGAAACTATAGAGGAAAAAATGTACAGAATTATTAATTATTATAATAACACAATACACTCTACGACGGGACGAAAACCGGTGGACTTCATAAACGGATCCATAAAACAAGATGAATATCACTTGATTAGAGAAAACATTATAAAAAAGAAAGAAACTATAATTAATAAATTAAATCAAAATCGAGAAGATGTGGATGTAAGGACAGGACCTGTATTACTAAAACAAGTTAGAGGAGGAAAAAATTATTCACGATTTAAAAAAATAGTTGCGCAGCCTCTTGATGAGAACCACATAACAACGAGAAATGGACAAAAATACTACAAATCACACATCAAACGAAAACGAAAACACGAAACTAATGCCAATTAATTGTTTTCTTTTTGACAGGAAAATGAAGCCCATGTTACAAATTATTTTACGGATAGTTATTCCAGTAATGACAATCGCACAGTACATCGACGTACAAAATATCAACGAAAATAATGGATATATTAGCATAAAAACTGGTCGAATACAGATAATAAAAGACTTCCTCAAAATTATGCACGTCATAAACTTCACTGAGTTCGAGATTAACAGAAACAACATTGCTGGTAATATACAAATAATAAGAAATCAAGTAAGAAAGGATGATGTAGCTTATGCAACCCTACTAAATAATTTTAATCTACTTAAAACAAAGATAAACGGACTTAAACCACATTTAAGAACAAAAAGGGGACTAATGAACATTATAGGGCAAGGTCTCAAAATAGTAGCGGGAACCATGGATAGTGAGGATGAAATACTTATTAAAGCAAAGTTAGATAATTTGTCTAAAGAAAATTCTCAATTAATTATAGAATCAAACAAACAAATAATAATTAATTCGCAGTTATCAGACCAAATCCAAAATATTACAACTCACGTAAACAAGCAACAGGAATCTATTAGACAGTTGCTCACAGAAAAATCGGAGCGATTACAAAATGATTTAGATATATTCAGGCACATATACCAAATTAACTATGATATTACCCTACTACGAAATCATATTGATGATATAGAACAGATAATTTTGACTAGTAGATTAAATATTTTATCCAGGAATATATTGACAAATACAGAATTAGAACTAGTATCACAGATAGAAGCTCTAAAAGATATAAAAATAACAGTGGCATATTATGGCAATTTAATTACAATAATAGTCATGGTACCGAACTACTCAGCAAAGAAATTCTCGAATATTATAATTGAACCAATTTCAAATTTAAACAACAAATCAATCTTGCTAAAGGAAAGTTTATTTATCATAGATGAGGAAAAGACTTTATATTACAATAATGTAAAAAATAATCTAAAAGTAAATTTGAAAACTGTACAAGATGATTGTGTCAGTCAAATAATTAAATCAAAAGAAGCAAATTGTGAAATGGTAGTAGATACAGTAGAAAATATTAAAGAAATATCGGATGGACTGATTATTATAAAAAATTTCAATGAAAGGAAACTAATTCAAAATTGTAATAATAATAACATAAAATTATACAAAAATAGTTTAATTAAATTTGGAAATTGTGAAGTAACAATAGGAAATGTAACTTTTCGTAACAAATTTATTAAAGTTACAGAAAATAATATTTTACCATATACAGTTATACAAATTAAGGAAAAGAGCAAAGAAACTGAAAATAATTTACATGATTTACGCATTAATACATTTGAAAATACTAGAGAATTTATTAAAAAGACGTTCACTCAAAATTTACTTAAGACTTCAATTGTAAATTTTCCGGGCATTTTCATAAACATTGCAATACTTGCGTTAATTTTTGTCTTCTTTAAATTCCGACGTAACAAAACTTACATGATTGAATCGAAATCTTCGTCGGAGCCTCAGACTAACGGTGGGCGAGTTATAGAATCCGCCCCTGTACAAAAGACCGCTCCAATATACATCATTTAACTTTTGTTATTTTAAGTTCAAGACATTGGTGCAGTTCAGCACTTACCAAACTTTTCCATAGTTTACAAAACTTGCAACTATGTCGAAATATAATTAAATTCACCCACTTAAAATATTTTAAAACATTGTTGCATTTTATTGCATTTCATATTTTAGTCAAAACAAAATCTTGCAACAATGTCGCAATGCAATTAATAAACAATTAAATTCACCCATTTCAAGAAATAATAACGTTGTTGCATTTTATTGCATTTCGTAAGTTACTCAAAGCGGAAGACTGCAACAATGTAGATCACTAGTTTTAAATATTGCGTCAACGCAAAACCCAAACAAAAACACACAGAACGAAATGCTTTCGCTAAAGCTGCTTGTTTTTGTTGGCTCTCTTTGTTCTTTCTTTCAGTTACTTTCTCAGGGTAAATTTAAGCCATTCTCAAATAATACGTACATGTGTATGTGAAACATGTACGCATTCTTACTCTCTTTCTCTGAGTAAATTACACATACTTTTTAAGCCACAAGAATTCCACGCATGTGTAAGTGAAACATGTGTGCATTTCTCCATATTCTTAAGTCATGGGAAAATACGTACATGTGAATAAGAAACATGTACGCATTTTCGCTGAGTATGATTTTCTTTAGCTTTAAGAATTATATTCGTACATGTGTATGTAAAACATGTACGCACTCTTTTAGCATAAAAATTAGTATATAAGAATCAAATTTTTGTAAGATGATTATCAATAAAGTTCTGAAAGTTAAAACGCGAAGTTTATTCGATCAACAAAACTGCTAGACTCCGGATTAGAACTTTTATCCTCTTTCTCTTATCCACCGCCTCCCCAACTGGAAACCAATTTGCTTCGTTTCTTGTGTCCTGGAAATATGTCCTTGGGTGCTGTAGGAACCTTTCCATGTTTTCAAGCATGAACAATCCACAGTCAGTGGCATTAGGCTGTTGTGGCACAGGGACGTGGTGGATAGGCATTTCGCTTATCGTGCTGAATTCGTTGATGTGTTTCTTTTCAAACTCCCTTACCAGGACTGCCCGGATTTTCTCGGCGATGTTGGTCCGTGGGCTGCTAGAGAGTGAATCCACAATCCCGATGCCGGTAGGTACTCTCTTGTTATAGCTGGGGAGACTGACGGTCACCATATACCAATGTTTGCCGTGGCAGATCGGCACAACTAAATATGAACGTTTACATATGTCGGCGTTTATCATCCACATTTCCATTCTCGTGTAGGCGTCGCTATGGGGCCCGAGCTGATTCACGGCGGTGAAGAAGTGTGCACTAAATATGAATACACTTTCTTGCAGCTCCTTCATAACGTTACGTTGGGCCCATTGTGCGTAAATTCAATAATCACGTCATTTAGGTACTCCGTGGACGCCAAACAATAAATGTCGTAGTTGTGAACCACGATGCTGCCACGGCCCGGTGGATACACTATTACGGTATCGTCCAGCCGTTCTGTAGTCTCCTCGTCGCTGCTTAATTCCATCGGAGGGTTTTGTGCGACCCGTTTGAGGAGCATAGATGTTGTCACAGTGGTTTCTTCGTGGTGTACCTTTATGTGTTCTGGTTGTCCTCTTTTCTTAGGATGGTGTACCTCTTTCCACTCTGGACCTAATGGCTGCATCCGCCTTCTCCCGTTTGCTATCCCTTGTAGGCTATTGTCGTATTCTGTACGTTTTCCCATTGCGATTACTAATTTCTTTCAAGTTATTCGATCCTGTCATCGCGAGTGAAAAAATGCAACTAACTATCATCCTGATGGCCGTTGATATTTATTATTGGCGTCGCATTTTTAAATATGATGTCGCCTATTTGGCGACCACTTCCTATTTTTGCGCAGCATACATGATCACTTTCGTTGTTGCTTTGATAGCTGTTCTATTATGCACCGTTACTTATGTGAGTGCTTTTACAGCATGTTTGACTACCCCTTTTTTTCCCTTGGTGTTTGTTGTAAGTATGCTGTAGCATGTGTTAGCAGGGTTTTCGTGTGGTTGCTTGTATACATTTTTTTGTTCCCTCTAACAACTGCGTAGGTGTGTATATATATTTTTTTTTTTTGTGGTTTCCCCGGTGTATTTTGCTGGTGTGAACTATGGTGTAAGTTTTGTTGTATCATTTTGCGTTTGAGGCAAACGTGGCGTCTGTTTTGCGACTGCGCGTGGTTGGCGTATTTGAAATATTTCTTTTTATGATCTCTCCGTTGTCTTCTGTTCGTGCAATTTTCTTTGTGTTATATTGTGCTTATGAAGATTGTCGAAGTACCAAGCTTTTTTAGTACTTATTTTAAGCGAATTAAAATGCGAAGTTTTGATTTTGATTTATACATATAAATTTATTATGCTGCGACCGAATGCCGACTGCAAAAATGAGTATGTCCAAGTTACACGCGCTAGCAATTAAACTGAAACTAAATATGTACAAAGCAATACGGTACAATATGATGATTTTTATGTTATGCAAACCTCTTTTATAGTTAAAAACAATAAAAATTTAAAGCTTTAAGAACAGTTAGTATGTTTAGCTACAACTGAGAGCAAATTTAGTTGATCAATTTAAGTGTTGGAAAATTATGATAAATGAAATATTCTAAATGAAATCGGTTTTTAGTTCTTCTCTGAACAAAGATCATAGTGCGTACTTTTTTGATTTGTATTCTCTTTCTTCTTCTTTTTTTTATTTTATTGGTATTTAACGAGCATTTTATGATCCCTGTTCATAAATTCTTGTTGAGTTTTTCTTTCTTCTTTTTTTTTTTGTATTTATGACAGTCGTAGGGCTTATTTTGGTTTGGTGCGTTCTGATGATATCGTAGGGTTGTTTTTGTTGGTTTTCCTCTACAGAGGTGTAGCTCTGTAGTGTTAAGGCTTTATTTAATGTGTTTTTTTCTTCCAATCTTAGAGTCTGCCCTCCACAGCTGATGGTTGCGCTGATTTTTGTCAGAAAATTCATTCCCAATAATAAATCGTCAATGGCGTCTGGGAAAACTAGTAAAGGCATCGTATGTCCATTATTAATACTTCGCGTATTCTGCGTTGATTGTTGTTGGCGAGTGTTATATCGATTTTTACCTTGATCAAATTCTCGGTGGTGCTCAGTTCGTTGGCCAGTAGCTCACTCACAAAACTACGCGTAGCTCCTGTGTCGATGGTACCAGTGAATAGTTGTTCACAAAGGGCAACTGTAGCCAGGATGCGGTGGTTGTCGTGGTTTAGTGCGATGTCTGGGTAGGTGACGGCGGATTTGTAGGCAGCCTCGTCACTCCGCGATTTTGATGAGGCTGCTGGCGGTTTCCCGACTGGCAATAGTCGATTGTTCTAGTATTTCTTCTACCACAGTTCCAGCAAAATATAATTCGACGATTTCGGCAATCCCTCGAGAAGTGCCCATTTTGTCCGCATTTACGGCATGCCGTTCTAGTATCTATTCGGTCATCTGTCGCCACCATGAAATTTCGTTCACCACTGAGTCGTGGTTGTGAAGCCGGTGGCTCTCTAGTGGCGCCTCGTATAGCTTCAAGATCATCGGCCATGCTAGTGAGCTCTGTAAGCGTTGTGAAATCTTTCCTGCGAATGTATAGTTGGTAGTCTGGGTGGCAGTTTTTGAATATTCTTTCCAATTTTCTCTCTTCCGTTTATTTAGCGTATCTCATCATATTTTGTAAGGCGATTACATAGTCTTTAAATGGCTCGCGGTGGCGTTGTTGACGATGTCGAATTTCATCTTCTAGCTGTTCAAAATAGCGGGCGGGGAGGAAAAAGTGACAGAAGTCTGTTTTAAAATGCTCCCACTGGGTCCAGTCGATATTGTTGTTTCGGAACCATGCCAAGGCTCCATCTTGTAGTAATTCGGGTATGGTACGTGAAAGTTGGTTTTTGTCTATGTCATAGACCTCTGACAGTTCCTCAATTCGCTCAATAAATGCCAATGGGTCCTTGCCTCCATTTCCTCAACTTGTCTATGATGTTTAAATAGCTTGAGCTGAAATTGGTATTTGCAGCCATGATTGCATTAGTAGGGGCGCTGTTTGTCGTATCTGTCGGTTTGGTAGGTTCCGTTGAAGGCTCCTGGATCTCGGGTTTTTGGGTCCCTGGCATTGGTGATGGACTTCTCCCGTGCTTAGTCTCTAGTTCCTTGAAGCGCTCTAAAACCACTGGATCTGTTTCTTCGTTGATGACTGCCGCGAACCGCTTTCTTAACTCCTCTACTGATCCGGAAGGACTGAAATTAAACTCGCTGGCGTATGTAGTTAAATCGTCTTTCCGTAGCAACCAAACCCAAGATGTTTTCACCATTTTGTTGTATATTTTTTTTTTATCTCGATTTAATTTATTTAAAGTTTTTTTTTCACTCTTGTCTCTTTTTTTTTTTTGATTCAATTTATTTAAAGTTTTTTTTTTTTCGCTGTAGTCTCTTTTTTTTTTGACTGTTTTAAATTCACTCTAAGCTTTGTTATTTTCTGGTACACAGTTTCCTTGTGACTCACCTCTTATTCTCACTCACTATGTTTATTTATAGTTTTCAATGTTTCTTTTTAGTTTTAAAATTTTTTCCTTTTGAATTTTTTTTTTACTGTTAGCATTTTCACAGTCCCTGCTCGGGCGCCATTTGTAACGATGTTTTTCGCCGGGGTATACGTCAGGCGGTGTCCTGGGTTATTTCCTTGATGTTTCGTTACAAAAACATTTATTTTTCATTTGATTATTAGATTTATTCGTTTCTTTTTCGATCTCCTCCTTTCTTTAAAAATAATTTGTCTATATATACTACATATGTGTACTTAGTGATATTTTCTAAACATACTACCGTTAGATAAGATAAACAAGTTTTGCAATAGCGTGTACTTAGTGATATTTTCTAAACATACTACTGTTAGATAATATAACGCGTTTGAAAAGGTATGTTGGGTGTTCGCACTAATACGGCGAAGAAACGATGTCGAATGTTCGACAGACAAGTTAAAGTTCGATGTCGCGGTGCTAGTATTAGAGTGGAGTGACCGAAATCTCTGTCAACGCACTAATACGGCGAAGAAACGATGTCGGATGTTCGACAGACAAGTTTAAGTTCGATGTCTCGGTGCTAGTATTAGAGTGGAGTGACCGAAATCTCTGCCAACGCACTAATACGGCGAAGAAACGATGTCGGATGTTCGACAGACAAGTTTAAGTTCGATGTCGCGGTGCTTGTATTAGAGTGGAGTGACCGAAATCTCTGCCAACGCACTAATACGGCGAAGAAATGATGTCGGATGTTTGACGGACAAGTTTTGGCTCGATGTTGCGGTGTCAATATTAGAGCGGAGTGACCAAAATCTCTGCCGACGTGCTAATATGACGAAATAAAGGATGTCGGATGTTCGACAGATAAGTTTTGGTTCGATGTCGCAGTGTCAGTATTAGAGCGGAGTGACCTAAATCTCTGCCGACGTGCTAATATGACTAAGTAACGATGTCGGATGTTCGACAGACAAGTTTAGGTTTGATGTCGCGGTGCTAGTATTAGAGTGGAGTGACCGAAATCTCTGCCAACGCACTAATACGGTGAAGAAACGATGTCGAATGTTCGACAGACAAGTTTTAGTTCGATGTCGCGGTGCTAGTATTAGAGTGGAGTGACCGAAATCTCTGCCAACGCACTAATACAGCGAAAGAAACGATGTCGGATGTTCGACGGACAAGTTTTGGTTCGATTAATAAGGCGAAAAGACGATGTTCACGGTCTGAGATCCCAACACAGACTAACTTCTGAGTGCTTGCGCGTTGCCTTTATTAATGTGGAGTGACTGAAATCTCTGCCAGCGTATTAATAAGGCGAAAAGACGATGTTCACGGTCTGAGATCCCAACTCAGACTAACTTCTAAGTGCTTGCGCGTTGCCTTTATTAATGTGGAGTGACCGAAATCTCTGCCAGCGTATTAATAAGGCGAAAAGAGCGATGTGGACAGTCTGACTGCCCATGCACGACTGACTCTATGTTCTATTTACATGTTTGTTAATACTGTCAGTTTGGTTGCGCGATAGGTTCGGCTTGTTTGCGTCGTTCGGCCGTCGTGTCTTTGCTGTGTCGTCGTCAATCGTGTTTTGTCTGCCACTTTCCTTTTTAATTAGTTTCTTAAAACATTTGTTAATTCAATTATTTTATTAATATAGAAATAAATAAATTATTTTTATAACTTATTAAAATAAATCCATTATTTTTATAACTTAGAACTATTAAAATAAATCCATTATTTTTCTAACTTAAAACTATTAAAATAAATCCATTATTTTCGAGTTAAGAGAAATAAAAATAAGCTTATATCTATTTATGTATGTATTTTTGTACGGCTTTTATGTGCGATGATAGTCGTCACAATATATTATGTGTAACTACACAGCTGCTAACAGTGAAAAACAAAATGCAATGAATACGTTTAGACAGCGATGAGCGGCAGTTCAACAACATACAATTATGATTTGTAAGACAGCGGATGTGCTTTGTTGCCTCATGTAACCGTATGAAGAGTATCCCTAATATATTTTCATATGAGAACTAAAAATTGTTTTCAAAAAACTGAAGATCTTTTTTAGATCTTTTTTCCAAAAACTATTTTTATAAGGTGCCTGTTCCTTTCACATAATCATTTTTAATGATGTAGTGCTCACAAAATCGTTTTTACTTAGTGTCTATACTTTACAAAATCGTTTCTGTGTAGTGTCCGTCAAAAAATTTCGGGGGGGTTCTTTGTTGAAAACATAGATGTTTTGGGAAAAGCTTGCTTAATTGAATATCATCTGCATAGATATGGTGTTTGCAAGTTTTGAAAGAGTCAGCAATATCGTTAATGTAAGTGGTCCTAAAACCAGGGACGTGTACCGGTTTTGAACCGGAAAACCGCTTTTTTTAATAATTAACTGAACCATTAACCGAACCGAAATTTTCGACAAATGATTGATCCAAACCGAAAACCGAACCACTTTTTATAACGGTTTGAGGGTTCATTCTGACCAATTTTCAATGGACAAATTTTCCCCAATTGTTTTGTTTTTTTTTAAATATGAAAATTGATGAAATTTTGAAAGAAATAGGGAAGAATGTGACAAAGTTCAAAAATATCTCATTAATAGATAAAATCAAATCGTTTGAAAACATAAAACGGCTTTCAAATAATATTTTGAACTTTTGGAATAACTACCCTGCCAAAAAATTATCTGAATTAGCTCAAGTAATTTATGATGTTTCAGCATACCAGATTTCGGTAGAGAGGACATTTTCCACCCTAAAATTTATTCTCGGAGACATGCGGGAAAATATTGACGAGGACTTGTTAGAAGATATTTTTCTCATCAATCTCAACTGATTATTGTAAATCAAGTTTTTTCTGACCAAATCCATCTCAAACCATGCACGCGGGTTATTTCATGTTACGGAATTGGTTGCCGATTAAATATGTTTTTTATCAAAGTATACAAGGGGACCCATATTTCCCCGATTTGATTAAACATTTTTTTACGAAGTTATGGCCATTATAATTTATGCCCATTTTAGGCTGAAAATTGCTTCAAAAAAGCGACATTTCCATCCAAATCAAAATAATTAACAGTTTTTAAAAAAGGCTAAAAACGATTAGATTGAAATGAAACAATCATTTAATTAATATTATTTTATTGTCACGCCGATGCACACTGGGGTAATTCGTGACAATTTTGCGGATTAATTCAAAAATTAAAACTCAAGGTACATATTTGTTTTTGACACCGGGTTAAAATATATAAAATTCTGCATCCTGGTTGAAAAAATTGTTGCAAAATAATTTACCGTATTCTCGCAATGTACTCTGAAAGTTTGCGTTTCTTTTCATTTTGTGTGCGCACAGCGATAAACGTAATATTTTCACTACTTTAAAACGATTTTTCTTTGTGAATTGGCAAATAAAGTTTAAAATGATGATGGAGCCCTCTTGTTCAGGTATTTTAGTAATATAGTGTGTATTTTGTTAAAAAATGTTTCGGAGTATTTTATTTTTTTTTTCCGAAAGCTTAAAAATGATCATATTTTGGTCCTATTCATGGATATATTGTTGTGAGTCCTCGAGGGTCGGGTAAAACTGTTTTCATTAACGCAATATATAGATTAAAGTGTTTTTTCAAACTTTAGGACAGGGATTTTGTTTATTTTTTCCTATATTATAGCTTGAGGAATAAAAATAATTGTCTCAACATTTGAGCTTCCTAGCTCTAACCTGAAAACTGCGCGGACAGAGTTTATGTCGAATTCCGTTAAAATTGAACGAAAAAACCGACTTACTAAAACGTCGAAAAAGTCTGCTTTAGGTGCCAAGATATAGTGTTTTGGGTTTTTTAGTTGAATGTGGGTCGCCACCCACTGTTGTAAAACCACGCCCACATTTTTCGTGTGACTAAAAATGCGGAAAAAATACACCCGAAGGAGGTATTTTTATTTTTTTTTTTTAAATTTGCAGTGCTGTGTGCCTATATAATAGAATTGGGTTTGAAGAAAATTCTTCCCAAATTTCAGCTTCCTAGATCAAACCTGCGAACCGCGCAATCACTTTGTTTTTTAGTACAATTCGTATGAAAAACGAAAAAGCAAAAGAACGATAATCAGAAAATTTACTAAAATGCAAAAAAAATCTGTTTTTCGTTGTTTTGTTTTTTCGTTTACCTCAGGACTTCAATGTATTGATGAATTTAATGGCCTAGGTTGTTTGCTTGTCGTGTTGTTGTATGGGGTTTTCGGTGTTGTGGAAGTTAATTTCTGCTATAGAGTCCTTTGTAATGTTGGAAATGTTACTGCTGTCGTATTTTAGATGTTGTTGTTTGGTGTTTTTAAAGTTGTTAATTCTATTGTTGTTTTGTTATTGGATGTTTTTTTTATAAGATGGTTAGGTTATTGTTTTTTTTTTTTTTTTTTAATTGTATTTTACTTAAAGTGTTGTTTTGTTATTGTGGTATCTATGGTGTAAATTTTGTTGGTTGCTTACTTACTTGGGTGGCCATAACAACCCGTTACCGGGTTACGGCCGACTTCAAAAGCTATCTCCAGGCGCCTCTCCAATCATTCACACCAAGCGTGGATAGGGTTTCCTCGGCTTGGTCTCTCCATCGGAGGCATGGTCTTCCACTTCGTCGTCGCCCAGCGGCTTCCGCATCAAACACCTTTTTCGCCGGAGCTTCTTCGTCCATACGCACAACATGTCCCAGCCAGCGCAGACGTTGGATAGTGATGCGCTTGACTATGTCAATGTCAGCGTAGAGCTCGTACAGTTCGTGGTTCATTCGAATACGGTAGTCATCGCCTACGTGAATAGGACCGAAGATTTTGCGAAGAATTTTTTTCTCAAACACCCCAAGCGTGGCTGCATCAGTCTGCGACACAACCCATGCTTCTGCGCCGTAAAGTAGCACGGGTAAGATGAGCGTCTTGTAGAGTGTCAGTTTTGTCGGGCGAGAGAGGTCTCTACTATTCAATTGCTTACTGAGATCATAGTAACACCTATTAGCAAGAGTTAGTCTTCGCCTTATCTCCAGGCTGACACCGTTTTGAGTGTTCACGGCGGTGCCAAGATAGGTGAATTCCTTGACAACTTCGAAAGTATAGTTGTTCGCAGTAACAAAGGATCCAATACGCCGCGTCTCCCTGTTTGTGGACAGCATATACTTTGTTTTGCCCTCGTTCACCGTCAAACCCACTTTCGCTGACTCTTTTTCGATAGCAGAGAACGCAGCAGTAACATCTCGATTACAACGTCCAATGATATCAATATCATCGGCATATGCAAGGAGCTGGACACTTTTGTAGAAAATAGTGCCATTACGATGTACACTGGCTCATCGCAACACCCCTTCCATCACAAAGTTGAAGAGGTTGCAGGATAGTGGATCGCCCTGTCTGAAACCTCGTTCGGTATCAAATGGTTCGGAGAGGTCCCTTCCTACTCTGACGGAGCTGGCTGTGTTGCTCAACGTCATTCTGCAAAGCCGCACCAGCTTCGCAGGTATACCGAACTCAGACATGGTGGCATACAAACAATCCCGTATCGGGCTATTGAAAGCAGCTTTAAAATCGATAAAGAGATGATGGGTATCGATCTGTTTTTCGTGGGTTTTTTCCAGGATTTGACGTAGTGTGAAGATCTGGTCTATGGTGGACTTACCAGGTCTAAAGCCGCACTGATAAGGCCCAATCAGTGTGTTGGCAAACGGCTTAAGTCTTTCACACAGTACAGTCGACAGGACCTTGTAAGAGATGGCAAGAAGACTGATTCCCCGGTAGTTAGCGCAGATTGTCGGGTCACCTTTCTTCAGTACAAGACAAAGGACACTGAGATTCCAATCGTCGGGCATGCTTTCTACTAGCCATATTTTGCAGATGAGTTGATGCATACACCCTATCAGCTCATCGCCGCCGGTCTTGAACAATTCAGCAGTCAGGCCATCGGCACCAGCCGCTTTGTTGTTCTTAAGTCGTTGGATCACAACTCGTACCGCGTCATGGCTAGGTGGTGGTACGTCCACACCATCGTCGTTGATTAGTGGCATCGGGTTAATTTCCCCAAAGGCGGGATTGGTGGAGACATCGCCAGCAAGCAGCTTGGAAAAGTGTTCCCTCCATAACCTCAGTGTACCCTGCGTATCCGTAACCAGATTTCCATGTTCATCTTTACAGGTAGATGCTCCGGGCTTGAAACCTTGGGTCAGAGGCTTGAATTGTTGGTAGAATTTTCGAGCATCATTCCTGCCCCGTAACACTTCGAGTTTCTCACGCTCGTGCCTTTCCTGCTCTCGTTTCTTGCGTCTGAAAAGGCGCCTCTCTTCCTTTCTCTTTTCCCGCTAGTTTTGGTGCACGGCTCGCGTTGCTGCTGACTGCAGGGTTCTTTTGTAGGCGGCGTTTTTCACTGCAGTAGCTTCGCGACAATCCTGGTTATAACATTGATTTCGCGGAAGTGGGCGTCGGAAACCAATGACTTCCTCAGCGGCAGAGCGCATGGAGCGGGATATATGCGCCCAAAGTCCACCGGCATCATCTGGTAGAGAGTCAGGTTGAAGGAGCAGTTCTGAGAGGCGACCGGAATAGGCTTCGGCCGTCCGATGTGATTGCAGCTTTGCGACGTCCAGCTTTCGTTGCGTACCAGAGCGTACATCCTTTGCATTGCACAGCCGCATGCGTATCTTGGCTGCAACTAGATAATGATCGGAGTCAATATTGACTCCCCGGAACGTACGAACATCTAGCACGCTGGAAGCATGCCTTGTTGGTTGGTGTTTTATTTTTAGTTTATTTTTTTTTTAAAGTTGTTTTGTTTTGGTTTTTAAAGTGGTGTAGACACTTCAATTTGTAGCGCATTCGTTTAACTTTCAATTATTTATATATGTATTAAATATATAATATTATTGTTAATTTTGTGCAATTTTAACTTTGTTTCAACTTAACTTTTTGCAATCTAATATTTCTGTATATTATTACAACTTTTTAAAGTTCCGCACGCGTTTTCCAAATAAAAAATATAGTTTGCAAACAATTCGCATGCCAGCGGAGCACCCAGACACAGTCACTCCACTGTACGTGACTCTGCTTCTTCGTTTTATGTGATGCAGAAATTTTTCTTTATTTGTCTCAACTTTCAATTATATTTTTTTTCTTTTTTTTTACAATTTTTACATGTTCTACTTGATGTTTTTTTTTGTAATAAACTAAAATTTGTTTTTCTATTAAATTTTCGCCACATCTATTGTACTCGCGATTAAAAAAAGAACGCCATTTTTTTTACAGTTTATTTAATGTGGGAGCGACCACCAAGCAACACATACGCACGGTTACACATCCAAAAATCAACTCCCCCGACGTTAGAGTTCTTTCTCCCTCTTCGCCACGGTTTGGCCAAGGAAAAGTCTAGAATAACATTCGCGATAAAGCGATTTTTGGAAATTCTAGTGTCATTGTTGACATTGTTGGCTAGTTTTTTTCCCTGCAACGCCTGTCACCACCAGATGGAAAATTGTTAATGCTAATTCGCACGTGTCGGAATTGGTGCCGTTACAAAAGTTGTGCGAATGTTGCGCACTTTTCCAGCATTTTGATTTTAAAAATGATTGCCGGGAAAGTATGCTTTAAATGACACGAAATCCACACAAAAATGCTACTTGTGTGGGGCCACTTCTAAAGATTTCAATAAAATTGATGAGATGGTTAAAAGAGTTGTAAACACCGAAAATCTACAATTTGGGCTGTCTGTGCTTCATGGCTGTATTCGATTTTTTGAGTGCCTAATGCACATAGCATACAAACTGCCAATAAAAAAGTGGCAGGCTCGTTCAGAAAGTGAGAAATTTTTAGTAGCTCAAACTAAGTCCCGCATACCAAAAGAATTCAGAGACAAAATTGAGCTGATTGTGGACATACCAAAGCCCGGATTCGGTAACTCGACATCAATTTGATAAAAATATGCACAATATTTTAGTTGTTGTTTCTAGTGGCCATCGAATCGACACGGAAAAGTTTCGCAATTTTGCTTTAAAATGTGTAAAATCTTTTGTCAAGCATTATCTTTTGTATAATATGCCAACAACACTGCATAAATATTTTATTCACGGTCCAGACGTCATTGCCCACGCATTATTGCCAATCGGTCAATTATCTGAAGAAGCTCAGGAAGCCAAAAATAAAGATTTTAAGGCTTTCAGGGAACATTTTTCCCGAAAATGCAGCAGAGAAAAAACAAACGAAGACATTTTGAATAGGCTTCTATTGTATCCAGTAAAACTAAATTGCCGCAGAAAAAAGTCAAGCACATGCCAACAGAAGCATTGGAGTTGTTAACAATAGCGAAAGAAGAAGGTGATGATTTAAATGATTATAATGTTGGCAATGATAATGATGTAAGCGAAAGTGATGGTGAAGGTGAACACGTTGATGATGATGATGATGATAGTGATCATGATGATAATTAATTTGCAATAGAAAGAAATTACTAATTTAAGTGAATTTTTAAGATTAAATAAATATTGAAATTTGTATAAGAATCCTCAGTGTGTATTTTGTATTTTTGGTCAAAAAAAAAAAAAAATAAATGTACTGAAGTATTCTGAATTGCAATAGTTTTTAACTACTTTATATATAATTAACTAAAATACATAGTTATAAAACTACTAAATACTCTGTGTGAATTAAGCGCACAAATCGATACCAATTACCCTAGTGTGCGACGTGTCGATGATTGTCCTCTTCCTCAGGTCGTCTGTTTCTTAACTAAGTGTGTAGAACAATTATGTAAACAAAAGAAACAATTAAAACAACAATACAAACATTAAGTTAACATAATAACAAGTTACCAAAAGCTTATTGTTAAGTGTGAAGCTTTATGTAAGGGCTAAATAATAAATGTTACTAATGTTGTCGCAGTCTTCTTTTCTGTTTATTGTTTTGTTTATGTTTTTTTGTATGTGTAAACTTTCTAATGTCAGCATAATGTTGTAGTTCGTGTCTGTCGATTATTTTTACATTGTCCAGATCAGCCGAATGTCCGGTGTTCTTTATGTGTTGTGCTTAAGCCTTTGTTTCTTTGTTACTTTTTATGTCGTTCGCATGTTCATTGATACTTGTTGTCAGCTTGCGTTTTGTAGTACCTATGTAAATTCTATCGCATGACTCATCTTTGCCTATGTAGTTAATTTTGTAAATGACATTGGATTGTTGTAATTTTTCTATTGGTGTTTTTGTTTTCGTGAAGATGTTGGTCAAAGTCCAAATCGGTTTTTTGCAAAATTAATGTTGTTATTGTTATTGATGATCTCTTTTAATTGTTTATTATCTGTAATATTTGGTATAAATGGCACACGATGATAGCGTTTGTTTACATTTTGGTTGTTTTGTGTTGCTAAGCTATTGTTATTTGTTCTTTCGGTTATGGTTGTTTTTATTAATTTATTTATGAGAGTTATTGGGAAACTATTATTGGCTAGAATTTGTTTTGCTGTTTAAAGGTTTTTATTCCAAAATTGTGTATCACTGATTTTTAGCATTTTATCTAATAGATTTTTCGCCGTATTAATTTTATGGTGTGTTGGTTGGTTTGAATAGAAATTCAAAATTCTACCTGAAGATATCGGCTTCGTGTACCATTCAAATTCTAATTTATTATTATTTCTTATTATGCGCAATAGAATTATTATATGCAATAGAATTATCTTTTTCCATCTCTAAGGTAAACTGCAGTTTTTGATGATATGAATTCATTTCGTTTAAAATGATTGGTATGTCTTCGTGTTTCACTATTGCAAGAATATCATCTACATATTTCAAAATTTTTATAATTTGTATGTTGTTTTTATCTGCTAATATGTTAATCGTACTATCTAGGAGATCATCAAGGACTATATCTGCAATTTGTGGAGAAAGGGGATTACCCATTGGCATGCCGAAGACTTGATTATATATTGTTTCCCCAAGCATTATGTAATTGTTGTCTTTAAGACAAAATTGAGAATTTTGAGAAAATAGCTTTTGCTGATAGTTGTATGTTGTGATAACTGTGGCCATTTCTTCATTATAGTTTTTATAGCTAAGTGTATGGGTATATTTGTAAACAGCGAAACAACATCTAGTGAAATAACTAAGTACTTTGTTTTCCTTTAGTGTGACATCTTTTAATTGCTTTTTTATCTCGACTGCGTTAATCACATTGTATTTTTCGGAAATTATGTATTTAAGTTTTCACATGTGGCAACACTATAAGTGGTGACAGTCCTTTGTGCGAAGCTTATTTTTGTAATTTAATTTCGGTAATAAATACAAATTAAAATACGCGTTTTCGCAGCTTTAATGACAGCTAAGGCTCAGCGATTGGCAGGCAAGCTGAAATTTAGCTGTTTTTTGTGGTGCTAATATAGCAAACAAGCAGGTACCTTTTTGCATTTAAACTGCAACAACAAATTTAACAAAGTGTCTAGAATTGGCGCTCCGCCAAAAACAGCTGTTAGTGAAAAAAGCTCCAGGCTACGCTTTTAAGTAACCAGGGAAACCAATATTTTGTTGACAGATCCTAAAAGTCTGCAACAAATTATGTGGATGACAGAAGTGGCTAAAAAAAATTGCTTCTGTTTATTCACATAATATTGGCTACTGGAACTTTTAAAATAAAAAAAAAATTCTAACAGTAATATCATTGTTTTTACTACATTATGACGTTGAGCCGCTCTCCTCCATCTGGAGGGAGTCAACAACAGCAACAACAACCGCAACAGTTGCTTCAACAACAACAGTTACCACAACAACACTTGCTACAACAACAACAGTTACTACAACAACAACAACAACAGTTGCTACAACAACAGCAACCGTTGCAACAACAACAACAACAACAACAGTTTCTGCAAGAAGAGGAGCAACAGAGTAGGCAAAAAGCTGAAAAATCTAGCTCTCCAGCTATGAAGGAAAATAGCTATTCAACCCAGGTGGCTGTAAATAATGATTCAACATCATAATCAACCTCTACCGGTACTATTCCTAAGGCACGATCAACTGAAGGAAAAAATAAAGTTCAAACAGGTATAGATCGTTACATAACTTTGAATTCAAAGCGAAAGCTCAGCCCTCAAAAAGGGAATGTAGGAAAATCAAAGATAAACAAAACTAACAATTTAGTAACACCTTCAAATGTTCTATCTGGCAATCGATTTGCACCATTAAGCGAACTTGACGAAAATAATGCTAGTGAACTACCCAAAACTTTTAAGCCGCCTCCAATTTATTTGCGTGAGCGAAGCTCTAGTAGCAAAGCTAACACAGCTTATAAGAAAAGATACCTTTTTGATTGTTCCCTTAGCTAGAGATAATCTTCATGAAACGAAGATTCAAGTAAAGAGCGAGGAATATTTCCGCATTATTGCGAAAAACTTTAACGACAGTAATAAATCTTATTACACATACCAGCTTAAAAGTAGTAAAGGTATTACAGTTGTTATTAAGGGTATTGAATCCTCTGTTGACCCTGCTGAAATCAAAGAAGCTTTGGGTCTGAAAAATTTCGATGCTAAAGCTGTAATAAATATAGTAAACAAGGATAAGGTTCCAGAACCTATGTTTAAGGTTGATCTTTATCCTGATTCTACCAAATTAAAAAAGAATGAAGTCCACCCAATTTATAAACTTGAATATTTGCTTCACCGTCGTGTGGTGGTAGAGGAACCTCATAAAAGGAACGGTCCGGTACAGTGTACTAACTGCCAAGAGTATGGGCATACAAAAACATACTCTACCCCTCAATCTGTCTGTGTCGCTTGTGGAGAACTTCACCACATTTCTAAGTGTTCAAACAAGTTGAAAAAAGATATATATTTAAAGAAGTGCGCTAACTGCCAAGGGGATCACTCTGCAAACTACAGGGGTTATCCTATTTATAAAGAGCTAAAAGCTAGAATCTCTGAAAGAGGAAAGTAAACCGAAACCCAATTCAAAATAAATTCCCAACCCATAACTTTGTCCAGCAACAAAGCACTGCGCATCCAGTTAATCCAGCTATTTCATATGAAAATGCACTCAAATCAGGAGCAACGAACCCTCAACAAAGTAGCTTGGAAAAACAGTCAACTCTACAAGATCTAGTTAAAACGCAAAACCAGCTACTTCAAATTTTGATTGCGCAAAAATAAGTCAGCTAAAAATTTGTGTTTGGAATGCAAACGGCATCAGCCAAAATAAAAATGAAACTTTTCATTATGTGACCCATGCAAAAATTGATTTAATGCTTGTTTCAGAGACTCATCTGACAGACAAGCAAAATTTTCATATACCAGAATACAAATTCTACAAAATCAATCATCCCGATGGCAAAGCTCACGGGGGCTCAGGAATTTTATTTCGAAATCGCCTTAAACACTACTGCTTAGAACCCTTTTCCAAAAAATATCTTCAGGCTACCTCTATTTGCCTACAAAACCATTCCAAAAACCTTACTGTTTCGGCAGTCTACTGCCCACCTCGATTCGCAATCAGTGAGGAAAAATTCAAGGAATTTTTCGATACCTTGGGAACTAGATTTTTAGCTGCTGGAGACTATAACTCCAAACATACACCATGTCACAAAACTCTACGTACGGAAGAATTTTTTGAAGAATCTTTTGAAGAATCTTTTGACAAAATCTTAATATATATTAATGAGACGGTATTTTTTTTGACGTCAAATGTTTCTTTTAGATCATTTTTATGATAAAAAGTAAAAACTTAAACGGATTCAATCCAAATTATAAAAAGTTCAATATAAAAAGATAAATATACTTTATGGCGAAAGTACTCTTTTTCGCTTATTAAGAACAAAAGAAATCACAATTTTGCTCGAATAACGGTAGTTCACATTCATAGCTGCAGCTTGCATTCAGCAATCATCTGTGATCAGCGTTGTACGTACATTGCTGCGCAGACGTATTTAAGTTTTGTGATGAATATTAGCTAATTTAAACATGATCACAATAAATTTTTATATGTTTGTACATAAAATAAATCAAATTAACCTTCTGCTTGAAAAAATTAAGTAAAAGTTCAATAAATCGATGAAAATAGGCAAAAATCGATCGTACGTAGACTTTTGTGACATGGTGTACATACTGGGGATCTCGTCTTATAAACCTTAAAGGCAAACAATTATGTAATATGTTAATGAAACATCGCACCACGTTCGACTATGCTTCTTCTGGTGAACCAACATATTGGCCAGCCGACCGAAGGAAAATTTCCGACCTAATTGATTTCACCATTACAAGAGGTATCGATAGAACCTTATTAACGGCCGAGACAAATTTTTAACTCTCTTCAGATCATTCTCCAATCATTTTTTTCCTTTTAGAGAAATCAGTTGACTTTAAGCCCCCTATGAGACTAACATCGCATAAGACTGACTGGCTAAAGTACAAAAAATACATAAGCTCACACATCCACTCAACCTATTCGATAAAACACAACGAGCATATTGACGATGCTGTTGTCGTTTTTAATACAATACTGTATTCAGCTGCTGAGCACTCAACACCTGAGCAGGCTGAGAAAAATACAAAAATCCGTTTCCTTACTAACAGTGAAATTGAAATTCTTGTAGCAGATAAGCGTAGGTTAAGGCGAGAGTGGCAGGTCCATAGATCCCCAACTTCTAAAGCAAACCTAAAAATTGCTACATACAAACTTAAGTCCGCGTTAAAAAACAAAGAAGACGTGGAACAGCAAAAACATGTCTCAAAACTTGTCCCAAATGCTAATGGACTAAAATCCTTGTGGAAAGCCAGCAAAAAAATTAGAGCACCCACTGAAAGTGAATCTCCGATAAGAGACTTACATGGAAATTGGGCTAGAAGTGATGGAGAAAAAGCTGAGGCTTTTGCCAATCACTTAAGTACAGTTTTTCAACCAAATCCGTACATTCAAGGTTTTATGCCTTCCCAATTGCCAATAAACACCGATACTATCCAAATGAGTTTCCTTAGCAGTAATTCAATCAGTTTAATTCAAGAAATGTGTCCTAAAAAAGCCCCTGGGTGCGATAACATCACTCCCAAAATGATTAAGGAACTGCCTCACTCAGGTGTCATCTTTCTGACCAGGCTTTTTAATGCTATAATTCAATACGGATATTACCCAAAAGAATGGAAAAACTCGTTTATAACCATGATACCAAAACATGGGAAAGATCGTACACTACCGTCATCGTATAGACCCATAAGCCTTTTACCTTGCTTGTCAAAATTATTTGAAAAATTAATTCTAGCAAAATAAATGCCATATATTACTAATAAGAACTTATTACCACCTCACCAATTCGGCTTCCGAAAACAACACGGCACAATCGAACAGGTTAATAGGATCACAAATGAAATAAGAAAGGCTTATGAGCGCAGTGAATACTGCACTGCAATATTTCTTGATGTCGCACAGGCGTTTGATAAAGTATGGCATGAAGGCCTTATCAAAAAAAATTTAACACCTATTGCCTATTAATGTTCATAAAATATTTTCTTCTTACCTTGAAAGCAGGCTTTTTAAAATAAAACACAAGAATTTTATTTCAACTCACTTCAATATAAGAGCAGGTGTCCCTCAAGGTAGCGTACTAGGACCGTTTTTATATGTATTGTATACCTCAGATTTACCAATCAGTGCCAACACTACCATCTCAACATTCGCAGATGATACCGCAGTCTTAAGTTGTAACCGTTGCCTTTTGGAAGCTTCTCGAAACTCCAGCTTCATTTAAAATCAATAGAAAAATGGTTATCGCTATGGCGCATAAAAATAAATGAGCAAAAATGTAAGCAAGTTACTTTTACTCTTAGGGGTGGTGAATGCCCTGTAATTGTATTCAATAATATTTCAGTCCCACAGGGTGAAATTTTTACATATCTAGGTATTCAATCAGATCGCCGATTAACATGGCGTAAGCATATTGAAGCCAAAAAAACGCAGTTAAAGTTAAAAACCGCCAGTCTTCACTGGTTAATTAATCATCGTTCCCATTTGAAGCTTGAATATAAAATCCTTTTGTACAAAACAATCATTAAGCCAATTTGGTTATATGGTATCCAATTATGGGGTAACGCCAGCTCCTCAAACATTGAACTAATACAACGGGCTCAGTCCAAAATCTTAAGAATATTTACAGGTGCCCCATGGTATATACGGAATGAAAACATTCACAGAGATCTATGCATCCCCATGGTAAAAGATAAAATTAGCAGAATCAAACAAACCTACGCCATAAGATTGCTGCATCATCCGAACCCATTGGCTCGTAATTTAACAAACATGGAGCGTCGCTCCAGATTAAAAAGAAAGGATCGTCCTTCTATGCAAGTCACTTACACCGAACCAAACTAAACAACTCAAACGTTTTATCCTCCCTCCGAGTCACTACTCAGTAAGGGTGTAAGACCGGGACCTAGTTCGTCTCGGCCGCTTTCCGATGAATTGGAGATATTAGCAGGATGAGAGTTGAAACAGTGTCTTCTTGGTCTTCTTTGGGTGCTAGACTGGGACCTAGTTCGTCTCGGCTACCACCTGTAGAACGCCCTGGAGGCACTAATCACTCCCAACGTGGTCGACCGAAACCAAGTTCGTCTCGGCGACCACGAAGACAATCGTTTTTGTGGTACTCGAAACCCCCATTCGGGTAGACTGAGACCTAGTTCGTCTCAGCTACCAAACCAAGACTGGGACCTCGGTCGTCTCGGCTGGCAAAGAATATGGGGAGAAGCGATCGTCAGCTGCGTTCATACCTATGCTCCAACGAGTTATTCGCTCTTGTGCACTCGCTGTGCTGAGCCATACACAAGCTGCACCTACTACACAAGAAGTATAAGTCCCTGCTAACTTTTGTTTCTGGAGACAAGTTCATTATTAAATTATATATTCATTATTCACAATAATAATGTATAATAATGTTACTTAGTTTCAGATTTTAAAACTCAATAAAAGAAAATAAAGTTCAAAAAAAGAAAAAAAAAAGTTTGCTGCCTATGTGTTTAGAATAGGCTTGCCAGATCCAACATCACCTGGACATTTAACATAAAAAACAAAAATATCTGGATTTTTCTGGACACTTGAAAACAAAATCTTGATTTTTCTGGACAATAAATAAAACTAAAACTTAGTTCAGAAGAACATATGTATATATTTTATTTAAGTAAAATAAACATAACAGAAACATAACAATTCAGTAAACAACGGTGAATTTGTGTGAATGTCCAGAAAGCTTCAATAGATTCATGAATGGCTTACATGCTGAGTGGCTCACTGCAGTTATCTGGTTCATACATACATATTTACAGTAGGGTGATTCAAAAAACATTTTTTTTTTATTTCAAACAAGATGAATAGTTGCAGGTACATCAAAGAAAAATGCTGGTGCAAGGAGAGCTCATAATATTAATAACTGCATAACAGGATTTTTCCAATAGCGATGTTCGTTTGTATTAAATGCGATTATGTTGCATAGCAAACGTTTCTCCACAGCTACTTCAGCAAAAACTATAAAACCCGAATTTGTGTCTTGAGCGGTTGGACTGCCTGCCACGCTTGATACTATTTTGCCTTTTACTAAAGCCACACAAGCGCATGCACCAAGCAAAATATCACTATGTCTTTGAATATGAAAATCTGTGGCAATTGTAGTGAACGCATTTTCGGCAAATGATTCGTTAACGGCATGGTTCGTACGGTTGTTCGAATTTCATCTGGACATATTTCTGATTGTCTGGACTCTGGACTTAAGACTAAAAATCTGGACAATCCAGGCGAATCCAGACCATCTGGCAACCCTAGTTTAGAAAGTTTGTGACAAGGGACCTGCGTGGATGAAGCAATGGGTCTCAATGGTGTATTATCCTTGTGGATTTTTGGAAGACCATAAAGGCCACCACGTTAGTCGGTATTTTAGAATTTTGTCTATTTGTTTAAAGTCATAAAGCTCTTTGCTAATTTTGATATTATGGTTCTGTAATTTATGAGTTGGATCTATTCTTGTGGTTTTGTATGTATATTTATCGTTAATAATGTCTTTCATTTTATTCTCATATTCATATTTATATAAGATCACTGTTTTGTTGCCTTTGTCAGAAGTGGTCACTACTATTTTGTTTTTGTGAATCTGTAAAAATTTTTGTGTGTCCGAAAAGACTTTTAATATGTATGTTTCCAGTGAATTTTCTGTGTGATGCCTTTTGTTACTAACGATCCGGTCTGCGAATTTACATCTCGCTATGTCCCTTTCTTTTCCATCGTTAATCATTTTGATGCATTCCTCTACTTCGGCTATCACGCGTGTTGTGGAAAATTTATTATTGTTAATAGGAATTGCAAATTTAGGACCTAAAGATAATAACCACTTGCTTTCAAACGGAATTTCAATATCTGAATTATAAATAAGCTCTAAAGATTGGAACTTTTTGTATTTAAATTTATTAGTGAGTGTTAAATCATTTTTATTTTTAGTATGTTCATATGTAAGTTGTTGTTCCTGTATGAATTTTTCAAATTCTTCTAATTCTAAAGACGCATTAATAATATTTTCTTGAATTTTTAATCGTTTTTTTATAGTTGCTATGTTCATAAATGTTTGTTGTATTTCGGAGCGAAGAATATTTTCATGAAAATTATATATTGTTTTTTCCACTTTATTATTTATCATTAAACTTTTGTTAACTCCAGTTGTGTAGAAAATATGTGCTGGAATAATTCCATACGATTTGCATGTCAGGAAATTTTATACGGGAATCCTGCCTGCCAAGTTTTTTGTTATTATTGTGATATTTTTTAAGTATATTTGATGTTTGAATGTGATATTTAAAACATATGTGCATATCCATCAGATTGGGCCTTTTAGCTGGCCTCGTTTTTTTTTTTTTTTTTTTTTTGGAGTACATCTTTCAGCCATAGTTTTTCTTGAAGCTAAGGCTATCTTGAACTCATTATAAAGGTTGTTCAATTGAAATTCAGATAGCTATTTTTTTAATTTGCATTTAAAGTAAGAAATACATGAAACTTTTCGTGTTTTTTAAAAATTGTCAATTTATTGGGTTTTTACGCTGTAGTCTAAAGACTGTTGAGTACATCTTTCAGATATAGTTTTTTTTGAAGCTAAGGCTGTATTGAACTCATATTAAAGGTTGTTCAATTAAAATTTAGATACCTATTTTTTTAATTTGCATTTAAAGTAAGAAATATGTGAAACTTTTCGTGTTTTTTAAAAATTGTCAATTTATTGGGTTTTTACGCTGAAGTCTAAAGACTGTACATCTTTCAGATATAGTTTTTTTTGAAGCTAAGACTGTCTTGAACTCATAATAAAGGTTGTTCAATTGAACTTCAGATAGATATTTTTTTTATTTAACTTTATATGCAACATTTCATATTGTTTTTAACTAAAATCCAATTTTAACTAAGTCTCCCTTAAAATTTTAATTGTTCCTCCTTGAATATTAATTAAAGATAGTCTTAACTTCAAGAAAAACCATGTTTGAAGAGACTCCTCAAAAAAAAAAAAAAAAATAAATAAAATCGAAGCCATGGCGAGGTAAGATGACAATTTCGATTTTTTTTTTTATTTTTTTTTTTTTGGAGCAGACTTTTCAAACATGGTTTTTCTCGAAGTTTAGACTATCTTTAATTAATATTCAAGGAGGAAAAATTAAAATTCAAAGGGAGACATAGTTAAAATTGGATTTTAGTTAAAAACAACATGAAATGTTACATATAAAGTTAAATAAAAAAAATAGCTATCTGAATTTCAATTGAACAACCTTTATTATGAGTTCAAGACAGTCTTAGCTTCAAAAAAAAACTATATCTGAAAGATGTACTGAACAGTCTTTAGACTACAGCGTAAAAACCCAATAAATTGACAATTTTTAAAAAACACGAAAAGTTTCACATATTTCTTACTTTAAATGCAAATTAAAAAAATAGGTATCTAAATTTTAATTGAACAACCTTTAATATGAGTTCAATACAGCCTTAGCTTCAAAAAAAACTATATCTGAAAGATGTACTCAACAGTCTTTAGACTACAGCGTAAAAACCCAATAAATTGACAATTTTTAAAAAACACGAAAAGTTTCATGTATTTCTTACTTTAAATGCAAATTAAAAAAATAGCTATCTGAATTTCAATTGAACAACCTTTATTATGAGTTCAAGATAGCCTTAGCTTCAAGAAAAACTATGGCTGGAAGATGTACTCCAAAAAAAAAAAAAAAAAAAAAACGAGGCCAGCTAAAAGGCCCAATCTGATGGATTTGCTGATATATGTTTGTAGAATTGTTCCATTGTCACTAGATTTTCCACGTATGTACGATAATTTAGTTGAACGACGGGCCTTCCGTTTTTAATGTATTATTATGTGATAAAATCGTTATAAATTGAAATTCTTATTTTTAAAAAAGGCTAAAAACGATTAGATTGAAATGAGACAATAATTTAATTTTTATTATTTTATTGTCGCACCGACGTTTCGAGGATTGTTTGTTCAAATGGCTGTAACTTTGCGAGGAAACATCGCAGATTACCACTTGAAAGCTAATTTTAAAGAGAAAGAACGGTTCTAAATTATGCTATTATTAAAAATAAGCTGAAGGTAGTAGTATCACAGATGGCTGGCAAGGTTGAAACAAAAATTTAAATATTTTTTTTGGAAAAAAATTCTTCTCATCTCAAATGTCTTTAAGCGCGCATTAAACTCATATCAAAAAAAATTAGCTTTGTTTTTTCTCATAAAAAGCGCTATAACTCTGCTAATTTTAAACCATTTTAACATTTTCTTGAAGATTCTAATAGAACATCAGAAGTTCTATATGAATCAAAAGACAAAAGTAAATTATTTTGATTTGGATGGAAATAATTTTTTAATCAAATCGGGGAAATATGGGTCCCCTTACATCCTTTGAAAAACAACATAATTAATCGGCAACCAATTCCGTAACATGAAATAATCCACGTGCATGGTTTGAGATGGATTTGGTCTTCTCAAATACTAATTTTTTACTACGTACTTATAGCGTATGACATAAATTATATGTTCATATATATTTCTATATTGTTTTGTATTGCTACTGAATAAAAATAACAAATTTGCATTGTTTTTTTTTTTTTTTTTTCATTCCCGAACCGTTGAACCGAACCGAAACCCCGGTTCAAAGAAAACAAAAACCGTTTTGACGAACCAATCCAAAAGTGCAAAAACGGTTCGAATCGACCAAATTTTTCACCCGGTTCACGTCCCTGTCTAAAACTGAACCCTGAGGGGCGCCACATGGTACATTCAGGCAATAAGAGTTTTTATAAAGATGATGGACGTATGGCAAACGATCGGAAAGGTATGAGGATAAGAGCTTACACAAAGAGTTACCAAAGTAAAATTGAGTACCTAGATTTTCTATTAGAAGTTGGTGATTAATACTGTCGAAAGCTTTCGAAAAATCCAAAAAAACAATCAAGCCCATCATATCATCGTCAATAGCTGAGCGAATATCTCCACAAACTTTCAAAATTCACCTTCGGTTCTCTCGAAAACCCGACTGATGGTTAGTTAGTAGTTTGTTGAAATTTAAATGAGTTTTTATTTGATCGCTAACCACAATTTCGAATGCTTTGTTGAGAAACGGAAGTATTGCAATTGGACGAAATTCAGAATTATTTTTTAGCAAAGGCAAGATTTTTGAAATGTAGTTATTATTGTGTTGAAAATGTGCGAAATGTGATGTAGTATAACAGGAAGAAGTAATTTAATGACATCAGATTGTCAGATCAATCGCTTTTGACTTGATTTTTAAAATTACTTCACCAACACTAAAAATGTCTAATCCTGATAAAGCAAACGATTTTTCGAGCGAGTTGCTAGAAGCTAAACCTAACAAAGGAATATTAACAATATGAGCTGACCTTACGAATTGTTTATTAAGATCATCCAAATCTATATTTTGTAAAATGAAACATCCTTATTTTTGGTTAACCCGACCGAGCGAACATTTTTCCAAAAAACAGGGGGCCTACTCTGTAATTCGATTCGAAAGGCAAATTACTCGAATTTGAATGAACTCCACTCTGCAATCCGACTTTCAAATTAATTTTTTGCCCTCTTCGGAAATGCGAAAATTTCCGAACTTAGCAACTTTAACACAACTGTCAAACTTTTTACTTTTCGGATTTTTGTTGGATAGCAATTTGCCGCGAGGATGTAAATTTCTTATTTAATTTATAAATAAAATCAATAATATAAAATAATCATAGGCATAAAAATATGAACACCAAACAGCAACAATTCGAAATTTTGGTGGATTTTTTTAAGGAGCATACAGATTTGGCTACATACCAAGTAAAAACACCAGCGGCAGGAGTTTGCGCATATTATTTTATTACCTTTTGTCACTGAGTCCCAAAAAATTAGCTTGATCTCTAATCAATCTGCGCTGAACTCTTACATCTTTCATAACATCGTCTAACCACAATGCATGCGAATCCATTTTTGTACAACGTAACAAATCGAACGACGAATAAAAATATTTCTTTTTTTTTTAAATTAAATTTTAAAACAGTTATGCATACGTTTATCAAAAAATAAAGGGATACCATTCAAAAAAGTTATAAAGTACGAATTTGCGTTCGAATCGAATTTAGCTTTCGAACAGTATTGCCTTTCGAATCGAATTACAGAGTAGGCACCCAGAACTCGAACTATTATTTAAAATTGTTGCAGTGCACTTACATTTTTTCCATCAAGCATGCAATAGATCTCTTTCTTCAATGAGCCAAGGATATTTTGTGGGATTTCTTCTTATATATATGAATAATTGATTGATATTTTGATTAAAAACCTGAACCTGGTTGTTGACGTCATTTGTTTCATAAATCGGCCACCAGTCAATACATTGGCATTCGAAAAAAACGGCATTAAGATTAACCCTAGAAAAGTTTGGAACTGCTTATGTATTATTAATAAAAGTTAAAGGCTGCAAATTAAGCGAAAGGAAAATTAGATCGTGATGGGAAAAATCTGGTACAGAAAATTGATCGTAATGCAAAATTAATAATGGGTCTGAAACTAAAAACATGTCTAATAATGTGGGTATGCATTTAGGTCGGAAATGTGAAGACAGTTAAACATTTGCAAATTTGAAATTGAATGACGCGACCATTTCAACAAATTGCTTGTTACTGTTATTTAAAATATTTAAATTAAAGTCTCCACACATGACAATATCAGTATATAATGGTGCAAGGTCCTCTAAAAGGTCACGAATTAGAATAAAGTTTGCGATATTAGGAGCCATATGTATACATCCAACCAAAAATTTGCCGGATTCAACAAAAATGCACGTCACTGTCAGAAGATTGCCTATCTGCACGAATTAATCTGAAGTTATCAATCTTAAATAAGTCATTACACATCTCTTTTTTTAACCAAATTTCGGACAGACATATTACATCAACGGATTTTACACTAACAAGGAAACGCAAGTCGTCAATTTTGCTTTTTAAACTTTGAACGTTTAAATGACACATATTTAAATCTTTATTACGATAGCTAACCAAATTCAATAGGGTACTCGAAACATCAATGGTGCCGCTCCACAGTGGTCGAGTAACAGATTCCTCTTTTTGAACACTGGATGTGGTAACTTTAATTAGGAAGAAATCACGTCAGGGCAAGTCAAGGCAAATAAAATTACACTTAAATGATGGAGAATACTACCACAGAGACGTTCATATAGAAACAACAGTGGTTCAACGTGGAACTTTTTTGTATTTCTTCCACAGAAATCAAAACTTCACAAAAACAACAAACTACAAAGAGGACTTTAATGAAACACCATTTACAATATAATTCACATATATTAAATTATAAAAATTTAACACGTTTGCAATATTTACTACCAAGATTCAAATCCATAACACTTTTTTAATATTGGTATTGAAAATAACTTTTTTCCGCCAAGAAACCAAAGGTAAAATTTTAGTATTTGAACAGCTGATAGCATGTAAACATGTCAAGGTGAACTTTGTGGAGTTGCCACCCTGAAAAACATAAGGTTATCCCAAAAATAAGTGTACATCTCCTCTGTCCAGTCATTTCCTAAAATATTTAAACAATTTGCATTGAAAAATCTTGCAACAAATTTTTGATTTTGGTACAGCTAGCATCTATGAGACCGGCCACTGTGCGCATATTACTACTCATTTAAAGAAATTATAAGTAATAATATAATAAATTCAAAAGAAATAAAAGAGTAGGAAGAAGGAAAAGAAGAAGAGAGAAAATAATTAAAATACATATAATAATAATTGATAAAAATAATAAAAAAAAATGTTGAAGAGAATAAACACAAATGGATGGATGCCAGGTAACTTGTCTCTTCACAATCATTATTTGTCGAATTCATACCATCTGCATTGTTTAGTGTTGTGGTTATAGAGGTAAGCGCTGCTTCGCAATTTATTTTCACCATTTCGGGACGTCGCACATTGGGAAAAACATAGGCAAAACGCGCGCATTGCCTGTTTTAAGCGATAACTTCTATACTGTTAGTGCTAGACACTTGTAATTTGGTCATTACCTTTGAAAATCTTCAAAAAATAACCTGCTAGGATATTTTTTTAATTTCCTACTCAAGCAACTGACACCCTACGGCCGGAAGTTAAGACTTTTGAAGAATTACGCTGTGTTAAACGAAACTAAAATATCACAGTTCTGTCAACGGATTCTTGAAACTTGTCAAAAATAAGTAAACACGTGTGTCAGCATTTTGAAAATTGACATCTAAAAACTTTTAAAAAAGAGTTTAAAGTGGGTATACTTTAGCGAAATCTATATAATAAAATAATAACTACGTTTTCAATGTTATCGCATCAATCTAAAACTACTGGATGGATTTCGATAAAAATTTATTTTTGAATTCCTAAGATGCTAGGTTACTTGGCGCTTTCTATACAAAAAAAGCACTTTAAGCGCTATATCTTCGTATTAAATGAAATAATAAGAAAAAAACAACTTTATCCCAGCGTGTAGTGGAGAATTACCATATTTGAGCTGGCTTCTGTCACTGAAGTCAGTTACAGCATCCATATTGTTTAAGTTGTTAAGCTCTTTAGGGACGCACCGGCACACGTGACAACGCTTAAGAACAAAAATAGCTATTTGCGTATAAAAATCATTTAAGTTTTATTTCTTACCGTTGTTGCTTTATTATCTTCCAACACATTTAAAGTCTTACCATCGATCATAGTCATAAAAAATTGATGGTGAACTTTCAATAACTCGCCATTTAAAGTATTAATAGAAACTGATAAATTATTAATTTCACCTTGTACGCGTTTGTATTCCTTTAAGATATTGTCTTGGCTTTCCTTTTCAAAAGCAATTCGTATTGGACGACAGTACCTTTAAAATAAGTGTTCAAACCAGATCATTTTAATACCGTGAACATAAAAAAAATTGTTAAAAGCTTACAATGATCATGGCAGCATGTAAGCATTAAAGGTTATCTATTACCGAGAGGTAAGTTAAAAGGTTCAAATGAGTTGGTCTCATAGTTATTACATAAGCTAGATAAGCTTTTTTTCAATTGATATTCAAAAAAATTTTTTTTTTTAATTTTTTCATAAATATACTTCCTTGAGGTGACATCTTAAAATTGGTACATCTTCAATTCCTGCAAACACCTGCAGCTGACTTTGATACCATCATTAAGGTAAATGATTCTACAAATCAGTACTGAGAAAATTTAGTGGATCCATGTGGAACCTAAACAGTTCTAGTCCATAAGAAACATTTTATTTGTTTAAAATCTCAAAAAATGACTCCTAACTTCATTTACCTGTATCTACGTAAATAAGTACAACTGAAATAAAATTTTAACTACAAATCAATTATTGGTGACATTTTTATTCTACATATAAAAAATGGATTCCATTTAAAAATGTCGATTCTACTGACATCTACATAAAGCATTGATAATGATACATTTTATTGAAAAAAAAAAAAATAACTTCATTAAAGCTCAACTTTAGATGGCTGTTCTGCAAAGACTCTTCGGTCAAATGAGTTGCAAAATTGTTTTTCGACATGCTGGATGTGTCTAAATTACAAAAAATTAAAAAATAAATTTGTCCCTGTAACTTTTGAAATACCTCCAATGCGCGTGTTTTGACTATGTTTTTCCCAATGTGCGTCGTAACAAAGACAGACCCGTTCCTTGTAAACACAAAGAACAGCTGACCACGGCGCTTCAAACGCATCGAAGTTTGGAAAAGAGAGCGGTTGTATGTAAACTCTCATTTATATAAATTTTTTTCGGGAGAATCAAAACCAACATCTTTTAGGCAGAGTTGCCTATTATTTTTTTTTTTCCGAAATTCAAAGTTTGATTTCAAAACCTGGTTTCGATCCTGCGAGGTTTGGAATCTCAAAATAATAGGTGGGTCATTACGTTGATTAAGTCTTCGAGTACGGAAAGCAGATTTTAATGCGGCGGCTTACATTCAATAGTTTTACAGAGGTTGAGATAAATCATAATAGGGTTATCGTTTTGCACCTCTGATACCCCATAAAAAATCGCATCAGTTGCGAGATTACCACGCTCAAGATCATCACATCTATCTCGCAAGCTAGTCAATTCTTCATTCAGTGTGGTGATTTGATTAGAATGAGACACCAGATTCTCAATTGAATTCAACTCCAACTGTTCAACCCACCCAAGTAGAAATTTGTGACTTTTAAGGTCACAAAATTCGCGTGCAAGTCACAGTGTGGTTATTGTGACTAAATTTTGTGTAAATAAAGCAGTGTTCGAAAATAAAAAGTACAATTCGTTGTGTACCGAGCCGAAGCACAAAACCTTATTTATTTTCTATAGCGTGCAACCCAATGCACAAAACAATATCAGCACAAAACAGAAGTGTGTACTCAGTAAGGTACAAAATATGAATCGTTCTGTGCATTTGTTGGCTTTTGTTTTGTTCTGTATTTGTGTTTGCACCGTAGCATGTACTTTATAAATAGAAATAGAGTGTCGTGCTTTGGCTCGGTACAATTCGCAATTGTGTCGTTTATTTCACTCAACAGCGAATTGCACCAGTGATACCACCGGTTCAAAAAAAATTTAATTGTTTTTTTTTTTGTTCAATTTTTTTTAATTCCAAAATTTAGAATACATAATCATGAAATATGTATTTCAGTCTGAGTTACGGTTTTTTTATTGTTTTCTGAAAAAATTTAAAATACACTTTTTTTTATTATTAAACTGCTTTTTTACATTTTTTTGTCGCATTTGTCTAAAAATTCGGAAAGTATCGAAACATGTGGCCACATTTATGTAAGCTTCTCACAGCAAGAAGAAGCAAGTCAGACATGGTAACGAATTGGTTTTGTTTCGTGCTATTTCACAAAACATAATGAGAATAAAGTTATGTTCTGTGCTCAGAGACGTACAAAAGAAGATTGGTTGTGTGCACTCTTCGTTTATGAAAAGTATGTGTACTCGTTAGAGCTTCGGCACGCTATTTTTATAAGGAAAAATAAACGTATTGTGTTTGCACAGTACAATACTGAATTGTGCGCACATATTAAAATCATCACAAATCACGATTGAATTGTACGTACTGTACATTTTCGAACACTGAAATAAAGTAACTTTTTTTGTATTGAGTCACATTAACCGATTATTAACTGAAAAAATGCTGATAAGGTCAGTTTGACTTTATGGTAACATTTCAGTAATTTTTGTGTACCAAATTGATCCTATTTGGGTCAATAACAAGTAACAATAACTACACAGTTCCTCTTAAAAGTCACCTGTTGGTAACCACGATATTTTAGGCACAAATCAGTAAAAGTGACTCAAAATGTGACCATTTCGTACACAAATATAGTTAGAGACACATTTCGGTCACATATGTGTACTTAACATTTTGAAAGTAGAGTGGTTCAAAAAAATGTTTTTTTTACGATGTGTCAGCGGATATCTTGAAAATGCTCCTCATAGGATTCTAATCATATTGAATACTGGATTTGAGCTGTCTGTTTGAAGTTGTCAGCTTTTGAAGAAATAGATTGATTTTAAAAGTTGCTCAAGCTATAAGGGTTATCGAATTTTCGAGCAAGATAGGGGTTGAATTGACAAATTCAAACAGGTGGCGCTAATTCAGTATTCAATATTGATGGAAATCTCTTGAGGAACGTTGTCAAGATGTTTAATGCTATCCGCTTACACATTAAAAAGCACAATTTTTTTTTGAATAACTCTAATTAATAATGAGTTACGTTGAAATTTTTAAGATTAAACAGCTTCGCGCTTAAAGGTACACACGAACTACAAAGTGTAGTTATTGTGTAGGTATGAGCACAATTGTGTAGATTAAGTCATGTTAACCACACTGTGTAGGTAACAGAACATAAGTTTTGTACTGAATGGTAACAGTGTGGACACAATCGGTCACAACATATGATGCGGTCACAAATAAGCCTGACGCCATTTTCATAAGACATCCATTTTGATTTATAATTGTAAATAATTTCTAAAAAAGTTAATATGCAAATTTAAGGCTCAAATTATCTCAATAAGGCTATAATCATACATTTAACAAACCTAGTAAACGTTTTAAGATCATTCCAGCATTTTAAAAAGCATTTGATTACTAAATTTTTTTTTTATATTTTTAATATATTACTAAATATTCGATATTTACTAAGCGCATAAGTTTTTCGTTCAACATAATATTAATATTTACCATAAAAATGATCTTCGTTTGAATTTCTACGCATAATATGCAGAATTTAGTTCATATAAAAAGTAAATATTATAAGTCATAATAATACGCATACATATTAATGCTTCTTACCATTGTATTCATTTATGTATGTATACTACAATGATAAAAGTAACTAAAAGTAAAATATTTTCTACACAAAAACGTCTGCGTGTGGGTCGCTATAACTACAAATTCAGTAACAATAACTACACATATCCTTATATCTTCCATATCCCCACTTGGTAACGGTTACGTAACATTTACGTAACATAGCGGGGTTTGAGTAGTTATCTACACAAATACCGAAACAAACCGAATGTGTGGTCACAGTGACGGAACGCTGACCGAAATTTCTACTTGGGCACTCTTGTAGAGGTTTGAGAGATGACAAAAATTTTAATTCCAACAGCTCGATTTAGTAATTTCAGACGTAAGTCGAGTTAGAATTGCGTCTGTATGCTTGCCAAGCTCCACAGCTAGATCTTGAGTGGTGCTCACAGTAGCTCTTTTAAGGTGAGAAGAACCTTTGAATTTTGGTGAAGAAACAGCTGATGCGCTTTCTGTGCTGACGATTTTTTTTGATTTTGTGTTCACAGCACAGAACTCAGCAGAGAGGACGACTCTTGGTAACGAAGACATCTCAATACCACAAAATTTTCATTTGAAAACAGTGAGCGAGCGATGAAAACAAATGCGCAAAATTTGAGTTTATTTTATTTTTAATAAATAATTTTTTTATATGGTTTGTTAAACCGTCACACGATTCTCAGTTAAAAACAGAGTGCGAGCGATGAGTCAGACCGAGAACAAAAGTGCGCAAAGTTTGGGTTTATTTTTTTTATTTATTTGATCGTCCAAATCAAAATACTGATTTGATTTATGCTTATTAAGAAGCTACTGGTTAATAAAATCAGTTTCGTAACGTTTGTAATGTTAGCCGGTTAATATACCGTATATTACGAGTAAAAACAGTCCTATAAATTGCGATACAACACTTTTGATTAAATATTTAGCAGGAGGTGAAGTGTAACACGACTACTCTGTCATAACGTAAAATGAGTTAAAAAAAAAAACAGATTAAAGTATTTTTGAAAGTTTTTGAGTATAAAGGTAACAAGATAAAACTCCTGTGCCCACTAATGACTTCATAAGCCACAGATTCAATCTCACAACGTACTACTTTTCCACAGTCACATTTTGGAAATACATAGATGACAAATACCCTTCTGGATGGAGACCCTTCTATCACTCATAAATATTCATCACAGACATGCAAGAAATTTGAACCCCCGACTATAACGACCTGGAACAAACGAAGAGAATAGAATCCCAACTCATAGAGTCAAATAACAGACAGGTTGTAATTAATACAAAACAGCAAGATCACATTAATAGACTCAATGATAATATGAATAAAATTTTAGAAGTTTCAAAGAGAGAACTCATTGACACGTCTCACCGGTATGAAGTTTTGTTGGCAAGAAATAAAATCCTGATGACAGAGCTACAGAACGTAATGCTTTCATTAAATCTTGCAAAAATAGTATAATAAATTCAGCAATTCTTGATGACGACTTTGGGTTTATTCTGGGTGAGCAATTCACAGATATCAATATAACAGAACTTATGGAAGTTGCTAGTATTAAGGTTTTGCAAAATAAAAATAATAATATAGTTTATTTTATTATTAAATATCCTAGATCTAAGAACATCTGTAAGAAAATAACTATATTTCCCGTCGCACTTGGTGGTACAATTCTTTAGCTTGCTAATAACATTGTAGTAGATTGAAACAATCTACTGTAGACTGTAGACTGTAGACTAACAGATACATCAACTTACTGCAAAAAACCACCACGTGGCACATGCGTCCAACAACTACACTGCGGGGGTGTGGCACATTGCAGTTCTCAACCCAATCATTTACCTCCTGTAATAGGGATAGAATCATTGTAATTAATGAAAGCACTGCCAAAATAAGATATGAGGGCATAGCTGAAAAAATCATCAACGGCACGTTTCTGATCACATGATCACATTTGAATGTAACATATGTCAATGGAATCAAATTTGTAAATCGTAACTGTGGCCAAAAAAGACGGCCCTACGTAACCTACAATATCGCCGTTGCTCAACATCACCGGCCATCATGAAGTATTAAGTTTTCCGTTCCTCCATAAATTGAGCGAAGTCCTCCATAAATTGAGGGCTGTCCCACAAAAAACTTGCGATTTTTAATTTGTTTGATTATACTCCACCTGATAATCTTATAGGTATATTTAGACCTATATGTTCAAAAATGGCTAGGAAGCAACAAAGAGTCCGCGAACTCAATACATGCGAAATCCAGAGTTAAAATATTCAACTATAGCAAAACTAGCTGGTGCTTCAGATAGAACTGTTTTTACGGTTATTTCTAATTATAAGAAGGGTCTATCTGATTCACGAAAAAAAAATCCAGGCAGAAAAACAATTTTGTAACTCCAGGGTAGTGGCGAAGGTGAACCGTCTTTTTAAGCAGAATCCCAACACCTCAGTGCGAGATACGGCGGCTGGAGTGGACTGGAGTGTCTAAAAATGGAAGTCTTAATTGTTTTCTAACAAATTCAATTATATCTTGAAAGATTCGGATGGAATAAAGCGTATATGCAGGCCGAAAGGGCCAATTCATAGGATTTAAGGAATTATGGATCGCTTCATGTACATTGACATATTAAAAGACGTGATGCTGCATCAGGACAACGATCCAATATATTCATCTAAAGCTTGTAAGACCTGGCTTCAGAGCAATAGGATAGAACTTTTTGGTTGGCCTGCTTCGACCTTAATCCTTTTGAGATCTTGTGGCATATCTTTAACCGCGGAAGATCTAATCAATCCTTAAAAATATCCTAGGAAGGGATATCGCAGGATATCATTAAAATTTAATATCCTCTATGCATTAAAGAAATGCGTGTGTCGTTCATATAGAATTTTCAACTAAGTACTAATTTTAAAAGTTTTTATTTAATATAAAAAAGGGGTGCTTTAGTTTTGTCCTTTAAGTTTTCGGGTTTAAAATGTTCCTTTATTCATTACTGTTTATTTATGAGACGCAGCATTTTTAAAATTTTGTTTGTCAATAATAAATGTATAGATAAATAAAATAAATACTCAACATGGTTCAATAACTTTGTTTTCATAAAAAAATTATGATGTGAAAAAAATGTACTCAGGGGGTGCTTAAGTTTTGGTCAATACTGTATATAAACGAATGATTAACTAGTGAGAAAAGAAATTTATTTAATACTTGCCGCAAAATGAAAAAGGAGAAAGGTTATAAATGCCTTTGGGTTAGGAATGGTAAGACTTTACTGCGCAAAAGGGAAAATGATATTGCGTTAACAATTAATACATGTGAGCAGGGTTTCGAACCCGAACCCTGAGCCCACATCCATTCAAAAATTCGGTTCACGTTTAATTTTTATTGCGCTTAGAAATTCAAATTACATATTTTACAGAAGTTTTTAAAATTTCAAATCTCATATTTCACAGAATTTTTTTGCTTCAAGCAAGATCATTATTTGTTGTTTTTGTTTTTGGTTTTTATTTACTTTAACAATTTTCATTGAACTCCTAAGAAATGAATTGGGATTTCCTGATTTTGAAGAAGAATTAAATGCAAATGAAGAAGTTTTAGAACTCTTGTCTAGTTTATGTAACGTTATAATTCACTTTAGGTGCATAGCTCAAACTTCCCAGTTGACAGTTTATGACAAAATTTCATTTGTCTCACGGATTGAATTGAAATTATTTCACAAAAATCAAAATATTTCTATAATTTCTATATTTTTCAACATGATCATGAAAATATCAATATAGGTTAAATTAAATTGTCGTATTAAAATCTGACAGCAAAATATGGCTTCATACCTGTCAAAAAATTGTTAAACTCAATTTGTTTGTTTATATTCTGCATTGAATTTTGAATAAATTATAGAAATGTGGTCTTAGAGGGTATATTTATAACTGTTTTGAGTCGTATCTTTCCAATAGAAAACAACGAGTAAAAGTTGGCTGTCATTTTAGCAATTCTTTGGATATAAATATATGTAGGTGTTCCACAAGGCTCCGTCCTTGGACCTATTTGGTTCTTATTTTTATCATCATTTAATATATCAGGTAAGGAACGTCAGTTTAATAACTTTATATTCCATAGTTCCAATTGTAAGAAATTTTTAATTAACAGTGCTGTGTGTAACTCTTCCAGTCGTTTGTGACGATAAATGTATTAACATTGAGTGGGTTAAGAGCTTCAAGTATATTGGCTTGCTACTAGACTGAAAAATGAGTTGGTATGACCATACTACTGTTTTAAAAAAATATTTAATGGCAGCTACAAGAAATCTCTATCTTTTAAAAAAGTTTTGCGACAGAAAATTGCTGACATACTTATGTTTAATATGGGATTTTCCACTACAAAGTTCAGTATGGTATGCTGGGGAGGTACCCTTTTTTGTAAGTTAAGTCCTTTATTGAACTCACATAAGCATGTTATGCGGATTATATGTAATAGAGGTCGTTTTTCAAGAAGCCTTCCATTATTTCGGAGTTTAAACTAACTTCCATTAAAACATTTGTATTTTTTTAAAGTCCTCAAGCTTTTTTTAATAGATGTGGTTATTTGATTAGCAAAAACTTTTCGGAATATGGACTAAGGTAACATAGTTGGAATTTAGTTTCAATACCTGGCCATTCTTCACAACATTTTTTGTGCACCTAGACTATTCAATCGTCTTCCGGAATTTATTAGACGTCAACAAAACAAATTCTTCTTCCTTAAATAAATCAAACTGTGGCTTATTGGTCGTGAATATCAAGATGTGAATTGTCTTCTTCTTATTATAGAGTAAATGTTTCTTTTTTTAGATACAACATAACATATTTAGTTTTTTCCTTTATTTCTTTTTTTTTTGTTTTGTTTGCATACCTATTCACCAATTATATTTTGTTTCATCATTGGTTTTGTTTTTATTTTTTCGAATCGAGACCCTACACTTCAAATCTTGAATTTTTGTAAAGTAGTTTTAAGTAAACTGAATTCGACACTTGTTTCCAGGAACAACAGAACGTAGTTTTTATTATTGTAATTTTACTATTGTAATTTTTGTAAAAATTATTTGGATTATGTTATTACGCAATATTTATCTACAATAATAAATAAATACTTTGAATTGAATTGATTGAAAAAGATAAATTTTGTACCAAAAATAGCAAATCCACCCAACTGTCCAGAGTTTCGCCCAAATGAGAGATATTGGGCTCTAATGAAAAAAGATCTTCGAAAGGGTGGTAAGACTGCAAAAAATTTACAAGACTTCCGACTTAAGTGGAAAATATCGTACTGTACTGTACTGATGAAACTACCCTAGTAGCATCAAGTCATGAAGACAAACATCTAGCTCTTCTAAGTAGATGTGTATCAAAATTAATAAAATACTTCTACTTTGTAGTGAAATTTGCTTTTAGAATATCTTGCTAGAACAAGATATAAAATCATGATAAAGAGACCGCATGTCTCTTATATCTTAATACTGTAGCCATTAAGTCACTTGAAAAACATGACGTTTGATGTTTTTAGAGACACATTCTTGCCCATTTTTTTTGTCGCTTTACCAAAACAAATGAGAGAAAGATATGATTCTCTTTTGTCATGTAATATAATATATGACAACTAGCCTAGTAGGTAGCGCGCAGGACCATGAATCGCTGGGACATGGATTCGAGACTGATTTTGCAAATTTGTAAATCGTAAGTAAAAATTAAAATTGATGATAAAGTAAAATTAAGTATAATAAAGTTTCTACAATTTGCATATTAATTAAATAATTTGATAATAAAATAAAATTATATGTAACAAAGTTTTAAAAGACGCGGATATTTTTTTTTAAAATGTTTTTAAGGTCTCTTTAAACAGCTCAGAAAGGTACATTACCGAGCCTCTTGAAAGATAACATTTAGGGGAAAGTGTCTTTATACCTCATACGCCAAATGGCTCTTATAAGCCCCTATAAAGAATTTATACATATAATATGTTGCCTTTTTACTTGTCCTTAAAAGGCATGTAAAAGAAGCTATAAGACCTTTTTATGCTACTAGGGAAATATACAAAATTTAATGAAGGGCCTTAAGAAAAAAGAAAGAAATAATAAGTTTTTAGCTATTTATATTCTGAACACTAACTATTATTAATAAGAAAAGAAAAAAGACCAAAAAGTTTATTGGGTATTTTTTTATAACTGATAAACAAATCGCAAGTTTTTTCTGTCCTTACTAGTTTCAATGACCGCTACGTTATATCATCAGTAAGCTTTACTATAAGCATACTATATTCTACTTTTTGCGTTGATCAGTTAAGAATAGCAAGCAATATAAACATAGTGCGACAAAAATTCTGCATTTTTTCTCCCTTTAAACATTTCTTGACGAGCGCTCCATTGAAAGCTTTTCTGGCGATACGAATGAAGTTCCAAGTGCTATATATAAATATCGGTGAGCTCACCGAAAGTAATTTCTTTATATGTGCAAAAAGCTCTGTAAAAAACAGTAATTTTTGACCTTTTCGAAGAAACCAATACCTGTTCGAAAGTAATTTTTCAAATTTTTGACGTCTTTGATAAAACCTAAGTCTTTCCCTTTTTCTCCAATTCTCGCTTTATGCAAACACTGTCAATTAATTACTTTTTTCAGACCTCAGATCGGTATTTGCTAGTAAACGTCATGGACTTATTACTCCATCTTCAATCGCTTTCCTTTGGTCTATGAACTCAAGTTTCTTTTACCTTAAGTGAGAAGTGATCAAGACATTTACTTTGTTACCCATTAAATGTTGACTCAATTTTATTTTCAGATGTGGAGACTCCCAGTGCTATTTTTACATGGAAGTTGGTCGTCAAAGTAGTATTGGTCCAGGAGAACTATGGATGGAAACAGAAGATGCTCTTATAGCACAAAATATGCATACTATGATTTTAAGGTATGTTGCTATAAATTGGTTTGTTGTATCTTTGTGAAGCGTATTTTTTTATAAAGGACCAAAAAACTTTGGGATTCCTTTCTGGTTAACAATATTTTTTTACAAATAGTTCTCCTTTAGGGTAATTCAATTTATATTCTAATTTATTCAAAGATTAATACAATAAGATAAAATCATTTAGCTGCACAACAAAATTACAAGAGGTCAAATCAAAAATTGGAATATATTAATTCTAAGTACATATTTATTGAACATAAAATGAAATTACATAAATTAAATTGAACTAAACTAAGTGTCTGGTTTTTTCCAAAAAAAAAAAAAGAAATAATAATAATTACAGTTATCTGAATCATATTTAATTCAAGAAGTGTTGAATGAAATTACATAAACATGACAAAGATAACAAATGGAACAATGTAACCTGGTAATTGGTGACATATGTTTCGGCTATTACCACATATATACACATATTCATATATATATACATAGCCTCATGAGACCAGTTTTTGGTTAATTTGTAATGCGATTCGAACCCCCGACCATTCATGAATTATATGTGGACAGCCGCTCTTAACACTGAGCCATAGAGGTTCTGCTGAACGACATGTACAAAGTGCACATTTATATGCATTTTTAGCGCCATCTGTTGTATTTATTGTCATTTCTCGTTCGCTGCATAGCTTTTGTTAAACCGTCGGTTTAAAGACTATGCTATGATGTAGCTTTATTATTTCGGGCTTCCGCCACTTATTTTTCGAATAATAGTTGGACGTATTCTTCCTCTGATGAGTCTGATGAGGCTATGTATATACATATGAATATGTGTATATACATATGTGGTAATAGCCGAAACAAACTTCACCAATTACCAGGTTAAATTGTTCCATTTGTTATCTTTGTCATGTTTGTTTATAAAGCATTAACCGATTTGTGAAATTTCACATGAATATTGGTTAATGCAATTGACTGTAAATTCAATTAAAAAAATTTAATTAAGTAATAATACTCAGTCGACCAAAACAAATTAAAATTACAAGTTTTCACTTAAATTTCAATGATCGTCCACATAACTATTATTTCTTACTTTATTTCATAAAATCACAGTGATACAAAAAGAAAATCTTACATGTAAACATATATAATTAAAATCATAAATTAATTGAAAAATTATTCGACCTTTTAATTTGTAGAATCGTTTGTTTTATTTTGGCTCTAGGTCTGTATTATAAATTTTATTATTAAGTTTTAATTATTTCCCAATATTTCGAAAAACATCGTTTTTCATCATCAGGGGAGACTAAAAAAAATAAATTTAAATACATTACAATACAATAATTACAAAATTTTAAATCTTGACAAATAACAAATGAACAAAAAACGAATCACTAACACAATAATTAATATTATAAATATTGAACTTTAAGCTTTTAAACTTACATTACACTTAATGAGGTCTGAATTAGAACTAAAAATGATTTATGAGGGCACGGTAAATGTGAGCACAATTTTCAGTGTCACTCTTAAAGTTCATCCTAATGTTTGTCGGAGTATTTGTGATATGGAGCATTTCGAGCATTAATCTCTTGTCATAATTCTTCTCTTCTTGTAAAATTTTAACGTCGTCAAAATTCGGATGATGTCCGAAATCCGCACAGTGTGCCGAAAGTGCAGTCCTAGGGCCTTGTCCAGTTCTATTCTTATGGTCAGATCGGTGTCCTGAGAGTCTTGTCCTGAGTTTAGTTTTAGTGGTGCCAACATATACCTTAGGGCATACGTTGGACCCGTCACCGTTACAAGAAATTTTGTAAATCAAGTTGGATTTGTCAAGTTTGTCTATTTTACTTTTTGTCTTACTATAAAATTGTCCAACTACATTGTCCGTTCTCTTCGCAATAGTTATGTTGTCAAAAAAGTTCAATTTTGCGAACCTCTCTGTAAACCCTGGTATATACGTCATGGACCTATAAGTTGTTTTACTGCGTTCTGGCCTTTGGTCATTGTTAGTCCTAATATATTTTTTAATTAAATCATTTATCGTTCGTCTAGGGAAATCGTTTTTGTGTAAAATTGTCTTTATTTTACTAATATTGTCTTTAAAACATTCTTTATCACTAATTGTCAGCACTCTTGTAATTAAGTTCTTTGCAGTGTTAATTATTGTCATTTTCGGATGTTTCGAATAGAAATTGATGAGTCGTCCTGATGCAGAAGGTTTTTGGTACCAATTCAGCTTTAGCTGATTTGCTTTTCTGACAATCAGGGTGTCAAGATATGGTAACCTGTCATTTTCTTCTTCTTCTATCGTGAATTGTATATTCCTATTATAGCTATTAAATTTTTCTAAAACTCTATAAATTTCGTCAGTTCTAACAATAGCAAAAATGTCATCTACGTATTTCGTCAAAATTCTAGGTGCTATGTCAAGATCGTGCATACAAGTGTCAAGTAAGTCCTCCATAACAATGTCAGATATTATAGGTGAAGCCGGTGATTCCCATTGGCATTCCCTTTGTTTGTAAGTATATTTTGTCATTGTACCTAAAATAATTATTGTCGACTATACAAAACTTTAGCATGTCCATAAATAGTTTTTTGGGAATAGTTGTAAATGTTTTTATTAAATTCCACTTTTTTTCAATAATTGTCAAGGATAATTTTATTGGTATATTCGGAAATAATGAGACCACGTCAAACGATACTATTTTTTCGTCATCACAAATAAAAGTGTTATGTACCCTTTCTTTAAATTCCATTGAGTCCTTAATATTGTATGGAGAGTATTTTGTCAAGTTTTTTAAAATGTTTTAAAATGGGAGAGACAGGTTTATTTTGAAGACAGTGGAGCAAACAAAACAATTTTTAAAGAAAAATAGAAACATATTAATTGTAAGGGCGGATAAAGGAAATGTGACTGTTATGATGTACAAAGAAGAATATAACGAAAAAATGAACACAATTTTCAGTGATTGGACGAGATACAAACGTTTAAAAAAAGACCCGACAACAACAATACAAACAAAAAATAACGAAATTGTTGACAAACTTTTTAACAACAAACACATAACGTTAAGGGAAAAATTTTTGATGAAAATTAACACCGCTTTAGCACCACGAATATATGGACTACCGAAAGTACATAAAAAAGACATGCCTCTGAGACCAATATGTTCCTCCATAAATTCTCCTTCACATGGACTATGTAAATTCATAACGAACATTTTAAACAACTTGACAAAAGACTCTCCATACAATATTAAGGACTCAATGGAATTTAAAGAAAGGGTACATAACACTTTTATTTGTGATGACGAAAAAATAGTATCGTTTGACGTGGTCTCATTATTTCCGAGTATACCAATAAAATTAGCCTTGACAATTATTGAAAAAAAGTGGAATTTAATAAAAACATTTACAACTATTCCCAAAAAACTATTTATGGACATGCTAAAGTTTTGTATAGTCGACAATAATTATTTTAGGTACAATGACAAAATATACTTACAAACAAAGGGAATGCCAATGGGAATCACCGGCTTCACCTATAATATCTGACATTGTTATGGAGGACTTACTTGACACTTGTATGCACGATCTTGACATAGCACCTAGAATTTTGACGAAATACGTAGATGACATTTTTGCTATTGTTAGAACTGACGAAATTTATAGAGTTTTAGAAAAATTTAATAGCTATAATAGGAATATACAATTCACGATAGAAGAAGAAGAAAATGACAGGTTACCATATCTTGACACCCTGATTGTCAGAAAAGCAAATCAGCTAAAGCTGAATTGGTACCAAAAACCTTCTGCATCAGGACGACTAATCAATTTCTATTCGAAACATCCGAAAATGACAATAATTAACACTGCAAAGAACTTAATTACAAGAGTGCTGACAATTAGTGATAAAGAATTTTTTAAAGACAATATTAGTAAAATAAAGACAATTTTACACAAAAACGATTTCCCTAGACGAACGATAAATGATTTAATTAAAAAATATATTAGGACTAACAATGACCAAAGGCCAGAACGCAGTAAAACAACTTATAGGTCCATGACGTATATACCAGGGTTTACAGAGAGGTTCGCAAAATTGAACTTTTTTGACAACATAACTATTGCGAAGAGAACGGACAATGTAGTTGGACAATTTTATAGTAAGACAAAAAGTAAAATAGACAAACTTGACAAATCCAACTTGATTTACAAAATTTCTTGTAACGGTGACGGGTCCAACGTATGCCCTAAGGTATATGTTGGCACCACTAAAACTAAACTCAGGACAAGACTCTCAGGACACCGATCTGACCATAAGAATAGAACTGGACAAGGCCCTAGGACTGCACTTTCGGCACACTGTGCGGATTTCGGACATCATCCGAATTTTGACGACGTTAAAATTTTACAAGAAGAGAAGAATTATGACAAGAGATTAATGCTCGAAATGCTCCATATCACAAATACTCCGACAAACATTAGGATGAACTTTAAGAGTGACACTGAAAATTGTGCTCACATTTACCGTGCCCTCATAAATCATTTTTAGTTCTAATTCAGACCTCATTAAGTGTAATGTAAGTTTAAAAGTTTAAAGTTCAATATTTATAATATTAATTATTGTGTTAGTGATTCGTTTTTTGTTCATTTGTTATTTGTCAAGATTTAAAATTTTGTAATTATTGTATTGTAATGTATTTAAATTTATTTTTTTTTAGTCTCCCCTGATGATGAAAAACGATGTTTTTCGAAATATTGGGAAATAATTAAAACTTAATAATAAAATTTATAATACAGACCTAGAGCCAAAATAAAACAAACGATTCTATAATTAAAATCACTTAAATGAAATAGTTAGGTGCACTTGTGGAATAAATACTCGTTTTTATCACCAAAAATATAAAAATATAACTTTATTTAATTCACGGAGCAAAAACAGGACAGAAAAGTGTTTGAGTATCAAGCGTCTAAAAAAACCGTCTATTTAATTTTTAAAATATACGTGTATGTGCAGTTACTCACAAAATTGAGTGTACTCCTTGATTTGAAAGAAATATAGGCAATCTTTAAAGAAATTAAAAAGGTTTAGTAAGTAATTTCAATGCATGAGGATAGATACCAATCTGACGAACTAATAACGAACATAAATCTTAATATTTTTGAGACATAACACAAAAATAATTCATAACAAGTTAAGGTGTTATTTTCGGCGAGGCCGAAACTCACATACCCTACACTGCACTGAAAGTACCTTTTCATCAAATGTTAAGAAGACGTTGAAGAGGTTGAATAAGTCGAAAAAAATGTGAAATTTTAGAAAGGTTGACAGAGGTTGAAAAATGTTGAAAAGTCGTAAATATATGCAAAATGTTGAAAAAAGTTGGAAGAGGTTGAAAAACTCTAAAAAAAATGAAAGAGGTTGAAAAAATTTGAAACTATTCAAAATTGATGAAAAAGTCGAAAAAATAAAGAAACTTATGAAGAAAGTTGAAAGAGGTTGAAAAAGTCGAACAAATACATATAGAATATATTGGAAAAAGTTAAAGGGTTGAAAAAGTCGAAAGAATATGGAAAGTGTTAAAAAAATCGATTGTGCCAATTTTGGAATCAAAATTTTTAACAGTTGAAAAGTGCCACGCCCACTTTTTCAATTCCGCTCACTTTTATCTCAACTCAAGATATATTTGATATGTATCCGTTTACCAAATTTCATAACAATATCTTGCACGGCTTACGAGATATGGTGGTATAAAGGTTAAAATTTAGGGCTGTGCCACGCCCCTGTAGGAAGCTTTGAAAATTTGAAACCTAGCCTAATCCTAATCTTGTTCACATGTGCATCAAATCACCAATTTTCATCAAAATCGCTGCAACTTTTTTCAAAATTGACCTGGGTACATATACATAGGGTATGGGCGGTAGGCGTGTCCGTGAACCGATTTCGCCCATTTTCAATAGCAAGATGCCTGCAAGAAGATGTGACCTGTGTGTGAAAGTTTCATTCCATTAGCTCTCTTGGTTTTCCCGTAAACCTGATTTCAACAGACAGACAGACGGACATCGCTAAATCAACTCAGGTGGTGACGCTGATCAAGAATATATGTACTTTTCCATACCTGCCACGCCACCTTCTATGTGTTACAAACGGATGGACAAAGTGAATATACCCTCGGTGTAGGGTATAAAAACGTAAATTAAAGCAAAATCCATGTCACAAAATTAAGCATACAGTTCATTAAAATGGAGTATATAGTTCACTAAATTTAATTAAAAAAGACATTCTTTGATTCCAATAATTGGTAGGACCACTTGCTGCATCTGTTACAGATTAAATTCGTCGTAGCATAGAATCCACCAGTTTTTGGGTGAAAGAGTGCGAAACTTTTTCCCAGATCTTGGCTATCGCTCTATTTAAGTTCTCCTTGTTCCACGAATGAAAATTTTTCAATTTTATTTTCACTTCTCGCCATAAATGCTTAATTGGGTTCCTTTCCAACGATTGTGGTTGTGTTTTAAGTTGGTTTGGAGAGTTTTATAGCAGCCAATCTTGCCATATGTGCGCTGTGTGCTTTGGATCATTATCCTATTGAAACTAAAACCCGGACAGAAGCTTAAGTTTTGCAGCAATCTGTCGCAAATTTCGTCTTAAAATATCTAAGTAACTTTCTTTAGTCATAATTGACTCTATAAATTCCATGGATCCAACGCCACTAGCTGTCATAGATCCCCACAGTATAACTGAGCTTTCACCATGTTCGACTGTGGCTACTCAATTTTTAGTTTGCAACGAAGAATTAGTATTTTTTCATACAATTGATATTCCATCTGATCCCCAAAGATTAATTTTTGCCTCGTCCGTGAATATCATCCTTTTCTAAAAGCTCGGTGGCTTGTTCAAAGGCATTTAAGCAAACTCCAAACTTTTTTTTTTAACTATAGAAAAAATGAAATTCTTTTTGCGTGCAATAAATCCGTCCAAATTATTTTTTCGCAGTACTCGATGAACTGTTTTTGTGGATATGGGCTTGCTAATAACTTTGGAAACTGCTGTCGATTTCGTTGGATATTTTTGTAATTTACGTATTATAATACGCTCATCACATTTTGATAGGAGTTTTTTTCTGCCTCTATCTATAGAATGCATCAATGTACTTTCGTATCTCCACTTGTTTATAATATTTTGAACTGTATAATTAGGTCTTCTAATAATTTCACCAATTTCGCGATACGATTTTCCTTTACAATATCATCTCATCACCAATTATCTTATTGCAAAAGTTGTATTCTTGCTAGTGGTCACCATTGCGAAACTAACGCGTAAAACGAAATGAGCTTGTATTCAAACTATTAGTCGGGCTACAAACTTTAAAATCCTTTCCAATACTTCCGTGCTAAAAAAATCAAATTTGATGTCAAAACTGGAAAGTGTATACTTAATTTCGTGACTTGAATTTCGCTTTAATTTACGTTTTTATGAATTAATTTTGTGTTTTGTCTTAAAAATATTAAAATTTATATTCGTTATTAGTTTATCATATTGGTATCTATCCCCATGCATTAAAATTATTTACTAAACATTTTTAATTTCTTTAAAAATTGCCAATATTTCATTCAAATCAAGGTGTATGCTCAATTTTGTGAGTAACTGTATGTATGTATGTATGGTGCCCCACATTTACACTCTTACATTCACACTTCTACATTTACACTTCTACAATTACACCATATAAAAACACTTATCATAATTTTACTTTAAAAAAGTAAAAAAAGCTTTCATTATTAAAAAAATACAATCTAAAAAAGATTCAAAAATAATTGTTAAACCAAAAACTTAATATAAAAATAAAATACATAAAAAAAAATATTAATCGTTAAACCAAAAGCTTAATATAAAAATAAAATACATAGAACGAGAAATATCCACACTGGAGATCTTGCCAGGAGCCTAAATAATAACGATTCAATTTCTACCAATAAACGCAAATCCTCTAAGACGAATTCAACGACAAGATCTTCATATACAAACAGAATTGGCAAAAATTCAACTTTTGGGAAATAATGAATGAACACGAAATTTCTGCTATAAACAAACAACCAAATTTTCCAAACCACTCACAAAATGATTTCACAATAGCAATACAATCATTCACACATACAACCACACAACTTCTTGATAAAATTAACAAATTAACACTAGAGGTAGAATCAATTAGATCACAACGAGATCATGAACGATCATATCAACGTTCAAACTTGCAATCAAGAGGTTTCTCTAGGAACAGATATGACTTCCGAAATAACTCTCGTCAACGTTCCTCAAACCGTCTATGTAGATACCAATACAAATTTGGTAAAGACGCCAGACGATGTGAACAACCATGTACATTCGTCCAACACAATCCTTTAAACTAAAAAACTCCCATCATCGCGACGGCCGATGATGGAAGTCTCCATACACTCACACGTCGTCTTTTCATTCACGATATCACAAACAATATAAAATTTCTCGTTGACAGTGGAGCAGAAGTTTCTGTTCTCCCATCTTCTAAATTCAAAAACCACAACCAAAAGTCCGACATTATTTTGACAGCCGCTAACGGCACCTCAATAGCAACTTACGGCAAAAAGTTACTAACATTAAATCTAAAATTATGACGTGACTTACCATTCACCTTTTTAATTGCAGACATTTCCAAGCCAATTTTAGGCGCAGACTTTCTAACAAAATACGGACTACTCATCGACTTAAAACACAAACGACTCATTGACCCACTCACAAAACTATCTATAAACGCTATTTCAGTATACACAGAATTACAATGCACCAGTCAAACATAAAACAGTACACCATGTTACAACACAAGAACAATTACCTTACAACAAACCTCGACGTCTAGATATGCCAAAAATGAAAATAGCTAAACAAGAATTTGACTTCTTGGTTAAAGCTGGCATCTGCAGACCATCTAATTCAATGACAGCATCTCCATTACACTTAGTTCCTAAACGTGAAGCAAATGACTGGAGACCATGCGGAGATTACAGAAGACTAAACACAATAACTGTACCGGACCGCTATCCATTACCACACATACACGATTTTTCAATAAGTTTACACAACACTACCATTTATTCAAAACTAGACTTAGTGAGACCCTATCACCAAATACCAATGGCCTCTAAAGACATACACAAAACAGCAATCACTACACCTTTCGGAATATTCGAGTTCCTCCGAATTCATAAACGAAGTTCTAAACAGACTAAACTTCATATTGGTATACTTAGACGATATGCTAATTGCCAGTGAAACAGAAGAACAACATTTACAACACTTAACCCAAGTTTTCACACGTCTTAACAATTATGGACTCAACATCAAACCAAACAAATGCGTTTTCGGAGTTGATAACATAACGTTCCTAAGTTACAACATTTCACAACACGGTATACAACTTTCTACAGAACGAATACAGTGCATAAAAGACTACCCACAACCAACCACAGTCAAACACATGCAAAAACTCATCGGTATGACAAACTATTATCACAGATGCATTCCCAAACTCGCACACACATTAGGACCAATCTATTGTAACCAACGCATCAAAAACCAAAAAAAAAACAATTACAATGGACAAAAGACACTCTAGATGCATTTACTTCAATAAAAGATAGCTTCGCTAAGCAAACACTGCTTAATCATGTTAACAGTAAAGCGAAACTATCAATTGCTGTAGATGCATCTAACACAGCAGTTGGTGGAGTCCTACAACAAGAACACAATAACAAATTAGAACCACTAGCATTCTTTTCTAAAAAACTTTCATCCATAGAAACAAAATACAGCACATTCGATCGCGAATTACTTGCCATTTACTTAAGTATTAAACATTTTAGACACCACTTAGAAGGCAACACTTTCACAGTATACACTGATCACAAGCCACTAATCAACGCACTTCACTCAAAGATGGAACGCAGTCCAAGACAAACACGTCATTTATAATACATCGCACAGTTTACCAACACATTACTACACATTAAAGGTAGAGAAAACACTGTTGCCGATGCTCTATCGAGATACGAGGTAGAAGAACTAAAAACACCAGACCTCAATCTAAAAGAATTACATATCGACCAAACAAACGATACAGAACTAAGCGACATACTCAACAAAAACGTATACAAATTCAAACAAATCGATATTCCATTCCTTAACATAAAAATTTGGTGCGAACACTCAACAAAAGATACCCGTCCATACATACCACAAATACTACGTAAAAAAATATTCGAACAAACACACAACATTTCTCACCCCGGAACTAGAGCTTCCAGACGACTAATTACACAACGATACTTCTGGCCCAACATGAATTCGCAAATCAACAAATGGTCCCAGGAATGTGTTAACTGTCAACGAGCCAAAGTACACAGACACACAAAAACACTACCTCATAAGATACATATTCCACACGGTCGCTTCGAACATATTCACATCGATCTGGTCGGCCCATTACCAATATCAAATAACTATAGATATCTACTAACTGCCATAGACAGGAATACACGTTGGCCCGAAGTATACCCAATAAAAGATACTGATACCAACACAATTGCTGAAACTTTCAACAGAGAATTCATTTCACGTTTCGGAGTTCCACTCGAGATCACTTCTGATCGAGGACCTCAATTCACCCCTTACACATTTAAACAGTTTATAAAAACACTAGGTACTCACCACATCACTACTTCAGCATATCACCCACAAGCAAACGGAATAATAGAAAGATTTCACAGAACACTTAAGGCCTCCAATAATCAAAAAAACTGGTATTCGGAACTTACACTAATTCTATTAGGTCTCAGATCAGCTGTTAAAGAAGACATTAAAACATCACCAGCTGAAATGGTTTTTGGTCAAACACTCAGATTACCACAACAACTAACAGTTCAGAAAATAGAACCATTCAAACCAGCAGAGACCTTGTTCAAGCTTAAAGAAAACATAAACAACATTTAATCAAACATTTCACATCATAACACAAAATACCAACAACACGTACCAAAAACATTAAAAAACTGTAAATTTTTTTTTTTTGTACGAAACGATACAATACGACACTCATTACAACACCCTACGATGGACCGTTCAAAGTCATCGAAAAATCACCAAAATTTTTTAAAATAAATAAACACAATACTACAACTACAATCAACATAGAGAGACTTAAACCAGCTTTTCTAAATAAGGAAAATACGCAAAAACTCTCCCCTCCAAATAAACCTACCAAAAAAGTACACTTCAATCTTCTTAACAACACCACTAAACTCTACAGGGAGGGGGAATAATGTTGTGCCCCACATTTACACTCTTACATTCACACTTCTACACTTACACTTTTACAATTACACCATATAAAAACACTTATCATAATTTTACTTTAAAAATTTAATTATTTCTAGTTTTAAAAATTTGTTTTTCAAATTTTGAATTTTTAATTTTTGTCAAAAAAGTTTTCATTATTAAAAAAATACAATCTAAAAAAGATTCAAAAATAATTGTTAAACCAAAAACTTAATACAAAAATAAAATACATAAAAAAGAAATATTAATCGTTAAACCAAAAGCTTAATATAAAAATAAAATACATAGAACGAGAAATATCCACATACATATGTATGTAAGCTAGATCTAGAACATTTTTACATTATTGGAGAATGATATAGAAAATGACATTATTGGAGAATGGTTTTGAAGTTCGATGGTTTTGAAGTTTGATGGTGCTGATCGCCACAGTACTCCCCCACCAATGCCTAAGAGGTAGCGAAAGGCATGATAATATTATTATTGATTGATGAAAGTGACATCGTTTTGGCTTCTTAATCATTCTACCGCTTCCTGTCGCTTTTGGTTGATCGTCTAGCTGCTTTAGTTGATTGTCTAGCGGCTTTAGTTGATCGATTGAAGTGTTCATTGATTGATTCTCTTTCGTTTTTGATGTTACGATTTCTTTCGTTGGTGATTCATCGCTGATTGGAAGAAAAGCTGCCTTAACTCTGTCAATACTTACACGAACCTTACGATTATTGATTTGGAGTTCGACTGTCTTATCGTTTCGACTTAAAACCTCGTAGGGCGATTTTAGTGGTTTCCGAACAGCGTCATCGCGCAAAAAAACGTGTGTGCAGGATTGTAAATCTTTTTGGACGAAATCTTTATTGTTGGCATGATTCGAAGTTGGAACTGGTTGAATTTTTTTGACTTAGTTCACGTAGATGCTGAACAAATTCCGAGTTAAAGTCATCTCTGTTTATTTTTTCAAAAAAATCGCATGGCATTCTAAGCGTTGTGCCATATACCATTTCTGATGGTGTTGCTTTGATATCATCTTTATAATCATTGCGAAGGGCAAGCATGATTAACGGCAATGTATCGGTCCAATTTTCATTGTTTTGACATTTTACTGCTGCTTTCATGATTCGATTAAACCGTTGGCTTGTGGATGTCGTGGATTTGATCGAAGATGTTTTGCCGCATTACAAAGCCCAAACGTCATGACATTAAACTCAAAAAGCCCAAATTGTGTAATAATTTCTGTTTTCTTTCGATCTTCATCGGCGATTGGAATGTTAAAATATGCTTTTTCCAAATCGAGTATTAAAAAAATTGATTTGCCGTTTAGTGACTGAGTGAAATCCTGAATATGTTTGATCGGATAACGATCTGGAACTGTTTGTGCGTTCAATCGTCGATAATCGCCACATGGTCGCCTAAGTCCATTCTTTTTTGGAACCATGGACTGGCCCATTCGCTGCTTGATGGCTTGCAAATTCCCATGTTAACCATATATTCAAATTCTTTTTTAGCAATTTTGAGTTTTTTTTTATTTAAGCGTCGTGGACGCGAAAAAACTGGCTGCCCTTTTGTAATGATTTGATGGCGCACAACTGTTTTTAACGCGTTTGTTTCGTTGTATGATGTCGGCATTGTTAAATCGATGAATTCTGTTAGCAAATTTTTATAAACATTGTCGCTATTTATGGAAAAAATTGGTTCATAATCGGTGAATTCGGAAACGCATTAAGTTTCAAGTTTTGTTTCCTTGTCGATCAGTAATTTGTTTTTTACATCCACCATTAAACCAAATTTGTTGAGGAAATCCGCACCCAAAATTGGTTTTGTAACGCTTGCTATAACAAAATTAAAATCGAATCTTCGACGAAGTTTAAAATCAAGGGATAGCAATTTGTCACCGTATGTTGGGATCGGCGATCCGTTTGCGGCGAACAATGAATAATCAGCTGACTTCAGGCTCTTTCGAAAACTGGTAACTGAACTTTCATCCTTAATCTCAAAAATTTGTAAAAGAAAGATTTTTGTATTTAAACGAAGCATTGAAATTTTGTGACTGAAAAATGACCTGGACTTTGGACTTTGATCGATTGTAACTCCATCAAATCTGATCCAATACTTATGAACAACAAACCGTTAGAAAGATGACAAAATTACCTTTTGAGCGCTGTGTAGCTTTAGGTTGAAAAAAAAATTTATGGAAATATTGCCAAATATATGAAAGAAGTCAAAAAACATATTTTTGGGGATATCTCGAAGAGGATTCTTAAGAAAAAAAAAAAAAGGAAAAAAATAGTTGGCATTGAGAAACCAGATCTCGAGATGAGATCCAAATTTGTAAACTAGTATAATTAGATTAAGCTTTAAACATATCTGTTGCCCTATTGTCCACATTATACGTTTATTTGTTTTCTATTTTTATTGCAGTGCTATGTCTTCCAAAAGCGACGGCAATTTGGAACCTATGAGAAAAAGATCATCATCTGCTAACGAAGCTACGAAGCCCATATCAATGTTACTACGGAAACAGACACACGCCGAAAATAAGCCAAATAGCTTATCATTTTATAGTGGCAAGTATTTATTTAAAATAATAGATGTTTATTTAATATTGAAAACAAATTGCAACGCTTTGGTAATAACAAGCATCATGTCACAGCTGTAGTATGTAGCAGCTATGGCAAAGTAGGTACAAATTTATCATTGGGGAATAAAAGATACTTTAAGTAAAAAAACCTATTTTAGGTTTAATTTAGTATTAGCCAAATAAATTTTAAAATTAAAATACAAAAAATATTACTTAGTACATAAATAAAAATGAATCTAATTTAGCTTAATAATTTGAATACTAAGAATGTTGTTTTTTTTTTTGGGTGGTATCCATATTTATATGCAATTTGTTGGATCTCAAAAAATCAGCAATAAGCCCTAATCCAATTCCAAGAATCAAACAAGAAAAACGTTAATGTAGAAATAAAAGTACACTAATCAAACGAATCGAGAGAAACTTTTCACAATGTGCGCATTGTTGTTTGCTTGTTCGCCCAGTATAGAAATAAAAGTAAACTAATCAAACGAATCGAGAGAAACTGTCCTCAATGTGCGCATTGTTGTTTGCTTGCGCTTTACTTTTTTTTTGTGTTTTTTCTGAATGATGCAATTATAATGCAAGTCCCGTGAATATAGCGCGTATAAAAAGAATTCAAAAAATTCTAAAAAATACATATCAGTGTGTAAAGACGAAAGTCGGTGGGCCTTGTTTTCGACAACATCAACCAGCAAGTTGAACAGACTCCAGTCTGTAATAATTTTTTTGTAGTATTTTCTTTTATAAATAGATATTTATACACTATATACAAGAAGAAACATATTTCTAGTTTTAATGCTGTATTTTTATTTTTTTGTAAAAAAGGTTTTAAAAAATAAGTACAGTGTGGCCCATAATAACTGTCAGTAAATTTCACTGTTCCGAAAAAAATTGAAAACATTATTTTTTTTTTATAATCTAAGGATGCATTGCTTTTCAAAATTTAATTGTACACAACGAAAGTATACGGCAAAAAATATATTCTTTATATCAAACTCAGAAGCGCCATGGAAGGTAATCGTGACTTATTTATAAATTTTTAAAAAAAATAATTACAGAAATGTAACATCATAAAAACACTAAAACCACTCGGAATAGCAAAAAAATTCATACATAAGACAATAAAACGCAGTCGGACTGTGGGAACAAATGACGTCACAAAACAAGTGAGAGGACGATATCCTACTCAATCAGCCTGTTCTGTAGAAAAGGATATGAAAATATAAAAAACTTCCAAGCAGCTTCTTATCAGGAATGATCTACGACTCAAGGGCTATAAAAGCTAACCTGTTACAAAAAGTAAGGAGCTTCTTGTCTGGCACGGTGGAGATGAAATAATCTTTTCGGATGAAAAACTGTTTTTCCTGCAAGACAGTCACAGCCAGCAGAATAACCGTGTGTACGCAATAAGTTTTGCGAATGCTTCAAAAGATGAATTGTCTGCTGAGCGATATCAAAACGTGACCAAATCAAGGTGTGGGGAGCAGTATCACAAATAGGGGTAGGGCCGAAAAATTTGCCTGATTTCATCTCTGCGGAAGAATGGCAAGCATCAACACCGGATCTCAAGACATTGGACTTTTTAGTATGGGGCCATACGCTAGATAAAGTAAGGTCAACAAAAGGCTTGACAATTGATGGGTTCAAGCAGCGTTTGACAAGGATTTGGGACGAAATGGTGCGTGCCGCCTGTGAATCGTTTTTCAAACGTTTACGTCTTGTACGCAAAGAAAAGGGTGATAACTTCGAACTTCACCATGAATTTAATAAATTTTGAAATGTTTTTAAACGTTTGTGATAATTAAAAAAAAATATTGTAGACGACTTTGAATTTTATAACACTTTGTTTTACTGACAGTTATTATGGGCCACACTGTACATATGCAGAAAACTTGTAAAATCTTAATTTTAGCTAAATAAAATCAAAACTTGAATATTTCACATTTTGATTAACTTGAGTAGTTATTTTTATACTTAGTCTTTTGTGAACAGTTTTGTGATTTAAGGTAATATAAACGACCTTCCTTAGTTCGTCCAGATTTTATGCGGTTGTTTGGCTCATAGGTATATTTTTTTTAAAAATATTCCACAAATTTTCAATGGAGCTAATATCTGGTGACTCTGCTGGCCAATCCAAGCATGTAATATTTTGATCTTGAAGCCATTTCATTGCAATTTTAGCCATATACTTCGGGCCATTATCCTTCAAAGGGATGGTATGGTTCGTTAGCGAATTTTTCCATACTGGGTGGGTATAAGGCCACTTGAATATTAAAATAATCTCTTGCTCTTATTATTCTATTGATTTTACGAAGAACTCCCTGTTTATTACGATGAAAACAGCCCTATATCATAAAGGAGCCACCGCCAAACTTTGAGGTTTCTTGTATAATGCAAGCATTAATGCCATTTTTTTTTAATTTATCAACATCTGATCCTAAGTGATTTATTTTGGACGCATCTGACCAATGAATGCTAGTAACAGTTGGCATTACTGCAAGCATTACACAGGAGACCTTAAAGTTTGGCGGTGGCTCCTTGGTGATGTAGGACAGTTTCTTCGTAAAATCAGTGGAATAATGGAAGCAAGAAATTATTTTAATATTTAAGTGGCCTTATATCTACCCTGCTTTGTAGCTTCAGGTGAAGAGGCACCAAACAAATGTCAAAAGTTTAGGTTTAAGTAAAAGAAAAATGTAATACAGTGAAAGCTCCCGCAGGCGGACATCTCTCGTAGCCGAACAAATTTCTTGGTCCCAAGTTTTTCGTTATGTTTTTAGAACAAAATACATTCCGGTGGGCGGACGCTCTCTTGGCCGGACGCGGACACTACATTTATACACATTTCATACAATTCATCTCTGCTGGCGGACAAAAAAGACATTCTAACGAAAAAATCTTTCTCAACTCTTTCATTGCTTTGTTGTCATTCGGGTTGTCGATTGTTATTCTTAAAAATCTATTTCTTTGTGTGTTGTTAAGAGTAAAGTTTTCTCAAGTGGGCACAGAAAAAACCAACTTATTATACTTAAACTTTTGTTTGCATAACTTTGAAGATTTATTGATCAATATTAACGCCTTATATGTATGTTTTTTTTTTTTTTGCAAAATTTGGATTTTTTAAAAAGTTATGAAAAAGTGAATTTTTATGTGGGTGTTTTTTTAAATTACAATTTCTCAGTAAATATTGGGAAAAAGTTAATGAAATTTTCGTGATAGGACAAAAAATGTTTTAAAATTTATATAAAATGAAGGCTTTATAAAAATGTTATTTATTATTTATAAAAAATTACGTTTTTAATAAACAAACAGAATTCAAACCATCTTCTCATATGTTCAGAAACAACATTTTTCCACAGAATTGTTCTGTAAAGCCTACACAACTTTTTCCTGAAATAAAATTTTAGTACATTTCATAAATAAAAAAGTTACGAATGTTTGAGTGTCGCCACCTTTGCAATTTTACTCCTACAAACCATCCGATAAGAAAAATTTGGATTGTTTTTTTGTTTTAATTGAATTGTGTTTGAATTGTAAAAGCTCCCGTAGGCGGACGATTTTGTTGGAACGGTCGGTGTCAGCCTACGGCAGCTTTCACTGTATTTATAACAGACGTTTTCGGGAAATGTTTTCTTGTATCAAAAACACTCTTAAAACGGGAAAAATTCGAAAAATGGTAGTTGAAATATCCATTTTAAATTTCGTAGCTATATGGCTACCTAGGAAAGAATAGGGTTAAATTTCTGCTGCATCGTGTTAACGTTCCTCTATTAAAGCTCTGTTAAGTCAAGTGGTTTTTGTCGCAGCTAAGACCATTGTCGAAATTAGCATTTTATTATTACGTTTACAGAGGTAGCGCCAAGATTATAGAGCATTTTTCTATGTGCGTGCCAGAAACAGAACTTATGCCAATGATATACATATCTTGATGTAAACAAAGTCACTTGAAAAATAACTTTCAAACGAAATAGGTCATTGCTGTTGACACTAAAATTAAATTTGGCTATAGCCATAATAATGGTATAGAACAGCGATGGGCAAAATACGAAAAATGAGCCATTGGCGATTTTCCTAAGACAAATAGCCAACAAAAAAGAAACAAACACATGCACTCACCACTGCTACGCACATTTTCATCGTTGTGGTTTTTTATACGTTCTTATAAGTTGTTACTGTTGCATCATTGAGAAAAGAACAAAAAAAAACCGAAACGAGTGAACAAGAAAATAAGCACATTGAAGACAATTTCTTATGTTTCGTTTGATCAGTGTATTTATATTTCTACACTCATGTTGTTCTTGTCTTTTTTTTCTTGGAATTTTCTTTTATGTTTTTTTTATTGCTTTTGTTCTAATGTTGCCCATCTATTGCATTGAACATGACCATATTTGGAATTGAGGGTTTCTAAAGTAAAAAATTTTTATCACTAAAAATTATCTTTCATATATAAGAAGTATTAAATCCATAATTTTAATACGGTTCACTTTTGAATCATTTAATATGGTAACCGTGCTTTTACGTAAGATTAGTAAAGAATTACACGCTTTTTGAGCAGTCATACTGAAGGATCATACAAAAAGATAACTTTCCCAAAAATTAGTTCACAGAAATTTCGTTATTTCGGTGGACTTATTTATTCTTCTGCTTAAACACTTTACAATCATTATAAATTCCTATAAAAATTTGAAAAATTTTTCGTGTAACAAAATTATTTACTTTTGTTTTTCAAATCAGTTTTATGTCAAAAATTTAATAAAATTGTCTGTAGAGTAATGTTGCAAATTTCGTTTAAGCAATAATATTCTGTAATAATTTTTGCAAACAAAATTCAATATTTTAATTGTTCCAACAAACAATATATATCGTCCATATTTTGTTGAACTACTATTTGTAATTAAAAATTCTTGTAAGAAATCAGGATTATAACATGTTGAGATATGTACATTAGAGTGGAGCGCGGCTCTATGGAGATTTTTTATTTTTATATATTCTAAATGGGCCAGTGCGGAAAAGGTGCTCCATCAGTCACCTTTTAGAGGAATATAAATATTTTTTCAAACTTTTGAGTTTTATTACTGCCGCAAGTTAATCAAACATAGCGCGTTGTACAGAAAAGGAAAGCAGAAGCCAACCAACGATGAGAAAGATGTAAACAAAAAATGTTGCGCCGCAGTCTAGCGCAGTGTTAGCATTTTTGAAACATTTGTACTTTTTTCGGTCTTGAAGACAAAATATTACATTCAGCCTCTAAAAAGTACATTTGAAGTCTCGATTCAGTACATTTTCACAAAACCCAAATGCCATCACTGGTCTAGCGTCGCTTGAACTTGTGATGCTAGCGTCTTAAAATCGGTCCAAGGAAGATCTTCAGGAAGCTACAACTTCTCAAAGATAACGGTCAGTGAAAGCAGAGGTGGGCATGGAAATCTAACAAAAGGGCTAAACAACAACATCAAGCAACAACAAACAAAATTTTAAAGTTTTTTACTGTCATTTCCAAATTTGCCAACAGCACAAAAAAAACCCAAATTGCACTACAAACAAAAACAATTGCTACATTCGTCAAAATACAATGCGGTGCCGTCGCTTATGCCTTTGTGTTTTGTTCTTGTTTTCATTTGAATTCAAGTCAACGCTGTGAATCGATAGCGTTGAAATTCTGCGAATTTTTTTTTGCTTGCTTGTGCGTCGAACAACGGTGAGGGCAATGAGGGCGGATAGGACCACTACGTACCCATCACTGCTCTATAGCATTAAATCGTTCTTTATACAATGAAAATACGCAATCGCAATTAACGACTGTAAAAATTTTCACTCACAACAATTATGTCCCAAGCTCTCCACTGATTTAAGTACTGATCAATTAATACGGGCACTTGTTTTGAAAACTTGCTGAAAAGAAATGCCCGTAATATTATCCATTCGAGATGGCTTACTACTGCCAATAGAATTTTAAGATTGTATGTTAGCTTAGCAAAACCCTATAACAATCTGTAGATCCTTACAAACTTTATCTCCAATGTGGTTTACTAATAAAACTCAACCAATTTGCATTTATGGTGCCAAGCATTTGCACCAAGCGATTTTGCTTCCTCGTTATATGAGCAATTCATTAAAAAAAATACTTGACCCTGTTATTCAGAAAAATGGTTATTTTGGTTATCTTGAAAATATCTTAATATCGATGCTTGCAGATAAGTCAAGATCTGTTGGGATTTCAGCCTTGAAAAAGATACTGAAACTAAGGAAAAAATAAAACGCAATTTGCTATGCCGAAATCAATGTCTTTGCGGCAGTATAAAACATTAAAATATCAAAACGTACCTATAATATTTCTTATTAAGTATATTATGGAGCATCTTTTCGCATATGGCCCATTTCGAAAATGGAAAAAAAAACTTTCGCTCCACCCTAATGTACATACATGTGATTAGTGCAAATTTGAAAAAAAAACACTGTAGTTGCTTCAAAGCTTTGTAGTATCGAGTATATGGTTTTCATCATTTGACTTTCTTAGTTTATCGCTTTGTAGTGATATATGAAATATTTCGGTATTAGGACGTACATTGATTGTTCCTGATCCTATGTAAATGTGCGGTTTTTTGCTTAAAATGAGTGTCTAAAAATATGCAATGAATTTTGAAAATGTTTTTGATTGCTTGCTCAGCAACATGGTTCGATATACTAGAAATGGATTTTTAATCGCATATACTGTGTAAAAATCCGTAAGCGAATTCAGTTTACATTTGTGAAAAATGTCTAGTACACTATTTGGTATACATTATACCGAAAACATCTCATTATATAAAAAAATGCTTTTGTAGGAAATAAATTTCTGATGAATAAAAAGTTCTCTTATATTTTAGACAACCAAGAGTAGACAGGCAGAGTTCGAAATTTTTCGTATAATGAAATTCCATCATACTTAAAGAACTAAGGCATGAGTAATGGAAAACAAACGTTATTGCCAGCATTGATTTCTTATGAAAAATTAAGATATATATGTATTTGTGGCAACAAATTCTTTCGCTTCTTTTCCATTTTCACCAAAGCACCTCTTTGCTTGGATTCAAAAAAAAACCGATATTCAATAGGACGACATTGTTTTGTTTTCTAAAAATTAAATCTATTTCAGACTTTGTTATCTTACTTTCGCTAATGGAGTCGTTAATTATTTGCTCAAAACAACGTTTTTTCAATTCCATAAATAAAATTTCCCTCTATTTTTTCTGTTTGTTATGAAATTCTTCATATCTATTCTATTCTATATTCTATTATCCTTTGTGTAAGTTAGCACACCCGGTGCAGACTCGTCGGCTTAGCGTCAAGTCGCATTCCTCATACTTGGCATAAGTCAGATACCGTGTTTCCCCATGTTGATCAGACGCTGAATAAGCGAATTCATAATTTCATTCTTAAGGTTCCGATTACACCCGCCGTATTATTTAAGTTCAAATTTCAATTGTTAAGCTAAGTAACAAAATGTTAGTGTTAAGCATTTTTTTGTAGCGAAACCATAATTTTATTCTTAAGTTCTGATTACATCCGCCGTACTGTTTAAGTTGAATTTTCAATTGTTAAGCTAAGTAACAAAATGTTAGTGGTGAGCATTTTTTTGAATCAATAAGCCTTTGAGTTGAACAATAAATCATTATATAAATAGGCAATCTCTAAACGCTTGCACAACTTTTTCTCAGCCATAGCACAACGTAATCGCTCAATTGTTTTTTGTTGGAAAGGTTGTGAGGAGAAGGGGGGACATGTATACTTTGTTTTTCAAAAGTAGGCGGTGCCACGCCCCTAAAAAGGAAAAACGTTTCCTTGGCTAAACTAATGGACCGATTTTGATGAAATTTTGTTTGAAGATTGATTGAATCCTAAGAAAGATTATTAGAAACTCTGATTTCTAAAAAGGGGCGTGGCATCGCCTCAAATGTGAAAAAACGCTATAACGGCTGTGCCACTGCACCGATTTTGATGAAATTTGGTATGTAGATAGATTGGATCTTAAGTAAAAATATATTTTTTTTGGTGGGCGGTGCCACGCCTCTTACAGGAAAATACGTCGTTACTACTAAACTAATGGACCGATTTTGATGAAATTTTGTTAGGATATAGACTGAACACTAAAAAAGATTTTTAAAAACACAAATTTTTTTAGGAGGCGTGGCATCGCGCCCAATGGAGAAAAACTGTATCACGGCTGTGCCACTACACCGATTTTGATTAAGTTTGGTATGTAAGTAGATTGAATCTTGAGTAAAAACATTTATTTTTAGTGGGTGGTGCCACGCCTATTACATTAAAATACGTCATTACTACTAAGCTAGCAGACCGATTTTGATAAAATTTTGTTAGAATATAGACTGAACCCTAAAAAAGATTTCTAAAAACTCAAATTTTTTTAGGAGGAGTGGCAGCACCTCTAACAGGAAAAAGAGTTTTCTCTACTAAGCTAATGTGCCCATTTTGATGGAATTTGGTACAGGGATAGTTTGAACCCTGAGGCAAGCTATTTGCTATTTAAAGTGTACGGTACCAACCCCGAGTAGGAAAATATGTTTTCACAGCTAAGCTAATGAACCGATTTTGATGAATTTGGTATGAAGATAGATTGCGCCCTAAGTAAGAGAAAGAGATAGTGGTAGAGATGTAGCAACATGGTACTATGATCTAAATTTTTGGAGCGATGACAAAAAATTACTCTTTCCAGTTCATTTTTTGAATACTATAATGGGAAGTCCATAAATTACGTGAGTCAAAATAGGGGGGGAGAGGGTCCGAAAAGTCTCACCAAGCCTCACAAAGAGGAAGGGGGGTCAATAAAAATCTCACGTAAACTTTTTGATACAGAGACTAAGATTAAATTAAAAAATTACAAGTCAAGTCTCATGGATGGGAGGGGGGGGGGGAGGGGTCTCGTCAGAACTCACCAAATCTCATCAAGTAGAGGAGAGGGGGCGGTCCGAATTTTCAAAAATACACCTCACGTAATTAATGGACAGCCCGTAATCGAATCTTAGAGTTGAGACATGCAACAGCTTCTTACTCTTTGTTTGTGAGAGAGTGAGGATTATCTATACATCCATCCTTTATTAACTGCCATAACGCAACATAATCGCTTAGTTTTTTTTTGTTGTAATAGTTATGAAGAGGACCAGTGCAGAATGTGATTTTTTTTTAATAGTAGGCGGAACCTTCATCAGGAAAATACGTTTCCACGGTTAAACAAGTGGACTGATGTTGGTGAAATTTGATTTGGAGATAGATTGGAACCTTAAAAAAGGTATTAAAATCTTCAAGTTTATTAAGGAGGCGTGGCATCGCCACTAATGGGAAAGAGCGGTATAACGGCAGTGCCACTACACCGATTTTGATGAAATTTGGTATGAAGATAGATTGAATCTTGAGTAAAGATATTTGTTTTGAGTGAACTGTACCACGTCCCTAACAGGTAAAATTGTTTTACTACTAAGCTAATGGACCGATTTTGATGAGACTCAGAAATAGATTGTACCCTGAGGAAACGCATTTGTTTTAAAATGGAGGGTGCCACCCTTTCAATAGGAAAATATGTTTTAGCAACTTAACTAATGGACCGATTTTGATGAAATTCAGTATGGAGATAGATTAAAAATTTTTTTAATGTGGGTGGTGCCACGCTCTTAACAGGAAAATATGTTTCCTTAGCTAAACTAATTGAATGATTTTGATGAAATTAGGTATGTATATTGAACTCTAAGAAGATATAGATATAGGGATAGGGCAACATTTGAGAATGATTTTTATTTTTAAAAGCGATGACAAAAAAAGCTCTTTCTTATATCAGTTTTTTAATACCAAAAGCATTTTTAACGGTTGAATTTCAACCGCTGGGCGAACTCTAGTTTTAATAAAGCAGTTCTGATTTAAAACTCAAGCGTGTGTGTTTAACTGGCGCCCAACGCGAAATAAAAAATCTTTGTAAAAGATTTTAAAAATCCTATAAAGGATAGTGACTGTTCACCTGTGTTTCTCATAGAGAATATTTAAAAATCCTATAAAGGATAGTGACTTTACATCAAGTAATGACTCGAAATCCATACAAAGATACTGATTTTATAAAAGAACAAAGCAGCAACTAAAAGCTTTGTGAAATAAAACTAATCATCAAAACGCAAAGAAAAAAGAAAAAGAAAACAACAGCAACAACCATAACCAAAGCAGCAACTAAAAGCTTTGTGAAATAAAATTAATCATCAGAACGCAAATAAGCAAGGAAAAAAAGAGGAAAACAACAGTAACAACCGTCAGAACATACCCAAGAGAAGAAACCAGCCTATGAAACCGCTGAGAAGCGCAACATGTTCAACAATAACGAGAAACTAACACCTACGGAATACAGCAACAACGAGAAATCATCACCAGAAGTCGCACCAAGTATACATATAAATAAATTGTTTTATCGAAATTTTAAGGGAAATTCGTTGCTTAAAGTATAAAGTTTATTAGTGTATGACGTGAAAGTCTCGCTAACAATTTAAAACTTAGTCATTCTGATAATAGGTAATTCTATTTCTTTGCAAACGCAAAACCTTTGGGGAAATCTATGTCTAGTGGTAAGGACAAGCTTCCGCCTGACGTAGACGATTTAATAAGGAGATTGGGAATTTTTAATTTAAAAGAACATAACGAAATGAATGCTGAAACGGTCCAAGCATTGCTACAAACGGCAGTTAGCCAGGCAACCGAACGAACCAGGACCGATTTTCAAGCAATAGTCGACGGACTTACAGGAAGGTTAGCAGCACTTGAAACCCTTGTCCAAGTTGAGGAATATAAACCTATAGTGATAAGGGACGGAATAGAATGTATTGAATCACTCGATATTGTGAAGTCAGTTCCCGAGTTCAATGGGGACCAAAAAGGTACGTCTCATGGCGACAGTCTGCATTGACTGCGCATGACCTGTTCAAAAAATTCGAGGGAAATTCTCGCTATTATCAGACCGAAGCAATATTGCGAAACAAGATCGTTAGTTCCGCGGACACCGTTTTAAGCGCGTATAACACCGTTCTTAACTTTCAGGCCATAATAGCCCGGCAGGATTTCGCATACGCAGACAAAAAGTACATTTTACACTTTAGATCAGGAATTATCCACCCAGGGTCGAATTCTACGACTTGGTTGAACAAAAGTTGATAAGGTATTAATGACCAATGAAGGCAATACTGCCGTACTAAGCGATAAAGACGTATCTCAAAAAAATTCATTTCGAGATAATTGATGTTTTGTTTATGTCAATTTGTTGAAATACCTGTAAAATTGAGATAGAGGAAATTTTCTTAGTAGATTTTTTATTTGATTGAACTAAGATGCCGACATTCGGAGTATTTTATTAGACGCGTAATTTCTTAAGCTATCCGATGCCATAAGAATCTCGGATATTTTTTTTTTTTTGAGATACGTCTTTTTCGCTTAGTAAGGCAGAATAGGCCCCTCATAGATTCGTTGAACGACAAGTACCGTAAAGATGCTTTAAGAGTGTTCATCTCAGGGTTGAGTAACACCTTCCCAAGAAGAAATTTGCAACTTTTAAGGTCACAAAATTTGCGTGCGAGTCACAGTGTGGTTATTGTGACTAAATTTTTTGTAAATAAAGTCACTATTCCTGTATTGAGACACATTAACCGATTATTAACTTCCAAAATACTGAAAATGTCAGTTTGACTTTATGGTAACATTTCAGTAATTTTTGTGTACCAAATTGATCCCATTTGGGTCAAATCTTACTAACAAAAACTACACAGTTCTTTTTAAAAGTAACCTGTTCGTAACCACAAGATTTTATTTACAATATCAGTAAAAGTGACTCAAAATAGGACAATTTCGAGATACATTTCGGTTACATATGTGTACATAACATTTTGAAAGTAGAGCGGTTCAAAAAAATGTTTGTTTTTTTTACGATGTGTCAGCGGATATCTATAGCGTTACATATCTTGAAAATGCTCCTCATAGAATTCTCATCATATTGAATATCAAGCGGATAAAAATACATGAAATCTGATGTTACACGGGAGCGTGAAAAAAATGTGATAGCTTGCGCAATTTTTAAAATCATTCTTTTGCTTGAAAAGTTGACAAATTCAAACAAGCGGCGCTAATCCAGTATTCAATATTGATGGAAAAAAACACAAAATTTTTTTTTGTGAACCACTCTAATTAATAATGAGTTACGTTGAAATGTTTAAGATTAAACAGCTTCGCCCTTAAAGGTAGTGTAGTTTTTGTATAGGTTTGAGCACGATTGTATAAATTAAGTCATGTACACCACACTGTGTAGGTACCAGAACATAAGTTTTGTACTGAATGGTTACAGTGTAGACACAATCGGTCACAACATTTTTCATATGATATCCATTTTGATTTATAAAATTGTAAATAATTTCGAAAAAAGTTATTATGCAAATTTAAGGCTCAAATTATCTCAATAAGGCTATAATCATACATTTAAAAAACCTAGAAAACGTTATAAGATCATTCCAGAATTTTAAAAACCATTTGATTAATAAAAATTTTTTTTTATATTTTTTTTTATTACTAAATATTAGAAATTTTTAATTAAGCGCATAAGTTTTTTGTTCAACAGAATATTAATATTTACAGTAAAAATGAGCTTAGCTTTAATTTCTACGCATAATATGTGGAATTAAGTTCATATAAAAAGTTGTGGAATAAAATGTATAAGAAGTTAAAATAGTATAAGTCATAATATTACACATGCATATTAATGCTTCTTACCATTGTATGTTTAGAATACTAATACAATGATAAAAGTAACTTAAGACTAAAATATTTTCTAGACAAAAACGTCTGCGTGTGGGTCGCTATAACTACTAAGTGTGGTCACAAAGTAGTAACAAAATCAGTAACACTAACTACACATATCCCTATATAATGTATTCCCCACTTGGTAACGGTTACGTGCCATTTACGAAATATTTGGGATTTGAGTAGTTATATACACAAATACTAAACCGAAACAAACCGAATGTGTGGTCACAGTGACGGAACGCTGACTGAAATTTCTACTTGGGTTGTTTTCTTGCGAACCTGCAGATATGCCTTCGGCTCTCGCGCTTGCGCAGGAGCTCAAGACTAATGAGAACAGGTGCCACTTTGCAAGCGTTTACAGCGTTGACAATATGTCAACCAACCAGGCACATCTAATTCTCCCCACTACCGAGTTCGCTCGCTTGTAAATCCGACACAACGTCAAGCTTCCTTGCCCTCATATATTCCCCAACAGCAACAAGTTCGCACACCAAGCAATCAATTCCAACAAACAACCCAAAATCCCCCCGAACCAATGGACGTCGACAGAAGCTTAAGAAGTATGCAAAGGAACATTCAAAATCGGACTGCGTAAAATCAGCCTCAAGACGGAAAACGCCCTTCCGGTCAATCCTTTGTGGTAAATCCAAATAAATTTCAGAGAATAAACCATTTGGGTGGAGCTGAATATTTTGGCTCGGAGAATGAAAACTTGGGCGAGGCTTACGTTTTTGAGCCATCCGCCTACGATGACCTCGAGATAGATCCGGAGTATCTGCAGGAGGACCAAAGTAATATTCAACCGACTGACGAAATAAATTTTTTAGGGGAGACTCCCTCCTCCCATATGTAGAAAAAACTCGGTGGAGGGATAATTAAGTTGTTAATTTATACGGGAGCCTCTTAGTTAAAAACCTATCTGCACTTAAAGGTGTTAAACCAGTAAATGAGACGTTTAATGTCAAGTCTCTTCATGGAAACTCCAAAGTCTTTCAAAAATGCCTCATTAACATATTTAATAAGACCGGTTGTTTTTTTATACTTCCATGTTTGAACACGTTTGAAAGAATAATTGGACTTAATTTCTTGAATGAAATTAACGCTCAAATTGACCTTCAGAAAGGAATTTTGAAGTTTGACGGCGGCGAAGACAAATTAAAATACTAACCCTGTTAGCAGGTCAACAGTATAACATCGAACAAAGACATACCGTTCGAAAATAACTTGCTAGCAATTCTTGAACAAAATAAAAAGTCTTTGCTGATCCGAATGAAGCCCTGCCTTACAATACCAATGTTATTGCGAGAATCAGAACAACGGATGAGGAGCCGGTGTACTCTAGATCCTACCCATACCCCCAAGCTTTAACCAACTTTGTGCAAAGAGAGCTGGAGGAGCTCTTAAGAAATAATATTATTAGGCCATCGAAGTCATAATCCAATATGGATTGTCAATAAAAAAGGCTTTGATGAAGAGGGCCAACAGAAAAGGCGGCTAGTGATTGATTTTAGAAAATTGAACTCTAAGACAGCGATAGATACCCAATACCAAATATTTCCACAATACTGTCAAACCTTGGAAAGGCCAAAACTTTCTCAACAATAGATTTAAAGTCCGGGATCCACCAGGTCCAGTTATCGGAAGAATACAGGGAAAAAACTGCCTTTAGCGTGAATAACGGTAAGTTTGAATTCTGTCGGCTCCCCTTTGGGTTTAAAAATGCCCCTAGTATTATGCCGCATTATTGAAACAACTTATCGCTTTAATGGTTTTGTTAATACTACTTTATTTCTATTGTGTTCAAATAAAGAGAGCAGCTTAAAATTTGACTCATACTCGCTACACCTTCCCTTTTTATTGGCGATTAGTTGTTTAATTTTTTTTTTTATAATATACAATTAGATCCTAATATATAATTTGTTCTAATTCTAATATTAATTCATAACTTTAATTATTCATTGTTGTTCTTGTGTAAGCGGTACCACTTATGTACATAACAGAATTCATAACTTAAAATTACTTAGATACTTTTTTAATTATTATTAGTAAATCTGCTGTATAATAAGATTACATCTGCTGTATACTAAGATTACATCTGCTGCTAATTTTTCCGAATTGAAGAAAACACCATTGCCGAGCATGGTCAAGGGCACAAATGCAATGTTAAAAAATATTCAAGAAGTTTTTGGAGCCAAAACTAAGTGGAAATTAATGGTCACAAATCCATCAGTTTCAAAGCTTTATGGTTTACCAAAAACACATAAGCCAATTTTAAAAATGAAACCAATAATATCGAATATAAATTCCCCCACGGAAAAAGTCTCAAAATGGCTTGTTAGCGAATTTAAAAAATTTCCTCAAGGCTTCAGTAAAAGCGTAAAAAATACTTTTGAATTTGTTGAAAAAATTAGTGATGTTACGGTAGATGATGACATGGTCCTCATTTCTTTTGATGTGGTGGCTCTGTTTCCTAGCATCCCTATATTTGAAACGTTAAATTTTTTAAAAGATTGGCTGATCGAAAGGGAAACCGATGAAAGAAAAAAAGAAGTTTATTTTAAAACAGCAAAGTTGTGCATGGACTAAATTGTTGCACAACGATGGGAAACTCACTGTCTCCATTTTTAGCTGAGTTATTTATGGCTAGATTCGAGCATGACTTAGAGTCTAAAGGAACTCTACCAAAGGTGTGGTTTCGGTATGTAGATGACATTTTTGCATGCAATAAATTGAAAAAATTAAAAGAAACTTTAGACGTGTTAAATTCGAAGTGGCCAACTGTGAAATTCACATATGAATTGGAAAAAGATCGAAAGCTACCCTTTTAAGATGTTTTAGTTAGCAGAAATCTTGACAATAAATTGTCTATATCAATTTTTAGAAAACCAACTTATGTGCCGAGATTTATTTCCAGTGATGCATTCTGTCCAGTTCAATACAAAAAAGCGGCATTTAATTCTATGGTGTTTAGACTGTGTAATTTACCATTAAATGCCAGTAGTTATATGACGGAGTTCAATTACATTAAATACGTAGCTGAACTAAACGGATATAATAATAAAATTATTGAAGAAATGGTGGAAAAACAAACCAAAAAAATTAAAAGATTGAATTTGACGACTTTGAAATCAGTATACACCACAGATGAGAGGAAATATGTTAAAATACATTTCGCTCCAATTGTTACCAACAAATTGAAGAAGATTTTTTCAAAACATAATATTGATTTAGTGTTTACTTCACAAGAAAAACTAAAATATAAACTAGGATCAACAAAAGACAAAACAGAAAACATCAAAAAAGCCGGTATATACGAAATTAGCTGTAGTGAATGCGAACAAAAATATTATGGACAAACAAAACGAAATATTGAAACTAGGTTCAACGAACACATGGCGCATATAAGATATGAAAAGCCGAACAAGTCAGCTGTTACTTTACATGCAATAGAAAATCTGCACAGCTTTAACATAGATAGCTTAAAATTGGTCAAGCATATTAGCGAAGAAAAAAGTCTGGATGCATACGAAAGCATTTACATGCATTAAAACAAAAACAATATGATGAATACGATGGAAGCGCCGATCAAGTCATCGCTGTTTAGTGTGCTTAAAAAATAAAGCTCTCTTTGCCGAAGTCTTTTGTTCTATGTTTTTGTAATTTGTATTTTTTTATTTTGATGGTCATTTCTTTCTTTTTTCCTCTAATGTTTACCAATGTCTTATTTTGTTTTATGCTTTGTACGTAAATATTAATATTAGGTGCAATATTTAATTTTGTAATTGGTTTTAGTTAGTCTTTAATTCACTTTGCTGATGATGACTCAATGCGAGTCGAAATGCATTCGAAATAAATAAATAATTAAAATGTGAACTTTTTTTTTTGTTTTGTTCGTTTATTTTAAATAAAGGCGCAGTCGTTTAAGGCGGTTTGAAGATACTGGTTACAATGTTTCTCTATGTATGTACATATGTATACGTTTTTTTTAATAAAGATTAAAATTAGCCAATTAATCAAGAACAAAGTGAATGCTAAATATGTCTTGGACTTAATTGATGTACTTTCTTACATTATTTTTGTGTACTTCTTTCTTCATATTTTTATTTAAATCAATAATTTCAATATTTTCATCAAAAATTTTGGAAATTACATGAGGTCCTGTATATAAAGGCTCTAACTTGTGTCTAGTTTGATCAATAAGTAGAACTTTATCATTTATTTTTAAATTTATCGGCATGCTATTTCTATCAATCGAATTTTTGATTTTTCAAGTAATTCTTGAGCTATTTTAATTGAATTTTGTAATTTAATGCGCAATTCTTTGGCATAATTACTGATATTATAGAGTGGATCTATTCCTCCTAAAAGAATATTGGGCGTGTAACAAGTTTTGCCAAATACTAATTCAAATGGTGAGTATTTATATTGTAAACTTGTATGTTGAGTAATATTATAACAAAATGCAAAATATGAGAGATATTCTTCCCATTCTTGAGTACTATTTAAATAAGCGCGTACGCGATGTGACCTTTCTATTGTCCCTACTGTTTCGTGATGGTACGGAGTTGATATTTTTTGTTCAAATTGCAATACTTCACAAATTTCTTTTATAACTTATTTGACAAATTCAGTGCCACAATCAGTTAAAATTTTTCTAACTGGTCCGAATATGAGTATCAATTTTTCAACAATTGTTTTGGCCACAGTATTTGCATCTTTGGACGAAATAGGAGCCATTTTCAAAAATTTGCTGAAATCGCACATCATTGAAATAACGTACGTATTACCGCTGATATTCTTTGGTAATGGACCAATTGCATCTATAACAATTCTTTCAAATGCCCTCTGTGGAGTACTTGTTATTTTCAAGGGTTCAATGTTCCTAATTTTTGCTTTATTAATCTGACACTTATGGCAATTTTTAATGTACTTGGACATATCTTTCCATTTGAATTTTGATCGTAATTCGGCATACAATCTGTTTGACCCTTTATGACCCCCAACAATTTTATCATCGTGATATTTTTTAATTATTTCGAATAGTTCGTTTTTATCGTTAACGTATTGACATGGTCAAGGGCGGATTCACGGGAGGGGAAATGGGGGAAATTTCCCCCTCCAACGGCTTCAAAAATACACTAGAGAGCTTTAAAGTTTTAAAAAACCATGCAGCATCTGAGAAACAAACTGGTAATTTTTGAAGTTTTTAGTAACGCCGATGTGTAATTTTTCAGTTTGTTAACTTATTCATATAAACTTAAAAATAAACAAATCATATTACTCTACAAATTTGCAAAAACTTACATTACATCGAATGGCGATGATATTTAATGTAGTGAAAATTTCCGTAGAATTCGAATATCCTAATGATTTTTTTCGATTGGCCCCAATTTTCCACATAAATGGTAAAATTCAAAAATAAGTGCTTGTAAAAACTTTGATTGTCAGCAAATGAATTTTAATTTTTTTTTAGTATAGAGAAGAGTTCAATTTTATCTGTGCCAATAGTGTTATGATATTCAATTTAAGAGACCCATATTTTTTTATTTTGCTGAAGAGCCACATTTTTCGAAGTTATCGTCATTTAAACTTTGTATGTTAAGATTACAAATACGAAACAAATTTTGAAAGGACTTTTTTTCAAATAGTCGGTATTTCGTTATTACATAATGGCTTCTTATATATGTACATTTTTTTTAAATTCTTCATTATTTTATGAGTTTTATGAAAAAGTGACGTTTAGTGCTAAGTAAAAAACAATTATGAAAACCCATTATGTATCAAGGAAATACCTACAATTTGAAAAAAGGTCCTTTCACAATTTTTTTCGTATATGCATTTTAACATACGAGTACAATGTTCAAATTATATAAGAAAAAATATTTTTGCGTTGATGTTAATAAAATGCTCCATAGTAGTTTTGACTTTTCTATAAACATGTGCAGGTACTATGTACAAGTTGTACCTTCGATCGTAGCTTCTCTAAACTTAGCATTGTCAAATCAAATTTACGCTCAACAATGCTGCAGGGTCGCTTGGAAAATTTGATGGTTCCATTCATCGAACAAGAATTAACTGTAAATATTAATCTTGGCACTGTAATTGAAGAATTTAAAAAAATTGTTCCTTTTGACAGACTGTAAAATAAATTAATTTTCACACAATTTGAATTTATTGCATTTTATTTAATTATCTTCTTCTTTTTTGTTTGTTTTTTGAATGCGTGTATGTCTTTTTCCGAACTGACATTATTTAATCATCAATAAGAATTTCAAAAAAATATGTTTGTACCTATTATAAAGCTTAAAAAAAAAGAGATGCAAGGGGCGGAAAATTTAAAGTTGGCACCCCCACGAGTTCAATCCTGGCCACGCTAATGCTCTCAACACTGCATTTTTTTGAATTTTGCCGTCTATGTGTGTATATGGAAAATTGGGGCTAATCGGAATATACTATTACGATATTCAGAAGCATCCACACTGCACACTAAAAGCAAAACCGAGTGCAAAGTTGATTTTCCATGTGAGAAGCGGAATTAGGGGTGGCCATAGTGAACGCGAGAAACGGCGCTGAAATTCTGATTGTCGTTCGTACATATACATATCTGTGGACGTTTGACAAAACAACCTCTTTCGATATACGGTAATAATTCAATATAGCGTAAGTCTTGCGTTGAAGCTATGTATAAAGATTATTCAGTCTCGTGATTCAATAATTAAAATAATTTTTCTACCAAAAATCTATTGTGGTAGCACTTATTTTTGTGGGCCTTCAGAGCAAGTCGAGAATAAACTTTACCTATAAAAATTTCAAAATTCATTACACAATCAAAGGATTTATTCACTAACAAATACACATTTGATACTGAGTAGACGAAAATTCACTTGTAAAAATGAGGAGAGCTTCCCAAAATAAAATAGTAGAAAGTTAAATTTGTTTTTTCTTTTTGTTAGCAATAATAACCCTGCATTATGGAATGTGCCCACACGTTAAAAAATCAGGCAAAATTTGTACAGTATCCAAGTGCAATGAACCTGTACCCCAAATTTATTCTAAATTTATATATTTTCACATATTTTAAGACTAGTCTTAGAAGTATTTAATTAATTAAAGTTGAAAATCTCCTAATTTAAAAAATGTGTCTGGGTATCTTTCGGTGAAATTTTTCAAGAAAAATCGAAACGTGAACTTTCAATTATATAATTTAATTTTTTTTTTCAACTGAAATTATCCAATTGTAAATTAAAAAAATTAACTTTTGAGTTACATAGTAAAATACGTGATTTTACTTGTGAAAATAAAATTTTTTGATTTAAGAAACAAGTCTTAGAAATATACTCATTTTAAAGTATGGGTGGATTACATTCACGTCAGTAATGGCGTTACAAAAAAGGCGTCTGTAATGCAGGGTTTAAAAGTTAACATAGAAGACCTGATCATCTTTTTTTAACTTACAAAAATCATCCAATTAACGGTTTCTTCCGAAAATTTTGAAATCCTACAAGGCTTTGACATGCAATCAATGCCTTGGCCTCTTAGCAACCCTGTTTGAAGCGAACAGAGCTATAATTCCACTATAAGAAGAAGAAGCTATATGGCTTATAATCATAGCTGGGCACAAGTTCTTCTGCAAGTTCTAACGAGAGCGTAATTGAGAGTAACGGGAGAGCTTTTGTCTATACGTATACAAATGTGAGCGCACAACAACGATTCAATTCTACTTCAGCGGAGTAGAACTTCATATGGTTGTTGTACCACTACATGGAAACAAAATGTGCATGCATGTTAGTGCCCACCATTGCTTATAATGTAAACGTGAACGAACATTATAGTAAAACAATATTTATTTCATGTATATATCTACAGTAAACTTTTTTGGACATAAATTTAACATAACCAATTTCCCCCTCCAATATGTTTTCCTGGATCCGCGCCTGGACATGGTTGAGTTAGGATGATATGTAGATTGGTTAACATTTTTTTTCCTATATCTTTGAATTTATTGATTGAGTACTTTGTAAATAATATGTTATTTGTTGTCACTTTTATATGGGTATTTCTCATCAAATTTCGAAATTTGATTCCCGAGCAATTAGTGCCGAGTCATATGCATTAACTACATAAGTCTTTTTTTTATTTGAATGTACGCTGTCTATACCGCTATTGTTTTAAAAGAAAACGTATTACCTCTAAAGAAAAAAAAAGATATGGCTACTTTGTTTCCGTGAAAATCATTCCCTCACCCCTCGTTCCTTAGTTCAAAAATATTACTAAAATGCCTATTTATCTGAAATATATCAATATTCTTAATAATAAAATTATGCAAATATATAAGAAAGATGTTTGTTATTGTCTTCCATCTTACAACAACGAATTTATAAAAACAATAATTCGATTTTAAATATGTCCACCCAAATAAAATCATTCCCTCATCCTATTACGAATATTCGATTTCTGAACGTGTCAAACGATATTTAGGAATGCAACCTTAAGTTTTTAGTACCTGGCAACACTCTCAAATGATTCAAGATGGCGATTTCTTCTCAACCGTAGGTGAATTCGTGTAAAAAAATATTTTGCGAAAAATTGTCAAAAGTTAAATTTATGACGATCATTACCTCACGTTACATGAATGTATTAAGCATTTTAATATTTTCATTAAAATTTGTTGGTTTTATGCGTTTTTGGGAGTAAAATACATATTCGAAATGTAACAAGCAAATTGAGGTTATGTGTCGGTGTTTTTGTAGCTTGAGTTAAAATTCGTCATTCCCTCACTGCATTTAGGAGTGGTTTATAGGTTATATACAAAAATATGGAAGACCAATACCCCTGGACAGATCTTTAAAAGACACTTTTTTGATCTCTGCAAAAAAATATCTAAGTTTATAAAAAAAAAGAAATTTCAATACCTAATATTTCAAATTTAGAGATTTCATAAGAAATACCCATATATTTAATTTTGTATTCGTCGGCCACTTTTTGCGTTTCAGACAAAAGCGATTCTAAAAGTCGTTCGTCATTAACGAATGCAAAATTAGTATTAGAAATGTGTTTTCCCTTGTGAAGAATTTTAATTGATATTTCAAGCCTGTTTTTATTCTCACAAGATAAACTACATGTCATTAATGGAATTCCTGCATATTCTAAATTATTTATAGCTTCTATTACATTTGGTTGTACTTCTTGATTGACTTTATTTTGATTTTTTTTTGTTTAAGAATTTATTGCCTTGTTTGACATCGACCTCGTTACGACGAGTACTTAGTTTGTTTCGGTTGTAATGGTATTTTAATGTCGTCAAGTGTTATCCTTGAAAGCGCGTCCGCCACGACATTATCTTTACATTTGACATGTTCTATAGTAAACGAATGTTCCTCTAAATCGAGTCTAATTCACGTTAAGTGTGAGGATGGTTCTTTAAGTGAAAATAAATAGATTAAAGGTTTATGGTCGCTTCTTACTGTGAAATGAGTACCATACAAGTAAGGTTTAAATTGTTTAATCGCCCAATGAATAGCGATAAGCTCTTTCTCAATTGTAGCTTTATTTTGTTCTCTTTTTGTGAATGACTTTAATGAGTAGCATTTCGCATGCTAAATATTATTAATTTTTTGGCTTAAAACTGCTCCACAAGCTCTTTTTGACGCATCCACGGTTACTGTGAATTTTTCAGCGAAGTTTGGATACGCCGAAATCGGTGGAGATGACAAATGGGTCTTTAAAATAAATTTAGAATTTTTCCTCGTAAGTTTGTTTAACGGTTGGACAAGTTCCGCAAAATTTTGTATAAACCTTCGATAGTAATTTGAAAAAGCTCCGAAACGTTTTGTTTCATCTGAATTTCTTGGAATTGGATAATTTGTTACCGCCAAAAGCTTAGAATTATCTGGTAAAATACCTTTTTCAGTACATCGATGACCCAAGTAGATAACTTCATTTCGAAAAAACTGACATTTTTTCGGATTTAAGCTTAAATTTGTTTTTCGACATACTTCAAATACATTTCTTAAATTTTTTAAGTAATCGCTTCGACCAGGCACGATAATATCGTTTATCGTCTATTTAATCCGTAAGAAAGTACTTTATATTGATAAATTCCGGTATACTAAAAGAAGTCAGTGGGCTTGATTTTTTATTAAGTGGTATCTGATGGAAACCAGCATGTTGGTCAATAACTGAGAAAAATTTTGCGCTACCCAGGTTGTCGAGAATGTCGTCGATTCTTGGCAACGGAAATCGATCGGGTATTATTTTTTTGTTTATGGCTCTATAATCAATACAAAGACGATACTTATTTTTACCGTCGGTTGCTTTTTTTTATAAATAGAGTTGGACTAATATTATGCGAGAGTGAGGGTTCAATTGGGTCATTTTGCAATAACTCATGTATGTTTTCATTTATTATTTGTTTTTGTTTGTGTGGAATACGGTAATTTTTAATATAAACCGATTTGTTTGAGCTGTTTTGAATATGTTGTGCATAAAAATTATTAACTGTTGCTTTGTCTCCATCTACTGCAAAAATATCTGAAAATTCTCTACATAATTCTGTCATATTTTTATTGTAACGTGTCGAACATTGTTTTTCCAAAATATCTAACAATTTATCTGTCCTTTTTTGTCTTTTTCTGAATTTGTCTCAATTGAACAAACCTGAAACTCATGTAATTTTTTAATATTGTTGCTAAAATTGTTATTGATTCTTTGAAATGTGTCAGTTGTATTCAGAATTCTCACATATGGATTCTTTGGGTCCATTATTGATTATTACATGAAAACACCTGGTGTAGGCTCGATGGCTTCAAAGACCATAGGCTCATTGAAATCGATATTTGATACTAATATTTTTCGTATAATCTCGCATCTTAGTGGAATTATTATACTATTGGGTGTCATGCCTTCAAAAATGTTTATAAAGATCGGATTATCTGGCAATTTATTATTTCATTCGTATCTAGTTCATATTAATAGCAGAAATTTTAATTAACGATATGTCAGCTTGAGAATCAATTAAAAATGTATTTTGGGAAAATTTTGCAATATTAGTATTGACTGAAATGAAATCAGTTTGTTCTGCTTCTAAGGCGTAAATAGGAAAGCATTTTAGATGTTCGTCGCACTTCCAAACCCCGATGGAGATACTTGCGAATCTTGCAAATTAGTTGCAGCGCGCACATTACTGGTGTTGTTATATCTGGTGCTATTGTTCGAATAACCACCATCGCCACCACGGGTAAAACTACTACGATATGCATTGTTATTGTTTCGATTAGTATTTTGGTTTTGGTTATAAAAAACTCGTGAATTATTGTGGTCGAACACACCGATTTGAATTATTCTGATCATTTCGAAAAATATTTCTACCACCGCGGCCTTTTATAGAGCGAAAAGCGAGTACTTGATGCTCTGTGCGAGCTTTATCGATTTGAGTTACCATATTAGCTACAACTTCCTTAGAAGATTTGAAAGAAGTTGTTTCCAAAACAGATTTTATTAAATCCGATTGTGTATTTTTTCTGCATACATCAACTGACTTTTCGATTGCCATTTCATCGGCTTTAGCATATGAAATACCTTCTAAGACCAATGATCGACGAAAAGCATTTGACAATTGTTCCACACTATCTCCAAAGTCAACCTGATTTGCTGTTGTAAATCGCAATACCAACATTCGACCTTCAATAACTTTGGAACTATCATGTTTAATGTGAAGTGGCAATTTCGTTATAATTTTCTCAACGGTTGCTTCATCTATAATAACTTCTCTAGCTCTTCCTTCAAGTTTCGTTTTAATAAACGCAACAAGAAAAGTTTGCAACTCATTGCTAATAGCTAAAGACTATGCTATTTTCTTTTTCTTTGAATTCTTTTGGCAAAAGTTGTGACGCTCCAATATCTCTTGAATCTATTGTTGTTATTATGCCTTCCACAATTGTATGTGCACAATGCAGTTTATTTAAACAATCTAAAAATTTATTTTGTACATACGCAAGTGAATCTGCGTACGATTTCTTATTTTCTTCAACCTCTTCTTTTTTATATTCTTTAAACGCGTAATGAAAAAATATGTTATACGCTTCAATTATTTGTCTGCGATAACTTTCTCGTGTTTCGGGAATTTCGCTTACATTCTTTTTCAAAATCAATTTAGATTTAACCCTAAACTTCTCTAGCTCTACTTGAAGTGACATTTAAAATTACGAAACACAAAAAAAAAAAAAAAAATTTTGCATAAAAAGCCATGCAGTCCAGTCTGTGTAGTTGTTTCTTCGTGGAATCTGGGTACTTTGCACTGTTCCGTTATTTTCAACTACAGTTGATTTTGCTGATTCTGCTTCAATTTGCTGAGCTTCTCTTACGGTCTCTTGTGGGCAATGTTATGCGTGTACAGTTGTCTAACATCAGTTTTTTTTTAATGCCGATGCAGTTGTTTAATTTTTTTTTTTTTGTTTTTTATTTAAAAAAAAAATAATTTTTAAACAATAAAAGATTTGCTTAGATCAATTAATTCAATCCAGTTTGTGTTTTTATTTAATTTTGTGTTTTTAGTTTTTCACTGTATTTTTAAATGTATAATAAAATTTGTTGAATATACGTTCATTGTATATGTTTTGCGAAATATTTTTTTTTCACACGTTGGCGCACTTTTAAGGTTTTTGCTTATGAAATTTTGTGCAAAAATCAGTATTAATTTTTAGTTTATATATATGTATAACATATGTAAATAACTTTCGCCACTAAACAGGTATGTCAATTTATGCCGTATTATTGAAACAACTTGTAGAACAACACCTTGCCGACATCGACAGAATTCTAAACAAATTGTATGCCGCAAACATGCGAGTCGCAAGAGAAAAATCAAAGTTTTTGAAAAATTCAGTCGAATTCCTGGGATTTGTGGTTTCGGAAAACGGGATCAAAACTTGTCCCGACAAAATCCGTGACATAATTGATTATAAAATGCCAACAACACTTAGAGGGTTAAGACCGTTTCTTGAACTGGCAGGTTATTATCGCCGATTCATCAAGGACCATGAAAGTATTACTAAAGCACTTTCGAGGTACTTGCGTGGGGAAAACGGTCATGTGAATGCGAAAAGCTCACAAAACACTTCCTTGGAGCTAGACGAAAATGCTGTTAGAGCGTTTAACAGAGTTAAAAAAATTCTGGCATCAGAAGATGTACTTTTGCTCCAACCTGACTACGCAAAATCCTTTGAGCTCACTACCGACGCGTCTTGTACGGCAATAGGAGCCGTCTTGTCGCAAAACGGAAGGCCCATAAACATGGTTTCACGGACTCTTTCGAGAGCGGAAGAAAATTACGCTACTAATGAGCGTGAACTTTTTGCCATAGTTTTGCCACTCCAGAAAGTTCGCAACTATCTCTATGGGCCAAAAATATTAAAATCTATACAGACCACCAACCCCTTTCCTTTTCCCTTTCGGAACGCAACCCAAACACCAAAATCCGCCGTTGGAGAGCCTTCATTGAGGAGTTCTCGCCTACATTTTTTTATAAGCCAGGGAAGAAAAACACTGTAGCAGATGCGCTTTATAGGCAGTACGCGAATCTTCTGACTGGCGAGAATCTAAATTGTATTGTAAACACAGATAGGGCCGAGAACAGATCCGTAACTGACACAGCCTCAGAGGGGCAAGATACTACTTATAACGGCTTCGGAGGGCACTATTCACAGTGAACGATCGCTAACCAACGCTATTCGATCAGCATGCAACCCCGTTAACTGCTTCAAAAGTCAAATAATCCTAAATGAAAAGAAAATAGTAAATTTTTAGTTTTATACTATGTGGATAGTAATAATATAATAATAATAAAATCATATTAGCTTGTGAAAAATTCAATTCAAGCTTTAATTGAAAACTAACAGTATAAACTCTTTTTTTTAAAAAACTCTTTTCTAGTTTATTGTATCTCTTTAAGTTGTAAAGACTAACAATAAGTTATAAACTCTTATTTCTAATTAAAAAAAAAACTATTACAAATTATAAATTTATATACAAATTGGTATATGTATTATAATAAGTAATTCAAAGCTATACGGGACCAGTGGCGGATACAAGGGGGGGGGGCTATGGGGGCTGAAGCCCCACCTGAGAGCCGCCAAAAAATATTTCGATTCAAGAACGTTTCAGAAAAATAATTGAGAGCAATCGAAAACGACTAGGTTCAATTGACAAAACCTATTTTGCTCTCACAATAATTTATCACTACGTGGTGTCAGGATTCGGATCACAGGAATTCGGAAGAAAAACAGTATCAAGTTCTTTCAGATCGAGGAGTTTTGTGACCATTACTTGCATTTCGTATAGATGCCGGTGATCATGACTTAAAATTTCATACAGACACAGCGCCCAAAAATTGTGCTTTAATCAGTAAAACCATACAAAATGATATTATTGATGTTATTGGTTGTCGAATACGATCAAAGATTGTTTCAAAAATTAAAAACCCAAATTTTGTACAATTTTATGCGATGGGACAACTGATGCCAGTAAAAAAGAATTACATACTAACTGCATGCATTTATTACGTGGACTTAGAAGAATGCATCCTATTAGAACAATTTTTGGGATTCACTCACATTAAATCGACTGAGGCATATACTATTAAATGAGCAATGATAAGTGAATTGACTTCATTGGATTTGTCTGTTAAAAACTTGCGTGGTCAAGGCTATGATGGAGGATCGAACATGGCTAGAAAAATCAACGGAGTTGAGGTTTTAACATCTGAAGTTCAACCCTTAGCATTTTACACTTATTGTTTCATTCACTCTCTGAATTTGTGCTGAGGCAAATCATAAGATATTTCTGAAACATGCTAGGCACAGTTTCATCAGTGTCAAATTTGTTCTCGAAAAGAGTACAACTATTGAAGATAAAATTTCCAAACGGAGTCCACAAACAAAAAACATCGTCTAAAAACGTTGTGTGCGACTAGATGGGTAGAATGGCATGAATGTGTTGATACTTTCAGCCAATTGTTGCTGTTTATCTCTGAAACATAACCAAATTTTAAGCAAAGCAAGGACACCGAAATTTCTTCAAAAGCGGTTCAAATGTCAGCTTCGATAGCATATTCTGAAAATTGTTAATGCTTCTATATTGTCGCAAAGATCCGACACGAATAATTTCTTCAGCCTGTACTCATGTCGAGCAAATTATCAACCGATTTTCACAAATGCGAAAAGATCTAAGGTCATTTGATGATATTTTTAATGAAGCATCTACAATCGCTTTGGCCACAATAAAAATGATCGAGCCAACCCTTTTGTTTTGACTATTCCAAGATGTGATCTATGCAATTCATGAAGTAATTGAGTACGAAGTTTTTCTGGAACAACTATTCTATATCCCCAAAGGATACAGTCGTACTCTACTGTGAGCTCTAAGTTTTTGTTTCGAAAAGTATCAAATATAGTTTCTGTTAGGTTAGCAAGCGTACCAGTTTGAATTGCTCTACTAACTCTGGAGAGAATTTTATCCCTTCTAGTTTTCCTAGCTATATCTTTGAAGTCTAAGTGTAAATGATTATCTGATTCTATAAAATTACTTTCTTCCATATCTTCGATTTGCAAATGTTGAGGCATTCTTGAAATATTATCCCCTTCATTTTGCACACCCTTTACATATTGAATTGAATAATCAAACCCAGATAGGATGAAAGCCCACCTTTGAATACGTGCGGCTGCCATAAGAGGTATGCCTTTGTTCTCCCCAAAAATTGTCAGCTTCACTACACTAAAAATTATTGCTAGTGCTTCCTTCTCAAAAGTACTATAGTTTTTTTCTGATTTTGATAATATTCGTGACACAAACGCAATTGGTTTAACTAAACCGTCTGGAAATCTATGAGATAAAACTCCCGCAACTGCATTGTTACTTGCATCTGTGCATAATATAATCGGTAAATCAGGATTAAAATGTGCTAACACCTGATCAGATTTAATTTCCGTTTTTATTAAGTCATAAGCTTCACTACATTTAGAAGACCAATAAAATTTTACATCTTTTTGTAATAGTTTGTACAAAGGACTTACAATTTCAGCAAAGTCCTTTATAAACTTGGAATAATAATTTGCCATTCCAAGGTATGCCCTTAGTTCCGAAATGTCACTTGGAACAGGTACTTTTAACACATTATTAATGCGTTCATCATTCTTACTGAGTCCATTTCTATCAACATTTTGAACATTTTGGTTCAGTCTAAGGTCTGCTGATTTAAGTCTATTCAACACCGTTTTGAGATTGTTAATGTGCTCTTGCATGTTTGCACCAGTGACTGTTATGTCATCTTGATATACGACAACATGTTTTATATCACGTAGAAGATTTTCCATGGTTTTCTGAAATATGGCTGCTGCCGGTTTGATTCCAAATGGAAGTCGCTTAATTTTAAAAGTTCCAATATGTGTGCTCCATGTACAAAGACGTTGTGACTGTTGACTAATTGGTTGTATGCGCATGACATATCTAACTTGCTGTAAAGCTCACCTCCCTGTAATGCGGCAAAAATTTCGTCTATTCTAGGTAACGGGTATTTAAAATCAACAATATATTTATTAAGTGCACAAATGCGAATGTCACCATTTGGCTTTAAAATTGGAACTAGGGGAGTACCCCAATCCGAATGATCAACTAACTAAAACGTCAACGTCAACTAAGTTTCGTAATTGATCTTCTATTTTTGTTTTCCACGCAAGCGGTACCGGACGCGGTTTGAAAAAAGGGCTTTGCATTTGTATCGATTGCTAATGAAACTTCACCTATTTTATACTTGCCTAAATTTTTATTAAAAATTTCAGAAATTCTTCTTTTATTTGCTCAACAAGAGTATTTGGTTTAATTTCGATTTGTTTATTAAAAACATAATTTTTTATAAATAATAAATATAATTTTTATAAAAACTTTATTCCATATAAATTGTAAAACATCTTGTTTTTTAAAAATCCAAATTTTGCAAAAAAAAAATATAAGGCCTTAATATTGATCACTAAATCTTCACAGTTATGCAAAAAAAAGTTTAAGTTTAATAAATTGGTTTTTTCTGTGCCCACTTGAGAAAACTTTACTCAGTAGCTAAATTCGAAGCTTAATGGTGGATTGTATATTTTTATGTTTGTGGTGTCCGAGCCACACAGCTTCCAGGGCTATTTATATATATAAATTTTTCAATATATTGAGATGTGTGTGTTCACATGGCCTGAGTGAGTATGATAAGAACGTGCGAAAAAATTATAAAAAATAAGCATAATTTTTCCACTTTCACCATTTTTGCAATGAGCTTTTAACTTGATTTAAATCTTCAAGCTTAATAGCTAAGAAGGTTAATAGCTGTAGTAGCTAAGCCCAATTATTATTATTATAGTTTCCTTAGAATTTTATAAATGAGTCATAAATTTTCATTCGAAATCTTTCTATGAATTATTTTTTGATAAGAGCTTTGTCCCGAGTAAAAATTCCTATCAGACAAGCCCTACCATAGTCAGCTCCGGAATTGGCTAGAAATGGCGGACTATATGTGAATCTTATCCGTATGTAACCATATTAAATCCCTATCTGGGAAAGTCTTGTAAAATTTCGTCCTTATCAGTTTTGCCAAATCATTAATGGACCTGGACGATTCTGGAGAGCTGGCAAGCCTCATGTATGCCTTTTTATGGAACGCCGAACCTATAGCCAAGCCCTGAAGAGCTTAGCCAAATCAAGAACCATACACGCTGGTTAGATAAGGAGAAGGTGTAGTTGAACTTATTTTCGGCTTAATGATGTAGACTCCGTAAAATCCTATAAGGCTCTGATCATCTTAGGTAGATTAGATGTTTTGGTAAAATTAGAAATTAGAAAAATTTTTATATTTCTTGTCCAACCTGTGTCAAGCAACATGTTAACCTGATAAATTATTTTAGGGTAGTCTATTTAATTAAAAAGAAAATTATGTCGTATCCCCTGTGGTTTTAACCTGGATATTCCCTGTTATTACAATTGTTACATGCGTAGTTGAACGACATAAGCCAACATATTGTAATTTTTTCTCTAGCTAAAAGTTATTACCAATTCCCAGTTCTGTTTTTACACAGATTTGATTTAACACGGTCTGGAAAAAAATTGATTTCATATTTACACGATTTCCTTCAATTTAGCACGACTAAAAAAAGCTACTTGATTGAAAATTTAAAGAAAAAACTTTTCAGTTCATTTCATTTATTTAAGTCTATGGATAAGAAAAACTTACTGACTATCAAAAAACTATACAAAATGAGTTACTTATAAATTAATTACAGGATAATATTACATAACATTTTCTTAAATACATCTTTTACATAGAATAATCTAAAGAACTTACAGCAAATAAGTTATTAAAATAAAGCAAAGCCCTAGTTATTGGCTCATTTAACACTTAGCGGCACCATGGGGTCGTGAACGACCCCACAGAAATTTTGAAATCACTTTACGAACTAATAAATACTCAAGTTTAGCCGCATGTGCTGCAATATCCCTGAGAATCTTTGAATTTCGTTAAGTAGAATCATCCCAACACTCTTTCACAGTTATGAAGCCTGGAATTGAAAATTCGCTTTTTATAATTTTTTTTTTTTAACGTGGGGTCGTGAAAGACCCCAATGTGCTGGATTGTTATAAAATTGAAGTGGTGTCGCTAAGGGTTAAGGCATAATTGGTCTTATGATATTTAACAAAAAAGAAATTTGAAAAACGTAATTGCCTAAGAGGCAGATTAAATTTAATTTTTTGTGGGAGTGAAACACAGTCTATATTGCCACGAATGAGATCATATACAAACATTAGAGATATTGTATATTTTCAAGAGACTTCAAAATTATCAGCTGACAACACGCACTATAAAGAGGGATTGGGTCAGTAAAATTAAGAGACCTTAATGCAAATTTCTTCTGAATTCGTTCTAAACGTAACGAATTTACAGCATAGTAAGGATTCCAAATGAAAGCCACATATTTAAGTCTGGACCTCACAAACGAAGTATATAATACTTTTAATGTATACGGATCATCAAAATCAGAGCTATCCTTTTTAAAAACGATAGTAAGGCGTATGCTTTGGGAATAATGAAATTTAGGTGATCATTAAAGGTAAAACTACAATCAAAGAAAACACCAGAATTTCCCAGAATTTAGAAAAACCCCATTAATATGGTTAGTCGATAGAAGCTGATTATTAGATTTTGAGAATGAAATATATGAGCAATTGCGAATATTTAAATTCAGACGGTTTCGTTTAAACTAATCAAGGGCATTATCTAACTCACTTTGTAACAGAACTACATCTAGACTAAAGCGAATGACATTATAAATTTTCAGGTCATCCGCATATAGCAAAAATTTAGCATGTGAAAAGAAATTAAATATATTAATATATAAAATGAAAAATAAGGGACCAGGGATGCTACCCTGAGGCACTCCAGAACAAGCAATAAAACGTCTCGACCTGAGATCATTAATTTCCGCAAATGATACCCTACTACTCAAGTATGATTTAATCCAGTTAAGAAGTGAACTGGAGTGAAAACTCATTTTGGAAAGTTCCGCTAGTAAAATCTTGTGAGAAACTTTATCAAATGCTATGGTTATGTCCGTTTAAATTGTATCCACCTGAAAACCCATTTCAAAGGCTGAAATACAATAATTAGTAAAAACAGCAAGGTTAGAGACCGTAGAACGATCAGAAACAAAACCGTGTTGAAAAGGGGTAATAAACTTTTTAACTGCAAAACAGATTTTATCCTTGACGAGATTTTCAAAAAGCTTAGAGAAAGTAGAAAGTTTTGAAATGGGCCTATAATTGCAAACATCATTTTTTGAACCCCTTTTGAAAATGGGAGTGATGGAAGCAACTTTCCATTTATCTATTAAAAAACCCATTTTCAAAAGAAATGTTATGGGTACAATAACAGAGGGACATTTTTTCAAAATCAAAGGGCATAAGCCATCAATGTCTGTTTTAGTAGAATTTTTAAGACTTAAGATTCCTTTAAAGACATCGTCTTCAGATAAGGATAGAGATCCAAAAACAGTAAACGACTCAATATTGCTAACGATAATGGAATCATTGCAATCCAAATCCGGTTCAAAGTTAGACTTAAAGAAGTCAGCAAACAAATTGACTGAATTCTCAACACAGGAAGAATTTTTGTTACCCCAGAAAACCTCAGACGGAACATCTGCAACACTTTTCTTTGACTTAACATATTGCCAAAAAGATTTCGGACTATCTCTAATATTAGATTCAATGCTTAAAATATATTTTTAATAAAGAAATTTGTCTAAAACACTTAACTCCCTTGAAAATTGTTCATATTTAGCCTTATATTCCAGATTTTTCGTGGCGATATATAGTTTTGCAAACTTATTTCTTAGTTTTTTAGTTTTTTCAAGCCTTTAGTATACCACGGAAGTTTGTGGATTTTTTTTTAGGAATATATGGGATATTATTTTTACAGTTTAAATGAACTTTATCCAAAAAGATATTAAAACAAGCCGAAACGTCATTATTGTCAAACAACATATTCCAATCTCTTTAATATCACTCGTAGGAATCTTCAAAAATTCATACAACTTAATCAGAGCTTGAAATAAACTTTTATAAAAGTTTTTTTTTTGGTAAAAGTAAACTTTAAACTTTTATTTTTGTGAAATAAAAGTAAAAGTTTCCTTAAAACTTTTATATCCGAAAATAAAAGTAAAAGTTTTTTTTAACTTTTATTTCAAAAAGTCAAAAAAAACTTTAAAAAGTTTTTTTTGACTTTTATTAATAAAAGTTTTTTTTAAAAGTTTTTTTTAACTTATATTTTTAACAGTCACATGCAAAGAGTTTTTTTTGACTTTTATTTTTCAAAAGGCGAAAATAAAAGTTTTTTTGTATGAAAGTACGAGGAAAATCCAAAAAAATATCTTGGATCACTAAGCAAAAAATTTCAAAGGAGAAAACTTAGGATTATTGATAATAAAGTCCAAAGGAAAATACTTAAGATGCTTCTGAAAAGAAAGAAATTTATGATAATTATGCACTTATAATTTTTAGAAAAATTGTGCTTAACGCATCAATGGGAAAAGGCCGAAAATGGATTTTGGGAGTACAGGAGAGGTTCCTGACCCTCCAAAGAGGTGTTTTGGACCCATATTTCGAAAAAAATTGTATTGCACGAATCGATGGGAAAAGGCTGAAAATGGATTTTGGAAGTGACTAGTGAGGTCCCCGACCCTCCTAAATGGGATTTTTGGACCCATTTATCGAAAAAAAATTTATTGCACGAATCGATGGGAAAAGGCCGAAAATGGATTTTGGAAGTGACAAGTGAGGTCCCCGACCCTCCTAAATGGGATTTTTGGACCCATTTATCGAAAAAAATTTACTGCACGAATCGATGGGAAAAGGCCGAAAATGGATTTTGGAAGTGACAAGTGAGGTCCCCGACCCTCCTAAATGGGATTTTTGGACCAATTTTTGGAAAAAAATTTTATTGCACGAATCGATGGGAAAAGGCCGAAAATGGATTTTGGAAGTGACAAGAGAGGTCCCCGACCTTCCTAAATGGGATTTTTGGACCCATTTTTCGAAAAAAATTTTATTGCACGAATCGATGGGAAAAGGCCGAAAATGGATTTTGGAAGTGACAAGTGAGGTCCCCGACCTTCCTAAATGGAATTTTTAAACCCATTTTTCGAAAAAAATTTTATTGCACGAATCGATGGGAAAAGGCCGAAAATGGATTTTGGAAGTGACAAGTGAGGTCCCCGACCTTCCTAAATGGGATTTTTGGACCCATTTTTCGAAAAAAATTTTATTGCACGAATCGATGGGAAAAGGCCGAAAATGGATTTTGGAAGTGCCAAGTGAGTTCCCCGACCTTCCTAATTGTGATTTTTGGACCCATTGTCACTTGTCACTTCCAAAATCCATTTTCGGCCTTTTCCCATCGATTCGTGCAATAAAATTTTTTTCGAAAAATGGGTCCAAAAATCCCATTTAGGAAGGTCGGGGACCTCACTTGTCACTTCCAAAATCCATTTTCGGCCTTTTCCCATCGATTCGTGCAATACAATTTTTTTCGAAAAATGGGTCCAAAAATCCCATTTAGGAAGGTCGGGGACCTCACTTGTCACTTCCAAAATCCATTTTCGGCCTTTTCCCATCGATTCGTGCAATAAAATTTTTTTCGAAAAATTGGTCCAAAAATCCCATTTAGGAGGGTCGGGGACCTCACTTGTCACTTCCAAAATCCATTTTCGGCCTTTTCCCATCGATTCGTGCAATAAATTTTTTTTCGATAAATGGGTCCAAAAATCCCATTTAGGAGGGTCGGGGACCTTACTTGTCACTTCCAAAATCCATTTTCGGCCTTTTCCCATCGATTCGTGCAATACAATTTTTTTCGAAATATGGGTCCAAAACACCTCTTTGGAGGGTCAGGAACCTCCCCTGTACTCCCAAAATTCATTTTCGGCCTTTTCCCATTGATGCGTTAAGCACAATTTTTCTAAAAATTATAAGTGCATAATTATCATAAATTTCTTTCTTTTCAGAAGCATCTTAAGTATTTTCCTTTGGACTTTATTATCAATAATCCTAAGTTTTCTCCTTTGAAATTTTTTGCTTAGTGATCCAAGATATTTTTATGGATTTTCCTCGTTCTTTCATACAAAAAAAACTTTTATTTTCGCCTTTTGAAAAATAAAAGTCAAAAAAAACTCTTTGCATGTGACTGTTAAAAATATAAGTTAAAAAAAACTTTTAAAAAAAACTTTTATTAATAAAAGTCAAAAAAAAACTCTTATGAAAAAGTTTTTTATAAAAGTTTTTTGAAAAAACTTTTATGTAAAAACTTTTTGAAAAAGTTTTTTGGAAAAACTTTTATTCAATAAAAGTTTTTGAAGAAAGTTTATAAAAACTTTTATAACAAAAAAGTTTTAAGAAACTTTTATTTTGAAAACTTTTTGAATAAAAGTATAAAAGTATCAAGGTCTGAACTTAATTTCTAAAGTCAAAGGTATGTTATGCGGCGATAGCGGAAATAAACATTCAAGCAAATCAAAATTGATATTTTCCGAGACAAATACTAAATCAAGGATTCTATCCAGTTTATTTTTGAAAGAATTTACTTAAGCTAAAGCGATACTTAAAAAGGAATCAATTAAATAAATTTCTTGTTCAGAATTTACATTTGACGGTGTCAGGAAAATATCATTTGACAAATAAGGCCAACAAACTGCATTTAGGTCAAAATCACCAACATGAGCGCGGTATAATTAAAAAGAGCTATTAGGTGGTATGTAAGAAGTGCATACTAATAACGAACCCGAACCTCCGTCAATGGAAATGCAAATCTGATCAAGCAAAGAATCCATATTTTGAAGCAACAGACAAAGAGTGCGAAAGATCAACATCAGCTGTTGTAACTTCAGACACACAGCAAGCAGCATCAGCACTAACACAATTAGCAGCCACTGAAGAAGCAAGAGCGCCAGCGAGTGCAAATAGCATTCTGCATAAGCAAATTATTTATGACAGGATTAAGGGCCAACTAAACCATGCAAGAGCAAGCGTAACCTACTGTCAAATTCGCACGAAAAGTCTTTCAAGTGCTTAACAAACTCAGAGTAGACTTTTTAGTGGCTATGTTGTACTTCGTTGAACGTAAGAAACGATGTAGCCATAGTTGCAAAACTATGGAATATTTCCACAATTGCATAAATTGTATTTCTTATATTTCCTAAATAAATGGAGTTCATTCACAAAATGTTATCGAATGACATTAATTAAGATACTAAAGACAATATACATGCAAATCTATGAACATTTTATAAATTTAAAAAAATATAAAGTAAAATAGCTAATTTTTTACTATTCGTGCAGTTTGTGGGGAAAAGTATTGGCAAATGCAGATCGTGGCATCACTGAATTGTCAATCAAATTGTTGTATGTATTGTGTGTGTATATTAAATTGAATATTTGTGCAACTGCACTCCAAGCTCTTTCCTTTACATTTCGATTACATTAAAAAGCGTCAATTTTAATGTATATTCTTTTTTCCACATTTTCCATTAATTTCAAAATAAATGGACTTTCCACTTCTGGCCCCATTGCAAACAATTATATCGAAGAACAAAAAATAAAACAATGGAAATTCAAAAACAACGAGTAAACTGCGGCCTGTGTGACACATTTTCTGTGCCATCTCCACAAGTGAACGCAGTCGACACGTGACGCAGTACTGCGCTACGTTTCAATCCGCGCGCTTTCCTTAAAATACTTAGCTTACAAAAACTGCCCTGCCTACGCTGCTTTGCTGCGTCTTCAATGTGCGCTGGGCCTTACTGTTGTCACAAAGTTGCCATAACATGAATCATTTTTGATGTCTTGCCCGGCAATGCGTTGACGCCAAAGCTGAACTTCATTTATCCACATGTCACGTGAACTATCATGCAAAATTGAAATATATGGCGCGAATAGATTTGTGCATGAATTTTCATTGAAGTTGATTTTATTGATGCCGGAGCTATGCTTAGACGCGTATTGAAAAAACGCTCGTGCAACTTTTCTTAGCGACGCACAGTAGTCCTAAATCCTGTTTTTTGGTTCTAAAATAGCAAGAGAGCGCAAATCTTATCAAAAATAAAAAACTCGGGCTCCGACGATTTAATATCTTTTTAAGTCTCTCATTTAAAAAAAAAATTGCTGTGTCTTTTTGATTTTTCATTCAAATGCCAATAAAAACCTATGTGCGAAAATTCCCAATGGGGGGGTTTGAACCCCCCCCCCAGCATTGCGCATGCGCCTGCCTCAATCGATCCTCATAAGGAGGAAGGTTTAAGAGGTCAGTCCAATTTAAGCCTTTGAGAGCAAACCGAACAAAATTTTTTTGAATTCTTTCTACTCTATCTATATTTATATTATAGCTAGCTGTCCCGGCAGACGTTGTTCTGCCCCTTTCGATGTGTGGCGCGATGTTGTATGAACGCATGCGATGGAATGTAAGATCGAAACAGCCCATTTTCCCAATGAAACTAACTTTTGTCTGTAATCTACTATAATAATGCATAGTCTCTACATTAAAAAGTTGACTTGAGATTTTTATTGACCCCTCTTCCCCCTTGGTGAGATTTGTTGAGATTTTGACTCACGCAATTTATAGACGTCCCCTTTATGTACCCAGTCCCATTCATCTACGTCCAGTAGTTGGTGCTATATGATGAATTTGATTTTGAAGGGCGTGTCATCGCCCATTTTTTAAACCAAACTTTGTAAAAACCATCCATAGGCCACAATTATGAAATCTTCATGTAAATTATATTTAAAAAGTTATTTTGTATAAGGGTCACCCAAATTTTTGCACCCTAAATAATATGTGTAGGGCCTAAGGTGTGCCTCTTAATATAAAAGCCATGTGGTGTAAGTTCCATGAGAATCGAATATGCGGTCTTGGAAAAACTAATATTTTAAAAATGTTTTTGTATTAGGGCCAACCTAAATATGCACCTTTAATTTAAGTCTTATAGCCTACTTATGCCTCTTAATATAAAAGGCACGTGCTGCAAATTCCATGTGGTGTTAATATGATGTGAGTCGATTTACCGGACTTAGTGAAAATTCTATTTTAAAAATATTTTTGTTCGTGGGCCACCCTAAATATGCACCCTTAAAAAAAGTTTTATATTCTATGATCGATCGTAACATACTGTAAAATTTTCAACAAAATCGACCGGATAGTTTCCGCGTCCATAAAAAAACAAACAGATAGACGGACAGGCAAAAACTAAATTTCATAAAAACAACAAATTGCAATTTAACTGTAAAAAGCAATGTGCACTTTTTTTCAAAAATTTATTAACATCGTACTCTCTCATCAAAAGTAAAAAAAAAACTTAAGGAGAGTTGTTCTTTGAACTTCGAAGCTAAATACAAACGGTACAAGTGAAAACAAAAAAACACACAAAGAATTCAAGAAGAAGCATAAGCATAGGCAACGACAACTCGAACGACAATTACTGTGTGAGGTTTTGCAAAAACTCAATCCTAAAAAATAGCATTTTTAACTTAAAAAAATCATTGAAATAAGTATACAATAACCTTTTTTAGTGCAAATATGTTGTTTTAAAACATAAATTATTAAAATCGGTTCAGAATATTTTGCGGTTTGGCGTTACAAACTATTTCCATATAAGCAATTTTATATAAATAGTATAGAAGATATGGCTAGCGTACTTACTCTAAGTGAGGACGCACAATTGTGTTATATAAAGTTACAGTTACTAAAGGGCTATTAAATTATTTTGCCCACCGTCTTATAAATCCAAGTAATGACGAAGACTTCTTACGGATAATGTTAATGTGTTCATTAAATGTCAATTTTGCATCAACATGTATACCAAGTAGGGCTGCGACATCGACATCGAAGTTTTTGAAACATCGATTTTTTACCAAAACATCGTGTGATTTTAACATCGATGTTCAGTATCCGATGTTTTCACACAATCGATTTTAATGACCCGATGTTGACATCGATGTTCGCTTCAATTTTTTTTACTCGCCAATCAAAACATGCTAAAAATTTTTTTCATATTCTTAGCATTAACAATATGTTTTATACTTCCCACAGTCTGATGGCAGCACAGGCTGCCATCCGTTTACCTAGCAGGTCAAGAGGAACGAGATTAAAGAGGACCTCCAAGGCGTCAGTCGGTGTAGTCCTCAGTGCACCACTGACACACATGGAAGCTGCCCTTTGAATCCTTTGCAATTTTTTAATAGGTGACCTTGTCTAAGACAGGCCACCATACCACAAAGCCATATAAAAGAATCGGTCGAATGACCGCTGTGTAAAGCCAGTGAACAAAACGAGGTTATAGCCCCCATCTTCTACCTACCGCTTTTTACAAGAGTATAGGGCTGCAGTTGCTTTCCTAATTCTTTCTTCAAAGTTAATTTTCCAACTTAATTTCCTATTCAATACCAGACCAAGATACCTTGCACTATATTTAAACGTTAGTCTAGTGCCATTTAGCGAAGGTGATACTAAAATTGGAAGTTTGTTATTCCTAGTGAAGAGTACTAGTTCAGTTTTGTTTGGATTTACATCTAAACCAGCCTCATCTGCCCATGAGACGAGTATATTTAAGGCATCCTGAAGAATTTCACACAGTGTGTTTGGAAATTTGCCAAATGCAATTAATGCAACATCATCTGCATAGGCGACACCTTACAGCCATGCCTTTTAAGTGACATGAGCATCTTATTTACTTCCAGATTCCACAGTAGAGGAGATAGTACACCACTCTGCGGCGTTCCTCTGCAAACGAACCTATTCATGAAATTTAATGAATATATCTGCATGTGTAATATGCGGTACACGAATATGCATTAGTTTCGTCTTCACAGCATTAATTAAAAGACTATTATCATGACACCATTTTCCGATCACATTAAGCTTTCCTTGCATTATTTCTACAGCTGTATTTAAGTCGCAGTGTGACACTACAATGGCTGTATCATCGGCATAGGCGTATACAGCGCAGTTTTTAATATTTTTTTTTATCATTTTGTTAGTGTATAATATATATAAAAGGGGTCCAAGTTTTGAGTCTTGTGGAACACCATGAGTCAGTTCTGTTTCTTTGCTTAAATTTTGGTCGATTCTGACTCGATATGATCTGAGGTGTAAGTTACTTCTGAACCATTTAATACAGTTTCCGCGAATTCCAATCTTTTCCATTGATTGAAGCAACTGTGCATGCGATAGCGTATCGAAAGCCTTACTGGAATCAATGTATAAAACTAGATTGTAGTTTTGAATGCCAAGATTTTTATTCAGATCGTTAGCGAAGTTACCTAGGAGCTGATTTATATTTTGCCTTCCTGAAATCCAAATTGATTAGGTTCAATTATTTTATATTTTTTTATATAATCTTTTAATCTTCTGCCAACAATTTATTCTAGTACCTTTTCAATTATTGGAAGAATAGCGATAGGCCGATAGTTTTTGGGATCCGATTTCACGCCAGTTTTATAAATTGGGCGGATAATAGATGTTTTAAAAATTTCGGTACTTTTGATTGGTTTATTAATTTAATAATCACAGGGGCAATCACTGTCATTGTCCTTTAGATCTTTCGGTCGGATTCCATCATATCCCGGTCCTTTTTTGTCATTTATTTCTCTTATAATAGAAAATATCTCGGTTTTACTGGCTTCTGTCAAGTATATTGAATTTGATGAACATGTTTCTTCTGCTTTCAACGTTTTAATGTCACAATTATGTATTGTACTATTACAACGCTTCCTTGTTTTCATTGTAGAAATTTATATTTATTACTTCTTCTTAGCTTGTACTTTTCTTTCCTAAAATCTCATTTATAGTTTCCTGTATCTGTGTTCAGAAAATTTGTTTTGCTTATATTCGTTTTTAACTTTCTCAATCAGTTTATTTACCATATTTCTAATTCTCTTGTATTCGGTTTCTCTTTGTATATCGGTTGGTTTTGAACAGTATTTCTTATATAGTTTATCTCGCTGATAGGCGGAGAGCCGGCTGTAGAAAAGTCGAGTGTATAAGATTACAGGATGAGATGTATGCCAAATGATAGAGCTCAATGAGCCTAAATAGAATGTCTAGGGTTGCCTTGCCAAAGCCTGTCCCGATGGCCGAAAATGCCCGAATTTTAGCCAATTTTGTTGTTCTAATTAAAACTGTAGTACATAACAGCTTGAAATGTATGCCAAATGATAGAACTCAAAGAGGCCTAAATATAGTACCTGGGATTGTATTGTTGAATCCTGTCCCAAACATGGGTTTTCACCGGTTTTTTGGGTCAATTTTCATTAATGAAGATAACAGCTTAAAATTCGTGCCAAATGATAGAGATCGAACAGCCTAAATAGAATATATAGGGTTGCCTTGTCGAATCATGTCCTAAACATTATTTGACACCCGTTTTTGGGGTCAACTTTTCTTAAATGATTGGCAACTCATGTTTGGGACAGGATTCTACAAGGCAACCCTATATATTCTATTAAGGCTCTTGATATCTATCATTTGGCACAAATTTCAAGCTGTTATCTTCATTAATGAAAATTGACCTAAAAAACCGGTGAAAACCCATGTTTGGGACAGGATTCAACAATACAATCCCAGGTACTATATTTAGGCCTCTTCGAGTTCTATCATTTGGCATTCATTTCGAGCTGTTATGTACTACAGTTTTAATTAGAACAATAAAATTGGCTAAAATTTGGGCATTTTCGGCCATCGGGACAGGCTTTGGCAAGGCAACCCTAGATATTCTATTAAGGCTCGTCGAGCTCTATCATTTGGCATGCATCCCATCCTGTAATCTTATACACTCGACTTTTCTACAGCCGGCTCTTGGACTATGATCGCAACCTAGCTTTATATCATCATTCATCCATTCATTTGTTTTTCGTCGGTGTTGACTTTTCTTGTAGTATTTAAACTTGAGTTTTCATAAATATTTTCAAATGCGGTTTGAATTTTGTCGTAGAGTTGATCTACCTCTGTTTCAGTAAGCATTGCATTCTAATTTGTGTTAGTTATGTGTTCATTTACCCTACGACTATTTATTGTTTTTTGTTGTTGTTCTTTCTTGCATTGTTTGAGACTTCTGTTATCATAAGAGAGTCCACATACTAGTGTGTAGTGATCAGAAATATCTGTTTTTACTACTGCTGCTAAAATTTCGCAATCTTTGCTCTTAACAAAAATATGATCAATACTAGTACTAGTTCCTCTCTTTATGTCAACTCGTGTATTTTCATTTATTGCTGTCTGCATGCCGTATGACGCTAACATATTTAAATACATATTGGTTTGTTAGACTAGTGTCTATGCGTTGAAGGTCTATATTCATATCACCTACTATCATCACATTTTCGTTTTTACGCATTTTGTTGAGAATATTCTCTAACTCAACAATAAAAGTTTGAGCATTGAGTTGCGGCGGGCATGCAATGTAAGCTGTGAGTTAGTTTTGGTTAGGTTTATTCACAGTGTTTCAAATGAGAGGGTTTCATTTGCGACGCAACAATAATTAATTTTTTCTCTTACAAAGACGGCTATTCCTCCTCCTTTTCGATTCTATCTATTTAAAAATACTGTGTTGAATCCTCTCATGGTAAATAAACAATTCTTTTCATTCAATTCATTTCGTTATATTGGTTTCTACGAGTATTACAATATCTACATTATCAATCAAATTGTGTATTACTGCTCTAAAATTAGTGAAATGTTTTCTTAAAGATCTGATGTTCAAATACTTAAATGCATGATATTTCATATTTTCTTAGTTCTTAAACGTTAATTGCATTGAAGCTTGAATACAAGTAAGTTTTAATTAAATTCATTGAAAGTTTTAGAATCTAGTTCAAGTTATTTATATACCTAATATTTCAAATTTTGAGATTTCATAAGAAATACCCATATATTTAATTTTGTATTCGTCGGCCACTTTTTGCGTTTCAGACAAAAGCGATTCTAAAAGTCGTTCGTCATTAACGAATGCAAAATTAGTATTAGAAATGTGTTTTCCCTTGTGAAGAATTTTAATTGATATTTCAAGCCTGTTTTTATTCTCACAAGATAAACTACATGTCATTAATGGAATTCCTGCATATTCTAAATTATTTATAGCTTCTATTACATATGGTTGTACTTCTTGATTGACTTTATTTTGAATTTTTTTTGTTTAAGAATTTATTGCCTTGTTTGACATCGACCTCGTTACGATGAGTACTTTGTTTGTTTCGGTTGTAATGGTATTTTAATGTCGTCAAGTGTTATCCTTGAAAGCTCGTCCGCCACGACATTATCTTTACATTTGACATGTTCTATAGTAAACGAATGTTCCTCTAAATCGAGTCTAATTCACGTTAAGTGTGAGGATGGTTCTTTAAGTGAAAATAAATAGATTAAAGGTTTATGGTCGCTTCTTACTGTGAAATGAGTACCATACAAGTAAGGTTTAAATTGTTTAATCGCCCAATGAATAGCGATAAGCTCTTTCTCAATTGTAGCTTTATTTTGTTCTCTTTTTGTGAATGACTTTAATGCGTAGCATTTCGCATGCTAAATATTATTAATTTTTTGGCTTAAAACTGCTCCACAAGCTCTTTTTGACGCATCCACGGTTACTGTGAATTTTTCAGCGAAGTTTGGATACGCCGAAATCGGTGGAGATGACAAATGGGTCTTTAAAATAAATTTAGAATTTTTCCTCGTAAGTTTGTTTAACGGTTGGACAAGTTCCGCAAAATTTTGTATAAACCTTCGATAGTAATTTGAAAAAGCTCCGAAACGTTTCGTTTCATCTGAATTTCTTGGAATTGGATAATTTGTTACCGCCAAAAGCTTAGAATTATCTGGTAAAATACCTTTTTCAGTACATCGATGACCCAAGTAGATAACTTCATTTCGAAAAAACTGACATTTTTTCGGATTTAAGCTTAAATTTGTTTTTCGACATACTTCAAATACATTTCTTAAATTTTTTAAGTAATCGCTTCGACCAGGCACGATAATATCGTTTATCGTCTATTTAATCCGTAAGAAAGTACTTTATATTGATAAATTCCGGTATACTAAAAGAAGTCAGTGGGCTTGATTTTTTATTAAGTGGTATCTGATGGAAACCAGCATGTTGGTCAATAACTGAGAAAAATTTTGCGCTACCCAGGTTGTCGAGAATGTCGTCGATTCTTGGCAACGGAAATCGATCGGGTATTATTTTTTTGTTTATGGCTCTATAATCAATACAAAGACGATACTTATTTTTACCGTCGGTTGCTTTTTTTTATAAATAGAGTTGGACTAATATTATGCGAGAGTGAGGGTTCAATTGGGTCATTTTGCAATAACTCATGTATGTTTTCATTTATTATTTGTTTTTGTTTGTGTGGAATACGGTAATTTTTAATATAAACCGATTTGTTTGAGCTGTTTTGAATATGTTGTGCATAAAAATTATTAACTGTTGCTTTGTCTCCATCTACTGCAAAAATATCTGAAAATTCTCTACATAATTCTGTCATATTTTTATTGTAACGTGTCGAACATTGTTTTTCCAAAATATCTAACAATTTATCTGTCCTTTTTTGTCTTTTTCTGAATTTGTCTCAATTGAACAAACCTGAAACTCATGTAATTTTTTAATATTGTTGCTAAAATTGTTATTGATTCTTTGAAATGTGTCAGTTGTATTCAGAATTCTCACATATGGATTCTTTGGGTCCATTATTGATTATTACATGAAAACACCTGGTGTAGGCTCGATGGCTTCAAAGACCATAGGCTCATTGAAATCGATATTTGATACTAATATTTTTCGTATAATCTCGCATCTTAGTGGAATTATTATACTATTGGGTGTCATGCCTTCAAAAATGTTTATAAAGATCGGATTATCTGGCAATTTATTATTTCATTCGTATCTAGTTCATATTAATAGCAGAAATTTTAATTAACGATATGTCAGCTTGAGAATCAATTAAAAATGTATTTTGGGAAAATTTTGCAATATTAGTATTGACTGAAATGAAATCAGTTTGTTCTGCTTCTAAGGCGTAAATAGGAAAGCATTTTAGATGTTCGTCGCACTTCCAAACCCCGATGGAGATACTTGCGAATCTTGCAAATTAGTTGCAGCGCGCACATTACTGGTGTTGTTATATCTGGTGCTATTGTTCGAATAACCACCATCGCCACCACGGGTAAAACTACTACGATATGCATTGTTATTGTTTCGATTAGTATTTTGGTTTTGGTTATAAAAAACTCGTGAATTATTGTGGTCGAACACACCGATTTGAATTATTCTGATCATTTCGAAAAATATTTCTACCACCGCGGCCTTTTATAGAGCGAAAAGCGAGTACTTGATGCTCTGTGCGAGCTTTATCGATTTGAGTTACCATATTAGCTACAACTTCCTTAGAAGATTTGAAAGAAGTTGTTTCCAAAACAGATTTTATTAAATCCGATTGTGTATTTTTTCTGCATACATCAACTGACTTTTCGATTGCCATTTCATCGGCTTTAGCATATGAAATACCTTCTAAGACCAATGATCGACGAAAAGCATTTGACAATTGTTCCACACTATCTCCAAAGTCAACCTGATTTGCTGTTGTAAATCGCAATACCAACATTCGACCTTCAATAACTTTGGAACTATCATGTTTAATGTGAATTGGCAATTTCGTTATAATTTTCTCAACGGTTGCTTCATCTATAATAACTTCTCTAGCTCTTCCTTCAAGTTTCGTTTTAATAAACGCAACAAGAAAAGTTTGCAACTCATTGCTAATAGCTAAAGACTATGCTATTTTCTTTTTCTTTGAATTCTTTTGGCAAAAGTTGTGACGCTCCAATATCTCTTGAATCTATTGTTGTTATTATGCCTTCCACAATTGGATGTGCACAATGCAGTTTATTTAAACAATCTAAAAATTTATTTTGTACATACGCAAGTGAATCTGCGTACGATTTCTTATTTTCTTCAACCTCTTCTTTTTTATATTCTTTAAACGCGTAATGAAAAAATATGTTATACGCTTCAATTATTTGTCTGCGATAACTTTCTCGTGTTTCGGGAATTTCGCTTACATTCTTTTTCAAAATCAATTTAGATTTAACCCTAAACTTCTCTAGCTCTACTTGAAGTGACATTTAAAATTACGAAACACAAAAAAAAAAAAAAAATTTTGCATAAAAAGCCATGCAGTCCAGTCTGTGTAGTTGTTTCTTCGTGGAATCTGGGTACTTTTCACTGTTCCGTTATTTTCAACTACAGTTGATTTTGCTGATTCTGCTTCAATTTGCTGAGCTTCTCTTACGGTCTCTTGTGGGCAATGTTATGCGTGTACAGTTGTCTAACATCAGTTTTTTTTTAATGCCGATGCAGTTGTTTAATTTTTTTTTTTTTGTTTTTTATTTAAAAAAAAATAATTTTTAAACAATAAAAGATTTGCTTAGATCAATTAATTCAATCCAGTTTGTGTTTTTATTTAATTTTGTGTTTTTAGTTTTTCACTGTATTTTTAAATGTATAATAAAATTTGTTGAATATACGTTCATTGTATATGTTTTGCGAAATATTTTTTTTTCACACGTTGGCGCACTTTTAAGGTTTTTGCTTATGAAATTTTGTGCAAAAATCAGTATTAATTTTTAGTTTATATATATGTATAACATATGTAAATAACTTTCGCCACTAAACAGGTATGTCAATTTATGCCGTATTATTGAAACAACTTGTAGAACAACACCTTGCCGACATCGACAGAATTCTAAACAAATTGTATGCCGCAAACATGCGAGTCGCAAGAGAAAAATCAAAGTTTTTGAAAAATTCAGTCGAATTCCTGGGATTTGTGGTTTCGGAAAACGGGATCAAAACTTGTCCCGACAAAATCCGTGACATAATTGATTATAAAATGCCAACAACACTTAGAGGGTTAAGACCGTTTCTTGAACTGGCAGGTTATTATCGCCGATTCATCAAGGACCATGAAAGTATTACTAAAGCACTTTCGAGGTACTTGCGTGGGGAAAACGGTCATGTGAATGCGAAAAGCTCACAAAACACTTCCTTGGAGCTAGACGAAAATGCTGTTAGAGCGTTTAACAGAGTTAAAAAAATTCTGGCATCAGAAGATGTACTTTTGCTCCAACCTGACTACGCAAAATCCTTTGAGCTCACTACCGACGCGTCTTGTACGGCAATAGGAGCCGTCTTGTCGCAAAACGGAAGGCCCATAAACATGGTTTCACGGACTCTTTCGAGAGCGGAAGAAAATTACGCTACTAATGAGCGTGAACTTTTTGCCATAGTTTGGCCACTCCAGAAAGTTCGCAACTATCTCTATGGGCCAAAAATATTAAAATCTATACAGACCACCAACCCCTTTCCTTTTCCCTTTCGGAACGCAACCCAAACACCAAAATCCGCCGTTGGAGAGCCTTCATTGAGGAGTTCTCGCCTACATTTTTTTATAAGCCAGGGAAGAAAAACACTGTAGCAGATGCGCTTTATAGGCAGTACGCGAATCTTCTGACTGGCGAGAATCTAAATTGTATTGTAAACACAGATAGGGCCGAGAACAGATCCGTAACTGACACAGCCTCAGAGGGGCAAGATACTACTTATAACGGCTTCGGAGGGCACTATTCACAGTGAACGATCGCTAACCAACGCTATTCGATCAGCATGCAACCCCGTTAACTGCTTCAAAAGTCAAATAATCCTAAATGAAAAGAAAATAGTAAATTTTTAGTTTTATACTATGTGGATAGTAATAATATAATAATAATAAAATCATATTAGCTTGTGAAAAATTCAATTCAAGCTTTAATTGAAAACTAACAGTATAAACTCTTTTTTTTAAAAAACTCTTTTCTAGTTTATTGTATCTCTTTAAGTTGTAAAGACTAACAATAAGTTATAAACTCTTATTTCTAATTAAAAAAAAAACTATTACAAATTATAAATTTATATACAAATTGGTATATGTATTATAATAAGTAATTCAAAGCTATACGGGACCAGTGGCGGATACAAGGGGGGGGGGGCTATGGGGGCTGAAGCCCCACCTGAGAGCCGCCAAAAAATATTTCGATTCAAGAACGTTTCAGAAAAATAATTGAGAGCAATCGAAAACGACTAGGTTCAATTGACAAAACCTATTTTGCTCTCACAATAATTTATCACTACGTGGTGTCAGGATTCGGATCACAGGAATTCGGAAGAAAAACAGTATCAAGTTCTTTCAGATCGAGGAGTTTTGTGACCATTACTTGCATTTCGTATAGATGCCGGTGATCATGACTTAAAATTTCATACAGACACAGCGCCCAAAAATTGTGCTTTAATCAGTAAAACCATACAAAATGATATTATTGATGTTATTGGTTGTCGAATACGATCAAAGATTGTTTCAAAAATTAAAAACCCAAATTTTGTACAATTTTATGCGATGGGACAACTGATGCCAGTAAAAAAGAATTACATACTAACTGCATGCATTTATTACGTGGACTTAGAAGAATGCATCCTATTAGAACAATTTTTGGGATTCACTCACATTAAATCGACTGAGGCATATACTATTAAATGAGCAATGATAAGTGAATTGACTTCATTGGATTTGTCTGTTAAAAACTTGCGTGGTCAAGGCTATGATGGAGGATCGAACATGGCTAGAAAAATCAACGGAGTTGAGGTTTTAACATCTGAAGTTCAACCCTTAGCATTTTACACTTATTGTTTCATTCACTCTCTGAATTTGTGCTGAGGCAAATCATAAGATATTTCTGAAACATGCTAGGCACAGTTTCATCAGTGTCAAATTTGTTCTCGAAAAGAGTACAACTATTGAAGATAAAATTTCCAAACGGAGTCCACAAACAAAAAACATCGTCTAAAAACGTTGTGTGCGACTAGATGGGTAGAATGGCATGAATGTGTTGATACTTTCAGCCAATTGTTGCTGTTTATCTCTGAAACATAACCAAATTTTAAGCAAAGCAAGGACACCGAAATTTCTTCAAAAGCGGTTCAAATGTCAGCTTCGATAGCATATTCTGAAAATTGTTAATGCTTCTATATTGTCGCAAAGATCCGACACGAATAATTTCTTCAGCCTGTACTCATGTCGAGCAAATTATCAACCGATTTTCACAAATGCGAAAAGATCTAAGGTCATTTGATGATATTTTTAATGAAGCATCTACAATCGCTTTGGCCACAATAAAAATGATCGAGCCAACCCTTTTGTTTTGACTATTCCAAGATGTGATCTATGCAATTCATGAAGTAATTGAGTACGAAGTTTTTCTGGAACAACTATTCTATATCCCCAAAGGATACAGTCGTACTCTACTGTGAGCTCTAAGTTTTTGTTTCGAAAAGTATCAAATATAGTTTCTGTTAGGTTAGCAAGCGTACCAGTTTGAATTGCTCTACTAACTCTGGAGAGAATTTTATCCCTTCTAGTTTTCCTAGCTATATCTTTGAAGTCTAAGTGTAAATGATTATCTGATTCTATAAAATTACTTTCTTCCATATCTTCGATTTGCAAATGTTGAGGCATTCTTGAAATATTATCCCCTTCATTTTGCACACCCTTTACATATTGAATTGAATAATCAAACCCAGATAGGATGAAAGCCCACCTTTGAATACGTGCGGCTGCCATAAGAGGTATGCCTTTGTTCTCCCCAAAAATTGTCAGCTTCACTACACTAAAAATTATTGCTAGTGCTTCCTTCTCAAAAGTACTATAGTTTTTTTCTGATTTTGATAATATTCGTGACACAAACGCAATTGGTTTAACTAAACCGTCTGGAAATCTATGAGATAAAACTCCCGCAACTGCATTGTTACTTGCATCTGTGCATAATATAATCGGTAAATCAGGATTAAAATGTGCTAACACCTGATCAGATTTAATTTCCGTTTTTATTAAGTCATAAGCTTCACTACATTTAGAAGACCAATAAAATTTTACATCTTTTTGTAATAGTTTGTACAAAGGACTTACAATTTCAGCAAAGTCCTTTATAAACTTGGAATAATAATTTGCCATTCCAAGGTATGCCCTTAGTTCCGAAATGTCACTTGGAACAGGTACTTTTAACACATTATTAATGCGTTCATCATTCTTACTGAGTCCATTTCTATCAACATTTTGAACATTTTGGTTCAGTCTAAGGTCTGCTGATTTAAGTCTATTCAACACCGTTTTGAGATTGTTAATGTGCTCTTGCATGTTTGCACCAGTGACTGTTATGTCATCTTGATATACGACAACATGTTTTATATCACGTAGAAGATTTTCCATGGTTTTCTGAAATATGGCTGCTGCCGGTTTGATTCCAAATGGAAGTCGCTTAATTTTAAAAGTTCCAATATGTGTGCTCCATGTACAAAGACGTTGTGACTGTTGACTAATTGGTTGTATGCGCATGACATATCTAACTTGCTGTAAAGCTCACCTCCCTGTAATGCGGCAAAAATTTCGTCTATTCTAGGTAACGGGTATTTAAAATCAACAATATATTTATTAAGTGCACAAATGCGAATGTCACCATTTGGCTTTAAAATTGGAACTAGGGGAGTACCCCAATCCGAATGATCAACTAACTAAAACGTCAACGTCAACTAAGTTTCGTAATTGATCTTCTATTTTTGTTTTCCACGCAAGCGGTACCGGACGCGGTTTGAAAAAAGGGCTTTGCATTTGTATCGATTGCTAATGAAACTTCACCTATTTTATACTTGCCTAAATTTTTATTAAAAATTTCAGAAATTCTTCTTTTATTTGCTCAACAAGAGTATTTGGTTTAATTTCGATTTGTTTATTAAAAACATAATTTTTTATAAATAATAAATATAATTTTTATAAAAACTTTATTCCATATAAATTGTAAAACATCTTGTTTTTTAAAAATCCAAATTTTGCAAAAAAAAAATATAAGGCCTTAATATTGATCACTAAATCTTCACAGTTATGCAAAAAAAAGTTTAAGTTTGATAAATTGGTTTTTTCTGTGCCCACTTGAGAAAACTTTACTCAGTAGCTAAATTCGAAGCTTAATGGTGGATTGTATATTTTTATGTTTGTGGTGTCCGAGCCACACAGCTTCCAGGGCTATTTATATATATAAATTTTTCAATATATTGAGATGTGTGTGTTCACATGGCCTGAGTGAGTATGATAAGAACGTGCGAAAAAATTATAAAAAATAAGCATAATTTTTCCACTTTCACCATTTTTGCAATGAGCTTTTAACTTGATTTAAATCTTCAAGCTTAATAGCTAAGAAGGTTAATAGCTGTAGTAGCTAAGCCCAATTATTATTATTATAGTTTCCTTAGAATTTTATAAATGAGTCATAAATTTTCATTCGAAATCTTTCTATGAATTATTTTTTGATAAGAGCTTTGTCCCGAGTAAAAATTCCTATCAGACAAGCCCTACCATAGTCAGCTCCGGAATTGGCTAGAAATGGCGGACTATATGTGAATCTTATCCGTATGTAACCATATTAAATCCCTATCTGGGAAAGTCTTGTAAAATTTCGTCCTTATCAGTTTTGCCAAATCATTAATGGACCTGGACGATTCTGGAGAGCTGGCAAGCCTCATGTATGCCCTTTTATGGAACGCCGAACCTATAGCCAAGCCCTGAAGAGCTTAGCCAAATCAAGAACCATACACGCTGGTTAGATAAGGAGAAGGTGTAGTTGAACTTATTTTCGGCTTAATGATGTAGACTCCGTAAAATCCTATAAGGCTCTGATCATCTTAGGTAGATTAGATGTTTTGGTAAAATTAGAAATTAGAAAAATTTTTATATTTCTTGTCCAACCTGTGTCAAGCAACATGTTAACCTGATAAATTATTTTAGGGTAGTCTATTTAATTAAAAAGAAAATTATGTCGTATCCCCTGTGGTTTTAACCTGGATATTCCCTGTTATTACAATTGTTACATGCGTAGTTGAACGACATAAGCCAACATATTGTAATTTTTTCTCTAGCTAAAAGTTATTACCAATTCCCAGTTCTGTTTTTACACAGATTTGATTTAACACGGTCTGGAAAAAAATTGATTTCATATTTACACGATTTCCTTCAATTTAGCACGACTAAAAAAAGCTACTTGATTGAAAATTTAAAGAAAAAACTTTTCAGTTCATTTCATTTATTTAAGTCTATGGATAAGAAAAACTTACTGACTATCAAAAAACTATACAAAATGAGTTACTTATAAATTAATTACAGGATAATATTACATAACATTTTCTTAAATACATCTTTTACATAGAATAATCTAAAGAACTTACAGCAAATAAGTTATTAAAATAAAGCAAAGCCCTAGTTATTGGCTCATTTAACACTTAGCGGCACCATGGGGTCGTGAACGACCCCACAGAAATTTTGAAATCACTTTACGAACTAATAAATACTCAAGTTTAGCCGCATGTGCTGCAATATCCCTGAGAATCTTTGAATTTCGTTAAGTAGAATCATCCCAACACTCTTTCACAGTTATGAAGCCTGGAATTGAAAATTCGCTTTTTATAATTTTTTTTTTTTAACGTGGGGTCGTGAAAGACCCCAATGTGCTGGATTGTTATAAAATTGAAGTGGTGTCGCTAAGGGTTAAGGCATAATTGGTCTTATGATATTTAACAAAAAAGAAATTTGAAAAACGTAATTGCCTAAGAGGCAGATTAAATTTAATTTTTTGTGGGAGTGAAACACAGTCTATATTGCCACGAATGAGATCATATACAAACATTAGAGATATTGTATATTTTCAAGAGACTTCAAAATTATCAGCTGACAACACGCACTATAAAGAGGGATTGGGTCAGTAAAATTAAGAGACCTTAATGCAAATTTCTTCTGAATTCGTTCTAAACGTAACGAATTTACAGCATAGTAAGGATTCCAAATGAAAGCCACATATTTAAGTCTGGACCTCACAAACGAAGTATATAATACTTTTAATGTATACGGATCATCAAAATCAGAGCTATCCTTTTTAAAAACGATAGTAAGGCGTATGCTTTGGGAATAATGAAATTTAGGTGATCATTAAAGGTAAAACTACAATCAAAGAAAACACCAGAATTTCCCAGAATTTAGAAAAACCCCATTAATATGGTTAGTCGATAGAAGCTGATTATTAGATTTTGAGAATGAAATATATGAGCAATTGCGAATATTTAAATTCAGACGGTTTCGTTTAAACTAATCAAGGGCATTATCTAACTCACTTTGTAACAGAACTACATCTAGACTAAAGCGAATGACATTATAAATTTTCAGGTCATCCGCATATAGCAAAAATTTAGCATGTGAAAAGAAATTAAATATATTAATATATAAAATGAAAAATAAGGGACCAGGGATGCTACCCTGAGGCACTCCAGAACAAGCAATAAAACGTCTCGACCTGAGATCATTAATTTCCGCAAATGATACCCTACTACTCAAGTATGATTTAATCCAGTTAAGAAGTGAACTGGAGTGAAAACTCATTTTGGAAAGTTCCGCTAGTAAAATCTTGTGAGAAACTTTATCAAATGCTATGGTTATGTCCGTTTAAATTGTATCCACCTGAAAACCCATTTCAAAGGCTGAAATACAATAATTAGTAAAAACAGCAAGGTTAGAGACCGTAGAACGATCAGAAACAAAACCGTGTTGAAAAGGGGTAATAAACTTTTTAACTGCAAAACAGATTTTATCCTTGACGAGATTTTCAAAAAGCTTAGAGAAAGTAGAAAGTTTTGAAATGGGCCTATAATTGCAAACATCATTTTTTGAACCCCTTTTGAAAATGGGAGTGATGGAAGCAACTTTCCATTTATCTATTAAAAAACCCATTTTCAAAAGAAATGTTATGGGTACAATAACAGAGGGACATTTTTTCAAAATCAAAGGGCATAAGCCATCAATGTCTGTTTTAGTAGAATTTTTAAGACTTAAGATTCCTTTAAAGACATCGTCTTCAGATAAGGATAGAGATCCAAAAGCAGTAAACGACTCAATATTGCTAACGATAATGGAATCATTGCAATCCAAATCCGGTTCAAAGTTAGACTTAAAGAAGTCAGCAAACAAATTGACTGAATTCTCAACACAGGAAGAATTTTTGTTACCCCAGAAAACCTCAGACGGAACATCTGCAACACTTTTCTTTGACTTAACATATTGCCAAAAAGATTTCGGACTATCTCTAATATTAGATTCAATGCTTAAAATATATTTTTAATAAAGAAATTTGTCTAAAACACTTAACTCCCTTGAAAATTGTTCATATTTAGCCTTATATTCCAGATTTTTCGTGGCGATATAGAGTTTTGCAAACTTATTTCTTAGTTTTTTAGTTTTTTCAAGCCTTTAGTATACCACGGAAGTTTGTGGATTTTTTTTTAGGAATATATGGGATATTATTTTTACAGTTTAAATGAACTTTATCCAAAAAGATATTAAAACAAGCCGAAACGTCATTATTGTCAAACAACATATTCCAATCTCTTTAATATCACTCGTAGGAATCTTCAAAAATTCATACAACTTAATCAGAGCTTGAAATAAACTTTTATAAAAGTTTTTTTTTTGGTAAAAGTAAACTTTAAACTTTTATTTTTGTGAAATAAAAGTAAAAGTTTCCTTAAAACTTTTATATCCGAAAATAAAAGTAAAAGTTTTTTTTAACTTTTATTTCAAAAAGTCAAAAAAAACTTTAAAAAGTTTTTTTTGACTTTTATTAATAAAAGTTTTTTTTAAAAGTTTTTTTTAACTTATATTTTTAACAGTCACATGCAAAGAGTTTTTTTTGACTTTTATTTTTCAAAAGGCGAAAATAAAAGTTTTTTTGTATGAAAGTACGAGGAAAATCCAAAAAAATATCTTGGATCACTAAGCAAAAAATTTCAAAGGAGAAAACTTAGGATTATTGATAATAAAGTCCAAAGGAAAATACTTAAGATGCTTCTGAAAAGAAAGAAATTTATGATAATTATGCACTTATAATTTTTAGAAAAATTGTGCTTAACGCATCAATGGGAAAAGGCCGAAAATGGATTTTGGGAGTACAGGAGAGGTTCCTGACCCTCCAAAGAGGTGTTTTGGACCCATATTTCGAAAAAAATTGTATTGCACGAATCGATGGGAAAAGGCTGAAAATGGATTTTGGAAGTGACTAGTGAGGTCCCCGACCCTCCTAAATGGGATTTTTGGACCCATTTATCGAAAAAAAATTTATTGCACGAATCGATGGGAAAAGGCCGAAAATGGATTTTGGAAGTGACAAGTGAGGTCCCCGACCCTCCTAAATGGGATTTTTGGACCCATTTATCGAAAAAAATTTACTGCACGAATCGATGGGAAAAGGCCGAAAATGGATTTTGGAAGTGACAAGTGAGGTCCCCGACCCTCCTAAATGGGATTTTTGGACCAATTTTTGGAAAAAAATTTTATTGCACGAATCGATGGGAAAAGGCCGAAAATGGATTTTGGAAGTGACAAGAGAGGTCCCCGACCTTCCTAAATGGGATTTTTGGACCCATTTTTCGAAAAAAATTTTATTGCACGAATCGATGGGAAAAGGCCGAAAATGGATTTTGGAAGTGACAAGTGAGGTCCCCGACCTTCCTAAATGGAATTTTTAAACCCATTTTTCGAAAAAAATTTTATTGCACGAATCGATGGGAAAAGGCCGAAAATGGATTTTGGAAGTGACAAGTGAGGTCCCCGACCTTCCTAAATGGGATTTTTGGACCCATTTTTCGAAAAAAATTTTATTGCACGAATCGATGGGAAAAGGCCGAAAATGGATTTTGGAAGTGCCAAGTGAGTTCCCCGACCTTCCTAATTGTGATTTTTGGACCCATTGTCACTTGTCACTTCCAAAATCCATTTTCGGCCTTTTCCCATCGATTCGTGCAATAAAATTTTTTTCGAAAAATGGGTCCAAAAATCCCATTTAGGAAGGTCGGGGACCTCACTTGTCACTTCCAAAATCCATTTTCGGCCTTTTCCCATCGATTCGTGCAATACAATTTTTTTCGAAAAATGGGTCCAAAAATCCCATTTAGGAAGGTCGGGGACCTCACTTGTCACTTCCAAAATCCATTTTCGGCCTTTTCCCATCGATTCGTGCAATAAAATTTTTTTCGAAAAATTGGTCCAAAAATCCCATTTAGGAGGGTCGGGGACCTCACTTGTCACTTCCAAAATCCATTTTCGGCCTTTTCCCATCGATTCGTGCAATAAATTTTTTTTCGATAAATGGGTCCAAAAATCCCATTTAGGAGGGTCGGGGACCTTACTTGTCACTTCCAAAATCCATTTTCGGCCTTTTCCCATCGATTCGTGCAATACAATTTTTTTCGAAATATGGGTCCAAAACACCTCTTTGGAGGGTCAGGAACCTCCCCTGTACTCCCAAAATTCATTTTCGGCCTTTTCCCATTGATGCGTTAAGCACAATTTTTCTAAAAATTATAAGTGCATAATTATCATAAATTTCTTTCTTTTCAGAAGCATCTTAAGTATTTTCCTTTGGACTTTATTATCAATAATCCTAAGTTTTCTCCTTTGAAATTTTTTGCTTAGTGATCCAAGATATTTTTATGGATTTTCCTCGTTCTTTCATACAAAAAAAACTTTTATTTTCGCCTTTTGAAAAATAAAAGTCAAAAAAAACTCTTTGCATGTGACTGTTAAAAATATAAGTTAAAAAAAACTTTTAAAAAAAACTTTTATTAATAAAAGTCAAAAAAAAACTCTTATGAAAAAGTTTTTTATAAAAGTTTTTTGAAAAAACTTTTATGTAAAAACTTTTTGAAAAAGTTTTTTGGAAAAACTTTTATTCAATAAAAGTTTTTGAAGAAAGTTTATAAAAACGTTTATAACAAAAAAGTTTTAAGAAACTTTTATTTTGAAAACTTTTTGAATAAAAGTATAAAAGTATCAAGGTCTGAACTTAATTTCTAAAGTCAAAGGTATGTTATGCGGCGATAGCGGAAATAAACATTCAAGCAAATCAAAATTGATATTTTCCGAGACAAATACTAAATCAAGGATTCTATCCAGTTTATTTTTGAAAGAATTTACTTAAGCTAAAGCGATACTTAAAAAGGAATCAATTAAATAAATTTCTTGTTCAGAATTTACATTTGACGGTGTCAGGAAAATATCATTTGACAAATAAGGCCAACAAACTGCATTTAGGTCAAAATCACCAACATGAGCGCGGTATAATTAAAAAGAGCTATTAGGTGGTATGTAAGAAGTGCATACTAATAACGAACCCGAACCTCCGTCAATGGAAATGCAAATCTGATCAAGCAAAGAATCCATATTTTGAAGCAACAGACAAAGAGTGCGAAAGATCAACATCAGCTGTTGTAACTTCAGACACACAGCAAGCAGCATCAGCACTAACACAATTAGCAGCCACTGAAGAAGCAAGAGCGCCAGCGAGTGCAAATAGCATTCTGCATAAGCAAATTATTTATGACAGGATTAAGGGCCAACTAAACCATGCAAGAGCAAGCGTAACCTACTGTCAAATTCGCACGAAAAGTCTTTCAAGTGCTTAACAAACTCAGAGTAGACTTTTTAGTGGCTATGTTGTACTTCGTTGAACGTAAGAAACGATGTAGCCATAGTTGCAAAACTATGGAATATTTCCACAATTGCATAAATTGTATTTCTTATATTTCCTAAATAAATGGAGTTCATTCACAAAATGTTATCGAATGACATTAATTAAGATACTAAAGACAATATATATGCAAATCTATGAACATTTTATAAATTTAAAAAAATATAAAGTAAAATAGCTAATTTTTTACTATTCGTGCAGTTTGTGGGGAAAAGTATTGGCAAATGCAGATCGTGGCATCACTGAATTGTCAATCAAATTGTTGTATGTATTGTGTGTGTATATTAAATTGAATATTTGTGCAACTGCACTCCAAGCTCTTTCCTTTACATTTCGATTACATTAAAAAGCGTCAATTTTAATGTATATTCTTTTTTCCACATTTTCCATTAATTTCAAAATAAATGGACTTTCCACTTCTGGCCCCATTGCAAACAATTATATCGAAGAACAAAAAATAAAACAATGGAAATTCAAAAACAACGAGTAAACTGCGGCCTGTGTGACACATTTTCTGTGCCATCTCCACAAGTGAACGCAGTCGACACGTGACGCAGTACTGCGCTACGTTTCAATCCGCGCGCTTTCCTTAAAATACTTAGCTTACAAAAACTGCCCTGCCTACGCTGCTTTGCTGCGTCTTCAATGTGCGCTGGGCCTTACTGTTGTCACAAAGTTGCCATAACATGAATCATTTTTGATGTCTTGCCCGGCAATGCGTTGACGCCAAAGCTGAACTTCATTTATCCACATGTCACGTGAACTATCATGCAAAATTGAAATATATGGCGCGAATAGATTTGTGCATGAATTTTCATTGAAGTTGATTTTATTGATGCCGGAGCTATGCTTAGACGCGTATTGAAAAAACGCTCGTGCAACTTTTCTTAGCGACGCACAGTAGTCCTAAATCCTGTTTTTTGGTTCTAAAATAGCAAGAGAGCGCAAATCTTATCAAAAATAAAAAACTCGGGCTCCGACGATTTAATATCTTTTTAAGTCTCTCATTTAAAAAAAAAATTGCTGTGTCTTTTTGATTTTTCATTCAAATGCCAATAAAAACCTATGTGCGAAAATTCCCAATGGGGGGGTTTGAACCCCCCCCCCAGCATTGCGCATGCGCCTGCCTCAATCGATCCTCATAAGGAGGAAGGTTTAAGAGGTCAGTCCAATTTAAGCCTTTGAGAGCAAACCGAACAAAATTTTTTTGAATTCTTTCTACTCTATCTATATTTATATTATAGCTAGCTGTCCCGGCAGACGTTGTTCTGCCCCTTTCGATGTGTGGCGCGATGTTGTATGAACGCATGCGATGGAATGTAAGATCGAAACAGCCCATTTTCCCAATGAAACTAACTTTTGTCTGTAATCTACTATAATAATGCATCGTCTCTACATTAAAAAGTTGACTTGAGATTTTTATTGACCCCTCTTCCCCCTTGGTGAGATTTGTTGAGATTTTGACTCACGCAATTTATAGACGTCCCCTTTATGTACCCAGTCCCATTCATCTACGTCCAGTAGTTGGTGCTATATGATGAATTTGATTTTGAAGGGCGTGTCATCGCCCATTTTTTAAACCAAACTTTGTAAAAACCATCCATAGGCCACAATTATGATATCTTCATGTAAATTATATTTAAAAAGTTATTTTGTATAAGGGTCACCCAAATTTTTGCACCCTAAATAAAATGTGTAGGGCCTAAGGTGTGCCTCTTAATATAAAAGCCATGTGGTGTAAGTTCCATGAGAATCGAATATGCGGTCTTGGAAAAACTAATATTTTAAAAATGTTTTTGTATTAGGGCCAACCTAAATATGCACCTTTAATTTAAGTCTTATAGCCTACTTATGCCTCTTAATATAAAAGGCACGTGCTGCAAATTCCATGTGGTGTTAATATGATGTGAGTCGATTTACCGGACTTAGTGAAAATTCTATTTTAAAAATATTTTTGTTCGTGGGCCACCCTAAATATGCACCCTTAAAAAAAGTTTTATATTCTATGATCGATCGTAACATACTGTAAAATTTTCAACAAAATCGACCGGATAGTTTCCGCGTCCATAAAAAAACAAACAGATAGACGGACAGGCAAAAACTAAATTTCATAAAAACAACAAATTGCAATTTAACTGTAAAAAGCAATGTGCACTTTTTTTCAAAAATTTATTAACATCGTACTCTCTCATCAAAAGTAAAAAAAAAAACTTAAGGAGAGTTGTTCTTTGAACTTCGAAGCTAAATACAAACGGTACAAGTGAAAACAAAAAAACACACAAAGAATTCAAGAAGAAGCATAAGCATAGGCAACGACAACTCGAACGACAATTACTGTGTGAGGTTTTGCAAAAACTCAATCCTAAAAAATAGCATTTTTAACTTAAAAAAATCATTGAAATAAGTATACAATAACCTTTTTTAGTGCAAATATGTTGTTTTAAAACATAAATTATTAAAATCGGTTCAGAATATTTTGCGGTTTGGCGTTACAAACTATTTCCATATAAGCAATTTTATATAAATAGTATAGAAGATATGGCTAGCGTACTTACTCTAAGTGAGGACGCACAATTGTGTTATATAAAGTTACAGTTACTAAAGGGCTATTAAATTATTTTGCCCACCGTCTTATAAATCCAAGTAATGACGAAGACTTCTTACGGATAATGTTAATGTGTTCATTAAATGTCAATTTTGCATCAACATGTATACCAAGTAGGGCTGCGACATCGACATCGAAGTTTTTGAAACATCGATTTTTTACCAAAACATCGTGTGATTTTAACATCGATGTTCAGTATCCGATGTTTTCACACAATCGATTTTAATGACCCGATGTTGACATCGATGTTCGCTTCAATTTTTTTTACTCGCCAATCAAAACATGCCAAAAATTTTTTTCATATTCTTAGCATTAACAATATGTTTTATACTTCCCACAGTCTGATGGCAGCACAGGCTGCCATCCGTTTACCTAGCAGGTCAAGAGGAACGAGATTAAAGAGGACCTCCAAGGCGTCAGTCGGTGTAGTCCTCAGTGCACCACTGACACACATGGAAGCTGCCCTTTGAATCCTTTGCAATTTTTTAATAGGTGACCTTGTCTAAGACAGGCCACCATACCACAAAGCCATATAAAAGAATCGGTCGAATGACCGCTGTGTAAAGCCAGTGAACAAAACGAGGTTATAGCCCCCATCTTCTACCTACCGCTTTTTACAAGAGTATAGGGCTGCAGTTGCTTTCCTAATTCTTTCTTCAAAGTTAATTTTCCAACTTAATTTCCTATTCAATACCAGACCAAGATACCTTGCACTATATTTAAACGTTAGTCTAGTGCCATTTAGCGAAGGTGATACTAAAATTGGAAGTTTGTTATTCCTAGTGAAGAGTACTAGTTCAGTTTTGTTTGGATTTACATCTAAACCAGCCTCATCTGCCCATGAGACGAGTATATTTAAGGCATCCTGAAGAATTTCACACAGTGTGTTTGGAAATTTGCCAAATGCAATTAATGCAACATCATCTGCATAGGCGACACCTTACAGCCATGCCTTTTAAGTGACATGAGCATCTTATTTACTTCCAGATTCCACAGTAGAGGAGATAGTACACCACTCTGCGGCGTTCCTCTGCAAACGAACCTATTCATGAAATTTAATGAATATATCTGCATGTGTAATATGCGGTACACGAATATGCATTAGTTTCGTCTTCACAGCATTAATTAAAAGACTATTATCATGACACCATTTTCCGATCACATTAAGCTTTCCTTGCATTATTTCTACAGCTGTATTTAAGTCGCAGTGTGACACTACAATGGCTGTATCATCGGCATAGGCGTATACAGCGCAGTTTTTAATATTTTTTTTTATCATTTTGTTAGTGTATAATATATATAAAAGGGGTCCAAGTTTTGAGTCTTGTGGAACACCATGAGTCAGTTCTGTTTCTTTGCTTAAATTTTGGTCGATTCTGACTCGATATGATCTGAGGTGTAAGTTACTTCTGAACCATTTAATACAGTTTCCGCGAATTCCAATCTTTTCCATTGATTGAAGCAACTGTGCATGCGATAGCGTATCGAAAGCCTTACTGGAATCAATGTATAAAACTAGATTGTAGTTTTGAATGCCAAGATTTTTATTCAGATCGTTAGCGAAGTTACCTAGGAGCTGATTTATATTTTGCCTTCCTGAAATCCAAATTGATTAGGTTCAATTATTTTATATTTTTTTATATAATCTTTTAATCTTCTGCCAACAATTTATTCTAGTACCTTTTCAATTATTGGAAGAATAGCGATAGGCCGATAGTTTTTGGGATCCGATTTCACGCCAGTTTTATAAATTGGGCGGATAATAGATGTTTTAAAAATTTCGGTACTTTTGATTGGTTTATTAATTTAATAATCACAGGGGCAATCACTGTCATTGTCCTTTAGATCTTTCGGTCGGATTCCATCATATCCCGGTCCTTTTTTGTCATTTATTTCTCTTATAATAGAAAATATCTCGGTTTTACTGGCTTCTGTCAAGTATATTGAATTTGATGAACATGTTTCTTCTGCTTTCAACGTTTTAATGTCACAATTATGTATTGTACTATTACAACGCTTCCTTGTTTTCATTGTAGAAATTTATATTTATTACTTCTTCTTAGCTTGTACTTTTCTTTCCTAAAATCTCATTTATAGTTTCCTGTATCTGTGTTCAGAAAATTTGTTTTGCTTATATTCGTTTTTAACTTTCTCAATCAGTTTATTTACCATATTTCTAATTCTCTTGTATTCGGTTTCTCTTTGTATATCGGTTGGTTTTGAACAGTATTTCTTATATAGTTTATCTCGCTGATAGGCGGAGAGCCGGCTGTAGAAAAGTCGAGTGTATAAGATTACAGGATGAGATGTATGCCAAATGATAGAGCTCAATGAGCCTAAATAGAATGTCTAGGGTTGCCTTGCCAAAGCCTGTCCCGATGGCCGAAAATGCCCGAATTTTAGCCAATTTTGTTGTTCTAATTAAAACTGTAGTACATAACAGCTTGAAATGTATGCCAAATGATAGAACTCAAAGAGGCCTAAATATAGTACCTGGGATTGTATTGTTGAATCCTGTCCCAAACATGGGTTTTCACCGGTTTTTTGGGTCAATTTTCATTAATGAAGATAACAGCTTAAAATTCGTGCCAAATGATAGAGATCGAACAGCCTAAATAGAATATATAGGGTTGCCTTGTCGAATCATGTCCTAAACATTATTTGACACCCGTTTTTGGGGTCAACTTTTCTTAAATGATTGGCAACTCATGTTTGGGACAGGATTCTACAAGGCAACCCTATATATTCTATTAAGGCTCTTCGATATCTATCATTTGGCACAAATTTCAAGCTGTTATCTTCATTAATGAAAATTGACCTAAAAAACCGGTGAAAACCCATGTTTGGGACAGGATTCAACAATACAATCCCAGGTACTATATTTAGGCCTCTTCGAGTTCTATCATTTGGCATTCATTTCGAGCTGTTATGTACTACAGTTTTAATTAGAACAATAAAATTGGCTAAAATTTGGGCATTTTCGGCCATCGGGACAGGCTTTGGCAAGGCAACCCTAGATATTCTATTAAGGCTCGTCGAGCTCTATCATTTGGCATGCATCCCATCCTGTAATCTTATACACTCGACTTTTCTACAGCCGGCTCTTGGACTATGATCGCAACCTAGCTTTATATCATCATTCATCCATTCATTTGTTTTTCGTCGGTGTTGACTTTTCTTTGTAGTATTTAAACTTGAGTTTTCATAAATATTTTCAAATGCGGTTTGAATTTTGTCGTAGAGTTGATCTACCTCTGTTTCAGTAAGCATTGCATTCCAATTTGTGTTAGTTATGTGTTCATTTACCCTACGACTATTTATTGTTTTTTGTTGTTGTTCTTTCTTGCATTGTTTGAGACTTCTGTTATCATAAGAGAGTCCACATACTAGTGTGTAGTGATCAGAAATATCTGTTTCTACTACTGCTGCTAAAATTTCGCAATCTTTGCTCTTAACAAAAATATGATCAATACTAGTACTAGTTCCTCTCTTTATGTCAACTCGTGTATTTTCATTTATTGCTGTCTGCATGCCGTATGACGCTAACATATTTAAATACATATTGGTTTGTTAGACTAGTGTCTATGCGTTGAAGGTCTATATTCATATCACCTACTATCATCACATTTTCGTTTTTACGCATTTTGTTGAGAATATTCTCTAACTCAACAATAAAAGTTTGAGCATTGAGTTGCGGCGGGCATGCAATGTAAGCTGTGAGTTAGTTTTGGTTAGGTTTATTTACAGTGTTTCAAATGAGAGGGTTTCATTTGCGACGCAACAATAATTAATTTTTTCTCTTACAAAGACGGCTATTCCTCCTCCTTTTCGATTCTATCTATTTAAAAATACTGTGTTGAATCCTCTCATGGTAAATAAACAATTCTTTTCATTCAATTCATTTCGTTATATTGGTTTCTACGAGTATTACAATATCTACATTATCAATCAAATTGTGTATTACTGCTCTAAAATTAGTGAAATGTTTTCTTAAAGATCTGATGTTCAAATACTTAAATGCATGATATTTCATATTTTCTTAGTTCTTAAACGTTAATTGCATTGAAGCTTGAATACAAGTAAGTTTTAATTAAATTCATTGAAAGTTTTAGAATCTAGTTCAAGTTATTTATATACCTAATATTTCAAATTTTGAGATTTCATAAGAAATACCCATATATTTAATTTTGTATTCGTCGGCCACTTTTTGCGTTTCAGACAAAAGCGATTCTAAAAGTCGTTCGTCATTAACGAATGCAAAATTAGTATTAGAAATGTGTTTTCCCTTGTGAAGAATTTTAATTGATATTTCAAGCCTGTTTTTATTCTCACAAGATAAACTACATGTCATTAATGGAATTCCTGCATATTCTAAATTATTTATAGCTTCTATTACATTTGGTTGTACTTCTTGATTGACTTTATTTTGAATTTTTTTTGTTTAAGAATTTATTGCCTTGTTTGACATCGACCTCGTTACGACGAGTACTTTGTTTGTTTCGGTTGTAATGGTATTTTAATGTCGTCAAGTGTTATCCTTGAAAGCGCGTCCGCCACGACATTATCTTTACATTTGACATGTTCTATAGTAAACGAATGTTCCTCTAAATCGAGTCTAATTCACGTTAAGTGTGAGGATGGTTCTTTAAGTGAAAATAAATAGATTAAAGGTTTATGGTCGCTTCTTACTGTGAAATGAGTACCATACAAGTAAGGTTTAAATTGTTTAATCGCCCAATGAATAGCGATAAGCTCTTTCTCAATTGTAGCTTTATTTTGTTCTCTTTTTGTGAATGACTTTAATGCGTAGCATTTCGCATGCTAAATATTATTAATTTTTTGGCTTAAAACTGCTCCACAAGCTCTTTTTGACGCATCCACGGTTACTGTGAATTTTTCAGCGAAGTTTGGATACGCCGAAATCGGTGGAGATGACAAATGGGTCTTTAAAATAAATTTAGAATTTTTCCTCGTAAGTTTGTTTAACGGTTGGACAAGTTCCGCAAAATTTTGTATAAACCTTCGATAGTAATTTGAAAAAGCTCCGAAACGTTTCGTTTCATCTGAATTTCTTGGAATTGGATAATTTGTTACCGCCAAAAGCTTAGAATTATCTGGTAAAATACCTTTTTCAGTACATCGATGACCCAAGTAGATAACTTCATTTCGAAAAAACTGACATTTTTTCGGATTTAAGCTTAAATTTGTTTTTCGACATACTTCAAATACATTTCTTAAATTTTTTAAGTAATCGCTTCGACCAGGCACGATAATATCGTTTATCGTCTATTTAATCCGTAAGAAAGTACTTTATATTGATAAATTCCGGTATACTAAAAGAAGTCAGTGGGCTTGATTTTTTATTAAGTGGTATCTGATGGAAACCAGCATGTTGGTCAATAACTGAGAAAAATTTTGCGCTACCCAGGTTGTCGAGAATGTCGTCGATTCTTGGCAACGGAAATCGATCGGGTATTATTTTTTTGTTTATGGCTCTATAATCAATACAAAGACGATACTTATTTTTACCGTCGGTTGCTTTTTTTTATAAATAGAGTTGGACTAATATTATGCGAGAGTGAGGGTTCAATTGGGTCATTTTGCAATAACTCATGTATGTTTTCATTTATTATTTGTTTTTGTTTGTGTGGAATACGGTAATTTTTAATATAAACCGATTTGTTTGAGCTGTTTTGAATATGTTGTGCATAAAAATTATTAACTGTTGCTTTGTCTCCATCTACTGCAAAAATATCTGAAAATTCTCTACATAATTCTGTCATATTTTTATTGTAACGTGTCGAACATTGTTTTTCCAAAATATCTAACAATTTATCTGTCCTTTTTTGTCTTTTTCTGAATTTGTCTCAATTGAACAAACCTGAAACTCATGTAATTTTTTAATATTGTTGCTAAAATTGTTATTGATTCTTTGAAATGTGTCAGTTGTATTCAGAATTCTCACATATGGATTCTTTGGGTCCATTATTGATTATTACATGAAAACACCTGGTGTAGGCTCGATGGCTTCAAAGACCATAGGCTCATTGAAATCGATATTTGATACTAATATTTTTCGTATAATCTCGCATCTTAGTGGAATTATTATACTATTGGGTGTCATGCCTTCAAAAATGTTTATAAAGATCGGATTATCTGGCAATTTATTATTTCATTCGTATCTAGTTCATATTAATAGCAGAAATTTTAATTAACGATATGTCAGCTTGAGAATCAATTAAAAATGTATTTTGGGAAAATTTTGCAATATTAGTATTGACTGAAATGAAATCAGTTTGTTCTGCTTCTAAGGCGTAAATAGGAAAGCATTTTAGATGTTCGTCGCACTTCCAAACCCCGATGGAGATACTTGCGAATCTTGCAAATTAGTTGCAGCGCGCACATTACTGGTGTTGTTATATCTGGTGCTATTGTTCGAATAACCACCATCGCCACCACGGGTAAAACTACTACGATATGCATTGTTATTGTTTCGATTAGTATTTTGGTTTTGGTTATAAAAAACTCGTGAATTATTGTGGTCGAACACACCGATTTGAATTATTCTGATCATTTCGAAAAATATTTCTACCACCGCGGCCTTTTATAGAGCGAAAAGCGAGTACTTGATGCTCTGTGCGAGCTTTATCGATTTGAGTTACCATATTAGCTACAACTTCCTTAGAAGATTTGAAAGAAGTTGTTTCCAAAACAGATTTTATTAAATCCGATTGTGTATTTTTTCTGCATACATCAACTGACTTTTCGATTGCCATTTCATCGGCTTTAGCATATGAAATACCTTCTAAGACCAATGATCGACGAAAAGCATTTGACAATTGTTCCACACTATCTCCAAAGTCAACCTGATTTGCTGTTGTAAATCGCAATACCAACATTCGACCTTCAATAACTTTGGAACTATCATGTTTAATGTGAATTGGCAATTTCGTTATAATTTTCTCAACGGTTGCTTCATCTATAATAACTTCTCTAGCTCTTCCTTCAAGTTTCGTTTTAATAAACGCAACAAGAAAAGTTTGCAACTCATTGCTAATAGCTAAAGACTATGCTATTTTCTTTTTCTTTGAATTCTTTTGGCAAAAGTTGTGACGCTCCAATATCTCTTGAATCTATTGTTGTTATTATGCCTTCCACAATTGTATGTGCACAATGCAGTTTATTTAAACAATCTAAAAATTTATTTTGTACATACGCAAGTGAATCTGCGTACGATTTCTTATTTTCTTCAACCTCTTCTTTTTTATATTCTTTAAACGCGTAATGAAAAAATATGTTATACGCTTCAATTATTTGTCTGCGATAACTTTCTCGTGTTTCGCGAATTTCGCTTACATTCTTTTTCAAAATCAATTTAGATTTAACCCTAAACTTCTCTAGCTCTACTTGAAGTGACATTTAAAATTACGAAACACAAAAAAAAAAAAAAAATTTTGCATAAAAAGCCATGCAGTCCAGTCTGTGTAGTTGTTTCTTCGTGGAATCTGGGTACTTTGCACTGTTCCGTTATTTTCAACTACAGTTGATTTTGCTGATTCTGCTTCAATTTGCTGAGCTTCTCTTACGGTCTCTTGTGGGCAATGTTATGCGTGTACAGTTGTCTAACATCAGTTTTTTTTTAATGCCGATGCAGTTGTTTAATTTTTTTTTTTTGTTTTTTATTTAAAAAAAAATAATTTTTAAACAATAAAAGATTTGCTTAGATCAATTAATTCAATCCAGTTTGTGTTTTTATTTAATTTTGTGTTTTTAGTTTTTCACTGTATTTTTAAATGTATAAAAAAATTTGTTGAATATACGTTCATTGTATATGTTTTGCGAAATATTTTTTTTTCACACGTTGGCGCACTTTTAAGGTTTTTGCTTATGAAATTTTGTGCAAAAATCAGTATTAATTTTTAGTTTATATATGTAAGCTTTGTATAGTGGAGCCTTAACTGAAATAGTATTGGCAACACTGTTTATTTTCTAATGTCATTTTGAGTTAATTCAATTTAAATAGGATTATAAGAAATACCGGAGCATAGACATTAAAATGTCGATTCTCTAATTTTTAGGTTGGTATAGTAGAAATAAATCTGTAAATTGATAAAATAAAATCTCTAATTTTTAGACGAATCAATTTTGTGTTTTGCTTCTGAATAACATCTTATAAATCGACATTTTTCACGTTTGTGCAAAGAACAAGGTTAGATTCAAGATGACACGTGTACAATTTGAGTTTAAAGTGGTAGCAGCGACCGATCCAAAAACTAATGAGATTGCCGTTGTATCGATAACCACGGAACGAAAAGAGAAATTTGGCTTTCCAGAGTCTCACCAATCCATAAAGAATCACAAAGAAATTGCAGGCTTAGAAGTCTTCGCAAAGGTTAAAGCTTCCTTGCAAAAACGCAATCAAACACGAAAAGTTTGGATGACCTTAACTGATGAAATCATAGCGAGGTACCAAGACGATCACGGAAACATGATATTTAAAGAATATTTGCTGGAAGAGATTCCAGCTATGCCATTGCAGCAGACTGATGATAAATTGTTAAAAATTCTACAAAAACTATCGGAAAAAGAAGAAAATACATCGAAATTATTGGAAAAAAAAGAAAATGCAGGGGAAATAACCCAAAAACATAACCTAACAAAAATTTCGGAAAAATTTGTAATCGATAAATTTGATGGGAAAAATGGAAACATTAACCAATGGGTAGCAACATACGAACTAGAATGTGAAAGATTAAGTATCACTAAAGATTTGGAAAAAATTGAACTTTTAAGGCTCTTTTTAGAAGATGCATGTAAGGATTGGTACAGTTCTATGTTAATAAAAAATACTCTGACCTCGGAATGGAACACTTGGAAAGAAAACCTCCAAGAAACCTTTGCAAATAAAGGATGGTCTCCCATAATGCACGCTTTGACTTTTAGGTTTTTATCGGGTTCACTTTTGGACTACGCTTTAAAAAAAGAACGTCTATTGGTGGAAATAAATAAGAAAATTGACAAAATAACTCTTATAGATCTAATAGCTGCAGGACTACCAAGTTTTGTGAGAGAGAAAATAGATAGGCAAAGATTAAATGAGCCAGAAGACTTGTTCAATGAAATTAGAAGGTATGAAAATATTGTGAACAAAAAAATACCAGGAAGGAAAAATTATGATAATAAAATTGAAAAAAGATTTTACAAATCAGAAAAAAAATATGAAAACAAAGATAAATCGTGTAAAACTTGTGAAAATGCAGGAAAAGGTAAACGCTATCATCCGGAAGATTTATGTTGGTATAAAGAAAAGTTGACAAGCAATGTAAATAATGCTGTAAATAATGCAAGATTGGAGGTAGGGCTTAATACACAGGACCAAAAAAACTTATCATTCCACCATTAATCGAACTTAAAGTACTACTGAATAATCAAATTGAGGTTACAGGTATATATGATTCTGGCTCGAATGTAACTTTAATCAATTCTAGATTGATAACAATAACAACAAAAAATGAACTAGAAAACTCAAAATATAATATTTTAGAAACGATTAATGGTGAATACAGATCAATTGGACCCGTTGTTTTAAAAGCCAAAATAATGAATGTAGAAAATGATTTAAATGCATTTGTAATTCAAAACAAGAAATTTAAATACGACCTTCTATTAGGATTGGATACGATAAAAAAATTTGGACTAATTCAAGATGAACATTTAAACATATACCAACAGTCAAATAATTATGAGAATGATGAAGGTGAGTGTGAAATCAATAAATTTGAAGTAAACTTTAATGAAGGAATAAATATTGATAAATTTGATATTAACACTGAAATGCTTAACAGTGAAGAAAAAAATAAAATACATGATTTGATAAATGAATGCGGATCAATTTTTGCAAAGGATAAATTTGATATTGGTACAGTTAAAGACTATGAAGCACATATTGATTTGCAAATTGATAAATATTGCTTTAAAAGGCCATACAGGTGTTCGATTCCAGACAGAAAGGAAATAGAAAAACAAATTTCCGAGCTTTTAAAATATGTTCTGATAGAAGAGTCGTATAGCCCTTTTGCGGCCCCTGTAACACTGGCATATAAAAAAGATGAAGGAAAGAAAAATCGCCTATGCGTAGATTTTCGAGATTTGAATAAAATAGTCGTTCCTCAGTGTCACCCATTTCCCTTGATAGAAGATTTGATGCTGAAAACAAGAGATTGTAAATACTTTACAACTCTAGATATAAATTCAGCTTTTTGGTCTATACCACTTAAAATTCAAGATAGGCCAAAAACAGGATTTGTAACACAAGAAGGCCACTACCAATGGACATGTCTTCCTTTCGGTTTGAAAACGTCTCCAGCAATCTTTCAAAGAATCCTTAACAATATCATAAAAAAGAATGAGTTATCACAATTTACTGTAAACTATATTGATGACATATTGGTTTTCTCTGAAAATTTTGATCAACATATTGAACATCTAAGAAAATTACTGAAGGCAATACAAGAGGAAGGACTGAGGCTAAAATTTACAAAATGTGTTTTTGCATCAAATTCAGTAAAATACTTGGGGCATATAATTGCTAATAATACAATAACACCTTTGAAAGACAATTTAAAATCTATTAAAAATTTTCCAACTCCGCAAAATCAGAAAAATATAAGGCAATTCCTAGGAAAAGTCAATTTCTATGGAAAATACATCCCAAATATTTCAACAGTACTAGAACCTTTACATAATTTACTAAGGAAAAACACAAAATTTACTTGGTCAAATGATTGTCAGGCCGCATTTGAGACAATAAAAAAAGCTTTATGCTCACAACCGATCCTCACAATATTCAATCCTAAGCTGCCAATATTCATTTACACGGACGCAAGTTTGGATGGACTAGGAGCTGTTTTAAAACAAACTCAGTTGGATGGAAAACAAAAACCAGTGGCCTACTTTTCAAAGAAACTAAACGATTCGCAAAAACGGAAAAAAGCAATATTCTTGGAATGCTTAGCAGTTAAGGAGAGTATAAAGTTCTGGCAACATTGGCTTATAGGAAATTTCTTTACAGTGTATACTGACCACAAGCCATTGGAAAACTTAAACGTAAAAAACAGACCCGACGAAGAGCTGGGAGATATGATTTATTTCCTATCACAATATAATTTTAAAATAATTTACAAGCCGGGAAGAGAAAATATGGAAGCAGATGGTCTCAGCAGAAACCCTGTATTTGAAAGTGATGATAATACAGAAGAGAAAATAAAAACAACAAATTTTGTCAGCTTGCAAGATATAAAACATGATCAATCCAAAAATCCGAATATAAAAAATAAACTAGACGACTTTGTCAAAGAAGATAACATTTACTATAAAAAAAAAAACAACAAAAAAAAATATATTTGAGTGAAGCATACAGCAAAATTTTAATACAAAAAACTCATAACAATTATTGTCACATAGGAATAAACCAAATAGAATCTATAATTAAGCCATTCTACACAGCACCGAACTTAACAGAAAATATAAAATCAATTTGTAAAAACTGTGCTGTTTGTATAAAAAATAAAACGAGACTGAATAAAAATTATGGACTCATGTCACAACTGGGTCCAGCAACAAAGCCATATCAAATAATGTCCCTAGACACAATAGGCGGATTCGGCGGTTCAAGATCAACGAAAAGATACCTGCATTTACTCGTAGACCATTTTACAAGGTATGCCTACATTTTGTGTTCGAAAGGTCAAAGTGCAAATGAATTTATAAAACTAATAAAAAAAGTAACAGAAAACGATACGATTGAAATCCTGATGACTGACCAGTACCCAGGTTTGAATTCAAGAGAGTTCAAAGATTTTTTAAATAAGAACAGAATACAACTAGTTTTTACAGCTGTAAATGCAGCTTTCTCAAACGGCTTGAATGAAAGATTGAATCAGACCTTAGTAAATAAAATTAGGTGTAAGATAAACGAAAGAGAAAGCAAATCAGCATGGTCCAGAATAGCAGAAGAGTGCACAAAAAAATATAATGAAACAAACCATTCGGTTACAAATTTTTCACCTAAATATTTGCTAAGTGGAGAGAATACGGATTTATTACCAATGGAATTAAGAAATAACCAAAAGAGAATTCAAGACTTGGAAGAAGATAGAAAAATAGCACTGCTTAGAACAAAAAAATCACACAGTTATAACAAATCTTTATTTGATAAAAATAGAACAGAGTATAAGTTTGAAAAAGGTGACTTAGTCTATGTAGAAAATGGCAATAAACTGAATAGGAACAAGCTAGATGAAATTCGGATAGGACCTTTTGCAATAAAAGAAAAAGTTTCAGATTCAGTTAATAAAATAAATACCGGTTTCAAAAGAAAATCAATCGGACTATACCACGTCACAAAGCTTATTCCTTTTCTTTAGTCCTTAATCTGGATTAAGTCTCTTGGGGGGGTAGATGTAAGCTTTGTATAGTGGAGCCTTAACTGAAATAGTATTGGCAACACTGTTTATTTTCTATTGTCATTTTGAGTTAATTCAATTTAAATAGGATTATAAGAAATACCGGAGCATAGACATTAAAATGTCGATTCTCTAATTTTTAGGTTGGTATAGTAGAAATAAATCTGTAAATTGATAAAATAAAATCTCTAATTTTTAGACGAATCAATTTTGTGTTTTGCTTCTGAATAACATCTTATATATATATGTATAATATATGTAAATAACTTTCGCCACTAAACAGGTATGTCAATTTATGCCGTATTATTGAAACAACTTGTAGAACAACACCTTGCCGACATCGACAGAATTCTAAACAAATTGTATGCCGCAAACATGCGAGTCGCAAGAGAAAAATCAAAGTTTTTGAAAAATTCAGTCGAATTCCTGGGATTTGTGGTTTCGGAAAACGGGATCAAAACTTGTCCCGACAAAATAATTGATTATAAAATGCCAACAACACTTAGAGGGTTAAGATCGTTTCTTGAACTGGCAGGTTATTATCGCCGATTCATCAAGGACCATGAAAGTATTACTAAAACACTTTCGAGGTACTTGCGTGGGGAAAACGGTCATGTGAATGCGAAAAGCTCAAACACCAAAATCCGCCGTTGGAGAGCCTTCATTGAGGAGTTCTCGCCTACATTTTTTTATAAGCCAGGGAAGAAAAACACTGTAGCAGATGCGCTTTATAGGCAGTACGCGAATCTTCTGACTGGCGAGAATCTAAATTGTATTGTAAACACAGATAGGGCCGAGAACAGATTCGTAACTGACACAGCCTCAGAGGGGCAAGATACTACTTATAACGGCTTCGGAGGGCACTATTCACAGTGAACGATCGCTAACCAACGCTATTCGATCAGTATGCAACCCCGTTAACTGCTTCAAAAGTCAAATAATCCTAAACTAAGCCCAACCGCTGAAATTTCAACCCAAAAATTATTTGGCAACCGCACCCGAAGCTTAATTAATTTCTCAAACACTGACCAAATTTACGCAATGCTGAATAAATGCGTCAATCCCAGTGTCGTAAATTGTTTGCATGGTAACCAACACACTATCAGCCAAATTCAAAACCGAATTATCGGTCAATTCCTCTCGGTTAAGTTCGTCTATTCATCGAAAATTGTAATGGACGTAACTGACACGGATGATCAATTAGAAATTCTTTAAACCGAACACAATCGGGAACACCGGAGCGCGGTAGAGAATACAATCCAAATATTGCAGAACTACTCTTTCCCTAATATAAAACAAAGGCTTAGAACCATCGTTGCGAATTGCAGAATATGCCAAGAATCAAAATACAATCGGCGACCGATAAAGGAAAACATTGGTCAAACCCCAATCCCTTCGTACCCTGGAAAAATATTACACGTTGATATATTTAATACCGATAACCAACATTTTCTGTACTGCATCGACAAGTTTACAAAATTTGTAACAATGTTTTCGATAGCCTCACGATCAATTATAGACATAAAGGCACCACTTCTCGCCATCGCTAATCTTTTTCCCAACGCAAAAACTATCATTTGTGACAATGAGAAATCATTCAGATCGCAGACTATCAAATCCCTCATGGCAAACAACTTCGGAATTAAAATATTCACCGTAACCCCTGCACACAGCACGAGCAATGGGCAAATAGAGAGATTGCATAGCACTACAGGCGAAATCTCTAGGTGTTTAAAAAATCAAAATGTCTGTAACGATACTATCGATCTTGTTTTGCTAGCGGTATCCAAATATATTGACACCGTACATTCAACCACGGGTTTTAAGCCAGCGGAAATAATACATTGTCTGTCCGACGTAAATAAAATCGAGATTAAGACAAAACTTTTGCAAACGCAACAAAATTACCTCACATTTCACAATAAAAATAGGGCGGCCAAATCCTTCAAGCCTGCTGGTAAGGTGTACGTTAAAGTCAATAAAAGATTGGGGAATAAATTTAGCAAACCGTACGTTAAAAAAACGGTTCAAAAGGACTTGGGGACATCGCTTCAAGTAGATAATAGAACCGTGCATAAAGATAATGTAAGGTAATTTTTTATTTCAGGATAACGGTGCTGACATCCACCAGCGCAAAACTGCTTGACTACACAATCTCTGCCTACATACCAACCGAAAATGGTACCGTACGAATATTTGACCGCTTTGACTATCTGGTACACAGCACAAACCTAACGCAATACGAAGAAATGGGACTGGAATCTTTGAAAATATCAAAACTACTCCTAAACTCCGCTTCTAAGCGTGAATTAGAAATAGATGCTCAAAATATTTTACGTTCGCTTTCGATGCACGCACCACAGACAAACCCGTTCCATCAATATTTTGGGAACAGCCCTAAAGTTTAGTGCAGGAACACCTGATGCTGATTATCTTGAAGAGATAAAATCAATACAGACGCGACTTTCGGACTCAAATAATAGGCAAATTTCAATATACACCGAACTTCAAAGACAGTTCAATAATATAACTGATACCTTGAATAAAATTATTATTTCACAAAAGAAATCCGCTGCCGAAAACGGGTCTCTTTTCGAACTAGTTTTGCAAAGAAATAGAATGGTTTCCATTGAATTAAATAACGTAATTTACTCAGTCATGCTCGCAAAGTTAAATGTCATTAATCCTATACTTTTGGACGACTCTGAAATAGAAAAAATTTTCAAAAGCAACGAACGAGATAACACAACTATAATCAAAGTAATCAGCGTGTCGACATTAAAAACCATGCAAAACGAGGAAACTATAATTTTTATTATACGTTACCCGGTCATTGAAAAAACTTGTAGCTAATTACTCTTTTTCTAGTGGTACACGACGATGCTATATCAGTTTTCAAGACAAACTTAATAGGTAAATGCAGAAATTCATATGTCCATTTTCTATTTTCTGCCAACCTTCTTCTAATGCAAGTTGCGTAAACGCGCTTTTTAGTAATGGAAACGCTCTATGTGCAAAAACTGGTGCATTCCATTTAGATCCAATTCAGGTGATTGATGATGGTGCAATCATCATACGCAACCGTCCAGCAAAGTTAATTGACGGAAGCGGCCCCCCTTAAGCATTAACGGCACGTTTTTAGTACTTTTTGAATATAAAATCTTCAATAATGAAACGCTTTTTGTCAATCATAAAAGAAATATTAAAATTAATCCCCAAACACTTAACTCTCACAAAATAAAATTTACGGATCATACATTTCATTGACTTTACGTACTTGAAACACGTTATTGATCGTAATTTGGATCACATCCAGTCCGTTAAGAGTCAGATCTATTCTGACCTCAGAGCAAGTACCCTTTCTTTGGGGTCAATGCTAGTTATAATACTTCTAGCGGTAATATCCTTACAAGAAAAGACAGGAGAAGCTTCAAATAAAAGGATTTGTCGTGAATCTACAAACAGGTAGGGACGCCTGTTCCTCGAGAGGGGGGATAGTTAGCACATCCGGTGCAGACTCGTCTGCTTAGCGTCAAATCGCATTCCTTACACTTGGCATAAGTCAGATACCGTGTTTCCCACATGTTGATCAGACGCTGAATAAGCGAATTCATAATTTCATTCTTAAGGTTCCGATTACATCCGCCGTACTGTTTAAGTTGAATTTTCAATTGTTAAGCAAGTAACAAAATGTTAGTGTTAAGCATTTTTTTGTAGCGAAACCATAATTTTATTCTTATCCGATTACATCCGCCGTACTGTTTAAGTTGAATTTTCAATTGTTAAGCTAAGTAACAAAATGTTAGTGGTAAGCATTTTTTTGAATCAATAAGCCATTGAGTTGCACAATAAATTTTAATAAAGCAGTTCTGATTCAAAACTCAAACGTGTGTGTTTAACTTGTACTTCCCCTAAAACGCGCATGCAAATCAAACATTGCGGTTGGCCAAAAAAAAAATGTCTGTGAAAAAATAAGATATTTCCCATTCAACGTTAAACATGTTTCGAAGTGCACTAGATAAAATACACAGCGCGAACCTTCTCATTCAACGTTTCATATCCAAAGATATGAAGCTGTCGGCAGAATTCTAATACTAACGCAAAAACAGTTCAGTCGCGACGCTGCAACTAAAAACTCACCCACCCATGGTGAATAATAAAACTCTGGACCTTACCACTTAGGGCATTTTGGACCAAATTAGGATCATTCAAAAATTATTTTTATTATATAGTCAAAAAAGTTAGTGAAATTCAGCCAAATTCTAAAAATTATTTAAAAATATTGATAAATAATATAGTTTGCGGGTTTGTTGTCCTTTAAATAAACAAAAATAACTTTCAGGCTCTTTTTAGTTTGAAATCTTAGCATATGGCAACCTATCTGACATGTCATATAATACATCACCACTCATTTCCCCTCCTGCACGGTTGTAAAAATCAGTTCTTTTCACTAATTAGTAGTAATTAGCTGTCAGTTTGTTCACCAAATTAAAAATATTTTCCCTCCTGCACGGTTGTAAAAAGCAGGTTTCTTCACTAATACATTCGGGACCGGTTGAGTTTATATAGGAACAGTTGTCAAACTTTCTTCAAATTTTTTCAGTATTCTTCTTTTTCTTTATGAAGAAAACAGAATTAAAAGAACATTATTATGCCCATCCAAAATCTTGTTTGGCAAGGTCTTAAAATTATTGCAATTGTGTATTGAAATTTTCATGTTTCAGCATATTTTTCAGTAAAATATTTTTTTCACCACGATGTTAAGATGTTGCCTCTACGAACAAAATTTAAACGACACGCCGCAAAATGTTTGAAATCGGCAAAGTTTTCCCAAAAAGCACGTTATTATGACAGCTTTCAACGAGTTAATTTATTTTTGCATGTATTAATCAATACCTTACTAAACATAATAAGTTAGAAAAATGCACTGACGTTCATTGTTTAATTTATGGAAGATTTTGCGCAAAGATCTTGGCTTGCGACCTTACAAGATCCAGCTTGTACAAGAATTAAAGCCGCGAGACCATGCAATGCGTCGTGATTTTGGTGTATGGGCCGAAAATGAGATTGATCTCGATGCTGATTTTCATCGCAAAATTTTGTTCAGTGATGAGGCTCATTTTTGGTTGAATGGCTACGTCAACAAGCAAAATTGCCGCATTTGGAGTGAAGAGAATCCCCATGAGACCCTTGAGACGCCATTACATCCACAAAAACTGACTGTTTGGTGTGCTCTATGGGCTGGTGGAGTCATTGGGCCATACTTCTTCCGAAATAATGCTAAAGAGTCAGTTACCGTTAATGGAGACCGGTATAGAGCCATGATAACCGACTATTTTGTTCCCGAATTGGATGGCATGAATGTGGATGAGTTGTGGTTCCAACAAGACGGCGCTACATGCCACACAGCGCACGTCACAATCAATTTATTGAAGGAAACATTCGATGAGCGCATAATTTCGCGGAATGGACCTGTCAATTGGCCACCAAGATCGTGTGATTTGACACCATTGGATTATTTTCTTTGGGGATATGTGAAGTCGCTCGTCTACGCCAACAAACCAGAAACGTTAGGAGACTTGGAAGCCAACATTCGTGGCGTTATTGCCGACATACGGCCCCATATGCTCGAAAAAGTGGTTCAAAATTGGACCTGTAGAATTGGCTTTATTCGAGCCAGCCGCGGCGGCCACATGCCCGAAATCATGTTTAAACATTAATGGCATAAAATTATCCTTCCAATAAAGCCAAATTGATGGACATTAAAACGATTTTCTTGTGTTTTATTTCAATTCGAAGCTCTATACCTCTAAAAAAAACACCCTGTATCACCTATTTTCATGCTCCATTAACTGTAAATATTTTTCAGACAATCTTAAATTACAAACATGATGACAATGTTTTCATGGAAATAAATTAAAATAAAGTGTGATTGAATTACATAAATTCACAAGAATAATATTTTTTTTTTGCAAAATAAGAATAATTAATTATTCCTGAGCTAAATTTTTTTAAGAAAAACTTGTAATGGTTTAAGATTGTTGGTAGTTCGACTAATAAAAAATTAAACAAATTGATGAAAAACTAATTAAAACTGTATCAGAAAGTAAAAATGTTATGTAATTGTGGAGTTTAATTTTTTATAATTAAACTACTGTAATAATTGCGTTCACTGTGAATTGTGGGTAAGCAATAGGTACTCCTTTGAATATTTTCTTTGAATGAAATAAAAATTTTATTGAATTAACAAATTTTTTATTAATAGCTATATTATTTTACAAATCTAAAGACAAAGCTATTTTACATCTAGAAAATAATCAAGTTAGAGGCTGTTCATATATTGCGTAATGCTGTTTTTAGCGTCGTTTTCCTTCCCTTAAAGACATATGCTTTATTAAGTTAGGCTATTTCTCAATCGTGTAGCTTGTTTTTAACTATTCATATGAACTTGTTTTCAATTGAGTGATCTCTTTTTAGCATGCTAACTATTAGTTCATAATTTTTCATGCCGAATATATGGGCATATTTTAACTTTTTTCAAGTTTGCGATTCTGTAACATGTTTTCTTAACATTCACAGGAAAACTGTCAGTAACTGATGAGAGTTAAATAACAATTTGCTGTTGCTACGCGCTGCTTTCAAAAACATTTGTTCATATTATAATTAAAGTTACATAGTTTTGTAAGAAACTGAAATTGCAAGTATGAAATAAATAAGGATCTTGAAACATTTTTTTGTTATGAAAACATTATAAAGCTATGTTACTTTTCAATTATATAACTCTAATGTGCTCTTTGTTATTTAATGATAATTCAGAACAACCAAATGTTAGCATAATTTATTAAGGAATAAACACCCGAGTTGCCAATAATTTTGTTTTGGTTGTTGAACTGTTATGGTAGTTAAAAGGCCGGGGCGGGAGCCATTAAAGCCACTAGCTTCAGTCAAGTGGGGGGGTACTTGACCAATTCTACTCACTAAACCACACACACAAAATATTTGTATAGACTCCCTAAATGGTTGACTAAAAATTCATTCATATCAATTAAAGATAGTCTTAACTTCAAGAAAAACCATGTTTGAAGAGTCTGCTCCAAAAAAAAAAAAAAATCGAAGCCATGGTCGAGGTAAGATGACAATTTCGATTTTTTTTTGGAGCAGACTCTTCAAACATGGTTTTTCTCGAAGTTTAGACTATCTTTAATTAATATTCAAGGAGGAACAATTAAAATTCAAAGGGAGACATAGTTAAAATTGGATTTTAGTTAAAAACAACATGAAATGTTACATATAAAGTTAAATAAAAAAATAGCTATCTGAATTTCAATTGAACAGCCTTTATTATGAGTTCAAGACAGTCTTAGCTTCAAGAAAAACTATGGCTGAACGATGTACTCCAAAAAAAAAAAAACGAGCCCAGCTAAAAAGCCAAATTTGGCGGATTTGCACATATGCAAACCAGAGCCCCTATGGTTGTGCTTTGAAAAAAAACAAAGAAGGTACTAGTCTATAGCATTTCGTATGCATCATTCAGATGGTTGGAAAGATGCGCGTTCAAAACCCTTCCTACCAATGGTCTCATATCGCGCAATTAATTATGAGACCCCACAATAACCTCACTTATCTACGCCAGCATCACCAAAGGAAAACAAATTATTTTTTTCTATCTCAACATTTTAATAAAATCTTATTTAAACCACAAAATCATTAATGTTAACATAATTAAATGATAAGTTTTTCAACTTCTCAAAAGCAAAATTTAATATATTCATATATAGCAAAACGTATTTAATTGCTTTTGATTGTAGCAAAAGTCTTATGATATAGTAGCTAATACAAAAAAGGGAGTAAAACTCATAAAAAAAATAAACTATCGAAGTAATGCATAGGCAGATATACATTACAGCAACGAATGGATTGTAACTAAAATCCAAAAAAAAATATTATATTTCCATTTCAATTTAATTAAATATATAGCAGAGTATCTACTTATGTACATATGTACATATGTACATATGTAGATGATCTAAGCAAATGTTAGAATTTGTTATTTTTTTACATTGTGCACTACTTTTTTTTTATACATCGGCAACCCTTTACCTCAACAGAAATGAAAACAATGAGAGCAAATTTAGCTGTATCAACAATTAACTAAAGCAAAAGAAATTTCGTTTACAAAAGTGTAGACTTTTGCAACAAGAGCGTGAGCGTGAGTTCTCACTGTTATGCATCTAATGTTGTTGTTGCATTAATTAAATGAAATTTATGTGTCTACACATATGTACATAAGAAAAAACTATTATTTTATTTAACTTTACGTTAATGTAAATATTCTTTTTTTGATATAAATTAATTCAGAAACAAAAATAGCTCACTTTGTAATGTATTATATTGCTGCATTCCATCGATGAAGGCCTTCACTGTCGATGTTGTGCAACTTCTTTTTGTTGAGCTATATCAAAATGTTGAGCAACATTTTGTTCATATGAAAAAGAGAATTTAAAATGTTTATTGAGCAGGATAGCATTTACATGGTAGTGGTAAATGTATCCCGACTCAAAAGGCAGAATTTTGGCTAAAACACACTAATGAACACAATTTTCTTTCAAATTTTTTTTCTTTACCAAAATTATAACTACAAAAATTCTTTTTTCGTTTTTTCAACCAAATTTCAGTTTTTGTTTATATAAAAATTTAATATTAATTTATATATAAGCAATTAACTTTCTTATTATTCTAAGTTTTCACTTGTTTTGTTCTTTTTTTTCGCACTATGAGTTTTTTTATTTTGTTTTTTTTTTTTTTAATGCACATAAAGTTTGTGCCGCAACCAAAGGAGTACCGAGGTTATTTTTGTTGTTTTTTGCTTCTTTTAAGTATGTATACTGACAAACTAACGCACTGTTTACTAAGCTTTTTATGTGTTTTTTTTTGTCCACGTAAAGCTTATGTTAATGTTTTTTAACAAAACAGAAATTATTTTCATAGGTTTTCACTTCACAAATTGCCGAGCCCACGCGTATGTACCGCTTCTACCGTTTATGATGGCGTACGGTATGGTGCCGTTGTTCTGATTTACTGCGTTCAGTGAAAGACCAGTTGCTGCCTGATCTTTGGTACTGGAACAAAAATTCTGACCTGTAGGGTAGACGTAACACTTTAGTACATAATTTTGAAAATGTTTACTGAAATTCTGAATTAAGTGTGTCAAACACCAACATTTTTATGCAAATGTAATTTGCATTGCATTTTATGCAAATGTAATTTGCATTGCATTTTATGCAATTGTAATTTAATTACCTTTTTGTAACAATGAATATTCTCTTTCGGAAAACTTTACGTGAAGGGACGTAGCGACTTTGTCCCTTGAAGTCTCGCTTCCAAAATTTGTGGCAACATAAAGTAAAGACTTGCTTAAGCCGGAGATGATCTGAATGATCAGAAAGTAAATAAAAATTGAAAATATTTAAGTAAAATATTAAATAACGCGTTAAACGTTTAGCAAAGCAAATTTTGAAGTAAATTTGCTTTAATAATTAAGAAAAAGCCTATGGATCTACTGAAGCTTACCAGATTTTTTTTTGTTGAAACAGCCACTTTAACACATATACTTCACAGCCTGAGGCTTAGCAAAAAAGGAAGTGGCCAACATTTGGTCAGAATAGCCAACCTATGCAGTGAGACATATGTTCAAGTACGGCAGTACTGCCAAATTATTTTAAATTTTGCATACTTTTATTAGGGGAATACACACTTTACAGATTTTTAAAATGTTCATTACATAACAGTATTAAGAAAATATTCCCAAGTGATTCCCCAAATCGCCTGATAATATCCCCAATCAAGAGAAAATTTCCGAAAACTTTATTTCACAACATACCGCAGCATTGTTTGAAACGAGTCACACGCATTCTCTGACAAGCAATACGTGAGAGCTTCATCTCTTTATATGCTCTTTGCTGAAGTGTTGAATTCGTTAAGCAAGAGCGAATGCTTATGCTCTTTGCTTGGCCGCGGCCATATGGGCTGCCGGTCACGGGTATAGAGTATTTTTTATTATTGCTAACAACAATAGAAATCACCGTCAGCTGAACATAGTAAGTGTAAAGATAATCAGTTCATCTATATCAGACGCACTGAGTGCGCAGCATACTTATGCCACTGACAGTCTTACCCCCGTTAAAATAACAGCTGACTATATAAGCAAATTTACAATAAATTTTTACCATAATGGCTCTTATAGAAAATTTACTGTTCTTTTCAATTATGAATTCAGATTTGAAATTTGACTTTTTTTCTTGTAGAAAACTGGAAGCGAACATTTCAAATCAGAATTTCAACAACTTTGACTTTTTATGTTTTAATTTTAAAATATATATTAAGGTACAAAGATAGTATACTAAAAATTTCCAAATGGAATTCTTAGAGATATTTTAAAATTAATCCTTTTGTAATCCTTTTTCAGGGATATTGTACGGGAGAGAAAGATGTGATAGTTTGCCATCAACCAGAAATCGAACATTAAGCGATGGCAGTAATCACAACATAGTAAATTCATCTCGTACTGTTGTAACTCAAGGGCTGCGAAATCAACCACTGCATAATCGTCATGGCAACAGTCCCCCATTTGGCACTGGAAATGGTTGCTCGGAAAGCGAAGAATCTTCTTTAAGTATTGACGAGCCAGAAGACAGTGGACTTCAAATACCATTTCGTTTTCAGTAAGTATAAATACTTTATTGTGGTGTTCGGAACAGAAAATAATTTATAATTATTTTATTGAGCTTACTGTTTAGTAAAGTGTGTGTGAACACCAAAAAAATTACATTAAACAAAGATAAATTAAAAAAAAGTCTAAAGTTAGTCATACTAGTTTCAGCGGAATCATTAGTGACTTAAGGCGATTAGTAAGGATATCTAAGTCTAATAGGTTTTTTTTCCACCAAAACCGATAAGTAAGTTTTTAACGGAAGACAAAAAACATTGCGCACAGTGGCGTTTCTAATTAGTTACCCACAGTTGTATGTTGTTTAGCTCAAAACCCTACAGATAACTACAAGTTATACCTTGAAGAAGGTGTGTATTAACACCCAATGTTATAGTGCCTAACAGCAGCGTAGAATCATTCTTTTTTGACATGTTTTTTTTTTGTGTATTACCGGTAGTGAAAAAATTAAATTTCTAATTGAATTTTAAATGAGAATTTTAATTCGGAATCAAAAAACTTTTCCTGGTCATCACCAAGGGCTCCCGACCAGAGGGAGTGTTTTAGTTTGTATGAAAAAATTTTATGGCACCAATCGATGGAGGAAATGTCTAGAAATATATTTAACACATCACCAGACCCATGCAGAAAATTTTTGAAATAAAATGTCAATCAATGCGGAAAGGTCCAAAATATAGTAGGTTTAAACATCGCTGAAAACGATCTTGTTTTGCGTTCATTTTTGAAATTTTTGTTTTACACTATTCGATAAAGAAAGGTTAAAAATAAGTCTTGGACATTACCTGGGATGGTTTAGGATCCCGTAAGGAAATGCCCTAATTTGAGCTCATTTTTCGATAAATAAATTTATACCAATCGACAGAGAAATGTTGAGATAAGATCCGCTGGGAAGGTATACTACTTTGTTTGATTATAAATTTTGGTGAAATAAAAGAGAATGGATCTAATGTTAACAAATGGTATATATATTGTTGGCAATTATGTATGTAATACAATATTTTGAGCACATTTTTCAAGTTTTCTTATAATACTAATTCATATTTTTCCTATCAGTCTAATTTCCGTTACTTAAAATCTAATACCATGCTATCTCTAAAAATTCTCTTTTGGGAGCCAAATGAAAAGAAAATAGTAAATTTTTAGTTTTATACTATGTGGATAGTAATAATATAATAATAATAAAATCATATTAGCTTCTGAAAAATTCAATTCAAGCTTTAATTGAAAACTAACAGTAGAAAAAAGTTTTCTCAAGTGGACTCAGAAAAAACCAACATATTAAACTTTTTTTTTTAAAAAACTCTTTTCTAGTTTATTGTATCTCTTTAAGTTGTAAAGAATAAAAATAAGTTATAAACTCTTATTTCTAATTAAAAAAAAAACTATTACAAATTATAAATTTATATACAAATTGGTATATGTATTATAATAAGTAATTCAAAGCTATACGGGACCAGTGGCGGATACAATGGGGGGGGGGAGCTATGGGGGCTGAAGCCCCACCTGAGAGCCGCCAAAAAATATTTCGATTCAAGAACGTTTCAGAAAAATAATTGAGAACAATCGGAAACGACTAGGTTCAATTGACAAAACCATGCTATTTTGCTCTCACAATAATTTATCACTACGTGGTGTCAGGATTCGGATCACAGGAATTCAGAAGAAAAACAGTATCAAGTTCTTTCAGATCGAGGAGTTTTGTGACCATTACTTGCATTTCGTATAAATGCCGGTGATCATGACTTAAAATTTCATACAGACACAGCGCCCAAAAATTGTGCTTTAATCAGTAAAACCATACAAAATGATATTATTGATGTTATTGGTTGTCGAATACGATCAAAGATTGTTTCAAAAATTAAAAACCCAAATTTTGTACAATTTTATGCGATGGGACAACTGATGCCAGTAAAAAAGAATTACATACTAACTGCATGCATTTATTACGTGGACTTAGAAGAATGCATCCTATTAGAACAATTTTTGGGATTCACTCACATTAAATCGACTGAGGCATATACTATTAAATGAGCAATGATAAGTGAATTGACTTCATTGGATTTGTCTGTTAAAAACTTGCGTGGTCAAGGCTATGATGGAGGATCGAACATGGCTAGAAAAATCAACGGAGTTGAGGCTTTAACATCTGAAGTTCAACCCTTAGCATTTTACACTTATTGTTTCATTCATTCTCTGAATTTGTGCTGAGGCAAATCATGAGATTTTCTGAAACATGCTAGGCACAGTTTCATCAGTGTCAAATTTGTTCTCAAAAAGGGTACAACTATTGAAGATAAAATTTCCGAACGGAGTCCACAAACAAAAAAACATCGTCTAAAAACGTTGTGTGCGACTAGATGGGTAGAATGGCATGAATGCGTTTATACTTTCAGCGAATTGTTACTGTTTATCTCTGAAACATAACCAAATTTTAAGCAAAGCAAGGACACCGAAATTTCTTCAAAAGCGGTTCAACTTTCAGCTTCGATAGCATATTCTGAAAATTGTTAATGCTTCTATATTGTCGGAAAACTACAAGATCCGACACGAATAATTTCTTCAGCCTGTACTCATGTCGAGCAAATTCTCAACCTATTTTCACAAATGCGAAAAGATCTAACGTCATTTGATGATATTTTTAATGAAGCATCTACAATCGCTGTTGATTAAAACACTGAATTCCCCGCTCGTGTGGTCGCCAAAAACATCAAAAAAATCGTTTTTTTTTTCGGTAGTAACATGCTAATTATACCCTACACAGAGAGTATACGCACATAGCATCTATGCGTAATGAAAACATACGACTTTATAAAATATTTTGGACTTCGTCGTTTATTTTTAGTTTAATTCAAAAAACTTATTTTCCGAAATGTATGCCCTCCGTTTTTTGTTTAAAAATTCTCAAAAAAAATTTGATAAATATAAAAATTTTTGAGACCGGTTCGTTCGTTTTTTCGTTTATTTTTTAATTCAAAAAAATTTATTTTTCAAATTCCGTGTTCCGACGTGATTTGACCAACAAATATTATTAGACATATCTATTTAGTAATTATTGAAAGTATTGCAGAGATTTTTATAAGACCAGGTAATTTGATGCTCATGTGAACAAAATTAGGATTTGGCTAGGTCTTAAGTTTTCAAAGGCTCTCACAGGGACCTGACACAGCCCACAATTTTTATAAACGTTATATTGAGAGAACTAACAATGTAATCGTTATGAAATTTAATGCAAATGTACTCGCTATGAGGTATCTCATTACAAAAACTTAGCTTCAGTGTGCGTGGCGACTCTCATACAAGTAAAATACATTAAGTGGTATATCTACCGAAATATGTGAGTATTCATACTAAAATTTGGTGTAAAAGGTCTGTTTGTGGGAGGCTATTTTTGGATTTAAATCGGACTGGATTTTATCAGTGAGTGTGTCTTCGTCCTAAATTTTAAGGCTAATTACGGCATATATCGCAGACTATACAAGCTATTGAGCTAAAATTTGGTATGCGGATGTCGATTACGAATAAAATTTATTTAATAACCAAAAGTAGGCACAATTGAAGAGGTGGGCTTGGCATGCTTTGACTTCTTAATTTTTATTCGATTTTTTCAACATTATTTATTCGATTTTTTCATCGATTTTGAATTGTTTCAACCTCTTCAACTGTTTGAGTTTTTCAACATTTTCCATATATTTCGATTTTTTCAACTTTTCAGCATTTTGCATACATTTAACATTTTTGCAACTGTTTCAACACTTTTCAAACTATTTTAACTTCTTTACATTTTTTTTTCGAGGCATTCAAGCTCTTCAATTAGTTTTTTTTTCACAGTTACTTAAAATGTACTTTCAATGCAGTGTAGGGTATGTAGTTTCGGCCTGGCCGAAGATAACACCTTAAATAGTCTTATTTTATTTTTAATTTCTTGCTCAAATGTTTTAGAGCCACAATATACTATCCTTATTTGGATCATACGATCTTAGAATTAAAATAAAAAGTCCAGGGTAAAGTTTTGAGCATTTTACACTTAGAAGGTTTAATACCGATTATCACTCGATGGGGCGCGTTGGCAAAATTGTGGATGCTGTTTTTACTTATGAAAGTGATTTAAATTGCAGTTAGGTTGAGCTTGAATCCGATATTAAATTGTAGCATCACTACTCTTGTAAAACTGATTTCAAAGATGCCTTGAATGTAATGGAAGCATTGACCATTATCAAATCCAAAAAAATGGAATCGTTCTTCCCAAGCATCACAATATTACTGGAAATAATTGCCACAATTCCAGTGACTTCGACAACAGCAAAATGAAGTTTTTCTGTGTTAAAACGATTGAAATCGGATTTAAGATCTACAATGACAGAAGATCGTTTTAATGGATTGGCTCTGGAAAATATTCATAAGGAAATCGATATCAGCTCAGCTAAAATTGCTGAATTATTTTGCCAGAAGAAACCTAGCTGTCTTGAAACCCTTGACTGGACTACTGATTAGATGGTTGTGATATGCCAAAAAATTTAAACATTGCTCGTTGAATAATTCAATCGATATGTATTAAAAAACATGTTAGCCCCCCCTGAAGGAAATCCTAGATCCGCCGCTGGACGGGACTCAAAGACTTTAGTTGGTCTAAAAATAAATATTACTAAGCACTTACTTACTTACTTGGGTGGCCATAACAACCCGTTACCGGGTTACGGCCGACCTCAAAAGCTCTCTCCAGGCGCCTCTGCTTTGCGCACGCCTTCTCCAATCATTCACACCAAGCGTGGATAGGGTTTCCTCGGCTTGGTCTTTCCATCGGAGGCATGGTCTTCCTCTTCGTCGTCGCCCAGCGGCTTCCGCATCAAACACCTTTTTCGCCGGAGCTTCTTCGTCCATACGCACAACATGTCCCAGCCAGCGCAGACGTTGAATAGTGATGCGCTTGACTATGTCAATGTCAGCGTAGAGCTCGTACAGTTCGTGGTTCATTCGAATACGGTAGTCGTCGCCGACGTGAACAGGACCGAAGATTTTGCGAAGAATTTTTCTCTCAAACACCCCAAGCGTGGCTGCATCAGTCTGCGACACAACCCATTCTTCTGCGCCGTAAAGTAGCACGGGTAAGATGAGCGTCTTGTAGAGTGTCAGTTTTGTCGGGCGAGAGAGGTCTCTACTACTCAATTGCTTACTGAGACCATAGTAACACCTATTAGCAAGAGTTAGTCTTCGCTTTATCTCCAGGCTGACATCGTTTTGATGTTACTAAGCACATCTCTTGTTTATTTCTGCAATTGCGGTAGGTGAGAATGGGGTAGCCCGTTGGAGCGATGTCGTAGCGATATGTTTATGTCAACCATCTATAGTTGCAGCTGTTGTAAGTATCCCCTGATGAATTTTCAGCCGAGACGAGCGAGGTCCCGGTCTGAGTTTGCGTGGTAGCAGAGAAGAGCTAGGTCCCTGTCCACCATTACAGAGGTAACTAGTACCTCGATATTATTGTGACATGGTAGCCGAGACGAGCTAGGTCCCGGTATGTCAAGTTGGGGAGAGCTAGTGCAACGAGGATAGCTTTGAAGCGGTAACCGAAATGAGCTAGATCCCGGTCTAGCACCCTAAAGCTTCCTAAAAGCACACTGCTCCAACACTTTTGGTGCCGCACTCTCCACTCATCGGGGAGCAGCCGAGACGGGCTAGGTCCCGGTCCGGTGCCTTCCTAGGGAGATGAGCTGGATGACAATTTTTTTTTATCATTATTATTAGGGAACAGTGCCCGAGACGAGCTAGGTCCCGGTACAAAGTTCACTTTGCGTAAAACTTGGAATACTTCTATCGTTGCGTATGCACATGCTCAAAGCGTGGAGGATATCTACTATTATTAAACGAGCTAAAATTGTATGTTTATAAATATGTTTATATGTTTAAATGTTTATATGTTTATACTCGTATGTTTATATGTTTAAATGTATATGACTGAACTTTATTTCGAAAATGGCTGCAGGAATTTTGATGAAACTTAAGGATTTCATTGGGTTTTAAGTTTTGGGCTAAGTTTTAAGTTTTTCAAGACTCTAATAGGAGCGTGGCACAGCCCTAAACTTTAATTTTTATAACGTGATATCTCGCAAACTATTTAAGATATTTTAATGAAATTTGGTAGACTGATTCAAATCATACATATCTTCAACGGAATTAAAAGTGGACGGAATTGGAGAAGAGGGCGTGACATCTCTCAACAATTGAAAATTTTGATTCAATATTACTCAAAAACGGCGCATACGATTTTCATAAAAATTTTGAAGACGATACCGCTAAAAGCAGTCATCATAACAAGCTATGCCACTATACTGACAAAACTCGTTTAAGGGCGTGGCACAGCCCACAATATTTATAAACGTCATAATAAGAGAACTAACAACGCTATCGTTATGAAATTTAACATATAAGATACATTAGCTATTGGGTATCTTGTAACCAAAAGTGGGCGCAACCACACTTGTGGGCGTGGCACCTTTCATACATGCGAAAAAAAAAATGCTGTATTTAGTGTGCTATTAGAGTAATCTTTTTGGAATTTGGTGTAGAGATGCCAGTTACTATATGCTATGAAACTAAATGTATTTCGTTGGGATTGTATCAGTGGGCGTGGCACCTCCCGAACATGTAAAAAATGTTAAGTGTTATATTTAGTGTGCTATGGGAGTAATCTTTTTGAAACTTGGTATAGTGGTGTCGGTTACCATGAACTTTGAAATTAAATGAATTTCGACGGGATTGCATTAGTGGGCGTGGCACCTTCCATACAAGCTAAGAACGTTTAAGGCTATATTAAGTGCACTGTATGAGTGATCCTAATAAAATTTGGCATAGAGATGTCGGTTACTATAACCTCTTAAGTTAAATGAATTTTGATGGAATTAGATCAGTAGGCGTGGCACCTCCCATACATGCAAAAAACGTTAATACTTATATTTAGTGTGCTGTAAGATTGATTTCATTAAAATTTGGTGTAGAGGTGTCGGTTACTATAAACTTTGAAATTAAATGAAAATCGACGAGATTGCATTAGTGGGTTTGGCACCTCCCATATAAGCAAAAAACGTTAAATGCCATATTAAGTGTGCTATTGGAGTAATACTTTTTAAATTTGGTGTAGAGGTGTCGATCACTATAAGATCTCAAATTATATGAACTTTGACAGATTTCATTATTGGGCGTGGCACCTCCCATACAAGCTTAAAACATTTTATGTTATGTTAAGTATACTATATTAGTGATCTTAATAAAATTTGGTTTCAATATATTCTGCCTCATTCAACTCAGTTCGAGTTTTTCAACTGCTTCATTATTCTTCAGCCTCTTTCAACTTTTCTCAACATTTTCCATATTTTTTCGAAATTTTCAACATTTTCAACCTCATTCATTTTTTTTCGAGTTTTTCAACACTTTCACTGTTTCAACATTTTTCAACCTCAATCAACTTTTGTCAACATTTTCCAAATTTTTTGGACTTTTCAACCTCATTCAACTTTTTTCGAGTGTTTCAACCTCCTTCAATTTTTTTCGAGTTATTCAACCTCTTTCAACTGTCTCAACAGTTTTCAACATTCTCCATATTCTTTCGAATTTTTCAACCTTATTCAACTTTTTCCGAGCTATTCAAACTCTTTCAACTGTTTCAACAGTTTTCAACCTCTTTCAACTTTCCTCAACATTTTCCAAATTTTTTCAACTTTTTCAATCTCATTCAACTTTTTTCGAGTTTTTCATCCTCTTTCAACTTTTTTCGAGATATTCAACCTCTTTCAACTATTTTCAACATTTTCCATATTTTTTCGGCTTTTTCAACCTCTTTCAACTGTTTCAATATTTTTGTCAACCTCTTTCAATTTTTTCGAATTTTTCAGCCTTATTCAACTTTTACCGAGTTATTCAAACTCTTTCAAATTTTTCAACGTCTTTCAACATTTTCCTTATTTTTTCAATTTTTTTTTGAGTTATTCAAATTCTTTCAACTGTTCTCAACATTTTCCATATTTTTTTCGAATTTTTCAACCGTATTCAACTCTTTCAAGATTTTCAATATTTTGTTCGACATTTTATCGACTTTTTCAACCTCTTTTAATTTATTTCGACGTTTTCAACCTCATTCAACTTTAATCGTGTTTTTCAACATTTTCCATGTTTTTTGAATCTTTCAGCCAGTTTGTTCAATCTCTCCCATATTTTCCGAATTTCCGAACATTTTTCAGCTTTTTTAACCTCTTTTACCGTTTTACTACATTTTCAATATTTTATCAAGGTTTTTTAAATATTTTCCATATTTTTCGACATACTTATGTAATTTAACCTCATTTGGCTATTTCGAAATATTGCATATTTTTTCGACTTTCTAAATCTCACAACGAAAAACCGAACTAGGGTCGGTCTCCTGGTACTATTTAAAATAGCGAATAAACGCGAATGTGCTGAAGTGTTGGCAAGTGGCGTAGCTAATGGATTGATGTGATTTTGCAGTTTTTGGAGGTATTTTCCTCTTATTCTTTCAAATTCATCCTTAACCATAGGTATATGGAGATCTCTGTGGATATGGTCATTTCTAATGAGCCAAGATGCTCATGTTATTGTCCTTAGTATTTTGCTTGAGCTCTTTGTAGAATTACTATATTTGATGAACTAGCGAATCCATATAGCTGTATGCCATAGGTCCAGATAGGCTTGATGACACTATTGTATAGTAGAACTTTATATTTCAATTTTAGAGGAGAGTGTTTGTTAATTAACCAGTGCAAACTAGCAGCTTTGAGTTTGATTTGCGTCTTTTTGGCTTCGATATGCTTACGCCAAGTTAAGCGTTTATCTAAGTGAATGTCAAGATAAGTTGCATCATTTACTTCTGGAACTCGAATACCATTTAATGTTAAGGTTGAAGTTGGATTTCTATTTAATGTAAATATGACGTGTCGGAATTTTTGCTCATTCACCTTGATACGCCATTTTGATTGCCAGTTTTCAATTATGACTAGATGATTTTGAAGTTGGTTAGTGGCAAATTGCCGTATCGTCAGCAAAAGTGGAAGTGACTAGCTGGTCATTTGTCGGAATATCAGAGGTGAATAAAATATATAAAAACGGACCAAGAACACTACCCTGAGGAACTCCAGCACCAATCGAAAATTCAGTTGTATTAAAACTTTGATATTTAACCCTATAGCACCTGTTTGCCAAGTATGACTCTAGGACTGCATGGACATTTTGAGGTAGGAGCTGTCTGATTTTGTAAATTAAACCTTCATGCCATACTTTATCAAAAGCTTGTTTAACATCGAGAAATATGGCAGAACAATGTTCTCTATGTTCAAACGCATTTCTAAGTTCGTTTGTTATTCTATTCACTTGCTCAATGGCTCCATGTTTTTCCCTAAAGCCAAACTGGTGTGAAGGAATAAGTTGATAATCTTGAAGGTATGACCTAAGCTTTTCTAAGAACACTTTTTCAAACAGTTTTGAGAGGCAGGGAAGCAAGCTAATTGGTCTGTATTAAGATGGTAAAGTGGAATCTTTGCCGGGCTTCGAGATCATTTTAATTATTGATTTTTTCCACTCACAAGGATAATGGCCAAAATTAATTATGGCGTTAAAGAGCCTGGTAATGAAGACTATAGCTGTTTGGGGTAAATTTTTCAGCATTATGGGGGAAATGGAGTCATGGCCAGGAGCTTTTTTGCAAATAAGTTTAATATTTATGACAGTGGCTACCTCACTTGGAGTAATATGCATGTTTATATTTTGGGTGTTACTTATTTGCGAATGAAGATCAATAATGTTTGGGGCACAATTTGGTTGAAATACTAGGCTTAGATAATGAGCAAAAACATATGCTCTTTCCTCATCACTTCGTGCCCAATCGCCATTACTATCCCTTAGAGGGGGCTCGGTCTCATTTGGATTTTTAAATACACGGCTTGACTTCCAAAGGGACGATTTATTGGTTTTGTTTGGTGAAAGGTTTTGAATAAAACTATAATGACAATTACTTTCCTCTCTAGACAAAGCAGCTCTTATCTTCTTTTCGGCTTCCTTAAGTTTAATTTTTGATGCTGGAGACCTATACCTCTGCCATTCCCGTCTAAGCCTTCTCTTATCCGAAACTAATTTTTCAATGTCACCATTCGTTAAAAATCTATTATTTCTCCTATTATTTGAATTTTTAGGTGTGGCGTTTTTTGCTGCTGTAATTAAAATGGAATTTATAACCTCAACAGCATCATTAACATGATCTTTACATCCTATTGTATAATTTGTGTGGATATGTGTGCTTATGTATATTTTGTATTTAATCCAGTTAGTATTGGGAGTTGTAAGGGTATGTGGTACCTCTCTAAGCTTTGGTTTTTCAAATATTTGTATGATATCAGGGGAATGATCAGATTATAAATCAAAACTTGTACTGATCGAAATTAAATCTTTGCGAATACCTTTAGTGATGGCATAATTGATGATTTCCATAACTTTGAAGATTAATTGATCAATATTAACGCCTTATACTTTCTTTTTGAAAAATTTAAATTTTTTAAAAAGTTATGAACAAATGAATTTCTATGCGATTTCTCAGTAAATATTGGGAAAAAGTTAATGAAATTTTCGTGATAGGACAAGAAATAATTTACAATTTATATGAAATAAAGTTTTTATAAAAATTTTATTTATTACTAGCATTACCCGGCGCGCATCGCTTCACTTCAACCGTGGTGTAGATTCGATGTGCGGTCTGCGTTAAAATTCTATTTAAAAAATACTTTTATATGAGGACCACCCTTAGTATGCACCCAAAATAAAATTTTTACAACCTTAGGAGTGCCTCTTAATATAAAACCACGTGGTGTAAATTCCATAAGAATCGATTAAGCGGTCTTCGAGAAAATGATATTTAAAAATATTTTTGTGTGAGGGCCATCCTAAATAAAAGTTTTGTAGCCTGAGCTATGCCTCTTAACATTAGAGCTACGTTGTGTAAATTCGGTTTGAATCAACTAACCTGACTTTGTGAAAATGATATTTAAAAATATTTTTGTATGAGGATCACCCTTAGTATGCACCCTAAATAAAATTTTTACAACCTTATCTGTGCCTCTTAATATAAAAGTCATGCGGAATAAATTCCATGAGAATCGATTGAGCGTTTCGATTGAATATTTTTGTATGAGGGTCACTCTAAGTATGCACCCTAAATAAAATTGTTTTGACCTTATCTGTGCCTTTTAATATTATTGTGTATCAAGAGTAATACTCACTGGTTATGTTCACAGTTATTACATGACTAACTTTATTAATAAGAACTCGTCTTAAACATAATACATATATAAGGGTCACCAGCTAATTATAATATAAAGTTAAATATGTTGGAATTGCAACATATACATAATACGCCCTTCCTTAGGCTGATTAATATTACAAGAATGAATTGATATACATAGATAGGTACACATATAAATTCAATTTCAAATAAAATTCAAGTTTACTATTATAAATTCAGGGTTCAATATTATAAAGATAAGCAGCGGTAATTTTAATATCATGGATATAAATTCAAGTGCAAATATTACAAAAATATATAATTCAAAATAACTTTGCTTTAATTCAGGCAGTAATAATAAACATTACTTTTTTTATATACAATATATTAATATGTACATTAGACCGGGTCGATTTGTATGAAGCAAAATAAAGTAAGTCAGACACCGACTCAAAAGTTAGAGGAACCCTTAAAAACGATATCTGCATCATTTTTTTTTCGTTCCGAGAAAAACCAATGGAGCACTTTTGATTCTCCCGAAGGTCCTTTTTGGCTAAAAAAACGTGTTTTTTGCTCATAACTTTTATTCCTTCACAGAATGGATACCCGACTTTGCTCGAAAATGAAAGAGTGCGCTCTTGCAAAAAATTTGACTTTAAAAAAACTTAAATTTTTTTTCTATTATAGATAATATTTAGTCCCGAAATTCGATTTTTTCACATTTTTTATTTATTTATTTTGTTTAAACTACTGTAGATGCTGCATTTAGCATTGGATTTGTATAATTTTGGTCTTATTGAAAATGCAATTAATTTTTATTGTTGGGAAAAAGCACTCTGGCAAAAAACCCAACTTTTATTACTTAAATTTTACAGTATTTGGCTATCGCTACATAAAAGTTAAGACAGAATTTGGGTATCGCTATGTTAAGGACTGGCGAGATTCTAGGCTACTGTATATTTCGCGTGAGTCCAAAGTATTTAAAATGTGACCCAGGCGGTTTTTGTGCACGACTTGCATGCATGATTCGCTCACTGCTTTTACGTGACGTTCCGTGCTTTGGGAATGACATGGAAAGTCTGTAATGAAAATTATATATTGTAATTTGCTATGTAGTTAAAAATATGCTATATATTTTTTGCTTTGTTATTCTTCACCTGGAAAAGCAATGATATCTGCTAAATCATCATGAATCAAAAGATTTTCTTCAGGTAGAAACTGATTGCAAGGTGGCTCCGTTAGCTGTATCTTGTCCCAATGGATCATATTTGTATACGATGTGCAGCTGAAATTCACTTCAGGTACATAAAACTTCCTTATATTCAATGATGGTTTTTTCCGAGCTGCAATGATTTTTGAATAGCCATCCGATCGAATATCTTTGTTGTCATCTGTTATCATTGACAGAATAATGTTTTCAGGATGACAGAAGTACGCGTTACGTTTGATGCTAGGCTCAATAATTTTCTGAACATAATTTGGTAACGAGCGTGTCAGTTGAATATATTTATAAAAAAGTTAGAGAGGATCTACTATATCATTGAAAAAAGAGCTAATTAAATTTCCAATAAGACCAAAATTATACAAATCCAATGCTAAATGCAGCATCTACAGTAGTTTAAACAAAATAAATAAATAAAAAATGTGAAAAAATCGAATTTCGGGACTGAATATTATCTATAATAGAAAAAAAAACTTAAAATTTTTAAACGTCAAATTTTTTGCAAGAGCGCACTCTTTCATTTTCGAGCAAAGTCGGGTATCCATTCTGTGAAGGAATAAAAGTTATGAGCAAAAAACACGTTTTTTTAGCCAAAAAGGACCTTCGGGAGAATCAAAAGTGCTCCATTGGTTTTTCTCGGAACGAAAAAAAAATGATGCAGATATCGTTTTTAAGGGTCCTTCTAACTTTTGAGTCGGTGTCTGGATGAATCTAAATTTTGACCCGGTCTAATGTACATGTTTAGTATTGTATACATATATTTTTTAATATTTAACAACTTTGCCACCTTGACGTGGTCTGAATTGCCTTCTTTCTAATTCTACATTTTCTTCAACGCAATATGGTGAACATTGACCCAAGTCATCATCCCCCAGGTCTGAAAGAGGCAATGTGCCACCTGAAGCCTTAATCTCATTAGTCTGGTCTTTCTGTTCTACCATTTCATCAATTTTAAAGCCATCTGCGTTCCTTATCTGATCCAAATGTCTTTTTATCTCCCTATTGTTGTGTGTGTAAATACAGCCATACGTTCGAGGTCCAAATTGCTTTTTAATTCTAGTTGGCAACCAGCAAGGCTTATTGGGATCAGTGTAATCACGGATAAAAACCTGCTGACCTTCAGAGAATTGTGTACTTCTTTTGCCCTTATAATTGAGAGAACTTTTGATTTGACTTTGGATAATTTCGTCTTAAGGTGAAAAAGGTCTAAGAAAACTGAACCTAGTTTTCAAGAACGACCAAGGAATAGCTTTGCTGGTGATTCACCAGTGGTACAGTGTTTGGAGTTACGGTAATCAATCAAAAAATTGCTTATTATAGTGTCCAAATGGTCTTTTGTCTTCAAACTGGCAAGAATTGACTTTTTTATAGTTTTGACAAAGTTTTCGGCTTGTCCATTAGTCGCCGGATGTCCAGGCGCAGTTAAAACATGGTTAATATTATATACTTATTGTAAACGCTGATGTTATTTTTATAGTCTCAAAAACTTCTACCCACTTGGAAAAAGAATCAACAATAATAAAAAGTTCATTTATAGGTCCTGCAAATTCTATATGTATACGACTCCAAATTGAATTTGTAGGTGTCCATAGAATAAGACTACTCTTTTCAGGACTAGCTTGAATTTCTTGGCATGAAACACAATTTTTTATAAAAATTTCAATATTTTAATTTTTTTTTTCAATTATTAAATTTTGAATCAGCTAGAATAACAAGATTAAAATCTTATATAACTATACTTTTTACTATATAATATATATATAATAACTATATATCTTTACTATAACTATACTCTTTTTTTTTTTTTAAAATTATACATCTAAATACATTTTTTAGATACTACTATTGTAACAATGAAAAGTGCAGGGTTAGTTGGTTCTTAAATTGCACAATATTATTAATGTTTCTTAAATGCGAAGGAAGTTCTAAAGACGCACAGAAAATACAAAAAATTGCCTTTCAGATGTAAGGCATGAATGGCGCATTGGGATTATCGATTAAACCCGTTCTGATCGCGAGAAAATTAATCTTTCAAATAGATAAGTTGGCTCAATAGTAGTTATAATTTTGTGCAGAAAAACAAGTGTACGAAATTTTAATAGATTTTCAAATGTCATACCGTACAGCTTCTTGGCATATTGTAATACGCGATCACTGCGTCGCAAGTGGAAAACGTACCTAGCGATGTTATTAAACACAACATTTAATTTCTGTTTGCAAGAAAAATCGCAATTCGCAAAAATTTCGCAACCGTAAAGCAAAGTGGGAACAAGATACGTTTTAGCTAAGAGGATTCTGATATACAGCGGATTAAAATATTGCGTTGTCCATAATACGCGTAGCATGCCATACACCCTTCCGATAGCAATGCTCATGTGATTGTTGCAAGTCAAAATTCGATTAAATGTGACACCTAAATTTTTTACTTTATTTTCATAATCAATGTAGCAGTTTGTTAAGATTAACCTAGGGACAGTAGTTGTATCTATAACTTTTTTTGATATCACTAGATATTTAGATTTTTTTGGATTCAAACATAGCCCATTTCGGACGGCCCAATTGCTTAAGTTATCAAGGACATTATTTAAATTTGGATGCAACTACTAATTTCATTGCGACTGCAACTTACATACAGTTGCACATCATCAGCATACATGTGGATTGTACAATTATTCAATACGCCTGGAAGATCATTTATGTACAATGAAAATAAAAGTGGACCAAGAATAGAGCCTTGAGGGACCCCTCTATAGATTGGAAGAAAATCAGAAGTTACTTGCTTTTATAAACTGCTTGATACCTGGAGGAAAGATATGAGTCTATGAGATTAACAGCTGTATTAGTAAAATTGAACATTTCAGCAAGTTTTGTCAGTAAAATTGAGTGATCAACAGTATCGAAAGCCTTCGAATGATCTAATAGGACCAAGAAAGTGATTGCGTTATCATCTAGGGCAGTTCGTATGTATTCGATAACATCGAGCAATGCCGTAATGCAACTACGTTTAGGTCTGAAGCCAGATTGTCGATTTGTTAATAGGCTGTTATTAAAAATAAATTTGCTAATCTATCTGTGTAAGATCCTCTCAAAAGCTTTAGAGACAAAAGATAAGATCGCAATTGGACGAAACTCATTACTGGATTTGGGTACAGGAACTATTTTTCAATTTTCCAACTTGAAGGAAATGTAGAAGAGGTAATTGCAGTATTAAACATGTGAGTAATGTAAGGTAGTATCTTTGGTAAGAGGATTTTCAAGAAAACTGGATGTATCTTGTCAAATCCCATAGCATTAGATTTAATCGCCAACAAGGCTTAAAGAACATCAGTTTGCTCAACGCAAGCAAAGTTGAACTGAATGTCTTGCAAACTAGAGCTAGTTGCGTGAATGTATGTATTTGTTGTCACAAGTGGCATTGGTATATCTACAAATTGTTTATTTAAGTTGTCTACATTAGCTACTTCTGAACTACTCGACTTGGTCTTACCTACACCAATATTGCGAATTTCCCTCCACTTTTGTTTGTTATTTACAGCAGAACCGAATTTTTGACTGTAGTAGTTAAATTTCGCTGATTTGATTTCTCTCAGAACACCCCTTCGAATAATTTTAAATTCAGTGTACAACTCAAGCGTTTTGTACCGCTTCCATCTGTTATATGCACGATCACGTTGCACTATAAGTTCTTTGATCTCGTTATTGAACCAAGGTCGTTGTTGATGCTTAACATACCTAGATTTCTGAGGAACATGTTCATCAAATAGCTCAGTTAACCTACTTTGAAAAAATCAGATTTGGTCATCAACTGAATCAGTTCTGTATATGTACCGCCAGTCTATAATATCTAAAGCATGCTCCAGTGCAACATAATTAATAATTTTGAAATCACGGTAACTAAAACTCAACGATGAAGAACTGACTTGAAAGTCAAATGTGACAAATATGGCATCATGCTTCGAGAAAATAGGTATTGACATTTGGTCATACAATAATACTTTTGATAGATTATTTACAAAAAATAAATCTAGAAGAGTATTAACAGTTTTTGTGAAATGCGTAGGTGAAGTTGTATTCACAGGAGAAAGACCAAAATTCTGCATACTAGAAATTAAGCAGTTTTCTTTCAAGAGATTACTGTTAAAATCACCAGCTATGATGATATCTGAAAACGGTATAGTAATAGTTTCTAATGATTCCAAGAAAGGTATAATGTCGACAGTACGATTTGGTCTGTACACGCTTCCGACGAGCAACTTATGTGTCCCACAATTAATTGAAACAAAGACATATTCAATTTTTTCATCAGGAGCAGACTTACAATGCATTTTGTACCTTAGACCATCACGAACGAAAATTGCTGCACCACCTCCGTGGCTCCTCCTATCAGCACGAAAAATTTTATATCCATTTAGTTTTAATAAAGCATCCTGCATACTTGCATGGAACCAAGTTTCTGACACACAAACCACATCGACTCCCGAACCTTCAAAAATGTAGCGAAACTCATCAATTTTGTTGACTAGACTTTGTGCATTGACATGGCATATATTTATGCCACTCTTCTATTATGCGCATTAAAATATGTGCATTGTCTTTGGAACGGAATAAATCATCGCTCAATGAATTCAATGTCATATTTATAAGTTTGTGCAATTAGTTTGACCAACTTGAGCAATATCTTGTTGATAGCAGTGTTTGTTGCAATAATAAAAACATAATAATTAAATAAACATTTTAAAACAAGTATTTATAAAAAATAAAAAATAAAAAAATTAAAAAGATTAAAATAATGCATAAACTCAGCTGATGATATTATCATGATTGCTGTTGCGAAAAATAGAATTACCGTTATTAACAGTATTATTGGGACCAACTATCTGTGACAGATTTTGCTCTGAATCTATGCAGTACTCAGTGTCCTCGCGGTTCTTTTTGATAAAAACACGACCACTTCTAGTAAACACAGCCCATATTTGTTTTTTTTTTTTATTTGTAAAGCTGACTTAAGAATTTTGTGGTTGGCTTTCGTCAGGCTTTCATTTACACATATGGGGACCTTTGATTTCAATCCAATATTATGCCAGCAAAGAACATTGTTATTTTCACGTCTACATGACGCTATTGATTTTAATATTAGGTACTTGCTTGCCGGTGTTGCAAGTGTAATCAATACTGGTGCATCAGCTCTGTTGCTAATGGACCGTAGGCGATGTATGTTTATAACTGTGGGAGGGTAACCCGTATCGCACTACACAGCGTGCTGAAAGTATCTAGGAGATTCTCGTCAGTACTAAATGGGACTCCAAGTAACCGTACTTCACAAGCCACTGCCTGGTTTTCCTGCTTTTCAAGTTGATCTTTGACCGTCATCAATTCAGCCTTTAAGAAAGCTACCTCATTCACTTGAGAAGCTATTGGCTCAAAACGTTGCATGCGTTCTTTTATACCATTTATATCAGGACCCGATTCCTAAAGTGTGACACGTTCGTTGAGTTGCAAGATTTTATTTTCTAACTCAGCAACTTTACAATCGATCACACCAATGATCTTTTGTTCGCATTCCTTAATTTGAGTGGCGATAAGCTCAGTTTGTTTTATGAATCCTTGCTTCATTAAAATAATCTCACTGTAAATGAGCTCGAGCGTAATCGGCTGATCCTTCATTTGAATTTGAATTTGCGGTTTAATTATGTCTGGGGATGAGACACTCACAGATATAGTAGAATTTGTACCAGTTGTGTGTTCTAGTTGCGAGATTGCTTCATTTGTGATAGGCGATAAGACCCGCACAGAACTTGAAACGGGTGGTGAATGAAGTGTAGCACGACGCACAGCTATACATTTCTTACATTTGAATGCTGTACCATCGTTTTCCATGTATGCAATGTCAGTTTGCTTAATGTTGACACAACTACAATGGAAAAATTCGTTACAGTGACTACATTGTATTTTTTCATGATGGTGTCGCTCCACTTTGGTTCCACAAAAACACGGCATGTTTGTCGGTATTATTATTATTTTATTGTTGATTTTAGTATAAAATTTTTGCTTTTATGTATAAATTCTTAAGTCTTTTTATGCTTCAATTTTTTAGGCTTTTTATGCTTTTTATACAAAGACCTGGCAACTCAGTTAATAGGTAAATTATGATTAAAAAACTATTGTGTGCTTTCAGGCTGATCAGGTAGACAATAATTGAGCCTCCACTGTAGAACAAAATAAGTAATGACACAAACCTATATGCAAAAAGTTCAAAAGCTTTGGACTAAATTAGACAAGCAGCTGTCACTTCGTGTGTTTTTATTTTGGCGGAGTCTCAGTTTTTATTTCTTTTTTTTTTGTTGTTTTTTATGTGTTGAACATTCAATGATTTGATAAACTGAATGTATCGTACTATACTGTGAGCTCTAAGTTTTTGTTTCGAAAAGTATCAAATATAGTTTCTGTTAGGTTAGCAAGCGTACCAGTTTGAATTGCTCTACTAACTCTGAGGAGAATTTTATCCCTTCTAGTTTCCCTAGCTATATCTTTGAAGTCTAAGTGTAAATGATTTTCTGTTTCTATAAAATTACTTTCTTCCATATCTTCGATTTGCAAATGTTGAGGCATTCTTGAAATATTATCCCCTTCATTTTGCACACCCTTTACATATTGAATTGAATAATCAAACCCAGATAGGATGAAAGCCCACCTTTGAATACGTGCGGCTGCCATAAGAGGTATGCCTTTGTTCTCCCCAAAAATTGTCAGCTTCACTACACTAAAAATTATTGCTAGTGCTTCCTTCTCAAAAGTACTATAGTTTTTTTCTGATTTTGATAATATTCGTGACACAAACGCAATTGGTTTAACTAAACCGTCTGGAAATCTATGAGATAAAACTCCCGCAACTGCATTGTTACTTGCATCTGTGCATAATATAATCGGTAAATCAGGATTAAAATGTGCTAACACCTGATCAGATTTAATTTCCGTTTTTATTAAGTCAAAATACATCTTACATCTTACATCTTTTTGTAATATTTTGTACAAAGGACTTACAAGGTATGCCCTTAGTTCCGAAATGTCACTTGGAACAGGTACTTTTAACACATTATTAATGCGTTCACCATTCTTACTGAGTCCATTTCTATCAATGGTGAAACCTAAATACGATATCTTTTTTTAGAAAATGGAAAATTTTTCCAGGTTCAGTCTAAGGTCTGCTGATTGAAGTCTATTCAACACCGTTTTGAGATTGTTAATGTGCTCTTGCATGTTTGCACCAGTGACTGTTATGTCATCTTGATATACGACAACATGTTTTATATCACGTAGAAGATTTTCCATGGTTTTCTGAAATATGGCTGCTGCCGGTTTGATTCCAAATGGAAGTCGCTTAATTTTAAAAGTTCCAATATGTGTGCTCCATGTACAAAGACGTTGTGACTGTTGACTAATTGGTTGTATGCGCATGACATATCTAACTTGCTGTAAAGCTCACCTCCCTGTAATGCGGCAAAAATTTCGTCTATTCTAGGTAACGGGTATTTAAAATCAACAATATATTTATTAAGTGCACAAATGCGAATGTCACCATTTGGCTTTAAAATTGGAACTAGGGGAGTACCCCAATCCGAATGATCAACTAACTAAAACGTCAACGTCAACTAAGTTTCGTAATTGATCTTCTATTTTTGTTTTCCACGCAAGCGGTACCGGACGCGGTTTGAAAAAAAGGGCTTTGCATTTGTATCGATTGCTAACGAAACTTCACCTATTTTATGCTTGCCTAAATTTTTATTAAAAATTTCAGAAATTCTTCTTTTATTTGCTCAACAAGAGTATTTGGTTTAATTCCGATTTGTTTATTAAAAACATAATTTTTTATAAATAATAAATATAATTTTTATAAAAACTTTATTCCATATAAATTGTAAAACATCTTGTCCTATCACGAAAATTTTATTAACTTTTTCCCAATATTTACTAAGAAATCGGAATTTCAAAAAACACGCACATAGAAATTCACTTGTTCATAACTTTTTAAAAATCCAGATTTTGCAAAAAAAAATATAAGGCCTTAATATTGATCACTAAATCTTTACAGTTATGCAAAAAAAAGGTTAAGTTTAATAAATTGGTTTTTTCTGTGCCCACTTGAGAAAACTTTACTCAGTAGCTAAATGCGAAGCTTAATGGTGGATTGTATATTTTTATGTTTGTGGTGTCCGAGCCACACAGCTTCCAGGTCTATTTATATATATAAATTTTTCAATATATTGAGATGTGTGTGTTCACATGGCCTGAGTGAGTATGATAAGAACGTGCGAAAAAATTATAAAAAATAAGCATAATTTTTCCACTTTCACCATTTTTGCAATGAGCTTTTAACTTGATTTAAATCTTCAAGCTTAATAGCTAAGAAGGTTAATAGCTGTAGTAGCTAAGCCCAATTATTATTATTATAGTTTCCTTAGAATTTTATAAATGAGTCATAAATTTTCATTCGAAATCTTTCTATGAATTATTTTTTGATAAAAGCTTTGTCCCGAGTAAAAATTCCTATCAGACAAGCCCTACCATAGTCAGCTCCGGAATTGGCTAGAAATGGCGGACTATATGTGAATCTTATCCGTATGTAACCATATTAAATCCCTATCTGGGAAAGTCTTGTAAAATTTCGTCCTTATCAGTTTTACCAAATCATTAATGGACCTGGACGATTCTGGATAGCTGGCAAGCCTCATGTATGCCCTTTTATGGAACGCCGAACCTATAGCCAAGCCCTGAAGAGCTTAGCCAAATCAAGAACCATACACGCTGGTTAGATAAGGAGAAGGTGTAGTTGAACTTATTTTCGGCTTAAAGATGTAGACTCCGTAAAATCCTATAAGGCTCTGATCATCTTAGCTAGATTAGATGTTTTTGTAAAATTAGAAATTAGAAAAATTTTTATATTTCTTGTCCAACCTGTGTCAAGCAACATGTTAACCTTATAAATTATTTTAGGGTAGTCTATTTAATTAAAAAGAAAATTATGTCGTATCCCCTGTGGTTTTAACCTGGATATTCCCTGTTATTACAATTGTTACATGCGTAGTTGAACGACATAAGCCAACATATTGTAATTTTTTCTCTAGCTAAAAGGTATTACCAATTCCCAGTTCTGTTTTTACACAGATTTGATTTAACACGGTCTGGAAAAAAATTGATTCCATATTTACACGATTTCCTTCAATTTAGCACGACTAAAAAAAGCTAGTTGATTGAAAATTTAAAGAAAAAACTTTTTTTCAGTTCATTTCATTTATTTAAGTCTATGGATAAGAAAAACTTACTGACTATCAAAAAACTATACAAAATGAGTTACTTATAAATTAATTACAGGATAATATTACATAACATTTTCTTAAATACATCATTTACATAGAATAATCTAAAGAACTTACAGCAAATAAGTTATTAAAATAAAGCAAAGCCCTAGTTATTGGCTCATTTAACACTTAGCGGCACCATGGGGTCGTGAACGACCCCACAGAAATTTTGAAATCACTTTACGAACTAATAAATACTCAAGTTTAGCCGCATGTGCTGCAATATCCCTGAGAATCTTTGAATTTCGTTAAGTAGAATCATCTCAACACTCTTTCGCAGTTATGAAGCCTGGAATTGAAAATTCGCTTTTTATAATTTTTTTTTTTAACGTGGGGTCGTGAAAGACCCCAATGTGCTGGATTGTTATAAAATTGAAGTGGTGTCGCTAAGGGTTAAGGCATAATTGGTCTTATGATATTTAACAAAAAAGAAATTTGAAAAACGTAATTGCCTAAGAGGCAGATTAAATTTAATTTTTTGTGGGAGTGAAACACAGTCTATATTGCCACGAATGAGATCATATACAAACATTAGAGATATTGTATATTTTCAAGAGACTTCAAAATTATCAGCTGACAACACGCACTATAAAGAGGGATTGGGTCAGTAAAATTAAGAGACCTTAATGCAAATTTCTTCTGAATTCGTTCTAAACGTAACGAATTTACAGCATAGTAAGGATTCTAAATGAAAGCCACATATTTAAGTCTGGACCTCACAAACGAAGTAAATAATACTTTTAATGTATACGGATCATCAAAATCAGAGCTATCCTTTTTAAAAACGATAGTAAGGCGTATGCTTTGGGAATAATGAAATTTAGGTGATCATTAAAGGTAAAACTACAATCAAAGAAAACACCAGAATTTCCCAGAATTTAGAAAAACCCCATTAATATGGTTAGTCGATAGAAGCTGATTATTAGATTTTGAGAATGAAATATATGAGCAATTGCGAATATTTAAATTCAGACGGTTTCGTTTAAACTAATCAAGGGCATTATCTAACTCACTTTGTAACAGAACTACATCTAGACTAAAGCGAATGACATTATAAATTTTCAGGTCATCCGCATATAGCAAAAATTTAGCATGTGAAAAGAAATTAAATATATTAATATATAAAATGAAAAATAAGGGACCAGGGATGCTACCCTGGGGCACTCCAGAACAAGCAATAAAACGTCTCGACTTGAGATCATTAATTTCCGCAAATGATACCCTACTACTCAAGTATGATTTAATCCAGTTAAGAAGTGAACTGGAGTGAAAACTCATTTTGGAAAGTTCCGCTAGTAAAATCTTGTGAGAAACTTTATCAAATGCTATGGCTATGGCCGTTTAAATTGTATCCACCTGAAAACCCATTTCAAAGGCTGAAATACAATAATTAGTAAAATCAGCAAGGTTAGAGACCGTAGAACGATCAGAAACAAAACCGTGTTGAAAAGGGGTAATAAACTTTTTAACTGCAAAACAGATTTTATCCTTGACGAGATTTTCAAAAAGCTTAGAGAAAGTAGAAAGTTTTGAAATGGGCCTATAATTGCAAACATCATTTTTTGAACCCCTTTTGAAAATGGGAGTAATGGAAGCAACTTTCCATTTATCTATTAAAAAACCCATTTTCAAAAGAAATGTTATGGGTACAATAACAGAGGGACATTTTTTCAAAATCAAAGGGCATAAGCCATCAATGCCTGTTTTAGTAGAATTTTTAAGACTTAAGATTCCTTTAAAGACATCGTCTTCAGATAAGGATAGAGATCCAAAAGCAGTAAACGACTCAATATTGCTAACGATAATGGAATCATTGCAATCCAAATCCGGTTCAAAGTTAGACTTAAAGAAGTCAGCAAACAAATTGACTGAATTCTCAACACAGGAAGAATTTTTGTTACCCCAGAAAACCTCAGACGGAACATCTGCAACACTTTTCTTTGACTTAACATATTGCCAAAAAGATTTCGGACTATCTCTAATATTAGATTCAATGCTTAAAATATATTTTTAATAAAATTTGTCTAAAACACTTAACTCCCTTGAAAATTGTTCATATTTAGCCTTATATTCCAGATTTTTCGTGGCGATATAGAGTTTTGCAAACTTATTTCTTAGTTTTTTCAAGCCTTTAGTATACCACGGAAGTTTGTGGATTTTTTTTTAGGAATATATGGGATATTATTTTTACAGTTTAAATTAACTTTATCCAAAAAGATATTAAAACAAGCCAAAACGTCATTATTGTCAAACAACATATTCCAATCTCTTTAATATCACTCGTAGGAATCTTCAAAAATTCATACAACTTAAATTAAGTTGTCAAAGGTATGTGATGCGGCGATAGCGGAAATAAACATTCAAGCAAATCAAAATTGATATTTTCCGAGACAAATACTAAATCAAGGATTCTATCCAGTTTATTTTTGAAAGAATTTACTTGAGCTAAAGCGATACTTAAAAAGGAATCAATTAAATAAATTTCTTGTTCAGAATTTACATTTGACGGTGTCAGGAAAATATCATTTGACAAATAAGGCCAACAAACTGCATTTAGGTCAAAATCACCAACATGAGCGCGGTATAATTAAAAAGAGCTACTAGGTGGTATATAAGAAGTGCATACTAATAACGAACCCGAACCTCCGTCAATGGAAATGCAAATCTGATCAAGCAAAGAATCCATATTGTGAAGCAACAGACAAAGAGTGCGAAAGATCAACATCAGCTGTTGTAACTTCAGACACACAGCAAGCAGCATCAGCACTAACACAATTAGCAGCCACTGGAGAAGCAAGAGCGCCAGCGAGTGCAAATAGCATTCTGCATAAGCAAATTATTTATGACAGGATTAAGGGCCAACTAAACCATGCAAGAGCAAGCGTAACCTACTGTCAAATTCGCACGAAAAGTCTTTCAAGTGCTTAACAAACTCAGAGTAGACTTTTTAGTGGCTATGTTGTACTTCGTTGAACGTAAGAAACGATGTAGCCATAGTTGCAAAACTATGGAATATTTCCACAATTGCATAAATTGTATTTCTTATATTTCCTAAATAAATGGAGTTCATTCACAAAATGTTATCGAATGACATTAATTAAGATACTAAAGACAATATATATGCAAATCTATGAACATTTTATAAATTTAAAAAAATATAAAGTAAAATAGCTAATTTTTTACTATTCGTGTAGTTTGTGGGGAAAAGTATTGGCAAATGCAGATCGTGGCATCACTGAATTGTCAATCAAATTGTTGTATGTATTGTGTGTGTATATTAAATTGAATATTTGTGCAACTGCACTCCAAGCTCTTTCCTTTACATTTCGATTACATTAAAAAGCGTCAATTTTACTGTATATTCTTTTTTCCACATTTTCCATTAATTTCAAAATAAATGGACTTTCCACTTCTGGCCCCATTGCAAACATATTTTTTTATGTATACAATGCATAGCCAGCTGATTCCGTCCAGAAAGTGCGTTCAGTTTCGCTCTTTTCTTAAGGAAATGACATTTGTGGAAATTGAACGAAACTTTTTGTTAAGTACGTTGTAGTTTTAATGTACGATTTGTGTGTATTCGCACAGTTGCATAAGCTGACTTCAGTCAAGGCATGCATGGTTTAGTTGAGCCTTTAGCACAATTTTTTATGCATATAATTCACAAGTGCAGAGTTCAACGCACTCTTTTTTTTCAGTCTTTTGCATACACAAATCAGAAATTTTACTTTTTATTCCACATAAGTAATTCGCGCGTTAGATTGGAAATTAGAGAAATAATATTCTCACCAACACAATTTACGCACTTGTTTTTGCAATTATCACAGATTAAAATAGACTCGTGACTCGATAAAAAACACTTCTGGTTACAATAAGAGCCAGTCAAAGACTTGACAACCGTAATCTTTTAGCAATTTAGGTAAGAAATTGGGTTATAAGGTTAATAGGCTTGAAGGATATGTAACTAATCCCCTTTTTTCTAAGTAAGTACTTCATGTATTTTTTTTGAACGGCTTAGTCTTGAACGTATCTACCGTGTAAAAACAGAAATTAGTGTATTTGAATTATCTATCTAACCGTAATATGACTACCCAAGTAAGTACCGGATCTCTAAGAGGGCCAACCGTATGAGATCCGTATGAAAATTTCTGCTCGGGGAGCCGTTGAACATTAAAGGTATGTGATTTTATCGTCGTTGGTGTTGATATGCAATGTAGTTCACATTTATACGAGTTAGAAAAACTTAAACTAAGTGAAGATAGCGCCGCTTTTTTTAAAAATGAATTTTAAAGCTGCAAGAAAACTCCCTAGGTGGCCATGGTTCTGAGAAAGAGCCATATTTTGGCCTTAAAATATCCGTTTTAGTCCGTTTTAAACATTTTAGTTCTAAAAGCCCACAAATCCATGTTAAAAGTTAAAAATAAAATGGAAAAATTTATCATAAAATTTGTGTTTAACATCATTTTAAGACCGCGATCGCACACATATAGATCAAAATAGTGTATGATTAAGGCTACCAGATGACCTGCCTACAAAAGAAGTGTAAAAATTTTTTAGTCCCATGTGAAAAGTAGCAAAGCCTTGCAAAAGTAGCACATTTGCTACTAAAGTATGCCATCTGGTAGCACTATGTATGATAAATGTATTAGATTTTACATCGAAATGTCCTGCGTCGTTATCACCAAAAACGTTTGTTTTACAGTTTTAGATCGATAAATAAAAAAACTCAGTTTAAGTTAATTTTTCAGCCTTTGGGTCAAATGCGACTGGCCTGTTTCCAATAGAAACACAAAATTTTTTTGCAGATGTTCTTTTTCACCCCCATTCTATTAGAAAAGGCGTGTGGAGCGAAAAAAATCACACTTTTGTACATATGGGTGCTCTAATATATGTATATGTATATAATTTTTGTACTTGGATTTGAAACATTGCGTGTGGAATGAAATAGAAAAACGCACTTTGTACACATCAAGGTCTCATCCCCAACGACAATTCAAAAATGTAATGCGTGGAACGGTCGAGTGTTCAAGTCCAAGTACAATATTAACCAAAACTGGTCTGATGAGGCTATATATAATTATCTTATTATGTCTTTGAAATAGGCAAAATTAAGTTCCTCCTATAAAAGAGTTTATTTGTATATTAATTTCTAACAGTAACTAAATAATTTACAAATCTTAAATTTTTCTATAAAAGAGAAACGACATTAAATGTCTATTATGAACTGTCTTTTCCTTGTTACAATTATTCAAGAATGCTCCTCAAACCTTAACACAACTCAATTCATCTGTTTTATCACAGCATGAATTTTCCCATCTCTCCTTCTATTCCCATTCTATGTGCCGTAAAAGCATTTTAATTACAATGACGATTTAAAAATCTTTTATAAAGAATACTACGTATTTCCTTAGATGAAAAAAATACAAAAATGTTTTAATATTATCTTTAATTAATTTCGTCTTGTTTTTTTTTTTCATGCAATTTTTACTATAGGAGCTGGAATAAGTTTTGTTGTGTGAAAGAGTTTTGAGTCTGATTTTCTGTGTGAGGTGTCTATCTTGCATATTGAATTTGATTTTATTTCTAATATTTCATGCGCACCAATTTTCAGTTCATCTAGTTTTTCCACAAAAACCAGGTCTCCAACTTTGAACTCAACATGTCTTCTGTTCGTCAAATATGTTCTTATTGTAATTATGCGGTCTTATAATATTTTGAAATCAAGTTCTCTACCTTTCAATTAATTTTCCCAGGTTCTATCATGTTTCAGTTCCTCTGGTAAAATTGTCTATATTTTCACCTTCTAGTAAATATAAAGGTGCAAAACCTGTAAGTGTGTGCTCTGTTTCGTTGTATTTTATTATAAATTCTTGTGCTATCGTTGCCCATGCTATTTTTTCTGTTTTTCATTTATTTTGCATCTTATTTAATTAACTATTTTCTAGATTAGGCGCTCGTTGAGACCATTTGCAAAAGCTGCATTGACTGCAGTAAACTCGATTGGCATTTTCTTTTTGTCTAGAAAGTTTTTGAATTCCTTCGAATTTATACCTAGATATTGATCTGTTAAAATCATGCCAATTTCGTTGTTCTGTGACATTAGACCGATCTTATCTTACCTCTGGACTTATTTTTTATTCATACAGTTTTTACACATATTTTTTATGTTTGGTATTAAATTTTTTCCCGTATAGAACGGTAGTGTTCATGTACTTTCTTGATTAATTGTTTGCAAAGCTTTTTTAATAATACAATTTTTTTGTTACAGCAAAGTAATTTCTTGATTTTGTAGTGATTTATTATAATATTGACCAATTTCTACATTATATTAAAAAACTTGTTTTTAATTATAAAAATATTTTTAAGTATGTTTTGATAAAAACTTTGATTTAAAAAAAAGAAAATATAAAAATTATTATTAGATTTTTGAATAACGTATTAGATAAAAAATATCTTAATAATATTTGTTCATAAAAAAGAAGACGCATTCTTATTTATACTAGTAAAGCGTTTCATTGGTGACCCCGACGAACCACGATGTTTCGAACCCCAACTAGGGATGAAGAGATGATGCAGTTGGTGCTACTGGAGACCATGAAATTCTTCCGGGTCTACCTACACGAACGCCTGTATATAGTGGCATTCCATCAAAAAATTTAATGGATGCTGCATCATCACTACAAGTTGCACGAGTTTCGGTAAAGGTGTTGCCATTTTGGAGAACTAATCCAGCACTTTGGTTCAAGCAAGTGGGGAGTCAATTCATTACTGCAAGTATAACATGGGATTCAACAGAGTTCCACACAATCGTTGGATCCATTGAAGCCAGTGTACTCTGTGAAGTGAGTGACTTGATCCTCAATCCTCCTGAGGTCAATATGTATGAAGCCCTAAGGATACGTCTCCAAGAACGCTTCATGGACTCTGAGGTGAAACGATTAAAGAAGATGTTACGGGATATGGAAATGGGCGATAAAAAACCTTCCACATTAATGCGAGAAATGATTGATCTTGCTACAGGCAAAGTCTCCGATGAACTCTTCAAGGCTTTGTGGATGCAGCGATTGCCAAAGCAGTCACAAGCTATTCTGTCCGTAAGTAGCGAGTCTTTGAGTAGACTTGCACTTATGGCCGATAAAATTGCTGATACAGCTGAGGCTTGGGAGGTCAATTCAGTCTCTATGACACCTTTGACATCATACAACAGTACAACACAGACGAACAATTTGGAACAAAAGATTGAAGCTTTGACAAAACAGGTAGAAGCTCTTTCGAGCCGATCGCACAGTCAAAACCATAGACGAACCGGTCGTTCCAGATCACGAAACTTAATTGCAGGTAAGCCTGATAAACCACTTTGCTGCTACCACTATAAATTTGGTGATCGTGCCTTAAAATGTGTATTACCCTGTTCGTACACATCAAAATTGAATCCGCAATCGGAAAACCATTAGGCACCTCGCCTCAGGTGACAGACGGGGCTAGCCGAAAAATATGTCGCGTATTTCTTCGTGATGCGAAACTTAAATCTGAGTTCCTCATGGACACTGGCGCTGACGTCTCGGTGTATCCTGCCTTATTCAGAAAGGCGTCAGGATCCAGCACCTATACAGCTATTTGCTGCAAACCAATCACAAATAAAAAAGCTTGGAAACGAGGTTTTATTTTTCAATTTAGGACTTAAAAGAAATTTTCGGTGGACTTTTATATTGGCTGATGTAAAGAAACCAATAATTGGTGCCGATTTCCTTAGTCACTATGGATTGTTAGTAGACATAAAAAATAATCGAATAATTGATAATGTTTCCAAATCTAAAAGCAAAGGTACTCAATATTCCGGTCCATTATTATCATCAATCAAATCAATATCCGAGAATTCTGAGTTCAATAATTTATTGAAGGAATTCGAGGACTTAATCATACCACATAAACCGGAAACTTCAATCAAACACTCGGTGACACATCACATTCAAACTACCGGTCCTCCAGTTTTTGCAAAGGCTCGTCGATTATCTCCTGAGAAGTTACTAATAGTAAAACGTGAGTTTGATATTATGCTCAAACAGGGGATTTGCCGTCCATCAAAAAGCTCCTGAGCAAGTCCTTTGCACCTCGTATCTAAGTAAATCAAATGGGGAATGGCGTCCGTGTGGGGATTATCGACGGTTGAATGCTGTTACTATACCAGATCGCTACCCAGTACCTCATATAAATGATTTTGGATTTATGTTAAGCGGTAAGACTATTTTTGGCAAAGTGGATCTATTTAAGGCTAGAAATCAAATTCCTGTTGAGAAAGCTGACATTGAGAAGACTGCGATTATAACACCGATTGGATTGTTTGAGTTTCCATGTATGACATTCGGATTGTGTAATGCCGCACAATCGTTTCAGAGATTCATCAATCAAGTTATTAGAGGTCTGGATTTTTGTTATGCATATATAGACGATATACTCATGGCATCTAGTAATCTTAAGGAACAAAAACAACATGTACGCCTTTTATTTGAACGCTTCAGGAAATTTGGAGTGACTATCAATCTATCTAAATCTGTTTTTGGAGTGTTGGAGATAAGTTTTCTTGGATATTTAGTAACTATCAATGGACTGAAACCATTGCCATCTCGTGTTGAAGTTATTCAAGACTACAAGACACCTGAAACTACAAAAGATCTGCGACGTTTTCTTGGTATGCTAAATTTTTATTGTCGTTTCATACCTCAAACTGCTCAACCTCAATCAAAACTTCATGCAGGCATCAAAAAAAGTGATAATACCAAAATTCATTGGACGCAAGAACTTATCGAAGCTTTTAAAAAGTGTAAGTGACCAGTTAGCAAATGCAACACTTTTGACATTTCCATCATTAAATGCGGCAACATCACTTTGGGTTTGTGCATCTGATACAGGAATTGGTGGTGTTTTACAACAACAAATTGAAGGTGAGTGGAAACCTATTGCTTTTAATTCAAAAAAATTAAGCCCAACACAAGCAAAATATAGTGTATACGAACTCCTCTCTGCCTATTCTGCATTAAAACACTTTCAATATTTTTTGGAAGGAAGATAATTTCCGATTTTCACTGATCATAAGTCCTTTATATACGCTTTTAAGCAAAAGCCAGAAAAGGCATCACCACGACAGTTGAGACATCTGGATTTTATTGGCCAGCATACAGTCGATATACGTCATGAATCTGGGAAAGATAACATAGTAGCTGATGCTCTATCCAGGTTTGATACTATAACACTCCCATCGCCATTCGATTATAAATCATTGGCTAAAGCTCAAGAGGTTGACACCGAGCTAAAAACTATTTTAAATTCATCTAATACAGCTATTTCTTTGAAGAGTTTAAAGAGAATGAAAATTCCAGAAGTTGATGTTGAAATTTTTTGTGATGTATCTACTAAACAAATTCGACCTTATATTACACCAGATTTTCGAAAATCTCTTTTCGATACTCTTAATGGACTTCCACATCCAGGAATAAAGGCAACGGTGGATTTACTTAGAAGTCGTTTAGCTTGGCCATCAATTTCAAAGGATGTGCGCAAGTGGACAAGATGTTGTGTAGCATGTCAAAAGTCGAAAATTAATAGACACACCAAAAGCCCTATTGGTAACTTTGATCTTCCAACACAACGTTTCAAATATATCAGCATTGATCTTGTTGGACCTTTGCCATTATGTAAGAGATACAGGTATGTGCTAACTTGTATTGATCGTTTTACTAGGTGGACAGAGGCTATACCACTTGAGGAAATAACTGCTGAAGCAGTAGCTTCCGCATTCTGTTATGGCAGGATGTCAAGATATGGAGTGCCATCTCACATTACCACTGATCAGGGAAGACAGTTCGAATCTGCACTGTTTCGAGAATTTTCAAAATTACTTGGGATTAAAGTTACTCATACAACCCCGTATCACCCACAGAGCAACGGTCAAATTGAAAGATGGCATCGAACTCTGAAAGCAGCACTCATATCTTATCAAAAAACAAATTGGGATGATGCACTTCCTATTGTTATGATAGGACTGCATGCAACTGTCATCCAGGACATTGGTTTTACTCCTGCTGAAATGGTTTTTGGTACTAATCTTCGTCTTCCTGGTGAAGTGGTTGGTGATGTAAGATCTTCAAATTATTCCAATCAATGGATAGATGAGTTTCGTGAGAGGATGCAAAATTTCAAATCTACTGCTGCACTATGGCATGGTATATCAAAAATATATGTACCGTCAGATTTAAGCAGTTGTTCACATGTCTTTGTAAGATACGATGCTGTTAGAAAACCTCTTCAACAACCATACGATGGACCGTTTAGAGTAATTTCAAAAACTGATAAGATTTTAAAATTCTGATAACTGGAAAGGAAAAGGTGATCTCAGCTGACAGATTGAAACCTGAATTTTTATTGGATGATCGTAAATTATGTGAACCCATTTCACCACACATGCTAAATTCCAATACAAGCGTTTCCGTTCCATCTGATAAGCCACAAAGAATGAAATTGTGGTCTGATCGGCGTTTTACTTTTGCTGAAGGAGTTTAAGGGGGGTAATGTAGTGATTTATTATAATATTGACCAATTTCTACATTATGTTAAAAAACTTGTTTTTAATTATAAAAATATTTTTAAGTATGTTTTGATAAAAACTTTGATTACAAAAAAAGATATTAGATAAAAAATATCTAAATAAAATTTGTTCATAAAAAAGAAGACGCATTCTTATTTATACTAGTAAAGCGTTTCAATTTTATTGAATGATGAATGAATGAATTCATTCGTTCAAATTAACTTTTCATTTTTCCTCACTAAATTATGCAGAGGATCTAAAATGATTGCACTTTTCTTTACTTATTTATTGTAAAAATTTATTTTCCCTAAATCTTGACTGACGTTCTTTTGGGTTTTCGGTGTTGGAAAGTTTTTTATTGATATAAAATCGTCTTTTTTAGACTTACTGAGTTGTTTTTTTATTATATGGTCAAGGTACTTTACCGAGTTTTCTGCAAAATCTTGAAAACTTCCATCTAAATCCTTAATTAAATGTAAAATGTTCAATATGCTCTCCAAAGGTTCTTGAAAAAATTAGGATGTCGTCAATATAAGTACTTAAGTTTGAGAGTTTATTTTTCCTCACAATATTATTTAATATCTTTTGGTAAATCCCTGGTGATACTTTCAAACCAAACGGTAGAGACGTCCATTGAAAATGTCAATCTTGCGTCACAAATGCTGTTTTTTTCTATCTTCAATTTTTAAAGGTATTGACCAAAATAATGAATTTATATCTAAAGTAGAAAAGTATTTGCAGTTTCTCGTTTTTTCCAAGAGGTCCTAAATCAATGGAAATGGCTGTGATTGTGGTACCACAATTTTATTTAAGTCTCGAAGGTCACATAATCTTGACTAGTATCGTGCATCTGTATGGTCTTTTGCTTGGATATTTATCAATCATAATTTTTGGCAGTACCGATATCATATTTGTCCTGTGCAAAAATGGTGTTATCTTTTTCTATTAATTTATTTATACAGTTTTCTGTTTATGACTCAAATTCTTTATATAGTTATGTTATCTTACTTTTTCCAACTTAAGAAATAATAATTAGATTATTATTTTGTTTAAGTCCAACTTAATTTGAACTTACATTATTCATTATTTTTGTTCCTTTATATTAGAATGCTCATATAAGCGTATTCTTTATGTTTAAGTTTATTTTTAGGAAAGCTTTGTTTGAGAGTACATTTTATTATTTATGTTTCAGTTCCACTTTATTAGAAAGCTTTGTTTCAGTTCAACTTTGTACATTCTTGTGTTTATTATTTTGTTTAAGTGAGCCTAATTGTAAATGAAGTACTAAATAAAAGTTCAGATCCAGCATTACTTTGATGAGAAGAAGTTGTTTTTCCTTCAATCATAACTGGCGCATTCGGCAACTGTTAATGAACAGCAATTAGATCTTCAAATAGAACTTCAGAAATTAGAAAACACAAAAACAGCAATTAGATCTTCAAACAGAGCTTCAGAAATTAGAAAATACAAAACATAAATAAAATCAATAAATTAAAATAATTTCATTAAAAAAATTACACATATAAAAAAACACCGAAATACTTATAACGGTTTCGAGAAGCTTACCGCAAACGAATTAAAACAACATCACGGAGTGCCGTTGCTATAAAAAAAACTTCCGCTAATAGGCCTGTAGAAAAGGTATACATAAGTAAATAGCAGAACGATAAGTTGCAAATTTAACACTAAAGAAGTTGAAACAACACAAATTAAATATTTTTAAGTGTAACTGACTACAAATTTAAACGAACTCTTTTCAATATTTAAATTGGATAAATTTATCACTAATGCTTTGCCGTAGATTAATTTACTTATAAATTTTAAAAATATACGGCCTTACTAATTTATCTTTAACTCTTTAAATTCATAATTACAAAAATAAAAATTGTTTGAAAGAAAATAAACATTCACAAACTTATACAAATTTGCAATTATAAAGATAAAAAGAAAATCAATTAAATAAATTTAAAATTTAATTGAGAAAAAAAAGAAGAAAAAACCAATTATAACTATTTCAGTTATTAAGATAAACTAAGTACATGTAACCCCTAACAAACTTTAATTTGCTTTTCTTGGAATCTTAAGCTTAGCATTTTGTTTCTCTCACTTTTACTTGAACCCCTTAAAGATGGAAGGTTTAGACATACAACAAAAATTTAAATTAGTAAATAGTACTTTGAAAGGCATGGCTTCGTTTGATGGAGATGAAAATTCATTAATTAATTTCATTTCTAGAATAGAAATATTGATACCTATTTTTGAATCTATTTCTTCGGTGATGCCCGAAAAACTTTGCTGATAAACGGTGACCCTGGAAATTGGGCAGACATAAAAAGAATTTTGATTAACTTCTATGGTGAAAGTGAGTCGACAGAGATTCTCATCGATAAGCTGAGGGCTTGCCGATGCGACTCCAATATAGAAAACTTTTACCAATCAATTAACACACTCCTCTGTAGGCTGAATAACGCCTACCTTTTGCGGGAACCTAACTGCTTAAATTTAGAAAGCAATCAAAGAATTGCACTTCAATCGTTTTGACATGGTTTGCCAGAACCAGTGCGTAGTATTATAGTCAGCAGGAATCCTGAAACTCTGAGAGATGCGTACGAAATAATAAGAAGCAACAATTGCTTACACTACACAAATCAGAACAAGTACTTTTACCAATCGACAGATAACACTAAGCGATACAAAAATCACACTTACAACTCTGGCCAAAACAGAATAATAACAAATTCTAGGTATTCTAACCAAAATAACGTAGGTAATAGAACATTTGCTAACGAAAGGAGCTCTGGGAATTTTAGAAACTTTAGAAACCCTGTTAATGAAAGAGCTCCAAGTAATTCCAGAAACTATGCAAATGAAAGAAGTTCAGGTAATTCTAGAAACTCTTATAATCAACAAAACCAAGTTTCTAGTAACAGGAATGAGCCAGAACCAATGGATATAAGCACAGTGCAAGGTATTAACAACGATGAAACACGCCAATACGAAAATTTTCAAACGGAGAAGGGAGAAAACTCCCATATGTAGTGGTTAATAACCCAACAAAAAAATTGAGATTTATAATTGACTCTGGAGCAGAAATGAGTATTATAAATACAAACTTAACTGACTCAAAATGGAAAGTGGACAGTGCCCCGGGAAAATTAAGAGTGTTAGGTTAGGTAGGGACGTAACGTCAACACAAAATACATAATTCCTTTATTTAAAGAATTCAACGAAGATAAATACTTCATAGAATTTTATGAATTTCCGTTCCATAGAAAATTTTACGGTATAATTGGAAATAATATTCTCCTGCATCTTGATTCGATTATAAATTACAAAACAATGCAACTTATCACTAACAAAGCAATAGTCCCAATGCTTATGAACGAAGAAGAAGAGTTGTACAATGAAATGTGCACACACTTAACCGATGAAGTCGAGTTATTCAACATCGAATCAAATAATGGAGAAATTCCAAATCAAGCCTTTTCAGAGCACTTAACAAGTAAGGAAGCATCTACCATAAAAATCCTCCTATACGCATTTAGAGACATATTTTATAAGGAAGGTGATAATTTGACCTTCACAAGTGAAATTAAACACAAAATTAGTCTTAAATCAGACATCTGTATCTGTACAGTTTACTATAGATTGGCCCTGCAACTCACATATTCTCTGCATTTTCTAAATTAAATTTATTAAACTTAAACTATTTTCTAATTTAAACTAAAATTCGAATAATTTTAAAATAAAATAGATACAAAATGTTTAAATTCAATTAATCTTAAAATTCAAATATGACTTAAGATAATTATGTTAAGGAAATTTCTATCTATATTTTTACACAAAATTCAATTAGCTTAATATTACGATAACAAACATCACATATCCTCGTATTTTCGCTGGGCCCACCGATTTCAACGATGGATGTGTAAAAAAGTGAGTTGAAATGAAATTCTTATTTATATTTACTTCATCTTAACTAAAGAAAATTAAATCATGATAATTTGATAATTATGATTTAATACCTTTCAATTTGTTTTGATTTAATTATATTGAAATTACTTATCTTATATTTTTATAATATTTTATGCTCAAAATGGAATCAAATACTAAATACTAGGCTATTTTGAGCTTAATTATCTTTAACTTTATTAATTACCTTAAGCCTTAATTATATCTCCAAATGTTAAACTCTTAATTCTGAAACTCCCTAAATTGTTGGTTTAGATACATTTTAAATTCTTAAATAAGTTTGAAGATACATAAGTTTTTTTATTACATAAAATGCATGCCTATTGCATACTGTTGCTGAAATAGCATAGCACTTTCTCTCAAGTTTCTCTGATAAAGTTCTTTTCAACATTTCTAAATGTTTTTGTACAGGGTGTTTTTTTTAGAGGTATAGAACTTCGAATTGAAATAAAACACAAGAAAATCGTTTTAATGTCCATCAATTTGGCTTTATTGGAAGGATAATTTTATGCCATTAATGTTTAAATATGATTTCGGGCATGTGGCCGCCGCGGCTGGCTCGAATAAAGCCAATTCTACAGGTCCAATTTTGAACCACTTTTTCGAGCATATGGGGCCGTATGTCGGCAATAACGCCACGAATGTTGGCTTCCAAGTCCCCTAACGTTTCTGGTTTGTTGGCGTAGACGAGCGACTTCACATATCCCCAAAGAAAATAATCCAATGGCGTCAAATCACACGATCTTGGTGGCTAATTGACAGGTCCATTCCGCGAAATTATGCGCTCATCGAATGTTTCCTTCAATAAATTGATTGTGACGTGCGCTGTGTGGCATGTAGCGCCGTCTTGTTGGAACCGCAACTCATCCACATTCATGCCATCCAATTCGGGAACAAAATAGTCGGTTATCATGGCTCTATACCGGTCTTTATTAACGGTAACTGACTCTCCAGCATTATTTCGGAAGAAGTATGGCCCAATGACTCCACCAGCCCATAGAGCACACCAAACAGTCAGTTTTTGTGGATGTAATGGCGTCTCAAGGGTCTCATGTGGATTCTCTTCACTCCAAATGCGGCAATTTTGCTTGTTGACGTAGCCATTCAACCAAAAATGAGCCTCATCACTGAACAAAATTTTGCGATGAAAATCAGCATCGAGATCAATCTCATTTTCGGCCCATACACCAAAATCACGACGCATTGCATGGTCTCGCGGCTTTAATTCTTGCACAAGCTGGATCTTGTAAGGTCGCAAGCCAAGATCTTTGCGCAAAATCTTCCATAAAGTTGATGGACAAAGCTCCAATTGCTGGGCACGGTGGCGAATCGATTCATTCGGGTCCTCTTCAACATTTTGCTCTACAGCGGCAATTGTTTCTTCGGTGCGCACTGTTCGACGTCTCTGCGGATGCGTATTATCACATAGAGTAAACGTAGTGCGAAAACGACCCATGGTTAACCGAATTAATTGCTCTGATGGACGATTATGTCTACCATAAAATGGACGGAGCTTGCGGTAAACTTCGCGAACTGAACCATTATTTTCGAAATAAATTTGCACGATTTGCAAGCGTTGTTCTTTTGTCAACCTGTTCATGATGAAATGGCAAACCAAACTGAACATAAATGACATTAGAGTTGCCAGATTTGACCATAAAATGTCAGTTTTATCTCTATTCGAAAAACAAACCTCTAAAAAAAACACCCTATATTTGCTAACTCTCTTTAAATATTCAAGTTAGCATGATTTCTTTCTATTATGTATAAGTGTTATACACTGCACATAAATGTGTTATATGAAATAAAAATGTGAAGCTTTTCTCACTGAAAATTATAATTATGTTGTCTTAAATCATTCGGTTTTGTCCTTCAGAATTTCAGCATGTGCAATGTTAGTTGCATAAATTAGATTTTTTTTTTTGTTATCTTGATTTAGGGTCAATTTTACAAACTATTTCGAATTGCCAAGGTAGGGTGGGTAAAGAAGGGGACTATTAACACCATAGGTTCCCCACAAAATCAAGTAAAGTAGCAATTGGTTAGCCTTTGTTTTGTTGGGTTATTATTTTTTTGTTTGATTTACATATATCTTTTACCTCCAAAGTGCACATAATTTATTGTGATAGTGGTGATAGGATTGTGGATTAGGGAAGATCCCCGACATACGACGAGCTAGTAAGAGCAGAGCTAGATGTGCACGCCATCCGACATCCGCATCCTAAGACTTGTAAGGGCTTAGGCCTTTATTTCAAAGGAACATTATTTGTTTCTAAACACATAGATTTTATTTTAAAAAAATCCAATCAATACTCCAGCACATTACAATATGGCGCCCACCGTGGGGCCTGGCAGTTTTTTTTTGTCCAGGTCGAAACTCAAAACTTTTCTTGCATTTGAAGATTGCGTTCAGTCGTCGCAATATCTCTTTTGATTTGATTTTTTTTCTCTCGTTATTCTGTCGAAGCTGTTGCGATTTTGTATAAACTATCTTTAGTCCAACTTAATTTGAACTTACATTATTCATTATTTTTGTTCCTTTATATTAGAATGCTCATATAAGCGTATTCTTTATGTTTAAGTTTATTTTTAAGAAAGCTTTGTTTGAGAGTACATTTTATTATTTATGTTTCAGTTCCACTTTATTAGAAAGCTTTGTTTCAGTTCAACTTTGTACATTCTTGTGTTTATTATTTTGTTTAAGTGAGCCTAATTGTAAATGAAGTACTTAATAAAAGTTCAGTTCCAGCATTACCTTGATGAGAAGAAGTTATTTTTCCTTCAATCATAACTGGCGCATTCGGCAACTGCCACGAAAAAAAAGAATAGAATTTTAAAGAATTGAAAAAAAAAAAACCAAAACGCTATTTGTTAATGGACAGCAATTAGATCTTCAAATAGAACTTCAGAAATTAGAAAACACAAAAACAGTAATTAGATCTTCAAACAGAACTTCAGAAATTAGAAAATACAAAACATAAATAAAATCAATAAATTAAAATAATTTCATTAAAAAATTACACTGTCGCTCGGGTCCAGTGATAATGATAATTATAATAAATAATAAATAATAAATAATAAATAATAAATAATAAATAATAAATAATAAATAATAAATAATAAATAATAAATAATAAATAATAAATAATAAATAATAAATAATAAATAATAAATAATAAATAATAAATTATAAACCTTTGGTCTGGTTAAATAATATCCGCGAACCGAATGTGGCTGATGAATTCAGTAGATTCACTAATAAAAATCACGACAGATGCTGGTCAAATGTTCAGGGTATATTTTTAAATGCGGAACAACAACAGGAAGACATGGACTCAACTGCCGCTACAATTCATAGTGGTTCAGAAGATGAACCCCGATATTACATTACTGAAAAACCCATTAATGCGTATAAAAACCAAATATATTTGGAAAGGGGTAATACTGAAAAATTTACAGTAAAAATAGTGAAAAAAAACTATTCGAAATTACATTATCGTGTGTGAAATAGCAATTTGGTTAATGCTCTAGAACTAGTATTAAAAGATAAAGGGACGATGTGCGCTTACTGCACGGATGAAGAACTTTTCGTACAATTCCAGGATACGTATGTTAGGTTTTTTGCAGCAAATAACAATTTAAAATTACGAAGAACAAAAAAAATACAAGACGTAATTGACAAAGAATACATGTTAAATCTTATTAAGGAAGAGCATTTACGCAATAACCACAGAGGTATTCAAAAAGTGTTTAAAGAACTGAAATTAAAATATTGGTACCCAAAAATGCTGGATTTAATCACTTAATTAATAAATACATGCGAATTGTGCGCGGTAGTTAAACACGACAGGCACCCTGTAAAACTCCCTTTCAAAGTAACTGAATCACCCAAAGCATTTAATGAAATAGTGCACATAGATATTTGGTTTCCATGCAGAAACAAAATGTATTTAACCACTATCGACAAATTTAGCAAGTATGCTACGATTCATGAATTAAATGATAGAACCTGGATTTCAATTCTATTTGCTATAAAAGAGAGAATCAGAAATCTAGGAAAAATTAAAAAACTGATTTATGACAACGAAACATGTATTCTACATAGTTCTGTCAAATTATTTCTTGACGAAAACTCAAGTCCCATACAACTACTGCAGGTACTAAAACTGGAAATTGTGATGTTGAAAAGCTTCATGGAACATTAAATGAGCATCTAAGAATATTAAAAGCAGAAAAATCATCCGAAGAGCTACTTAGATGACAAAATCCTAAGGATAATTTCAGCCTACAAAAACTATATTCATTCCACAACTAACCTAAAACCCATGGATTTAATTGAAAAAAATTTGACAAAGGAGGATATCTTAAACTTAACTGTTAAATTCGAAAAAAAAGGAGCATAGCATAAAGGACCTTAATAAAACTAGGGACCAGAATTACTCCCTGCACGAAAACATTGATCGCAATAGGCAAATCGCAAATATTAGACCTAGGTATAAAAAACTAAACTACTTTAGAAAGGAAGGTGATTATATTATAGACACGAGCAATAAAATAAATACTAGGTATTACTTATAATGCTTAACGGAAGCGTATTTTTAAACTGCAAAACTAAACTCGAAATTTATCAGAATGTTCAATATTATAATAGTTGTAGTCGTGTTTATAGTGAGAGAAATCAGAGTGTTACAAATATTCCAAATATAGAAAAAAAATATTAACCAATCTCTCCGAGCCCATTTGCAGAGGCGCAAATGACTTAGGAGGGAGGAGTTATGTTATCTTTTTTTTTTCAACTTAAGAAGTAACAATTAGATTATTATTTTGTTTAAGTCCAACTTAATTTGAACTTACATTATTCATTATTTTTGTTCCTTTATATTAGAAAGCTCATAATATATTATATATTATAAGCGTATTCTTTATGTTTAAGTTTATTTTTAAAAAAGCTTTTTTTGATGGGTTGTTATGGCCATCTAAGTAAGTAAGTTTGTTTGAGAAAGCTTTGTTTCAGTTCAACTTTGTACAAGTTAAATACCGTTCGGTTAAATGGATTTGTTAAAACTGATTCTTTATTCAAAAAATTTTAGTTGCTAGAACAAAATTATTACAATAAATGTTTTAATTGCAGTGCTGGCAAATTCACATACTTTGACCAGCAGTGCAATTTGATACTCTTAGTTGCTAGAATAAAATTATTACAATAAATGTTTTAATTGCAGTGCTGGCAAATTCACATACTTTGACCAGCAGTGCAACTTGATACTTTACGTGCTTTAAATGAAATAACTTGCGATATTTTAGCAAAAGAAACGAAATAAACGAAAGAAACGAAAGAAAAGAATGCGCGCTTTAGCACACGCGCATCCGGGAGCTTCCACTGATCAGCGATCGGTTGCATGGTCAGTAGGTGTGCTAGCATAATCAGTAGGTGTGTTAACTTACATTCTTGTGTTTATTATTTTGTTTAAATGAGCCTAATTGTAAATGAAGTACTTAATAAAAGTTCAGTTCCAGCATTACTTTAATGAGAAGAAGTTGTTTTTCCTTCAATCATAACTATATTCATTTCAATATTATCTTCATTCCCATGGTCATTAAAATGTACCATATTCACCAGAATCTTTCTCAATATTTATACCTGCTAAATCAGAAATTCTTTTATTTTTTGTGTATTTTTCCTCTAGATCCTACACCTTTGAAATCAAGAATTGTTTTTTGTTTTCTTTCTTATTTTTTATTTTGGCTAAGTTGAAATTCTTTTATACAATCCAAACCAATTAAAAAATCACAGTTAAAATTTTCGCTGTTAATCACAAAAATTTTTAATTTCCTTTCCGGCTCATATTACTGTAAAAAATTTAGATATTGTACAAAATGAAAGTAGAGGAATTCCTTTACATGTATTTTTGGAACAACATTTTTTAATAATTTGTTTTGTACAGAATTTTTATGTTCAGTACTTTTAGTGCAAAAACCACAAAAAAATTACAAGCGCAATAATATCATCAGTAAGCTTTGTTAGCCGACGTTTTAGAATCCGCAAGCATACTATGTCCTACTTTTTGCGTTGATCAGTTAAGAATCACAGCAAAAATATAAATATGTGCGCCAAAAATTTTACATGTTACATGCAATTGCTTTTGTAATCCCTTTGATAGCACTCATTTCTTGACGAGCGCTCCGTTGAAAGCTTTTCTGGCGATACGAACGAAGTTGCAAGTGCTATATGTAAATATCGGGGAGCTCACCGAGAGCAATTTCTTTATATGTGTTCTTAGATCAAAGTTTTATAATATTTTGTTTTGTACAGAGCTTTTATGTTTATTACTCTTAGTGGAAAAACCACAAAAAAATTACAAGCGCAAAATGCATTAAAATGGGCAACGAGCTGCTTATATATAAGATTCACAGTAAAAAATATAAAAATGTTCGCCAAAAATTCTACATTTTACATGCAATTGCTTTTGTAATCCCTTTGATATTACACATTTCTTGCTGAGCGCTCCGTTGAAAGCTTTTCTGGCGATACGAACGAAGTTGCAAGTGCTATACGTAAATATCGACGAGCTCACCGAGAGCAATTTCTTTATGTGTTTTTGGAACAAAATTTTGTATTAATTTGTTTTGTACAGAGCTTTTATGTACAGTACTTTTAGTGCAAAACCCACAAAAAAATTGCAAGCGCAAAATGAATTAAAATATGCAACGCGCTGCTTATACTGGTTTCAATGAACGCTTCGTCATATCATCAGTAAGTTTTGTTAGCCGAAGTTTCTGTAATTCTTAACTGATCAATGCAAAAAGAACGGATCCGTTTTATTTAAAAAGAAAAAACAATTCCGGAACGGATCCGTTTTATTTACAAAGAACGAATCCGGAAAGGATCCGTTTTTTTTTACAAAAAACGAATCTGGAACGGATCCGTATATGAGGTCCGTTCCGAGTTCGAGACGGATCCGTCGAAACATAAAAAAACTGAATCCGTACTGACGGATTCGTAACGGGTTAGAAACGGGTCCTTTTCCTTTTTTGTGCGCATTGGGTTATAACCTTTTTTTTTCGTAAAATCAATAGCTTTGGCGTATGAGCGCCCAAAGTGTTTTAGCCAAAACACTCATTTCCACACCACCTTGAGGTAGAGTAAGCGGCGCGTTTTTTTATCGTGGTAACCCCCAGGAAGCCTTATCCACCTTCCCAATAGAGGCGGAGCCACGCCCACTTAAAGGACTTAGAATCTCTAATAACCTTTTTTATGGTGCAATCTATCTCCTTGCCAAATTTTATTAAAATCGGTTCATTATTTTAGCCGTGGAAACGTTTTTTCCCTTTAGGGGCGCGGCACCGCCTACTATTGAAGAAAAAGTATAATTGTCCCTCCTTCTCTTCACAACCTTTCCAACAAAAAAAAAACTATGCGATTATGTTGTGTTATGGCAATTAATTAGTGGTTTAACCGTTTTGAACTGGTTTTAACCATATAGGAAATGCCCATATAGGAAGTAGTCACTGACATGAAAATAAGGCATAATTTTCTGGATAGTGTCAAGATGTAAACTCCAGTCGCTCATTCCTTCTGCCTCCGGAAATATTGCACCCATAATTACGTTGTAACGCCACGTTGTTCAAATACAACCAGTTCATTCTCAAATTTCTGAGCAAGTTCTTTGCAGCATTTTTCCTGGTCCGCCACGAGTACCACTGACCTATCGAAATTGTATATAATTCTTTTTAAATCTGCACTGACATTGGATGTAAAATCCATTGATCGTAGGGCAATTTTAGCAATTGAAAGATGAGTTAATATATGCGCTCTTACCGCACGTGAATAAGCGTGCCCTGTCATAATTTTTTCAATTGAGTTCAAAGCGTAAATAGTGTCAAAAATTCTGTTAATCAGGTTCCAGTCATTATGCGTCCGATAGATCCCATGATGAACGGGCTGGTCAAATGTAACGAAACAAGTATGCTGGTGTAATCACTTTCATTTGTAAGATGAATTTGCGAATAGGAGTTCAGCTGTCGCTAGTTCCTTGAATTCACTCCATCCAAGTATGTAAGTAGTCCAGGGAATAAAGACAAAAAAATAGCAAAACTTCGGAAAAATAAGGGGAAAGCAGGATTTTCGTTTGAACCTTCCTTTTGTGGCTCTTAACAAAGTACCAAAAGTCCCCATCGATACGTGTGCCGCTAAAAGTTTTACACGGGCTCAAAGGTCGCCAAAAACAGTTTCTCGTAAAAATCTCGTTAAATTTGTAGCTTAGAAAATTTCCCACAAAAAACATTTGGCGTTTTAAGAAAAAATAGCGCTATAAAAATAAAAAATTAGTATGCAAAAAAAGAGGGTCGGACGGATCTAGTTTCGGAGATAAAGCTATCGGAAGTTGCGGATATAGCTTTTATAAAAATCAGTATAAGTTGAAAAACCCTGTATAAATATCCAAAATATTGGTATCATATGAAAGGTAATTGAATAGGGTATAAAATCAGCATATAAACATTTAAAATTTGTTGCACAGTTTTCGAGATATAACGATTTTTGCAAAATTTGACCTTTTTTTTCTAAAAAACGTTAATTTTTCCAAAAAAATTTATGATTAGCATAAAACTTTTTTTAGCACCCTAGGATAGCTCAATTCATTAACTTTAAAATGGTGTATCAGATGTACCAAACTTTTTTATATTAAACCATTTTTTAGCGATGTAAAAAAAATTAATTAATAAAATTTTTTTTAGATATACATACATATAACTATAAAGTGATATAGAAAAATAAAAATAGAGTTAACAATTATAAAACCTATTTACCGCCAATTTAAAGTGCACTGCATTTCGAACTTTTTTAATTAGAGTTGGTAATGAGTTCCACAGTTTGACAAAACTGACATAAAACATACTAGAAGTAATTAAATACATAGTTGAATTCGGTACTAAGATATTGCATGTTCGAGTTGATTGTAGAAAACATAGTTTTGAATACAAATAAAGGGGACGTCGGTTGTTGATGAGTTTGTGGATGAACATAAGATTTGGAATATTGTAAAATTTGGTGATGTCTTTGTTGTGAATTTGCATCGAATAATTGGAGATGTGATCATATTTTCTTTTAGAAAAACATATCTTGCTGCTGTTTTAAAGCCAGCTGCAAGATATGCCTCGATGCTGCATCTAAGGTCCCATATACTAATTCACTGTAAGATAGGAGGGGTATTAAAAAGATTTTAACAAGCTTTTCATCTCTTGGCTTACAAAGTCTGCAGGGGACCATAATTTTCGTATTACGAACTACATTTTCTTTACTAAGTGGTTGAATGATCCCTGCAGCTCAAGTTGAAGTTGATTCTAAACCCTAAGCCAGTTACGGTCTTTTCATATTTGATTGACAACCCATCCACCATTCTGAAAGGCAGCAACTTACTGTCATAATTTATATGTGAGATTGCAAGAGCTTGGGTTTTCAACGCATTTAATTTTAAATTATTTTTTTAGCCCACCACAGTATTCTATTTAAATCTTTATTTATCTAACATATCAAATCCTCTGAGAGGCCAATGGGTCTCCAATGATATATCTGTGAATCATCAGCATAGAGATGAATTGAAACATGTTTACAGCAGTAAACAATATCATTTATAAAAATACTGAATAGGATTGAACCCAAAATTGATCCCTGAGGAACACCCGATAAAATTTCACTTAAGTTCGAAAAACTGTTTCGTGTACGCACTCGCTATAATCTATTAGAAAAATAAGCTTTAATAAGTTGCAAAGCATGAATGCCAAAACCATAATATTTCTCCAATCTAGTGAGCAATACCTCGTGATTAAGCGTATCAAAAGCCTTAGAAAAATCTAATAAAACAAGTATTGTTAGATCACCTTTGTCATAGCTCGGGCGAATTTCTACCATAATTTTAAGCATAGCCCGTAACACAGCTGCGACCTGCCCTGTAGCCTGATTGATTTTCAGTAAGAAGATTATGTCTATCAAGGTAGCAAACAATTTGTTTCGATAAAAATTTTTCAAAAACTTTTGATAAGGCTGGCAATATACCAATAGGTCGAAAGCACTCATGAGATATTATGACATTCTTCTTTGCTACAGGGGTATCTTCCATGCTTCAGGAAAAACTCTGACAGTCAGAGCAAAATTTATAATGTGAGTTAGTGGTCCGATCACAAAAGGAAGAATAATTTTGATAAATTTAAGACTAATTTCGTCTTCTCCAATAGCATTACACTTAATAGCATATACGCATTTCATGATATCAATCTCACTTGCCATATCAAAATCGAACTTATTATCAAAGTTCCGAACAAGATTTGGATTAACTTGAAACATGGAACTATCAGCCATAGAATTTGAACGCAAAAAGTATCTATTTATGTCATCAGCATGAAAGTTACAGTCACTTTTAATATTTTTTCCAACTCCTATTCTTTTCAAATTGTTCCATAGCTTTTTTGATGGTAGAATTTTAGAATTTTTGATTAAAAGAGCTACATAGTTTCTAACCCTACGATATGCTTCCCAATTAGCATCTACATGTCTACAACGTTAGTGCGCTTTACTACGATTTCTAATCCCCAGGAGAACTTCATTATTAAACCAGGGCTGACTCAATTTTTTATTTCTACTCTTTTTAGAGGTTCATGTTTATTAAAGAGGTGGTTCACTAAAGCATTAAACCAATTAATTTTATTATTAATATCGGAGTAAAACCGGCAATCATACCACGGCAATGAAGCACATTCTTCCATTAAACCATTATGGTCAATTCTGTTGAAATCTCTTAAGCTAATAAGCGATTTATTTTTAGGTAGATTGAAGTTAATGTGATAAGACAAAAAGAGCATATCATGGTCTGAAATTCCTGGCAGTGACAGTTGTTCATAATGAATCAAATTGCTTTCATCTATAATACCCAGAACATCAAGCAAACTCGGTTTAGCATTTGGACCAAATCTGGTAGGAGAGTCATTTATTATCGAGATCCTAATACCATTAATTTCAGCCAATAAGCTTTCAGACCGAGAGTCTCTTTCTAGTAAATTAATGTTCAAGTCACCACTTAGTATAATGTGTTCGTAAAGTGGACAAAATCTAATAGTTTATCAAAAATTTTTTTTAAATTTAATGTCCTTAATGGTTTATGGACACATACAATGAAGCATTTTTGGCATGCATCTCCAACTACAACGAATAAAAATTCAATAGGATCAGAAACATCAGACCTAAATATAATCGTTTTATTTAACTGCTTTTTCACGTAAATAGCAATTCCACTGCCTCTCGATTCAGTTACCTTTTCATCCCGCATTAACTCATAATCGCATAGATAATACTTTTTATCATCATTATCCTCTTTAAACCAACTTTTCACAACACACACAATATCAATACTTTGTTTTTCAAATACATAATTAATAAAATCTAGTTTCGATACATTTAAGCTGCGGGCATTAAGAAACCAAGCTGAAAACCACTGTGATATTCATTCACCAGACGTAAAACTGTTTTTAAATTATGTTTGTCAGTGTTCAAACTCGCATTTGGTCTATTCATTGACGTACATTTGTTTTGCACTTATAAATTGGCAGCTTATAATGTAAATGAGGTTTAAAATGGTTTCATTGATTAAGAAAATATATAAAATAAAATATTTTTTTTTTTTTTTTTATAATCTTTTTATTTGCAATCTGTTAACATAAACAATAAGCAAATTTAATAATAATACATTTAACATATTTTATTGTGCCAGATATGCACAATAACATTACGCAAAAAATAATACTAAATCTTTAAATAAAATATGAAAAATTCAAAATACTTAAAATATAATGATTTTGTTTTCTATAAGTATATGCATTAGACCGGGTCGAAATTTAGATTCATCCAGACACCGACTCAAAAGTTATAAGGACCCTTAAAAACGATATCTGCAGAAAATCAAAGCTCTATGTATAGAGCACATATAATGAATGATAATGTACATTTCACGAAGCAAAGTACGAACTTGAACGGAAGAGAATGGCTAATTTCTTCGTCTTAAAGAAGATTTCAAGTTAACGAGGTTCAAATTAGAGAGGTTCTACTATATCATTGAAAAAAGAGCTAATTAAATTTCCAATAAGACCAAAATTATACAAATCCAATGCTAAATGCAGCATCTACAGTAGTTAAAACAAAATAAATAAATAAAAAATGTGAAAAAATCGAATTTCGGGACTAAATATTATCTATAATAGAAAAAAAATTTAAATTTTTTTAACATCAAATTTTTTGCAAAAGCGCACTCTTTAATTTTCAAGCAAAGTCGGGTATCCATTCTGTGAAGGAATAAATGTTATGAGCAAAAAACACGTTTTTTTAGCCAAAAAGGACCTTCGGGAGAATCAAAAGTGCTCCATTGGTTTTTCTCGGAACGAAAAAAAAAAATGGTGCAGATATCGTTTTTAAGGGTTCCTCTAACTTTTGAGTCGGTGTCTGACTGACTTTATTTTGCTTCATACAAATCGACCCGGTGTAATATGCAAGCATGTATTTGCATAATAACATCTTTCCTTGTTGTTGTTTTTATGTAGTACTGACAACGATATCATCAATCATATCATAAGTCTTCTTTGAATGCACTCGTCGCTATAACGCTCTCTAGTCTTTCGGCGCACATACTTCATTCCATCGGATCCGGATATGTTTAACTTTGATTTATCTGAGAAGATCATAGTTTCCCAATCAGATGCAGTCCACATTTTGTGCCGGTTGGGCCACTCCAAGCGTTTCCGACGCATTCATGTAAGAATGAAATCTGGATATTGTAATACTCGTGGAATAATTAGATTTTTTTTGAGGGTGTTAAATTCTTCTTCGCACTCTTCTGACCAGATGAAAGGTGTTCCTTTCTTCAAACGTGAATTTAAACATTTCGCTATTTTCACAAAATCTGGTATAAAACGTCTGTAGTAATTACAAAATGCTACAAATCTTCTAACTTCATCTGCATTGTTTGGTACATGGTATTTTAAAATGGATTCGTATTTTGATGGGTCAGTTTTAATACCTTTGTCAGTTATCAGGTGTCCTAAATAAATCATTTCTGACTTTAAAAAATTACATTTTATTGCGTTAAGTTTTAAGTTATAGTTTTTTAATCGATCGTAAAATTTTATAAATTTTGATTGTGATGTTGCAAAGAAATCCAAAAACAATTATGTCATCGACATAAAGAAATGCTTCAGAGCTTAAACCACTTAAGGCGATTGTCAGCATGCGTTGGAAGCTGTTTGATGAAATTTTCAGTTCAAAAATTATACGTTAGAACTTTGTGGAATGAGCTTGTCATGTCTAAAGTTGAAAAGTATTTTGCTCTTCCTATTTTGTCATTTACTATTTTTTCATTTAATTTTCTAAAATCTAGTACTAAATTTTTTGCTCTACTCATTGCTTTTCCTTGCTACGCCATTGCTGCATTGTATGAGCTAATAGAAGGTTCTATTATATTTTTGTTAATTAAGTCTTTTACCTGGTTATTTATTTCATTATATTGCGTGTGAGGTAGTCTGTAACTTTTTATGTAGACTGGTGTCGGGTCTGACAAATTCAGTTGTTGTGTATAAAAATTATTAGTTGAAAGGTCTTCTTCTTCGAGATGAAAAATTGTTTAACAGTGATTGAATACTTTTTTGGCTTAAGTTTACTTTAGCTGACATTCTCCAAATCAAGTTATTTTTTTAGGGGTAATAGAGGGTTAATAAATAAAAATATATTAAATCAAAAGAAAGACGCTCGGATCTAGTATCGGAGATATAGGCATCGGAAGTTGCGGATATAGCTTTTGGAAAAATGATTATAAGTTGGGAACCCCTGAATGGAAAATATTGGTGTCATAAGAAGGATAATTTAATGGCCTACAATAATGGTAAGCAAAGTTTTGAAATTTGACCTATAATTTTGGAGATATTACGATTTTTCTGAAATTTCGTCAAAAAACCTTATTTTTTCCAAAAAATGTGTTAATGACCTATAATTATTTTAGCATGTTAAGAAAGCTTAATTTATTCCCTTTAAAATGGTATATAGCTTGTTCTAAATTTTTGCGTATTTACCCCCTTTTTTGCCGGAAAATAAAAATTAATATTCAATAAATTCTTATGAAAAGTCTTTATTTATAGACAAAAACAATAAAAAACCAATAACAACAATTATTATAAGACCGCTCTGATTGTAAAACTTAAAAATTTTATTAAAAACCGAGCGCGTAATTTTTAATAAAAATTTTTAGTTTGCGGCGAATTTATTTATATGATATAGGGGAGAGGGGGGCTAGTATGGACAATTTTCACATAATTGAGAAATTGTATATGTAGATATTTAGGTTTTGTAACAAAGCAATTTTTAGCGATTACTTATACATTTTACCTTCATAATTACACCAATAATTGCACTTTTTTTTTTTCATAAACGCATTTTTTAATTATTTTAAAAAAAGCTTACATTTGTCCACACTAGCCCCTTACACGTGGCTAGTATGGACAACCATTGATTTTACTTGGGGTTAGTGTGGACACCAATAGAAACTTGATAATTGAAACAAAAACTTAAGGAAAGAGTTCAAATATATATATATATTTTTTTGAAGAAAATAATAAAACAGTTCAATAAAAATTCAAAATTCACTTCTATCCCATGTTCTACTTGGAGAAATTTATATCAAATTTCATATAACTTACTGATCGAGAAGTTCCGTTGTAGTTATGGTATCTTTGCCACTATTTCACTTCGGCAAATTTGGCTGGTATCCGGCAAATCAGGATAAGTAAATCTGTCGTTCTTTCTTTTTAAGAATGTGATGTCGAAATCTTGAGAACCGTGGACGGTGATAATTTTGCCGATATAAAATTCAATCTGCTTTTTAAGTGCAAATTTTACCAAAACCATGTCGTCTTCTTACAAAACATCTTGGTCAATTAAAATAGTAGTTCATTGCTGTCGGCATCGATTTCATCAAGTCCGTGCTCTTCCTCTGATTCAAAAAAAGTCATTTAGAACATCGCTACCTGAATCCGACGATGAACTGAAGATTTTTTTTTTAACTTGTTGAAGGTGCATTTTTTCTTTTAAGCGTTTTTTTCATTTGTCTTCTTAGGTGTTTCGGTAAGAATTGATGACTTTCCTCGTTTTCGTCGATTTTGATAGATCCTGATGCTTTGTCACAGGTTGATCGGTAACAAATGCAGCACTAAATCATCATCGATGAAAAAGATGCTGTTTAGAGGCCATACGCCAGATTTTTTAAAGGAGCTGGTGATATTGTCAAAAACTGTTGTGAAATGCTTCATTGGCAAGTGCGGCCACATTTTAAATACTTATAGCCTTGCCAGGGTTATTCCTCATCCAGTCACTAAATGCAATCTTTGTTGCTGTTGTGAATGGTTCATATACACCGACGTCAAGTAGCTGAAAGCGATGGGAACAATAAGGCGGACATGATAGTAGCACGATTCCATTAGCTTACGCAGAAGTAATTGCTTCGATCGATTATCCATGATTAACAGAATTCGATTCGTTGTTGTATAGCCCGAAGTCTTTACTAAGTGTTCCAAAAATTTTACAAAAAACTTTAGAACGCACTTATGGAGCATTGATTTCTTTAAACTGTATTGCAATGCTGCATTTCAAATTGTTAATTTATTCTTAAGGACATCCTTAACTGCCAACGCTACCAAGCTCTCCGATATATCAGCACGATCCGTTTTCCGTTTGTAAGTGCTAACCATCTGTAAATAAATTTAATTGCAACTCACATTACCTACCTCCTAATTAAAGTAAATACAATTGGGGCTACTGTGGACATGTCCGCACAGGCCCCATTTCAATTGTCCACATCAGCCCCTTCGTGGTTTTTTATACAAAAACATTTTTTTTAAACTTACGGTAAAGCTTATTAAAAATAATTTCAATAATTTGAATAAACACTTGCTTAAGTTGTTTTATATATTAACACTTTAGCTAGATAATAATTAATTTATAAGTATCACTGAAATTAAGAAAAAATTAAAAATTTTCTTTTTGCTGCGCAAAACACGTCTGGTCCCGTTACCATGAAACGGTGAACTGTATACAGACAAATATTTTTTTGGTGATGGAAAATGCAAATCCCAACTTAAAAAAAATTCAACGGAAAACATCGATTCAAAACGACGCGAGAATTTGAATTTGTCTACACTAACCCCCAGTCCACACTATGCCCCCTCTCCCCTTTAAATAAATACAGGATATAATATAAATATATATATATCAGGGTTCGCAAAATATCTCTCACAAATGCTCATTTCTTTCTTTTTCTCACTCATGCGAATTCTGTTTTGTAATTTCTCGTGATCTAGAGTTGTTGTGTGTATTTATCAAAGTGTCATTCACTTCAATTGAAAACATCATGTGAAAACTGACATTGCGTACATCATTTGATTACAATTACGCTTTGATAAATAGACACAACATACAACAACAACATAGCTCACGAGAAGTCACAAAACAGAATTCGCAAAAATGAGAATGAGTAAAAAATGAGAACTCATGATAAACTCAGTTAAGACAGAAATAAGCATAAACAAAGGAATGCGCTGGGTTTCATTGTCTCATTTTTATAACGTACGGTAGTCAAAATGGGTAAGCCGTCGAATATAGATAAAGAAAGCTTGGTCACTTTTGACCAGCAAGCTAATGTGTCGAAGTGTATTAAATGTGCAAAGGAATTGAAAGGACACTTACTAGGAAACATTAAAAGACACCATGAATTATTGTATAAAATATTTTTCAATGATGACGTTCGTCTCAAAAAGGACAAAAATAATCCTGGATCATGGTATCATAAAAATTAATTCTTAAAGTGTTGTATTGGCATTGTTACGGTAAAAAATATCCCTTTTCGGATTTTCGATGAAGACGATTTTTTGAAAAAACTTATCCAGCCGTATGAAAAAACATTTATTTTGCAACTTAACTCAAGAAACGTAACAGAGCATATGCAATTGTGTGTAAGCAGCATAAAAGAAATTATAAAAAAAAAGTTGGACAGAAAAATATTGTGCTTAAAAGTTGATATAGCGACAAGAATGGGAAAAAGTATATTAGGTATAAATGCCCAATATATTGAAGACTTTGAAATTAAAATATTTGCTCTTGGGATGATACAATTGAAGAATAAGTCAACCGCACACTTTATTAAAGATGAAATTTATAAATTTTTAAGCGAGTACAACATAGAAAAATGCCAACTGTACTCCACAACATCAGATAATGGTGCTAATATGTTTAAAGCGTCAAAGCTTATACAAATGGAATTGGAAGAAGATGTAAAAAATATTTCAGAAAGTGATGCTGATGAAGACGGACAACTTCAAGATCGCCTTAAGTCTGTAATGGCAGTGGTAAGGTGTGCATCTCATACTATCCAGTTGGCAGCACAAGACTGTTTTAAAATAATTAAAACTGAGTTAGAAGAATGCAGAAAGGTTGCAAAGTTGCTGAGAGTCAACATGAAATACAATCCAAATTTCAAGGGTATAAGCATGCCCCCTATTGATAACGTCACAAGATGGAACTCTACTTTTTTCATGGTGGAAGCTTTGCAGAAGTTAAAAGTTCTTATAATGGGGAATGAAGTTGAACTCAAAATTAATTTTGAAATAGATTGGGCATTTATTGAAAAATTTGAGAAAGCCAGTCCAGTGGCAGAATGTACAAAACAACTCCAAGCTGAGCAATATGTGATTGGAGATTTTTATCGTGACTGGCTCGTATGCGAAGCAGAATTGGAGAATATTAACGATAACATTTATGCTATACACTTATTAGAAGCGAATAGAAAAATGAAACTGCTTGATAGTACAGTGTTTATTACTGCTTTGTACTTTGATCCTCGATTCAACTTTTTAGATTCTCCGTTGTTATCATATGAACAAAAAAAGATTGCAATGGTAAATATTTTTTTACGAACTTCATCTTTTTATTTTATTATTTCATGCAGGAGCAAATACTGGAAACAGTAAAGACTATTCACAATTTTAATAACACCTAAGACACAGACCGTGATAACTTGCCAGGAACTTCGAAGTCTTTTACAGAAAATAGTCGTTACAGGTTTTTAGAAGAAAAAACTATTACCATAACAAAGACAAATGCAACATCGCAATCCTCAGAAAATCTTCGTAAGAAGTTAGAAATCTTAGCATATGGCGACAGGATGCCACTTTCTACTAATGTTCTAGATTATTGGAAAAATATCTCCAAACAAGACTATGAAATGTCTATGATTGCTTCAATTGCTTTGGCTGTTCCATCTAGCCAAGTGTCGGTTGAAAGAGCTTTCAGCGCATTATCCACAATACTAACTAAGCAAAGCACAAAACTTAACCAAGATACAATTAGTAATTTATTACTTATAAAATTACATAAATTGTTAGAACATTTTTAAAATTAATTTTCTGTACAGTTTCTTTATCACTATAAATAAATAAAAATACATTAAATGAAATTTTTCTCCCTAAAAGTAAATTCGCAGAAGTAAGAAGAGGTAAATTTGGGAAAGCTTTTCTCAGAAAAAAGATACACAAAAGCGAAAACATATACAACGTACAGCTAAAGCATATAAACAAACAGAAATATTACGTTTTTTTTCTGTTTCATCAAACCTGTTTGCCAATAATGAGCAGCGCTCATTGAGTGAAAGCGTTTTTTCTTATTAGAGGCGTAGCACCGCCCACTCAAAAGGAATATCTTTACTCAGGATTCAATTTAGCACCATACCAAATTTTATCAAAATCGATGACTCGGTTCAGAAGAAACAGCGTTTTTTCATATTAAAGGTGATGCCACGCCCCATTTAAGAACTCTGAGCTTTTAATTACTTTTCTTATGGTTCAGTCTATCTCAAAACCAAATTTTATTAAAATCGGTTCATAAGCTTAACCGTGGCAATGTATTTTCCGTTAGGGGCGTGGCACCACCTACTATTAAAAAAAAAAGTATACACTGCACTCCCTCTCTTCACAGCCTACCTAAAAAATTAAGCGATTATGATTATTGCTACTTACCAACTGCCAATTTATACATAGATATCTAAAGATAGGCGCCGTTTTATGGTCGCCATTTTCTTAAAAAAAAAATTCAAAAACACCCGTTCTCATATGAAAGCTCTTGAGCATACGAACATTTTGACACCTTAAAAACGTTTTTTGGCTGCGCTCAATTTTGGGCAGGCCACTGTCCCGGTTGACATTTAACGTCCCATGTATATTAATATAATATAATATAATATAATATAATATAATATAATATAATATAATATAATATAATATAATATAATATAATATAATATAATATAATATAATATAATATAATATAATATAATATAATATAATATAATATAATATAATATAATATAATATAATATAATATAATATAATATAATATAATATAATATAATATAATATAATATAATATAATATAATATAATATAATATAATATAATATAATATAATATAATATAATATAATATAATATAATATAATATAATATAATATAATATAATATAATATAATATAATATAATATAATATAATATAATATAATATAATATAATATAATATAATATAATATAATATAATATAATATAATATAATATAATATAATATAATATAATATAATATAATATAATATAATATAATATAATATAATATAATATAATATAATATAATATAATATAATATAATATAATATAATATAATATAATATAATATAATATAATATAATATAATATAATATAATATAATATAATATAATATAATATAATATAATATAATATAATATAATATAATATAATATAATATAATATAATATAATATAATATAATATAATATAATATAATATAATATAATATAATATAATATAATATAATATAATATAATATAATATAATATAATATAATATAATATAATATAATATAATATAATATAATATAATATAATATAATATAATATAATATAATATAATATAATATAATATAATATAATATAATATAATATAATATAATATAATATAATATAATATAATATAATATAATATAATATAATATAATATAATATAATATAATATAATATAATATAATATAATATAATATAATATAATATAATATAATATAATATAATATAATATAATATAATATAATATAATATAATATAATATAATATAATATAATATAATATAATATAATATAATATAATATAATATAATATAATATAATATAATATAATATAATATAATATAATATAATATAATATAATATAATATAATATAATATAATATAATATAATATATAATATAATATAATATAAATATATTTTAATATATTATATAATATAATATAATATAATATAATATAATATAATATAATATAATATAATATAATATAATATAATATAATATAATATAATATAATATAATATAATATAATATAATATAATATAATATAATATAATAATATAATATAATATAATATAATATAATATAATATAATATAATATAATATAATATAATATAATATAATATAATATAATATAATATAATATAATATAATATAATATAATATAATATAATATAATATAATATAATATAATATAATATAATATAATATAATATAATATAATATAATATAATATAATATAATATAATATAATATAATATAATATAATATAATATAATATAATATAATATAATATAATATAATATAATATAATATAATATAATATAATATAATATAATATAATATAATATAATATAATATAATATAATATAATATAATATAATATAATATAATATAATATAATATAATATAATATAATATAATATAATATAATATAATATAATATAATATAATATAATATAATATAATATAATATAATATAATATAATATAATATAATATAATATAATATAATATAATATAATATAATATAATATAATATAATATAATATAATATAATATAATATAATATAATATAATATAATATAATATAATATAATATAATATAATATAATATAATATAATATAATATAATATAATATAATATAATATAATATAATATAATATAATATAATATAATATAATATAATATAATATAATATAATATAATATAATATAATATAATATAATATAATATAATATAATATAATATAATATAATATAATATAATATAATATAATATAATATAATATAATATAATATAATATAATATAATATAATATAATATAATATAATATAATATAATATAATATAATATAATATAATATAATATAATATAATATAATATAATATAATATAATATAATATAATATAATATAATATAATATAATATAATATAATATAATATAATATAATATAATATAATATAATATAATATAATATAATATAATATAATATAATATAATATAATATAATATAATATAATATAATATAATATAATATAATATAATATAATATAATATAATATAATATAATATAATATAATATAATATAATATAATATAATATAATATAATATAATATAATATAATATAATATAATATAATATAATATAATATAATATAATATAATATAATATAATATAATATAATATAATATAATATAATATAATATAATATAATATAATATAATATAATATAATATAATATAATATAATATAATATAATATAATATAATATAATATAATATAATATAATATAATATAATATAATATAATATAATATAATATAATATAATATAATATAATATAATATAATATAATATAATATAATATAATATAATATAATATAATATAATATAATATAATATAATATAATATAATATAATATAATATAATATAATATAATATAATATAATATAATATAATATAATATAATATAATATAATATAATATAATATAATATAATATAATATAATATAATATAATATAATATAATATAATATAATATAATATAATATAATATAATATAATATAATATAATATAATATAATATAATATAATATAATATAATATAATATAATATAATATATATGTATATACACAGCTGATCATAATAATAGATACACCAAAAAGATTTTCACTTAAATCCCAATAAATTCCATATTTGGAAGAATTGGCATTAGAACTCTTTGAAAAACCAGAGAGTACCATTTGGCAATGCCGTTAACTGAGAAATTAAAGAAAATACTTCACCTATTTTTTCGCCAGAGAATATAAATCGAAAACGGGCGCGAATTCGTTGATCAAAATAATAGATACACTTGTTTTGTTTTTCGATTTTATATCTAAAACTTAAATTTTTTTGTGCTTTTTCTTAAATAACGGTAAAAATACATTTATATATAAATTAATTGCAAGTGAATAATGAAAAATTTATTATAGATATGGGCCGAAAAAGTCGTTGCACAGCAGAAGAGTGACGATTGGTTCTGAGCCTACGAAAAACAGGAAAATCTTTGCGGGACATCGTTAGTTTGATGGATTAGTCTTTGCGTTTTGTGCAGAATGTTCTTATAAAGAAAACAGGAATGGAAACTAGAGGTAGACCAACGAAAAACTCTCCAGAAGTTGGTTGCCAAATAGTTATTCTTTCAAAAAAATACCCTTTCAAGTCCTCCAAGGCGATTTCTGTGGAAATCGTAAATGTTGCAAGCACTCTAACAATTCGTCGTCGTTTGCAGAAGGCCAACCTTCCGGGAAAAACCGCTTAAAAGGAACCGCTGATGCGTACGAAAAATTTAATCATGAGGTCAAATTTCACACAGTCTCACACCAGCTGATTGAGCCTTGATGGTGAGAAAAAAGAGCGAAATATTTTATTGAGCGACGAAACCAAAATAAATTTATTTGGAAATGACTACGGAAGAAATGTGAGACTCCCCAAAGGATGTACGATTCACAAAAAAGCATATTTCACCATTTTTCCTCACCATCAAGGCCCGACCAGCTAGTGTGAGACTTTGCGAAACTTAACCTCATGATAAAATTTTTCGTACGCATCAGTGGAACCTTTTTAGCGATTCTTTCTGGAAGGTCTGCCTTCTGCAAACAACGACGTATTGTTAGAGTGCTTGCAACATTTACGATTTCCACAGAAATCGCCTTGGAGGACTTGAAAGGGTATTTTTTTGAAAGAATAACTATTTGGCAACCAACTTCTGGAGAGGTTTTCGTTGGTCTACCTCTAGTTTCCTTTCCTGTTTTCTTTATAAGAACATTCTGCACAAAACGCAAAGACTAATCCATCAAACTAACGATGTCCCGCAAAGATTTTCCTGTTTTTCGTAGGCTCAGAACCAATCGTCACTCTTCTGCTGTGCAACGCCTTTTTCGGCCCATATCTATAATAAATTTTTCATAATTCACTTGCAATTAATTTATATATAAATGTATTTTTACCGTTATTTAAGAAAAAGCACAAAAAATTTAAGTTTTAGATATAAAATCGAAAAACAAAACAAGTGTATCTATTATTTTGATCAACGAATTCGCGCCCGTTTTCGATTTATATTCTCTGGCGAAAAAATAGGTGAAGTATTTTCTTTAATTTCTCAGTTAACGGCATTGCCAAATGGTACTCTCTGGTTTTACAAGGAGTTCTAATGCCAATTCTTCCAAATATGGAATTTATTGGGATTTAAGTGAAAATCTTTTTGGTGTATCTATTATTATGATCAGCTGTGTATATATATATAAAATATATATGTATATACATTAGGGTGATTCAAAATTTTTTTTTTTGGTTTTTTTTAAGGTGCTGTTGCTTAAAAAGTAAGTTTATGATATGAAGAAAAAGTTCACGAAATTTCAGCTCTGTAACTCAATTTTATAAGGTGGCGCCGGAGCCTGTTAGTTTTACATGTAAATTGTATGGAAATATAATTTTTTACAAAAAAGGTATCTAAATGAATAGGTGATTAGTGTTGTTGAGCTGAAAAGGGTCGTTTTTCGACGTAATTTTTTACGCTGAATCCGAATCTGGCCTCAGAATTGACCCATCATCTCGGAATCCTGAAATATTTGAGGTTAATTACCTGAAACATGATGTTTTTTGTCTACTTTTGAGGTCATGTATAGGATTCAAAGAAAGTTGATCAGCTTATTTTTAACAAAAGCATCATTTAGTACCATCCTTGCCCTTTAAAATGAGCTTTCAAGTGGTGATCTATGATGTTTCCTTGCAAAGTTATAGCCATTTTAAAGTGACATGTATTTGATCTCCTACAAAAGGTTGCAACCCAACAATATTAACCAACGGGTTTCAAATTCATGTCACCTTGAAATGGCTGCAACTTTGCAAGGAAGCATCACAGATCACCACTTGAAAGCTCATTTTAAAGGGCAAGGATGGTACTAAATGATGCTTTTGTTTAAAATAAGCTGATCAACTTTCTTTGAATCCTATACATGACCTCGAAAGTAGACAAAAAACATCATGTTTCAGGTAATTAACCTCAAATATTTCAGGATTCCGACATGATGGGTCAGTTCTGAGGCCAGATTCGGATTCAGCGTAAGAAATTACGTCGAAAAACGACCCTTTTCAACTCAACAACACTAATCACCTATTCATTTAGATACCTTTTTTGTAAAAAATAATTTTTCCATACAATTTACATGTAAAACTAACAGGCTCCGGCGCCACCTTATAAAATTGAGTTACAGAGCTGAAATTTCGTGAACTTTTTCTTCATATCATAAACTTACTTTTTAAGCAACAGCACCTTAAAAAAAACTAAAAAAAAAAAATTTGAATCACCCTAATATACATATATATATATAATATAATGTAATGAAATGTAATGAAATGTAATGAAATGTAATAAAATGTAATGTAATGTAATGTAATGTAATGTAATGTAATGTAATGTAATGTAATGTAATGTAATGTAATGTAATGTAATGAAATGTAATGTAATGTAATGTAATGTAATGTAATGTAATATAATATAAATACATATATATAAATATAATACTTATATAAATATGAATTTATATGGTAATGAGAATCGTCTTATAATAGTTGTAGTTGTACTAGTCGTTGTTTTTGTTGTTTTCCATTGTTTTTGTCCACAAAAACATAGTTTTCATAAGAATTCATTTAATTAATTTTTTTTTATTTTTCTTTAAAAAGGGTGCGAATATAAAAAAAATTTACAGCAACCTACATATCGTTTTAAAAAGGATCAATTAAGCTTTCTTAACATGCTAAAAAAGTTATAGGACATTAACACATTTTTTGAAATAAATAAGGTTTTTTTAAAATAAAATTGGTCAAAATTTCAGAAAATTCGTAATATCTCTAAAATGATTGATCAAATTTCAAAACTTTGGGTACTATTATTGTAGGCCATTAGATTATCTTTCCTATGACACCCATATTTTCCACTTTCTGTTCAAGAGTTCTCAACTTATAACCATTTTTACAAAAGCTATATCCGCAACTTCTGATGTCTATATCTCCGATACTAGATCCGAGCTACTTTTTTTTAATTTTATATTTTTTTTGTTCTTAACCCTCTTATACAAAAAAAAATAAATAAAATTGGACAATGTCAGCTAAAGTGAACCTGCTCCACTTTTTTTAGTTCCGTATAGGACCGTTTGTTTAATTCAAGCTCTGTGATTAGTTTTTTAAATCGTTTATCGATGTATAAACTGACTCTTTTGTTGTATGTTTTCATTTCATATAGTCACTTAATATTTCTGTTTCCAATTTGATATTTTTAAAATTTATTCAGCATCGTTCACGTTTATTATCTTAATGTGGCAAATACCTTAGGCAGGTTCAATAGAATTTGCTAGATATACGCCATTCGTCAGTTCTTGGTTTAGAATTACACTGTCTTCTTTTACATCTAAATTAATAGGAAAAATCTTTTCAGGTCTTAGTGGTATTTTAAAATTTTTCTGAGGTGGTAATTTCGTTACTAAAATCGTATTGCTTTAACATAACTGTTATTGTAAAAGTTTCGTACTCATCCTTGCACGTGTATCTCATTAGAAAATCTCTTTCTAGTATTTCATCCGTAGTTATCGGAAAGTTTTCATCGACTATTTGAAATTCATTTATAGCTCTGTTTTCACCGAACCATAGAGATGAGTCTACTGTACCTAAAGAGGTAATTTCTCCTGTAGTTATACTTGTTGGCTTGGATATAAATTCCGAATTTATATATTAGTTTTCATTGGACGGTTGCTGTTATTTCTGTTATTATTGTTCCTATTTGATTATTAGTCCAAAAACTAACAAAACAGGACAATACCGCGAAGCAAAAAGTATCCAAATGTAAAATTTACCGCCTTTCTATACTTCGCCTTTTTTATCAAAATGTGTCAATAAAAAACTACATTTTCATATTTCCATATGTACATTTCGGTGTATTAAACACCATCAGCGGTCATATTTTTATTTCTAAATATAAAAAACATTAGATATCTATTTTAAATACATAAAAACATTTATACATACAAATTGTTCAAATTTTTAGACAAAAATTTTATTTTTAAATTTTAGCTTACGACAGCTCAGCTCTTCATAGTGTGCCATGAATTTTAAAACAAAAACCAAACATAAACTTTGAACTTTGGTGCTTTTTTTTAAAAAAAGCTTTACGCTTTATGCCTTACTTTCTTTTATTAAATTAGAAAGAGATGACCTGATCGGTGCATCCATCGTATTCATCATAATTTTATTGTTTTTATGCATATGAATGCTTTCATATGCGTCTAGGCTTTCTTCTTTTTGCACTTGCTTTATTATGCCTTTAGATTCTTTATTGATATGTTGTGGTTATTTTCTAACGCATGTAAAGCAATAGCTGACTTATTAGGCCTAACGTATTTTATATACGAAAAATGTTCGATGAACCTCGTCTCTAAGTTTCGTTTTGTTTGCCCTACGTAGTTTTGTAAACAATGAGTGCAATTGACCTCATATATGCCAGCTTTCTTGTTATCATCTGTCTTGTCTTTCGTTGTGCCTAGTTTATGTTTGAGTTTATCGTTTGATACAAAAACAAAGTCAATGTTTTGTTTTTTGAAAATGCCCTTTAATTTTTTTGTTATTGCAGGCGCAAAATGTATTTTTATGCGCTTATTCGATTTTGTTTCTTGAACTGAAGCTAATGTTGTAAAATCTTGTCTACTCGATAATTTGGAATCATCCTCGTTATGATTTCTCTTTCGTAACCATTTAGCTCCACCACATGTTTGATGTACTCAAGTTCTTCCATGTAACTTTTAACATTAAGCGGCAATTTTCAAAGTCTAAGAACCATACTATTGAATTCTGCTCTTTTATATTGCATAGGACAAAAGGAATCACTTGGGATACACCGTGGAATATAGGTTTTCTGTAAATTACAAAGGATAATTTGATATTTGGCATTCTAGTAACCATTACATCCAGAAAAGGTAGTTTTTTCTCGTTCTCCATTTCACTTGTAAATTTAATTGTAGAATATTTAGAATTTAAAATAGTTAAAATATCATTAACTTTATTTTTGTGGACCACGGCAAAAATGTCGGAACCATACTCTTGGAAGATTACCTTCTAATTCTAAATCATATTCAAATGAAGACAAAAATAGTTCAGCTAAAAAGGGTGATAGCGAATTTCCCATGGCAGTGCCTTCAACTATTTTATAAAATTTATTAGAAAACTGAAAACAGTTGTGGTTCATGCATAATTTAGCAGCTTCTAAATATATTGCTTTCTTTTCACAATTCCATTCTCTTTCATTTAGCCATACTTTTAGTAACTTCAACGTTTTATCTATTGGTATTCTTGGAAACAAAGCCACAACATCAAAAGAAATTAAAATTTCGCCTTCTTTTAAAACGATATTCTTCATTTTATCAACGAATTCAAATGTATTTTTCACGCTATATTTAAAACCGTTTTGATATTTTTATGCCCTACACCGAGGGTATATTCACTTTGTCTTTCAGTTTGTAACACCTCGAAGGGGGCGTGGCAGGTAAGGAAAATTACATATATTCTTGATCAGCGTCACCACCTGAGTCGATTTAGCGATGTCCGTCTGTCTGTCTGTCTGTCTGTCTGTCTGTCTGTCTGTCTGTCTGTCTTACGGGAAACCAAGAAAGCTAATTGAATGAAACTTTCACACACAGGTCACATCTTCTTGCAGGCATCTTGCTATTGAAAATGGGCGAAATCGGTTGACGGACACGCCTACCGCCCATGCTCTATGTAAATATACCCAGGCCAATTTTGAAAAAAGTTGCAGCGATTTCGATGAAACTTGATGATTTGGTGCACATATGAACCAAATTAGGATTATCCTGGGTTTCAAGTTTCCAAAAGGTCGTACAGGGGCGTGGCACAGCCCTAAATTTTATTATTTATACCACCATATCTTGTAAGCCATTCAAGATATTGCAATGAAATTCAGTAAACGGATACATATAAATATATCTTGAGTTGAGATTAAAATGTTAAAATGTTAAGATGTTAAAAATTTTGATTCCGTATATCTCAGAATTGGCCCAAACGATTTCCATAAAAATTTTGGGGATGATGCCGCTGAAAGCAGTCATCAATACAATCTCAGCTACTTTACTGAAAAAACTCGCTCAAGGGCGTGGCACCGCCCACAATATTTATAAACGTTATATAAAGAGAACTAACAACGTAATCGTTATGAAATTTAATGAGGTAGATACACTTCCTATAAGGTCTCTTATAACAAAAATTTGGTTCAATAGTACCTGTGGGCGAGGCACCTCCCATATAAGCAAAAAACGTTTATTGTTATGTATAGTGTGCTATGAGAGTAATCTTCATAAGATTTGGTCTATAGATGTCAGTTGCTATAAGCTTTAAAAATAAATGAATTTTGACAGGATTGCATCAGTGGGCGTGGCACCTCCCATATAAACATAAATTTGTAAGCGCTGTTTTAAGTGAACTATTGCAGCAATTGCTATGAAATTTAATGTAAGTGGTTCAGTTGCTATAGAGTATATCTGAATCAAAATTGGCTGAAATAGCACCAGTGGGCGTGGTACCTCCCATACAAGTAAAATACGGTAAGTGGCATATATATCGAAATATGTGAGCAATCATACTAAAATAAGGTGTAAGAGGTTTGCTTATGGAAAGCTATTTCTGGATCAAAACCGGGCTGGATTGTACCAGTGAGTGTGTCACCGTCCTAAATTTTAAATTTAACTGCGGCACATATCGCAAACTACACAAGCTATTGTGCTGAAATTTAAAATGAGGATGAAGATCACGAATATAGTTTATTGAACCAAAAGTGGGCGGAATTGGACAAGTGGGCGTGGCATATTAATAATTTTTCATTTCTATTCGATTTTTTTTCAACATTTTCCTTATTCTTTCGACTTTTTCAACCCTGTAACTTTTTCCAATATATCCTATATGTATTTGTTCGACTTTTTCAACTTTCTTCATTAGTTTCTTTATTTTTTCGACTTTTTCATCCATTTTGAATTGTTTCAAGTTGTTTCAACTTTTTTAGAGTTTTTCAACCTCTCTCAACTTTTTTCAACATTTTGCATATATTTTCGACTTTTTTAACATTTTTCTACCTCTGTCAACCTTTCTAACATATCACATTTTTTTTCGACTTATTCAACCTCTTCAACGCCTTATTAACATTTATTTAAAAGGTACTTTCAACGCAGGGTAGGGTATGTGAGTTTCGGCCTGGCCGAAGATAACACCTTAACTTGTTTAAATTCAGCTACTAACCACTTAGAAACTTTTTCCGTCGGGGAATTGATGTTTGAAATGATGGGTCTCATTTTTATGGACTTATGCGTCTTTGGTAGACCATACATTTTTGGAATGGAAGGATTTGAAACTAACAACTTGAACTTAACTTCTGGTCCAAAAACTTTTGACAGTTGAATAGTTTTTAATAAAGCTGTCATAGTTGGTAATGGTGTTTTATTTAATTCAATGACATTGTTGGCATACGTTATTTCAGTCATTTTATCCAAATAATGTGCCTTGTCCATTATAACCAAATCACGTCCTTTACCAGACTTTATATATACACAATTTCTTTCTCTTAATTTCTGAATAATGATGGCTTCATTTGGTTTTTATTTTTATAACGAGATTGTGCTCTTGTAGCCGTTTCTAAAATAGGTTTTTACCTCTTTTCTAACCTCTTCTTTGTTAATATCTGTTTAAAAATTTAATACCCGTTTCGATATCAGCAATAATATCCTCTAGTGGTAAATAATTAAGTGCCAGTCTATAGTTCAATCCTTTTTGCAAGAGATTTATTTCGCTCTATAGTTATTGTGCATATTCATGTTTCGATTTTTATCATTATGACTTCTGTGATGTTGGTTTCATCGTCTGTTGATGTTTATAATAGTTGCGTTCGAGCCAGAAAAAATAGGTAAATATTTATAAAGTTGTTACGCGCGGCATGCTAACGGAACGAACTCGCGAATCTTTAGTGCCAAGCACTCAGACATCCCGGCTAGGGCCGTGGTTTCCCAAAGCCGCATCTAGGCGTACGCATAGAAAAAAAAAACTAAATTCCGGAAATATCTCGAAAAAATTTACAAACGGGGAGCAAAATCCCACAGGTCCCTACTACTTACGTTTACATTGTTTTCTTTCATCTGCATCATCGTCGGATCTCCACCCTGCCATCTCCCCTAAAATTATTAACCTAAATCTTTATGTTTAAAAAAAATTTTAATTTTGCTTTGATTTAGTTGATTTTAATTTCATTTTGTTTCCTTCTTTTCTTTTTTTTTATTGGTTTATAAGCATACATATACTAATATTTACGATTTACTTAGAATTTAATTATTTCATTTCTTAAGTGTAAGCAACAATAACTAAATTAATCAACTTTGCAAACTTAAAGGAAGTTAAATTTAAGTATGATTTTGCTCAAAGTGCAGCCGAATTGTGACGCAGATAAGTCAGCATTTGAAATCTATTAAATCTAAGTATTTTAGTTAGGGGTGAAAATGTTAAGTTTTAGAAAAATGGTTTATGGTCAACTTAAATTTACTTCATTTAAATATGCATACACAATTCTGAGTTTTATTTTGTAATGTAAATCATTTAAGTATTCCATTTGAAATTAATCATAAGATATTTTGTAGATTAAATTTAAATATATACCAATTACATACATATGTCTGCGTTAGTTGTTATGGTGGCTATTGTATCCTTGACGGTAATGGACGTAGTTGGTGATGTTTTGTTTTGATGTAGCTGGTGTCATTTTGCTGCTGATTAATTAGTTATATTGCAGTTTATATTAATTTCCATTCATTTATATAATTATTAAAGTTAAAATTTAGACGTTGTTGGTTTACTTTATTTACAACACTAAGTGCGTTGTTGTTCAGTTCAAAATCACTTAAAATGGTCCTTGACACATTTCACTTTATAGTTAATTTCCATCAGTTTTATTCACTGACATTTTATTACTCTTCGGTTTTCATTTCTTTGCGTTTAATTTATATGACCATTTGGTTCAATATTACATATTTATTTTTATTTTTTTGAGCATTTTGATGCAATTTGGTGTCAAGTTCTTCACCATTATACACACTTCCTTAGCAGAATTACTTATTTTCATTTTTTGCACAAATTAAACACAAACTTTTATGTTTGTTTAATGAGCCAATTATTTGCAAGTGGCCCACCAGCGAAAATTTCAAAAAAAACGTGGAGCTCGTCGGATTTTTTTTTTTTTTATTTGTTGTAATTGAAAAATTATTTTAAGTTCTTGCACGGACTAATTTAAACTTTCAAAAATCATTTGTACATTGTTTTCTTCTTTTAACAAAATTAGATACTTTGAAATATGTTTTTTTATTTCACATCGCACTTGTATATAAGCCATTTTCGCAATTATATAGGCAAAACACTAATTAATGTACATTTTACCAGACGAAAACTAAGAAGTCACAATAAAACTTAATTCGCTTTACATTCTTTTTCTATGATTTTCTTCAGTTCAGAAGATTCTATTATTTTTGTTTTACCATTTATTTGCAATGTTTTTGTTTTTTGCAGACTCGACCGCGCACGTTGAATATTTTTCGGCAACTGACTGTACGATGCGTTTTTTTTTGGCAACCTGTTGCCAAGGTTGCCACACCAAAGCTTTTTTTGGGACCAAAATTTAATAGATAAAGGACCAAAATGAAATAAAAAGGACCATGTTTTTTTATCATATTTTGTTTTATTTAACATAAACAAGTTAACATATTCCTTTATAAAAAAAATAACTAAAAAAACCTGAAAGTTCACATACAACATTGTAAAAGATGTGTAAAAAATAACTTACATATACATTAGGGTGTTTTTTTTCAAACTTTAGGAGAGGGATTTTAGTTATTTTTTCTTATATTATAGCTTGAGGAATAAAAATAATTGTCCCAACATTTGAGCTTCCTAGCGCAAACCTGTAAACGGCGCGGACAGAGTTTATGTCTAATTTCGTTAAAATTTAACGAAAAAACCGACTTACTAAAACGTAGAAAAAGTCTGCCTTAGGTGCCAAGATATAGCGTTTTGGGATTTTTAGTTGAATGGGAACGCCACCCACTGTTGTAAAACCACGCCCACATATTTCGTCTGACTAAAAATGCGGAAAAAATACACCCGAAGGAGGTATATATTTTTTTTTTTTAATTTTCGGTCCTATGTGGCTATATTATAGAATCGGTTTTATAGAAAACTCCACCAAAATTTCAGCTTCCTAGATCAAACCAGCGAACGGCGCATCCACTTTGTTTCCTCGTACAATTCATATGAAAAACGAAAAAGCAAAGCAAAAGAAAATTTACTAAAACGCAAAAAAAAAATCTGTTTTTCGTTGTTTTGCTTTTCCGTCTTAATTTTTTTGTTGCTTCTTTTAAGCCACCAGAACACGTGGAAAGAATAAAAATCGGTTAACGAGATTTCAGGCTTTTGAAGTTCAAAGTTAAAACTAAATATCCTGAAAGTTTCATATTTTTATCTCGTGGTTCACATGCTGATATAATGGCATAAAAATGCAATTTTTCAAAAGTTCGAAATTACAAGCACAGATTTTTCTTATAAAAAGTAGGCGGACAGAAATAATTGTAGATTTTATTTCTTGATATTTAAGAAATATTAATGGTTTGTATTCAACAGTCGCGACACTGGAGCCAGTTAAAAATCACGAAAAATCAATAAAATACATGTTTTTTCAGCACCGTGTTTTTTCGCGTATACATATTGTTTACATTCTTTGCACAAATACTATCATCTCTTAGCTTTAAGATGCCATCTCAAGTTTGTCTATATCTTAAACAGAACAATTTTTACAGCTAAAAATATTGAAGCCTGAAAATTACGTTTTTCACTTTAAAATGGCTATAACTTTGCAAAGAAACATCACAGATCACCACTTGAAAGCTCATTTTAAAGGGCAAGGATGGTACTAAATTATGCTTTTGTTAAAAATAAGCTGATCAACTTTCTTTGAATCCCATACATGGCCTCGAAAGTAGACAAAAACATTATGTTTCAGGTAATTAACCTCAAATATTTCAGGATTCCGACATGATGGGTCAATTCTGAGGCCAGATTCGGATTCAGCGTAAAAAATTACGTCGAAGAACGACCACTTTCAGCTCAACAACACTTATCACCTATTCATTTAGATACCTTTTTTGTAAAAAATAATTTTCTCATACAATTTACATGTAAAACTAACAGGCTCCGGCGCCACCTTATAAAATTGAGTTACAGAGCTGAAATTTCGTGAACTTTTTCTTCATATCATAAAAATACTTTTTAAGCAACAGCACCTTAAAAAAAAAACAAAAAAAAAAAATTTGAATCACCCTAATGTATATACTTGTATGCGTATGTATATACAAATGTTAATTTTTGATACTTCTCAAAAAGGACCAAATCAGAAAAAGAAGGCCCAGTGGACCAAATCTAAAAAAGGACCATTTTTGGTCCAATTGAACCAAAGTGGCAACCGTGCCTGTTGCCACTCAGCGGTCGCCTTACTGCTTGTCGCCGTTCGTTGGTCACTCACGTCATGTATTTACAGTTTTTGTTTCTTTCGCTTAGTATACCTACGTATATGCATACAAACATTTTATTGTCTTGTAACAAAAAAAAAATAGCTTAGCAAAACAACAAAAAAAAGAAAAGCGTTTGAGTGGCGTGCTTTTACCGCTTGCAAGAACAGTAGAGCATATTTTTTTTAAGCCATAGCAAACAGGGTGCTTCGCTAAATTCGTTACAAACCTGCTTTGTTATATGTTTTCTTTCATCAGAAATAAAACAAATAACAATTGTTATATATTTTCTTTCATCAGAAATAAAACAAATAACAAACAGGAATAGAATTTTCATTTTCAATTTTAACAATGTGTGGCTCCAGACCGTACTTTATACTTAACGTGGGGCTCGACTCACAACCCTGAGGATATGAGTCTCACGCTCTACCATCAGCAAGCTGGGCAAAACAAAACAATGTACGAGAAAAAAAAAATTAAATTACAGCCTTATGGTTGTATTTTATCTGCGTGAAACGTTCCAACGTAGTTTCCATTCAAATCCTCCAATTCATACAGCGCATTTCCAATTTTCTTCCTAATTCGGCACTTCAAAAACTTTCGGTTGAATTTAGAGTTGATGCCTTTTGCAAAATTGCTCTGGCTAATATTTTCTCTAAAAACCTCCTGACCTACGCGATAATTGACAGGTTTAGATCGAGTATTGTAGGTTTTGGTAGCCTTTTCATATGCGATTGCCAAGTTTTTGCAAATTTTTTCTCGCACTCGGTTGAGACGATCGGAACTATTTTCAATTTCAACATCGCCGGTTTATAAGCAATTTAACTTTTGCAGCAAATCATAAGACGAAGCATGTTGGCACATATTCTGTCCAAAAACAGCAAAGTATGGGGAGCATTTTATCGAGGAATGGTAGTCACTGCGCAAAATTGAAAGAGTTTGGGGAATATATCGATACCAACTACAATGATCGGATTGACTCTCAAGAAAAATTCTCAGTCTTGTAATGATTTCACGGTTGACACGCTCGGAGGCGTTTGCCTGAGGCGAATAAAGGCCAGTTTTAATATGGCTTATGCCATAGTCACAGAAAAATTGCTCTTTTGATATGAACTGTCTGCCATTATCACTATGGATAAACTGAGGCACACCAAATGATGGAAAATCATCCGTTTGAAGAAAATCGATTACATTCGTAGTGGTTGCAGCACGCATTGACTTTAGGAAAATATATTTCGTTAAATGGTCAAGTGCAATAAAAAGAGAAGTGTTTTTGGTGGTTTTGTTCTTGGTATAAGGGCCCAGAAAATCACAATAAAGTCTTTGGAAAGGACGTTCGGTTACAAAAGGTTGGCCCATAGGTGGTCGTAAAATTTTATTTATTGGTTTGGCACCTTTGCAAATGTCACAGTTTTCGACATAAGTTTTTATATCTTTCACCATAGAAGGCCAAAAATATTTTTGACGGACCCTCGCAAGTGTTTTGACATATCCGCATTGGCAACCAGAAATTGAGTCGTGAGCAAATTTAATGGCTTCCACGGCCAAATTTTTTGGTAACCACAATCTCCACAAATCATTCTCTTCGTTTTCAATTCCTCGTCTGAACTTTCACGCTTGTATACAAGTTTTTCATTTTCATCCATATGCAAGTCAGGCAAAGAGGATTTATTTTCAGTGACGATTTTGCGTAGATTCTGGTATTCAGTGGAATTAAACTCTGGTAAAGAAAGGTCAATATCTGACGTAAGGGTTTGCGTCGAAATTTCGTCTACATCGAAACGAGACAATGCGTCAGAGACCACATTTAAAGAACCCTTGCGGTGTTCAATTTTAAAGTCGAAGCACTACAGTGCTAAGCTCCAGCGCGCAAGTCGGTTATTTAAATCCTTTTGAGTCATCAGCCACTTAAAACTTAAATGGTCGGTTATGACTCGAAAAGGTTAGCCTTCAATGTAAGGGCGAAATTTTTTTATGCATACCACTGCGACCATGCATTCCAGCTCTGTAACCGTATAGTTACGCTGAGCTTTATTAAGCTTCTGGGAAACAAACGCAATAGGATGCTCCTTACCGTCATCATCGCGTTGGAAAAGAAGACCGTCTACACCAATACGAGACGCGTCGCACTGAATAGAAAATTCACGTGTAAAATCGGGTTGAGCCAGCACAGGGGCTGTAGAAAGTGCTATTTTGATTTTTTTTAAAGGAGTCAATAGCCTCTTCCGTCAACTGGAAATGACCAGGTATCTTTTTAAGACAGTCTGTCAAAGGACCAGCCAAATTTGAAAAATTACTTATGAAAGATCGGTACCAATTTGCCATGCCAATAAAACGCCTTACTTGACGAGGGGATTTGGGCTCCGGGAACTCTCCGATGGCTTTGACCTTTTCAGGGTCCACCTTTAAACAGCCATGGCCTATGTGGCATCCCAGGTACTTAATTTCTTTTTGGCGAAATTTGCTTTTGGCAACATTAATTGTCAAATTGGCGTCCTTTAAACATTTTGCAACTGCATGTGGTTGTCAAAATCCGAGCTGCAAACCAGCAAATCGTCTAAGAAGACAAATACATTTTCACGAAGCCTCGATGGAATAACCTTATCCATCAGGCGGCTCATTGTCTGTGGACCGTTACATAGCCCAAAAGACATAAATTTATAATGGTATAATGGTCTTCCAGGGATGACAAATGAGTTTTTTCTTTTGAAGATTCGGACAATTTTATTTGAAGAAATGCATCCTTCAAATCAATTCCGCTTATGAAAAATGTATCTTTTAGTCTACTTAGCAATCCATTGATATGGGGTAACGGATAAGAATCTTTTTTAGTTTGGCTTGCGCGAGTCGATACAGAGCCTTATTTTTCCCGGTTTGCGCACTAAAACTGCAGGACTACACCATGGTGAATTCGATTCCTCAATTACTCCCATACTCAGAAGCCTATCAACTTCTTGATATGCTTCTTCTTGCCTTGGAGGTGACAGAGGAAAATGTCTCGATTTAACTGGCACAGAGTTTCCAGTGTCTATACGGTGCTCAAGTAAACTTGTGCAACCCAGACCGAGTTTTTCAAAGGAGGGGAACTGCAAAATAACTTTGTCAAGCTCAAGTTGTTCTTCTGGCGAAAGAATATGAAAATCAAGTGTTTCTGCTGGGTCTTCACAAATACTAAGTGAGTTTATTTGTGGAAAAATTTCTGGAGCTATAGCAAATGCTTGCCAAAAATCAACTCCAAAATACGCCTCTTGGCTGAGCGATGGTGCAATATAAAAACTGATGGTTCTTGTAACATTTTTATAGGTGACAGCAAGGTCACAATAACCATTAATGGAAAGTTTGGTAGATTGAATTATTTTTCTGTAACTTTTGAGCTTTTTATGTCACAATCTGCACTTTTTTAGTTTACTCAATTTTTTTACTGAGCAGACTTTATTATTAAAAATTCGATTTTTAGCTACTTCTGAGCAGACTTTATTATTAAAAATTTGATTTTTTGCTACTTCGTAGCAAATCTCTCGGTTTTGAAAACTTGAAAAATCGGAATCGGTTTGACACGCAAAGTCACGGAAAACTGGTTTTAAAATTTTAAATTTGTCATTGTTTGGTGAAGATAAATTTGGTGAAAATAAAATTTTGTAAATTATCTGAGTTTAATTTGAACTCGGGGTCGGGCGGGAAGAACGTGTGTCCCCGGTGGCCATCACGCTCTGTCTGTAGTTTCCCTGGTGATTATTAGTTATTGCTTCAGAACAATAAATATACGAATGTCCGAGGTTCATACAATTCCACCATGGACGAGAAACCTGCAACGCTTCAACCTGTGGATCAAATTCAAAATTGATCATCGTTTGAGACGATATCAATTTCATGCACCTCCCTTTGCGGGTTATAAAAAGATGGTTGATTTTTGGTTTCCGAAAAAAATTGTTCAGCTTTTCGAGCAACATCACGAAATCCCTCCAGACTTATTGACTCACTATTAAAAAGCATATATTTGAGATTGGTGGTGAGATTTTTTTTCATGATCTCAGACAACACACTATCTGTCATTGGCTGACTCATGCGAGAATTCATTGAAACCACATCATCATAGAAATTGTCAAAAGATTCTCTATGTTGTTGCTTTCTCAATGATATTCTATGAACGATTTCATGATCGCTTTCGAATTTGCCAAATTGCTTTTTAGTGGAATAACAAAGAAGTGGATAAGTGGTATAAGGATTTTGCCTGATAAATTGCCAAAACCACTCGTCAGCCTTTCCGGTTAAAAGGACATGAAAATTCGTTAATAGATGATCAAGTGAGCATCTCGTTCTTTGGCAAAGCGTTTCAGCTTTAAAAAGGAAATCCGCAGCGTTGCCAGATCCATCATAGGAAATTTTCCATTCTTGTAACTTTGGAAAATTGTCGGCCCTTGGGGAATAAATCTGTTATGGTAGTGGTAGTGGAGGAACAATTCCAGAAGGTTGTGATACCCGACCAGACATCCTGCTGTTTAGGTTGTCAACGGTTGATCTTACATCCTGCAAATCTCTTGTTAGCTCTTCTTGACTGCTAAAAATTGCCTGACGCAGAAGGGTAACAAGAGCCTCCACAGAAGTGGCACTTGCGCTTGCGCCTGCCTCTTGGATTACATGATTTTGAGTGTCCTCTTCTGAATTTGCCATGTTTGGGACTTGAGGGTTTGGCTCAAAAGGCGTTTGATCCAAGATTTCAAGGTTGGAAATGTCTAGCAAATTTTGTTTCGATCCGTCAAAGTCAGCTTCCAGTTGTTCTGGTTGACCTGTCAGAGGATCTGGTTGACCTGCCAAAGAAAATCTTACAATGGCAGGATCCTGGAGCGCACGCTCAATGCTGACAAGGGAAGCTGTCGAAAATCTAGCGGGTGAATGCACCACTCGAGGTTTGCTGGATGTAGCAAAGGACCGGTCAGAACTCGACGCACTTGCGTCGTTAGCAGTAGGTATACCTCGATTTCTATTTGGGGTTCCTTTGGTGCAGGTTCCTCGATTAAATCGAGTATGCATAATACATATAAAATTAAAAGAAAATATCGGGTATAGTGCCACTAAAAAAAATTCAAGATCAGTGGGAAAAATATTAATAAAACAAATTGTTGTTATTGTAAATAATTACAATTTATTGTTTTAAAGAAAAATTGTAAGGGCTGAAAAGGATAGATAACTTATATGGAAAAATGTTAAATGTTGGAAAAAAATAATTATAAAAAATATTTTTATGTACATGACAAAATTTGCTAGAACTTTAGACAAAACTTTTGATGAAATATTAATTAGGGGAGATGCCAGTGCAGAGGTCCGTGATGCCATACAAAAATGAAAACCTTTTTATTTATTTTTTCCTGCTAACGTCCACCCTGCCAGAACCACTACAACCAGCCTCGAATTCGAGCCGAGCCCCGCACAGCACGCAGCGCCGGTTTTAAAAGGTGTCCAGTTGCTGGGACTTGTGCGAGACTCCACTCGCCTTCGAGGCAAGATCCGAGCAGAGCGGCGACCACAGAAAAAAAAAACAAAAAAAAATCCGCTACTCCCGTTGTGTGTTTAGTGCACCGACCGTTATGGTAGGACCACCAATGCCGGACATAATGCCACCCCAAACACGAGCCGAGCCTCGCATCGCATGCAGAATTAATTTTAAAACAAACTAATAACTGAACGCTGTTCGACAGGGTAGGCCACAGCCATAAGGATCGGTGCAAAATTTCAGCCGCCCACTTTGGGTACAGACGCTGACCAGGAAGCCGCCCAATATGGGAACAGACGCTTCCTGGATTCGCTGGGATACGCGGGATCGCTAACCCCGTCATCCCCCCTTCAGAGGATGCCCCTGCGTTTCAAAAAAAAAACTAAAAAAAACGACAATAAAAAAAATTTCAAAAATTGAAAATTATTTGTAAAAAAAAAATTTTTTAAAAAAACGCAATTTTTATCTTGCTTTCGTTGGGCGCCATCTATGTTACGCGCGGCATGCTAACGGAACGAACTCGCGAATCTTTAGTGCCAAGCACTCAGACATCCCGGCTAGGTCCGCCGTTTCCCAAAGCCGCATCTAGGCGTACGCAATGAAAAAAAAAACTAAATTCCGGAAATATCTCGAAAAAATTTACAAACGGGGAGCAAAATCCCACAGGTCCCTACTACTTACGTTTACATTGTTTTCTTTCATCTGCATCATCGTCGGATCTCCACCCTGCCATCTCCTCTAAAATTATTAACCTAAATCTTTATGTTTAAAAAAAATTTTAATTTTGCTTTGATTTAGTTGATTTTAATTTCATTTTGTTTCCTTCTTTTCTTTTTTTTTATTGGTTTATAAGCATACATATACTAATATTTACGATTTACTTAGAATTTAATTATTTCATTTCTTAAGTGTAAGCAACAATAACTAAATTAATCAACTTTGCAAACTTAAAGGAAGTTAAATTTAAGTATGATTTAGCTCAAAGTGCAGCCGAATTGTGACGCAGATAAGTCAGCATTTGAAATCTATTAAATCTAAGTATTTTAGCTAGGGGTGAAAATGTTAAGTTTTAGAAAAATGGTTTATGGTCAACTTAAATTTACTTAATTTAAATATGCAAACACAATTCTGAGTTTTATTTTGTAATGTAAATCATCTTTAAGTATTCCATTTGAAATTAATCATAAGATATTTTGTAGATTAAATTTAAATATATACCTATTACATACATATGTCTGCGTTAGTTGTTATGGTGGCTATTGTATCCTTGACGGTAATGGACGTAGTTGGTGATGTTTTGTTTTGATGTAGCTGGTGTCATTTTGCTGCTGATTAATTAGTTATATTGCAGTTTATATTAATTTCCATTCATTTATATAATTATTAAAGTTAAAATTTAGACGTTGTTGGTTTACTTTATTTACAACACTAAGTGCGTTGTTGTTCAGTTCAAAATCACTTAAAATGGTCCTTGACACATTTCACTTTATAGTTAATTTCCATCAGTTTTATTCACTGACATTTTATTACTCTTCGGTTTTCATTTCTTTGCGTTTAATTTATATGACCATTTGGTTCAATATTACATATTTATTTTTATTTTTTTGAGCATTTTGATGCAATTTGGTGTCAAGTTCTTCACCATTATACACACTTCCTTAGCAGAATTACTTATTTTCATTTTTTGCACAAATTAAACACAAACTTTTATGTTTGTTTAATGAGCCAATTATTTGCAAGTGGCCCACCAGCGAAAATTTCAAAAAAAACGTGGAGCTCGTCGGATTTTTTTTTTTTTTTATTTGTTGTAATTGAAAAATTATTTTAAGTTCTTGCACGGACTAATTTAAACTTTCAAAAATCATTTGTACATTGTTTTCTTCTTTTAACAAAATTTAATACTTTGAAATATGTTTTTTTATTTCACATCGCACTTGTATATAAGCCATTTTCGCAATTATATAGGCAAAACACTAATTAATGTACATTTTACCAGACGAAAACTAAGAAGTCACATTAAAACTTAATTCGCTTTACATTCTTTTTCTATGATTTTCTTCAGTTCAGAAGATTCTATTATTTTTGTTTTACCATTTATTTGCAATGTTTTTGTTTTTTGCAGACTCGACCGCGCACGTTGAATATTTTTCGGCAACTGACTGTACGATGCGTTTTTTTTTTTTTGGCAACCTGTTGCCACTCAGCGGTCGGCTTACTGCTTGTCGCCGTTCGTCAGTCACTCACGCCATGTATTTACAGTTTTTGTTTCTTTCGCTTAGTATACCTACGTATATGCATACATACATTTTATTGTCTTGTAACAAAAAAAAAAAATAGCTTAGCATAACAACAAAAAAAAGAAAAGCGTTTGAGTGGCGTGCTTTTACCGCTTGCAAGAACAGTAGAGCATATTTTTTTTAAGCCATAGCAAACAGGGTGCTTCGCTAAATTCGTTACAAAGTTTTACCACAAAAAGTGTTCGAGCCAGAAAAAATGTGGTGTTTGAGAGAAAAAAAATGAGAGTAAGAAACAGCTGATCACTTCCCCTCCCAAAAATAAGTTCAATTTTCACCCAGATAAATTTCTTGTGGCTAAAAATTGAAGACTGTCAAAATCGTAGGCAACGAGACTGGTGACTCACTTTTTGCATGCGAGGGAAATGAAATTTCCTGTCTGAATTATACCTGTCAAATACTTTCCATATAAAATTATTTTTAGCGTTGATTTTTTTTAGTTTTTATAAGGTTGTGTTAAGAAGGAGCAACATAACAAAAAGCATAAAATCAAAACATTTCTTGGTAAATGCTCATTTATTTAATTAAATAGCTGAGCGATTTTTTATTGAAAAGGAATCGTAAAGTTGAATGTTACCTGAATCTGGTTCGAACCAAGAATGATAAATTACGCCAGATTACGCCTTCCGAGTTGAAAAATGGAAATCTTCTGCTCATCTCGTCATCTGGTAGACGATTACGGTTGCATTTTTCTACTTTTGCACCAAGTACATAAGGGTTGCCGAGTACTTTTTTTCCTCAACTACATTTAAGCTTATATGAAAATATAGTATTTATTTTGAATTCAACTTCAATATTTAGTTTAAAAATTATACGTTTACACATTTACTTACCCCAATTAAAAAACTGCGTCACAAAATATCAGTGATTGTTTTTTTTAAGTCTGAGTGTTGATATAGATTCCTCATCAAGTTTTAAGAAATAATTGACGACACCATGTTTTTTTAATTTACTTACATATATATTTATGTACTTAGTTTTATTCAATTTTATTAGTTTAAATTGGTTTTTTAGTTTTAATTATTACAATGTTTGGATATTACGATTTCATTAGTTTTAAAGCTTTGTGCTTCTCAAGCCTCAGTCCCGGTCAACCAATAAAATATCAGGATTTGAGTAAAATCTGTCAAAAAATATAAAGGGAGCAAATTATTAATTTTTCAAAAGTTCTTCAGAACACACAGTTCTGCTACAAAATAAACTTAATCCATACAATAAATACCAATCATGCCTAAGTCCATCGAAAAGTCTTATTTAAGACATTTTGCGATATTTGTTTTCACATCTACTTCTTGAATTCTTAGTTTGAACTTATATTCCAATTACAAAATATAGAAGTATCAAAAGAGTAGTATAATTTATATAATAGTAATAAGTTTTTTTTTTTGGGAACATTAGTAGCAAAAAAATAACTTGAGTATAGATTTCTTATACCACGGCAACTCTAACCGTCCACCAGATGACGCTCAAAAATGACAGCAAAAATAACGAAGATGCGCAAGGCGTAATCTTCTATTCTATCATTCTTGGGTTCGAACAAACCTAATGAGAGTAAGAAACAGCTGATCACTCCCCCTCCAAAAAATAAGTTAAATTTTCACCCAAATAAATTTCTTGTGGCTAAAAATTGAAGACTGTCAAAATCGTAGGCAACGAGACTCGTGATCAACTTTCGCCGTAATAAGTCGTAAAACTTAGGGCGGTGACACACCCACTGGTACAATTTAGTCCGATTGCTTTCTATAAACAACATTCTAACATCAAATTTTAGTATATTTTCACATATTTCGATAGATATGCCATTAAAAGCGGTGCCACTCCCAATTTTGTAATAAGATACTTTACAGCAAATGTATCTGCCTTATTAAATTTCATAACGATAACGTTGTTAGTTCTCTTAATATAACGTTCATAATTATTGGGGGCTGTGCCACGTCCTTCAACGAGTTTTTCAAAATATACTGGCTAAGCTTGTATTGATGACTGCTTTCAGCGGCATAATCTCTAAAATATTTATGAAAATCGTATGTGCTGATTTCGAGACACACAGAAACAACAACTATTGTTTTTAAAAGAAGATCTAACAGATAATTATTCTTAACAAAAGATGAGCTTAATGCAATATAGAATAACAAAAATAACTTCAATTTAACATTTCCGACAAACATCAAATTTAAATTTTATTTTTGATTTACCGAAATCAAAAATAAACAAATTCATATGACACTTTTCGGTCAAGTCATAAAAAGTAAAATTTACGATTTACATCTGCAAGTCATTTTTATTTTTCCTTTGTCTTTTTTGTGCTCGTGCCGCTAACGCCTCAATATTTAATTATTTTTGTTGCTTTTTAAATCGTTCGTCATGTTGTTTATTGTTATTTTTAAATCGTATGTAATTTGATAGTGGTTCTAATTTTGGATTAAGTTTTAGTATTTTTACTTCTTTGTCGTTCATATTTAGTATTTTGACGTGGCATTTTCCAATAGCAGGGACTATGGTGTTAGCTAAAAATACACCTTCCTTCCTTTCTTCATTTATTTCTTCATATTCTTTCGACTTTTTCAACCCTTGAACTTTTTCCAATATATCCCATATTTATGTATTTGTTCGACTTTTTCAACCTCTTTCAACTTTTTTCTTAAGTTTCTTAATTTTTTCGACTTTTTCGTCAATTTTGAATAGTTTCCAATTTTTTCAACCTCTTTTCTTTTTTTGAGTTTATCAACCTCTCTCAACATTTTGCATATATTTTCGACTTTTTCAACATTTTTCAACCTCTGCCTGCCTTTGTAACATTTCACATTTTCTTCGACTTCAACGTCGTTTTAACATTTATTGAAAAGATAATTTCAGTGCAGTGTAGGGTATGTGAGTTTCGGCCTGGCCGAAGATAACACCTTAACTTAGTATTGTTGCACATTAACAAACAATGCAATTTGCGTTCTAATCTTTTGTTAACTTTGCTTTTCTGAAGAGTTTTTCTTTAAACTCAATTTCTATCTGATTTTTGCGCAAATTTTATTAGTTTTAACGAAAGAAAAATTAATTTTTGCAAACTTTTTATCCCTTTGGATAGAAATTTTCACAAATATGTTATTGCGAAAACACCACGTTGATTTTTTGAAAAAACTTCAGCTTATGCACCTCAACCGTACCCTTTTGTCATTTTTCCGCATCTGGCAACCGATAATTCTTGTTGCGCGTCATCTTGCGGTTTTTACTTTTTTTCATACTCATTTCATGGCTGCCAACTGTCCGCCCGCTATTCACACTAAACATACATAAAATATGACATTCATTGCGTCTTAACCCTTTAATGCCTCCTTTTTGTTTTTTGGCCTGTCTGCCATTTTTAATTTCGTGGCTTAAACTTAATTTTTATAACAGTTTATATAAGTTTACAGGGTATTTATTTTTTGTTTTCTTTACTTTGAATAAACAATGCCATATAATTAAAAAAAAAAAAATAGAAAGTTAAAATGTTCAAAAAAAATTGCAAAAAAAAAAGAATTTTGGTGTTAATGAGGACGCCGGAATGTGCGTTCCCATTGGTTGAACTGTCTGTCGGTTCAACAAAGAGGTGTCAAAGTTTGATTGGACACTTATCGGCTGATTTTACTCAGTTCGATAGCACAAAATTTAAGTTTTCTCTATAGCCGATAGGTGGCTGAAATTAAAGTTGACAGTTTAACTTCAATTTAGGTGTGTTGCCTTATCTTTTAATAAATCGCAATCTCATTGACAAGCTGTTTGTGTTTTCATAAAAAATTAAAAGAAATCCTCAACACTGCGTGCTTAAGATTACTTTTATAACAAAAAAAAAAAGTTTGAAATTATTGTTAAATAATATTGTTTCTAAATGGGATGGCAATTAAATTGAAAAATGTCATAGTTTCCTAATGGGGTGTTTGCCACTCAGTTTTTATGTACATACGGTAGTTATACTTTATTCATGTTGTAACGTTAGTTTCTAATTTGTTAAAATTTGTATTGAGTGAGCGCAGACATATCACTCAGCAGCAACCACTCTTTATGAGCTGTAATTCGAAGGTAATTTTTTTGTTCTTGTGTTATTGTAACGATCGCATGAGAAATCCGTTACCGGTTGATAAAGCATTAAATTCTTTACTTTTCGCTCTCGTTGTTTCGGTTCGTGGATGCTGCAGAGTGATAGTCTACTTCAGTTGGGTATCGACACTCATTCAGATAAGTACATATTGTATTGTCATTCTATTATAATCTATTATATATCTTTATTTGCTGTCCCTAATCGACTATTGGCCCAAACAATTTTTAATTACAAAATTAATATAATTCCAAATCACTGCGTTTTTTTCTGAGTCAGCAACGAACACTTCGATTGTGTTTTCAAAATGTTTGACCCATTGCACTATAGGTCAAAAAACCCATTTTACTGGCCAAAACCTAATTTATACAAGTGTTGCTATTTAAGTTTTGTTGTTGTAATGTAACGGAGAGTACTTCAAAACAAACAAAATTTTATTTTGTTTTTAGAAAAAATAATTTACCGTTTTTTAGCGATGCGTCAAAGTTGATGCATTTGCATTCTGCTGTGATAGCGCAAACAAGTGGTGATTTTTACATCTTTTTTAACTATTGTGAAATAATTGAAATAATTTGTTTTTTTTTTAAAAAATAAAAATGGAAAATATTGATGATGGTATTTATAATGTAATTTCACTTAAAACATTTAAGTATATTTTGGTTTTCTGTGAAAAAAAATCTAAAATGGAAGTGATACCCCTGATTTGTCAAATTTTTTTAAATTTCCAACTTTGTGTAAGCTTTTAAAACTTTGTTGGGATTTGTTAGTCTTATGACACCCTTAATTAGTTAGATGTTACTGTTGTTAATGTTATTTAGAAATTTAGATCCCCGATTTTGCACGTTTTTTTTTTTAATGAATTTTTTTGTCAGGTGACTTATTCTTCCGCAATTCTGATTTATTCGAAGCCTGGTTGCAAAAGACAGACAAAAAGGAAAAAGAAGAGGCTGTTTTCAAATATTTATTGGAAAATACTGAGGATGCTGATTACTCGGCTGAAGTGCAAAATATTGATAAAAAAGCAACAACCGGCATCAAGCACGTCTGTGGGCGGCCGTCCGCAACTCTCTTTTAGGGAAAAATCGGAACGTTCTAAACGACGAGCTGCAGCAGAGCTATCTAATATTTACAGCAACGACACCAATTTGCTTGTAAGAGCTGCTACTATATCTGCTCGAAAAGAAGGTCAAGTAAACATGGAGGCAGTCCTACGGGAAACAATTAAAAGCCCAACGAGGCCAAGTAAAGTGAGAAAACTTTGTTTCGAAGAAAATACTCGTAATAAGCCAATACGTATGTCACCTGATGAAGCGTTAGCATTTTTGCTTGAAAACAACTTCACTAAAGAGCAATATTGTAACATACGCCGTGAAAGCAAACTTCGTAACTGTGACATATATCCACATTATAATGAAATAGCGAGCAGAAAAATCAATTGCAGGCCAGATGGCCTCGTAAAAAGTGAGGTGTTTGTGAAAGTTCCATTACAAGACCTTCTGAAGCACACTACAAGAAGAATAGTTGAGATGCAAAAAGAGGTTATCAGAGCACAGATGAATAGAAGTCAAGATAATATTTTAAAATCACAATTGATTGTTAGTTACGGAACCGATAGCAGTACAAGACAAGCCCAATATAAGCAAATATTCAAAGAAGCAACTGATTCTCAATACCTGGAGTCTTCTCTTTTAGCTACAACGGTTGTTCCTTTAAGACTCGTGGACTCCTCGGGAAATATTCTTTGGAACAATCGCACTCCGCAATCAATCAGATTTTGCAGATCTCTAAAGCTCGAATTTGTGAAAGAAACATCAAGCGTTGTTCTAAAAGAAGATTTTGAACTCAAAAAAGAAATATCACTTTTGGAAAAGATTAGAATACACGTTGAATGAGAAAAATATATTCAAATTGAGTGCAAGCTATTTTTAACTCTTATTGATGGCAAAATTTTAAATATTCTTACTGGAACAAAATCGACACAAACATGTCCTACATGTGGAGCTACGCCAAAGGATTTTAAAAATGTTACCGACCATAGCGACGATATATTTAAAGCAAAAGAAAACACTTTAATCTATGATGTAAGCCCTTTGCATTGCTGGATCCGTTTTTTGAATTTGTATTACATGCAGGTTACAAGTGCGACATCTAAAAGTGGCAAATCAGAAATGAAGATGATAAAAATACAGTTTCAGAAAAAAAGAAATCAATACAAGATTTATTTTAGATAAACCGAAAGTAGGTGGTTTTGGGAGTACAAACGATAGCAACACTGCGCGCCGAGCTTTTGCGGAACATGAAATGTTTTCTCAAATTACCGGCATTGACAAGGACTTGATATTTCGGCTTAAGATAATTTAATAAGCATGTCTTGTCAATTTCCTTTAATTGTAAACAAATTTCAAGTTTACTGCTTTAAAACCGCAAAAATTATTCAAAACATGTATTCCTGGCTGCCAATGACAGCAACCTTACACAAAGTTCTTATTCATTCAAAGGAACTTATAGAGGGTTTAGTTCTTCTGTTGGTTATTTTGGAGAAGAATCAGCAGAGTCTCGACACAAATTATACAAATCTGATAGACTACATAATGCACGCAAAAGTAGCCGCGTTAATACGCTTTTAGACGTGTTTCATGGAGCAATGGACACATCAGATCCAATAATTTCTTCGTTGACTTTAAATAGACGCATTCAAGCTAAAAAGCGTCTCCAACTTCCTACAGAACTGATCCAATTATTAAGGTGTGAAATCCCAGTCGAAGAACTTAACCTAACAAGCTATGAAACACGCGAGAATGAAGAAGAGGAAGATGAAATTGCGGAAACCGAAATTTTAAGTTCAATGTATTTAAACATTTTAACTAATTTATCTTTAGAAAGTGATGCTTAAGTAAACGTTATGTATTTCTTAACCTAATATTACAATCTATAAATAAAAACACATCTTTTATTTCATTAATTATGGAATTTTAAAAAAATTTGGTATGTGCCATTTTTGACCCGGTAGCACAAGGGTTAAGATTTTTCTCAGAGTTCTTCTTTTAGCCTAGAATCAACATAAAAAATACATTTCCAGTTAATCACCATGATAATATAGCCGTTATTAGTTTTGGCCAGTGAAATGGGCTATTTAACCTATATTGCATTGATCCCAAACAGTGATGTGCCAAATCGGGTTTTTTCAATTTCGGAGCAAAATCCTAACGTTACGGAATCGGTTGCCGATTAAATATGTTGTTTTTCAAAGGATATAAGGGGATCCATGTTTCACCGATTTGATTAAACAAATTTTTTTACGAAGTTGTGATCATTTTAAGTTATGCCCATTTTAGGCTAAAAATTGTTTCAAAAAAGCGGCATTTCCATCCAAATTAAAATAATTAAATTGTTTCAAAAAAGCGGCATTTTCATCCAAATCTAAATAATTAACTTTTGCCTTTTGTTTCTTATAGAACTTCTTATCCTCTGTTAGAATCTTTGAAAAAATTTCAAAATGGTTGAAAATTAGCAGAGTTATAGCGCTTTTTATGAGAAAAAACAAAGCTAATTTTCTGAAAAACCCCACCTTTTTTTTCGCTTAAATGTTATGAAAATTGTTTATAACTAATGAATATTTATACTGCGATTAAATAAATTAAAACTAAAAAAAAAAAAAAAAAATACAGAACATTTTTACTACCATATTACGTCATGTAGCTTAAAAGTGTCAAATTGTTACACACCCACTCGTTATGCGTATGGCTGTAAACTAGGGGTGGCAATCCCGGAGGTTTTTTTAGTTTCGGGATTTTCGGAATCGAAGTTTCCAATCCCGGAATCCCGGGATTGATAGTTCTAGTAAATGAATACTAAACTACAAAAAAAAAAACGAGAAGCTTATACTATTGTACATATAAAATTAAAATTGCTTTATTTCACAGCGTAACAATGAAGAATAAGAACGCAAAATAATAGCTTAAAAATTGACTTAGAACACTTGGATTGTTAATACATCTAAATCACATTTACTAAGTTTGACTAGTAGAAGATAGTCACTATTAAAAGAAGATGATAGAGGATAATCAAGCATTTATGACCAAACTATCAATTTTATTTTTACATTTAAAAATTCGTGTACTTGATTAATACTTTATCACCTTCTTCAAATGTAACAGTGATGGCATTTAGTGGCACCGAATGGCTCGCTCTCAGTAGACACACCCATAAGTGTGCTTCATTTAAGTTGTCAAAATCTTTAGAAGCTGATTTCAGAAAAAAAGCTTCAGACAAAAGTTTAATTATACCTTAGAATTTAAATTTTGGTAGGTCTAGGTATATGTCAAAATTTCAATTTCAAATCAAGGTCGGCTGTGGTTTTTATTTTTTGAAGGCAAACCTGTATTTTTTTGCAGATTTGTATTTTATTATAAAAAATAGATATGTTTCGCTTATGTTATTTTTCGATTGCATCCGTTATTGATAAAAATAATTTTATTCTAAATTTTACATTTTATCATTTTTCTCCTGAACTATCAATTTTCAATGAAAATCGCACTTAGTAAAAAATTCTTAAAATTAGTCAAAGTATTAAAAAGATGTTTTTTTTTTTTTTTTGTTATGTGACATTTTTTTAAGAAAATTTTAAGCAAAAAATGGCTACAGTAAAAAAATATTTTTACTCAACTTAAGGATCAGAGACAATTGAAGTGCATTTTGCAGGTTGATGCAATAATGTTTCATGCAAATCAAGTGTATTGAAAACCTCATTAGCTCTCGCCAGGCGCCTCTGTTTTGCGCGCGCCTTCTCCAATCGTTAATGCCAAGCGCGGTTAGGGCTTCCTCGGCTTGGTCTATCCACCGGAGGCATGGTCTCCCTCTTCGTCGTTGACCGGGAACCTTCCCTTCGAATACCTTTTTCGCTGGAGCTTCTTTATCCATACGATGGACATGACCCATGGATGGATTGGCTTTTGGTTGATCAGAGTAAAGTTTCTGATTGCTTTCCACCTGGGGATTGCCAGAGCGATCTCTGAGCCAACCATTAGCAAGTTGACACACAGCCTCCCCGTGGCTCCATCTGGGTAGCTATCTCCGCAGCGTGTCCTCCCTGGAAGTAAACTGGGTTGTGCGCAGGGTTTGGTACCCGCCACGTAAAAAAAACACTCCAATGAAGACTAAGAAAGCCTCGGATACAGAACCCCTCAACGTTGACGACCACTGCAAACGAAAAAAGGACTATGATTTAAGGATATGCACCTGGAATATCCGGACCCTCATTAGGGAAGGTGCCTCTATCGAATTGGCGGATGCCCTCGGAAAAATTAAGGCTGACATCACCGCCATCCAGGAAATAAGATGGATAGGACAAGGTTGCTCTAAACAAGCAAGTTGCGATATCTACTACAGCTGCCATGCGGAGAGGCGCGAATTGGGATGCGGATTCGTAGTAAGTAAGAGACTTCGCCACCATATCTCCAGGTTCACACCTGTGAGCGAAAGGTTGGCTACGATCCGCGTCAAGGCTCGATTTTTCAACATCAGCTTGATTTGCGCGCACGCCCCGACGGAGGAAAAGTATACGAAGTATACGACCGCTGCCCGATCCATGACGTTAAAATTGTACTCGGGGATTTCAACGGAAAGGTCGGAAGAGAAGGTATATTTGGCCCCACTGTCGGTCAGTTCATCCATCACGAGACCACCTCAAACAACGGTCTACGGCTGATCGACTTCGCCGCGGCGCGAAACATGATAGTAAGTAGCACCAGATTTCAACACCTCGATATCCACAAGGCCACCTGGCTGTCCCCTGATCAGGAAACACGCAACCAAATCGATCATGATGTGATCGACGGAAGGCATGCTTCCAGTGTGCTAGATGTTCGTACGTTCCGGGGAGTCAATATTGACTCCGATCATTATCTAGTTGCAGCCAAGATACGCATGCGGCTGTGCAATGCAAAGGATGTACGCTCTGGTACGCAACGAAAGCTGGATGTCGCAAAGCTGCAATCACATCGGACAGCCGAAGCCTATTCCGGTCGCCTCTCAGAACTGCTCCTTCAACCTGACTCTCTACCCGATGATGCCGGTGGACTTTGGGCTCATATATCCCGCTCCATGCGCTCTGCCGCTGAGGAAGTCATTGGTTTCCGACGCCCACTTCCGCGAAATCAATGGTATGACCAGGAGTGTCGCGAAGCTACTGCATTGAAAAACGCCGCCTACAAAAGAACCCTGCAGTCAGCAGCAACGCGAACCGTGCACGAAAACTACCGGGAAAAGAGAAAGGATAAGAGGCGCCTTTTTAGACGCAAGAAACGAGAGCAGGAAAGGCACGAGCGTGAGAAACTCGAAGTGTTACGGGGCAGGAATGATGCTCGAAAATTTTACCAACAAGTCAAGCGTCTGACCCAAGGTTTCAAGCCCGGAGCATCAACTTGTAAAGATGAACATGGAAATCTGGTTACGGATACGCAGGGTACACTGAGATTATGGAGGGAACACTTTTCCAAGCTGCTTGCTGGCGATGTCTCCACCAATCCCGCCTTTGGGGAAATTAACCCGATGCCACCAATCAACGACGATGGTGTGGACGTACCACCACCTAGCCATGACGCGGTACGAGTTGTGATCCAACGACTTAAGAACAACAAAGCTGCTGGTGCCGATGGCCTGACTGCTGAATTGTTCAAGACCGGCGGCGATGAGCTGATAGGGTGTATGCATCAACTCATCTGCAAAATTTGGCTAGTTGAAAGCATGCCCGACGATTGGAATCTCAGTGTCCTTTGTCCTGTACTGAAGAAAGGTGACCCGACAATCTACGCTAACTACCGGGGAATCAGTCTTCTTGCCATCTCTTACAAGGTCCTGTCGACTGTACTGTGTGAAAGACTTCAGCCGTTTGCCAACACACTGATTGGGCCTTATCAGTGCGGCTTTAGACCTGGTAAGTCCACCATAGACCAGATCTTCACACTCCGTCAAATCCTGAAAAAAAAACACGAAAAACAGATCGATACCCATCATCTCTTTGTCGATTTTAAAGCAGCTTTCGATAGCCCGATACGGGATTGCCTGTATGCCACCATGTCTGAGTTCGGTATACCTGCGAAGCTGGTGCGGCTTTGCAGAATGACGTTGAGCAACACAGCCAGCTCCGTCAGAGTAGGAAGGGACCTCTCCGAACCATTTGATACCGAACGAGGTTTCAGACAGGGCGATCCACTATCCTGCAACCTCTTCAACTTTGTGATGGAAGGGGTGTTGCGAAGAGCCAGTGTACATCGTAATGGCACTATTTTCTACAAAAGTGTCCAGCTCCTTGCATATGCCGATGATATTGATATCATTGGACGTTGTAAGCGAGATGTTACTGCTGCGTTCTCTGCTATCGAAAAAGAGTCAGCGAAAATGGGTTTGACGGTGAACGAGGGCAAAACAAAGTATATGCTGTCCACAAACAGGGAGACGCGGCGTATTGGATCCTTTGTTACTGCGAACAACTATACTTTCGAAGTTGTCAAGGAATTCACCTATCTTGGCACCGCCGTGAACACTCAAAACGATGTCAGCCTGGAGATAAAGCGAAGACTAACTCTTGCTAATAAGTGTTTCTATGGTCTCAGTAAGCAATTGAGTAGTAGAGACCTCTCTCGCCCGACAAAACTGACACTCTACAAGACGCTCATCTTACCCGTGCTACTTTACGGCGCAGAAGCATGGGTTGTGTCGCAGACTGATGCAACCACGCTTGGGGTGTTTGAGAGAAAAATTCTTCGCAAAATCTTCGGTCCTGTTCACGTCGGCGACGACTACCGTATTCGAATGAACCTCGAACTGTACGAGCTCTACGCTGACATTGACATAGTCAAGCGCATCACTATCCAACGTCTGCGCTGGCTGGGACATGTTGTGCGTATGGACGAAGAAGCTCCGGCGAAAAAGGTGTTTGATGCGGAAGCCGCTGGGCGACGACGAAGAGGAAGACCAAGCCGAGGAAACCCTATCCACGCTTGGTGTGAATGATTGGAGAAGGCGCGCGCAAAGCAGAGGCGAATGGAGAGAGCTTTTAAGGTCGGCCGTAACCCGGTAACGGGTTGTTATGGCCACCCAAGTAAGTAAGTAAGGACATGACCCAGCCAGCGTAGTCGCTGTATTGTTATACGCTTAACTATGTCAATGTCGGCGTAGAGCTCATACAGCTCGTGGTTCATTCGAATGCGATAGTCGTCGCCAACTCGAACAGGACTAAAGATTTTGCGGAGAACTTTCCTCTCGAACACCCCAGCGCCATAAAGAAGCATAGGTAGAATGAGCGTCTTGTAGAGTGTTAGCTTTGTCAATCGAGAGAGAGCTCTGCAACGTAATTGCTTACTGAGACCGTAGTAGCACCTATTAGCAATTGTTATTCTCCGCTTAATCTCCAGACTGACATCATTGTTGCTAGTTACGGCAGTGCCAAGGTAAATGAATTCCTTGACAACTTCTAATTTACAGTTGCCCGCTGTAACATGAGAGTCTAGATCCCGTGCTCTCTTGTTGTTGTTAGTAGACATCATGTATTTCGTCTTGCCCTCGTTTACCGTCAAACCCACTTTGGCTGATTCCTTTTCAATAGCAGTGAAAGCAGCAGTAACATCTCTCTTACTCCGACCGATAATATCAATATCATCAGCGTACGCAAGGAGCTGAACACCTTTGAAGAAAATGGTGCCATTATGATGCACACCGGCTTTTCGTACTATCCCCTCCATAATGAAATTGAAGAGATCGCACGACAGCGGGTCGCCTTGTCTGAAACCTCGCTCGGTATTAAAAGTTCCGGAGAGGTCATTCCCTACCTTGACGGAGCTACACGTATTGCTCAACGTCATCCTGCAGAGCCTTATCAACTTTGCAGGTATACCGAACTCAGACATTGTTGCGTATAGGCAATCCCGCACTGGGCTATCGAACGCAGCTTTATAATCGACGAAGAGATGGTGAGTGTCGATTTGATATTCATGGGTTTTCTCCAGGATTTGGCGTAGTGTAAAAATCTGGTCTATGGTGGACTTACCAGGTCTAAAGCCACACTGATAGGATCCGATCAGCGTTTCTGTATACGGCTTCAATCTTTCACACAATACGCTCGAGAGGATCTTATATGCGATGGAAATAAGACTGATACCCCTGTAGTTGGCGCAGATTGTCGGGTCTCCTTTCTTTATTACAGGACAAAGCACGCTGAGATTCCAATCGTCGGGCATGCTTTCCGCTAGCCATATTTTGCTGATGAGTTGATGCATGCACCTTATCAATTCATCGCCACCAGCTTTAAACAACTCAGCTGGCAGGCCGTCAGCACCCGCTGCTTTGTTGTTTTTGAGTCGCTGGATAGCAACTCGAACCTCTTCATGGCTTGGTGATGGTACTTCTTTTGCGTTATCATCGATAAAAGAAAATTTACTATAAAATATAAAATTTTTTGCTAATCCCGAATTAATTACAAAGAGACAATCCCGGGACTACTTTAGCCTATATTTAGAGCAAATCCCGGGATCCCGCAATCCCGGGATTGCCACCCCTACTGTAAACCTAATCTGTTGGATGTGTGTTTAGTTTCTGACATTTCTATTCTATTAAAATTTGATCAAATGTCCTTTTTGCCTGACCATGATTTGAATTTTTGTAGCCTTAATATCAACCTTGGTAGAAATTCCCCTTATAGTGTATATATCATGATTACAGATTAATCAATATGAATGCTTTATATGCTGATTTGTCGAATATGTGTTGGAATGACTTGGTTTCGTAATTCTGCTGATGAAAAGCTTTATGTACTTATGAGTAATTTAAATGTTGTCTTTGAGCGTCATGTCCCTATACGTACTATAACTGTTTCTAACCCCAGATGTCCATGGCTTTCTAGTCGTGTTTTGCATTTCATCAAACTGAAAAATGGACATGAAAAAAAAAAACCGCTCGGACAGAAACTGGAATAATTTTAGAAGTGCTAGATGCAGCAACTGCATTAAAACAGGAAAAAATGAACTTTTTTCGTTCGAAACTAAATGCAAATATAAGAAAACTTAGAATTTTTGGTAAAGAGTCAGTTGACTGTCATCTGGATCCGGATCGCCTGAATGATTTTTTCATAGCCAATAATAGTTTCCCTCAGTCTAATAATTCAGTTGAATAGCCTAGAATGAACTCAGAATTTCCGCCATTTCAATTTATATCAGTATCTGAGAATGATGTTGTGAAGTGTATATCAAAGATAAGTCCAATGCGGATGTTAATGGGATGCCCGAAAAGTTTCTAAAATTGATTTTACTCTATTTCATTTCACCCTTATTCCGTATTATAAATCACTTGTTCACACTTCCCTGACTTGTGATACTAATAAACTTTTGTCACCACTACAGTCTGGTTTCCGAGTTGGTCACAGTTGTTCGACGGCTGTAGTGACAATTCTGGTTGACATAAGGGTCAGTTTTGACCAAGATTTTTTAACGCTTCTTTGCCTAATTGATTTTTCTAAGGCTTTTGACTCGGTCAATCATTCATTGCTGTGCGAAAAGCTTCAATATTTTTTTAATTTCGGACCAAATGCTGTCAGTTTATTAAGGAGTTATTTAAGTGGTAGAATGCAACGTGTTAAGGTTGGAACCAAATTTTCGTCATTTAAACTTGTTAGCACGGGTGTTCCACAAGGATCTATCTTGGGTCCTCTTTTATTTTATTAACGACATTTTTTCTGTTATTTCCAATTCTACTGTACATGCATACGCTGACGATATCCAACTATACCTTTCCCAACCTATTTGACTTGTAGAGGACCTATCTTACAGACTTAACTGTGACTTGACTGCACTCAGTGAGTGGGCTGCCTCCAACCAGCTTCAAATCAACCCTTCAAAATCAAAAGTTCTGCCAGTTGCAAGGAGTGTTTTTTGTAAAATGGAAATCCCACCTTTATTTATTGGAACGACTAAATTAAAATTTGTCAGCAAGGTGAAAAATTTGGGCTATGTATTTAACTCTAAGCTCACTTGCTCTGACCACATTAATAATACTGTAGGCAAAGTCTGGCACTTAGCGCTATCTACAGATGACAACTGATTTTACCCCAACTGAAACGAAGCGTCGACTCGTCCGACAGCTGATTATTCTTCTAATAACGTTTTTGAATATTGTTTACTGTAGGTTGGACTCTCAGTCACAACATAAATTATTAGTTGTGTTCAATAATGCGGCGAGATATGTCTATGGTGTTAGACGTTTTGACCATATCTCTAATAAAAGAAAGGATATATTCGGTTGTGGCTTAATTGAGTACTTAAATGTGCGTATATTGATTTTTCTCTTTCTGTCAGATCTCTTAATCTCATTATTCCTAGGCTCAACTATCTCAACAGCATTATTTTTAGTATAATTTCTATTCAATTACTGATTAGCTCTGCTTATGATTTAAAATTAATTGTGTTCTATAAATTAAGTAAAATTTGTGTATGAATTATATTCCGATGTTAGCGTACTATAAAAGACTTAGTCTAACCGTACAACCAAAATGAAAAACAAATTGAAATTAAATTGAATTAATTTTTAAGTTTGTCTTCTGATTTTATGCATTGCAGAATACTGGATGCAAATAATTCAACAAAAACTTACATCAATAACGTGAGGTATCCTTTGCATGTAGAAATAAAATTATAAAGCTCTAACAAAATTTTTTTTGAGATATAGCAAATTTTCTGACTTAGTGATCGCAGTTGCATTTATTATGCTCGCAACTGTACTCACAGACATTACAATTCTGCCCTCTCCTCAACTACTAAGAAGTGAAGTCAACAACATCATGACCATCTTCCACCATCACGATCCTTGCCGATTGCAGAAGAAAATCTTATCGAACTTTATAAGATTACTAGCATTACCCTGTGCGCATCGCCTCACCTCAACCGTGGTGTAAATTCGATGTGCGGTCTGCGTGAAAATTCTATTTAAAAAATAATTTTGTATGAAGACCACCCTCAGTAGGCACCCAAAATAAAATTTTTACAACCTAAGCAGTGCTTTTTAATATAAAAACCACGTTATGTAAATTTCATGAGAATCGATTAAGCGGTCTTCGAGAAAATGATATTTAAAAATATTTTTGTGTGAGGGCAACCCTAAATAAAAGTTCTGTTGCCTAAGCTATGCCTCTTAACATAAGAGCTACGTGGTGTAAATTTGGAGTGAATCGACAAACCTGTCTTCGTGAAAATGAAATTTAAAAATATTTTTGTATGAGGGTCACCATAAGTATGCACCCTGAATAAAATTTTTTTGACCTTATATGTATGTGCCTCTTAATACAGAAGCCATGTGGTGTGAATTTCATGAGAATCGATTTGGCGGTCTTCGAGTAAATGATATTTAAAAATATTTTTGTGTGAGGGCCACCCTAAATAAAAGTTTTGTATCCTTAGCCTCTTAACATAAGAGCTACGTGGTGTAAATTCGGTGTAAATCGACTTACCTGGCTTTGTGAAAATGATATTTAGAAATATTTTTGTGTGAGGGCCACCCTAAGCTTGCACCCTAAATAAAATGTTTACGATCTAATCTGTGTCTCTTCAAATAAAAGCCATATGGTATAAGTTTCATGAGAATTGATTTAGCGGTCTTCGAGAAAATGATATTTAAAAAATATTTTTGTGTGAGGGCCACCCTAAATAAAAGTTTTTTAGTCTAAGCTAAAACATAAGAGATACGTAGCGTAAATTCGGTGTGAATCGATTTATTTGTCTTCGCGAAAATGATATTTAAAAATATGTTTGTATGAGGACCACCCTAAGTATGCACCCTAAATAAAATTTTTACCATCCAATCTGTACTCCTTAACATAAAAGCCATACGGTGTAAATTTCATGAGAATCGATTTGCCTGTCTTTGAGAAATCGCTATTTTTAAAATATTTGTGTATGAGGGCCACCCTAAATATGCACCCTAAATATGCACCCTAAATAAAAGTTTTATAGCCTATGACACCCGCCTGATCGATACTACTATACTGTAAAAATTTCATCAAAATCGGTTGGATAGTTTCCGCGTGCATAAGAGACAGACAGACAGACAGACAGACAGACAGACAGACAGACAGACAGACAGACAGACAGACAGACAGACAGACAGACAGACAGACAGACAGACAGACAGACAGACAGACAGACAGACAGATAGACAGACAAAAAATGAATTTTATATAATAGATGAACGTTAAGGCAGCAATAAGCAGTCATCATATTTTATTCCTTATGAAAATCCCTTTAGTAGACCGACAACACTTCAACTTGCTTAAATTGATTCTCATTCCTACTGTAATAAATGAAGCCATGATGTGCAAAAATAGCATTTCTCGATGTAAACATGCATCGTGATCAATATATTGCATTTACTAGCGGTGAAATACAGAATTATTTTGTAACCAGAGAGGAAATATACATCTGTACAACCAAACAAATTAAAGTCAGTAAAGAATCATGACAGCATGCCTACGAAATTCAACTATTCAACAACAAAATTTCTCCAACTTGCCATGTTTCACGAATTGAAGGAAACCTCATCCTACTACGATTAAAGGATCCAAATAAGTGGATCTACGCATCTATCAAAAATAATTCAACTATTCAACAACAAAATTTCTCCAACTTGCCATGTTTCACGAATTGAAGGAAACCTCATCCTACTACGATTAAAAGATCCAAATAAGTGGATCTACGCATCTATCAAAAATAATGAAATGTCAGCAGTTTGGTATCGAAATTAGTCAATTCAAATTATATGGATCAGGACTACTAGCACTACATCCAACATGTACCATTAAAAACGGAGAAATCATGTTACACAGTCACTGCAGTTTCCAAGACTGTTACAATTTCATTTCCACGATTTGACAACGTTTTGTCCATCACGTCTTCGCATGAAGGAAAAATAATATTAAGCACAACTGATACCAAGATAGAAACACAATTGGAACAACTCACTGCACTAAAACACCAATAAAACGACGAACAATTCGTCTACCTTCCGACACATTTGCGGTCAAACAGTATACACCACCATACTGTAAGTTATGCCGCGCTGTCAATTTCTTTGGCACTACTAATAGTTTGCTCATTAAAAATCAAATGCCAACCATAAAATCCAATGCCCAAAGCTAAATGCAGCAATATTGAAATTTTCAGTCACGATTATGAAGTCACAACAAAACAAAAAATTCGCAGTAATTGTTTAGAGGTTGGTCGAACACAGAATGTTGGGATTAAAATTATTCCAAAATTTTAGTTAAGCTATCAATTTCTTGTCAATATTTTAAAATTAAAATTAATTCAATTTTACTAACATTTTTAGTTGAATGAAACATACACTGGTCATGAAAACCACACAAACAAACTGTAATAATTAAAACAATCCCGTAATTTTTTTAACTACGATTAATGGGACTTTCAGCATTAAAGTCCAGCAAGTGTAATGACAACAAAAATACGATATTCTTACGCGTTTGCTTAAAACAGAAGGTCGATTTTTAAATAAGTACAGAAATGAGTTAAAAAAAAAAACAGCTGTCGCGTGATCAAAAAGCGACTAGCGGACCAAGGTGTTCGAAAAGAATGAGTTTCTTACATTCCACAAGTGTGCCTTTATAAAAAAAAAAAGGATATTTAGGAGCCGCTGGAGGTGAAAAAAGATCTGGTCCTAAACGTGCAACCAGTAGAAGGACAAAGATAGCTTAGTAGAAAATAAGTTTGAAGGATAATTTTAGAAGTGTAGTTCCTATACGGATAGAGCTAGAAACGCATCATTCCATAAAAATTACTGTGGAAACTGACCGCAGGAGGCTGCGAGATGCTGGTTTATATGAAAGACATCCTGCGAAATAGCCATTGTTGACACAAAAAATAAAAAAAAACTGCTCTAGCTTGTGCTCAAAACTACAAATATTGGACACTGGAGCAGTGGCGAAATGTCATTTAGTCGGATTAAAGTAAATTCAAATTGCTATGCGCCGATAATTCGCCGTAGGTGCGTCGTTCCGATGTTAGAAAGAAAACTGCATAGTAAAAACAGTAAAATTTCCATAGAGCCAGATCATCTGGAAATGTTTTTCTTACAATGTTCGTGTTCCTCTACACGATTTAGAAGAAACTATGAATGCGAAAAAATACGGGGAAGTTATATATAAGGGAGAACTAGTGAACTCGTGTATGTAATTTTTTCTATGATTCTTACAGACTTTGAAATTATAAACAGGAAATTAATAAAACCAATCATGTTTTTATAGCTCGGAAAACTATATACGGATCTCGGAATTTCGCGTCTGACCAGGCTTGGCCTGGAAACTTCCCGGGTCTGAATTCTATTGTGCACTTGTGGCTTATAATGAAGGGCAAAGTTACTGACCAGAAGCCCGAGACAAAAAAAAAAATCAATTTTAGTTTCACATACAGTGAGTGTCACTTAAAATCGTACAGCAACTGTGGACTTACAATTTGTTTATTAATTTTTAAACCAAATATGTCTATTCAAAGTATGGCTAAAAACAATGGTGTTGCAAAATATTTTAATAATATGTTCCACAAAAAGTAGAAAATGCTTTTCTCTTTCCTTAAAATCTGGCAGCACCTTGAAATGCACGAAAGTGTGGCGTCACTTAAAATCGTACAGCTGCTCAATTCAATTAGATTTCGAGGAAACCCATAAATTTTGAAATTTACTGTTATCGATATAGTCGCTTGAGTTGTCTGCAGTGATTCGTTTAGTGTTTTTAAAGGTTTTAGCATCAAATTTTTCAAAAATGAAGCAAACATCTCCCGAAGAGCGCGAATTGTTAATAATAATAACCATCATAAAAAAGGGAAAAGTTATGCAGAAATCGCGGAAATACTGAACAGGACCCGCAGCACCACTCAGTACATTATAAAAAGGCATAAGGAAAACAAGAGAATTTTAAATAAAGTCAAAACTCGGTCGAATAAGAAGTTGACTGCTAACGACGAAAGATGGATAATACGACAAGTAAAGGAAAACCCAATGATATCGGCCCGAAAAATCAACAACGAGCTAAAAATTTACTTGGAAAAGGACGTCAGTAATTCAACGGTACGCAGAGTGCTTCGCAAAAACGATTTTCATGGCAGAATTGCTCGCAACAAGCCCTTCATTAATGCGCGCATCAGACGCAATCGGCTGCAGTTTTCCCGCGTGCACCAATGTAAGCCCAAGGAGTTCTGGTATGATGTTATTTTCACGGATGAATCTAAATTCAACATATTTGCATCAGATGGTAAGCAAACAGTGTGGAGAAAACCAAATAACGAGATGGACATAGCCAATTTACGTCCGACTGTCAAGCATGGTCCGTGATGGTGTGGGGCTGTATGTCTGCACACGGGGTCGGAAATTTGGTTTTTATCGACGGTAATATGAACCAGTACGGCTACATAGACATACTTAAAGTAAATTTAATCCGGGAATTTAATGGGAATCCGAACCACATTTAAGCTTTACGCGGACAACGAGCCCAAACACAGCGCTTTCAATGCCCGGATGTGGGCAGTATATAACTGCCCAAAAGTATTGAAAACTCCTGCTCAGTCGCCGGATATGAATGTAATCGAGCATCTTTGGCATCAACTCGAAATAAAAATTCGAAAACATAAAATTTCGAACAGGCAACACCTTAAGAAGGCTCTTGAGGAAGAGTGGAGCAATATTAGCATTGAAACATGCAAGAAGTTAGTCGACTCAATGCCAAAAAGGATTGCTACTCTTAAAAACACCAGAGGCGGTCCAACAAAATACTAAACTAACTTTTTATTTGTATATTTATTCCGATATAATGTCCTGTACGATTTTAAGTGACAGACAAATTTTTGAGTTGTGAACATGAAATATTTTTTTTGTTAAGTGAACTGTTGAATTTCTTTTGTTTTTATGTTTAAATAATAAGTTCACATATTAAAGAACCTACGGTAATTTTAATTTCTTTTTCCAAGTTCTGAAACACAGTTCTATGCAGCACGTAAGTATTATTTCGAATGTGTACGATTTTCAGTGACACTCACTGTTGATATGCTTTGGTATAATGTGATACAGGACGATAACCTCAAAGCCTTGGTTGATGCCATGACATCAAGGATAATGGCTGTCATACAGGCTAAAGGAGGAGCAACATCATTACACGGAGGGAATTAATTTCTAAAATAGAAATAGAATTTACGTTGAATCAAGAAATCGTAGTACGATTCTCGTCCAAACAGATTATTATTTAATTCAAACATTTGCTTTTCTTGATACAAGAATCACTCAAAACAAATAATATTACGAAATACTTCTTAAATCAAAGCGAAATTATGAGAACTTTTGAGAATCAATCAGAATTTTTTTCTAGAATTCAGAAACAATAACTAGAACTTTCAAAAAATGAATAAGAAATTTTTTCTGGCGTCTAGAAATAGTTACTAGAACTTTCAAAAATAAATAACTACTCTTTTCTGGAGTCGAGAAATCATTACTAGGGGTTCTAAGATAGAACAAGAAATTATTTCTTGAATTGAGAAATAGTTAGTAGACCTTTCAAAATATAAACAACCACTTCTTTCTTGAATCAAAAAAATAATATTCGATAGCAGAAAAAAGCGCAGAAAGTACAGCTCAATCCGAGAAAAAATTTAATAAATCATAGAAAAGTATAAGTGCGTTATGGCTATCGGATATACTGCATTTTCAAATTTTCTTGTCTTTCCCTTTGGTTTTTCCAGTTGGAGTAATTAAATGATAAAGACAGTCAATTACTTTTATATCCTTTGTCGAAAAATATTATTTTCATTCATTTCAAAATGACAATAATATATATATGATAGTTTCGTATTTGTACAGTAGGTGACATAGGTTTTGTTTTACAAGAAAAAAATATTTGAATCAAGAAAGTTTAAAGTTTGTTTCGATCAAAACTTAGTTCAACTAAAATTTAATTGAATCGAATCTCGTTGATTTGATTGAATTTTGTAAAAATTGTAGAAAACGCAAGAAATTTTTACTTGCTTCAAGAACCTCACTACTGATTCAAACTCAAGCAGATAATTCGTGATATCAAATAAATAGTACTTAATATTAGAAAATTCGAATATTTCGAGTATAAAAAGTAACTAACAGTTGACTTCGTCTCTTTGTCAGTGTCGGTAGTGTTCTTAAGTGTATTGTGATTTTGTTATTATTATTTTCTAATATTTGCTAGTTAATAATTAATAAATTTTGTGTTTAATTCAGTGTCGTTTCTTAAAAAATTGCATGATTATATTAATAATTTTGCTTTAATTTTGTGTTTTGTTTATTTTGCGTAACACATAAACATACATTTATGTTAATATTAACTTACTTTCTGCAAGCAAAATAAATCAGTGTAAGCAGTGCAACAGTTTTGTTTTTGATTCGCTTTTGTGCTTTGTTCGTATACAAAGCTAGACTTTAAACTCTGTTGTGTTTGTTGTTGCTGCTTAGCGGGTGAATTTTTTGCTTGATTTTTAACCCTTTTTGCACTGCTTTAAAAATATTTTAAATTGCTTTCTTTTTTTTTTTTTTTTTTTTTTTTTTTTTTTTAAGATTTCAAGATGGATTATTTTTCCTCTGAAAATTTGTTAGCTTGCTCTCTAAGAGATCAGTGCAAAAGCCAAAATATATTGAATTCTATGTTTTCCTGTTCAGGTCCCTGTGAACAGGTGTTTCATGCCTCTTGTGTAAACTTAGCAAAATCTATTACTGATTTATTATGCTCTGTCCATTCGGGCCTGCAATGGTACTGTCCCCTTTCCCCGTCGTTCTTTTACGAAAAAATTAAGAAATCTTAACAATCTGAATAATAATTTCAGAGATATTCTTAACTATTATCCCCAAATTGAAAAAAGCCTTAATGAGGCTACTTCACCGGATGTTAGTTTGCAAAACAAAACTATTACCGAGGCTACTATGGTTTTTGCTTCCACTCCTTCGATCTCTACTTTACCTAAACAAGCTATTTCCTTAAAAAAGAAAAGAAAGTCTAATAAGAAATTAAATAAGAAATTAAATAAAAATCTGGGTAATGTGGGGAGGGTGGGCGGTGCGGCCGTCAGTCGTGACAAAACTCCCGTGGATTGCTCTCTAAATACCTCTTCACCCACTCCCAATTTTCCCGCTATAATCTCTAGTAGCAATCTTCCATCTCCTTCCTCCACTATAAATAATCCTCTGTCAATTTTGGCTAATCCGCGGGTGGATGTTGCGATTGATAGCTCTGTGCCATCGGTTTCCCTGCAGGCATTACCAAGGTTAAAATCGATTTTTATTTCACGACTTCATTTCAACACTACCTCTGACAGCGTTAAAAATTTTATCAGACAAAATCAAATTATTCCTGCCGACGCCTTCGTTTCTTGCAGGAAACTCGGTAATAAACCAACTCATGCGTCTTTTAAAATAACAGTGGCATCTTCTCATGTTTCTGCCATTCTTAAATCTAAAGCATGGGTGGATAATATCTATATTTCAGAATTTAAATCGAAAAAAAATGATAAAACTGCACGTTCCAATTCAAAAAACTGAAACGGCTATCCCTTTACTATCAAAATGTAAGGGGTTTGCGTTCCAAAACGCAAGATATCTTTTTATCAACTCAGAATTTCTCTGAGGATATTATCGTGTTTACCGAAACTTGGTTAAACAACAGCTTTCTCAATATGGAACTTTTTGATAATAGTTTCCATGTTTTTAGAAGAGACAGACACTTGGAAGATCTTTCTTCTGTTGGTGGAGGCGTCTTAATAGCTATAAAAAATCATTTAACCAGTTCATTAGTTGAAATTTCCTGTGCATCTAATATTGAACTGTTATGTGTTAAGGTTACACAATGTAACTCTAATTTATACATTCTTAACACTTATGTTCCTCCAAATAGTAGCGCAGATGTCTACGAATGTCTTTCGATGGCCGTAGAATATATTATTAATGAACTAGACACTAATGACGACATTTTGTTGTTAGGTGACTTTAATTTGCCTGACCTAAAATGGACTCCTTTGGACGATGGTACATATTTTTATGCATCTTGTCCAAAAACTCGACAACAACAAATTTTTGTTGACGAAATACTTTCAAATTTACAACAAGTAAGGGGCCGTTCAAGTATTACGTAACGCAATTTTCGAAGATTTTTGACCCCCCCTCCCCCCTATGTAACGCGCTGTAACGTTTTCCTCTACCCCCCCCCCCCCCCTTAAACGTTACGTAACACCCAAGTGACCATATTTACCTAAAAGTCACAATTATGTTGCGAAAAGTACCGGAAATACATGCGTATGTTGTTTATTTTCTTTATTATACCCTACACCGAGGGTATATTCACATTGTCATTTTGTTTGTAACGCATAGAAGAGGGCGGTGGTAGGTATGAAAAAGTATATAGATATATTCTTGATCAGCGTCACCACCTGAGTTGATTTAGCTATGTCCGTCTGTCTGTCTGTTCAAATCAGGTTTACGGAAAAACCAAGAAAGCTAATTGAATGAAATTAGCACACTCAGGTCAGACCTTCTTGCAGGCATCTTGCTATTCAAAACGGACGTAATCGGTTCATGGACACGCCTACCGCCCATACTTTATGTATATTTGCCCAATCCCATTTTGAAAAATGCAGCGATTTTGATGAAACTTGGTGATTAGGTGTACATTTGAACTAAATTAAGATTAGACTAGGTTTCAAGTTTCCAAAGATTCGCGTGGCACGGTCCTAAATTTTAACCTCTATACCACCATATCTCGTAAGCCGTGCAAGATATTGTGATGAAATTTCTTTATTTTTTCGACTTTTTCATCGATTTTAAATTGTTTAGACTTTTTCAACCTCTCTCAACATTAACATTTTGCATTACGACTTTTTCAACAGTTTTCAACCTCTTAAACATTTCACACTTTTTTCGAATTATTTAACCTCTTCAACGTCTTTTTTTACTGAAATATATGTACCTACTTTGAGTGCAGTGTAGGGTATGTGAGTTTCGGCCTGACTGAAGATAACACCTTAACTTGTTCATATTGTTATTTAATAAAAATCACACATAATGTAATAAACATTTGCTTAAGCTTAAAATATGTTAAAATGGCGAAAAATGAGACGAACATATTTTATTAAAATGACAAAAGTTGATGGGATCTAGAACAGCTACAGCAATAAATGAGAAAAATAGGAAATCTTTCCACGCTTACATCTCTGGTTTTGGTTAACCAATCTCGAAGGTGATAGTTTTAGAACATTCTGCTTGATAAGTGCTTTAATTTAAGATATCATTTATTGCTGTAAATTATCTAGATCCCATCAACTTTTATCATTATAATAAAACATAAAGAAAGCGTTTCATTATACACACCTCATTTCAAATCACCACCCGCTAAAGTAGTTTCACTTCTAAAACAATGTTACGTAACGCGTTGTTCGAACCCCCCCCCCCCTCCCCTGTAACGCATCGTAACATTTCACAAGACCCCCCCTCCCCCCCTAATTGCGTTACGTAATACTTGAACGGCCCCTTAATAACTTTTTTCCAGATTATTGTTTTTAGTCAAACAAACTAGGCGTGTAAGATCCAGAAGTTCAATAATATCGAATCTTAATGATTTTTTGTGGTGCGGTTTTCATGACCGCCAGTGTACATAGCTAAGACAAATCTTCATATCTTGTACTGATTTGCTTTTACTACCTTAGTACAGCAGCGACTGACACAGCTTAAAAATTATTTAATTCCTAGTTGCTTGCTAAGCAATATTTCGTGTCAGGGGCGTCGCAACCGGGCGGACAGGGGGCAGCTGCCCCCCTAGAAATTTTGGCAGGTTGGCAGTGTATTCATTTTGCCCCCCTACTCGGAAATTAGTTATATCATAATCTGATCAACATTTTTAGGACTCAGCAAATCTTTTTATTAATGTGATTATCGTACATCTTAAGTCCATCGAAAAGTGAAAAATGAACTGCTTCAAGAAAACTTTCCATTGCCTAGGTGGCGACACTTAAACATTCGTAACTTTTTTATTTATGAAACGTACTAAATTTTTTTTCAAGAAAAAGTTGTGTAGACTTTACAGAACAATTCTGTGGAAAAATTTTGTTTCTGAACATATGAGAAGTTGGTTTAAATTCTATTTATTTATTAAAAACTTAATTTCTTATAAATAAAAATAAAATTTTTATAAAAACTTTATTTCATATAAATTGCAAAACATTTCTTGTCCTATCATGAAAAATTTCATTAACTTTTTCCCAATATTTACTGAGAAATCGCAATTTAAAAAACACGTGCATAGAAATTCACTTGCTCATAACTTTTTATAAAATTCAAATTTTGCAAAAATAAGTATAAGGCCTTAATATTGATCAATATATCTTCAAAGCTATGCAATAAAATGTTTAAGTTTAAAATGTGGTTTTTAATGTGCCCAGTTGAGAAAACTACTCATTGCATGTTCTTTTTTTTTTTCTTCGTACATTGCTTTATAGCAATCAATGCTATCTAAGGCGCTCTGCTTACCTAACCACTTCTTTCCTGATTGGGGTCATCTTGATCAAAAATCGGCAAAGATTGATCAAGTACTTAATTGGATAGCTTGCGCTAAACGTTTTATCGTAAACGTTCGTTTTGGAATAATTTCTTCTGCTATTTTTTGGTCACAATTACTACATATCTTCATCTTTGTGGGGTTCAATAATTCTTTTATATCTTCGAATCTGAACTAACTTCAGTACCTTCTGAACTAACGTCTAGATTAACGTCTATTCCCCAAATTATACGGGTTTTATATTTAATAAAGAAAGAAGCATCCAACACAATCGCAGGTTAAGTTGTCATGGCAACGAAAAAAAAATTACAAAAAAAATAAAGACGCTTAACGAAGAGCCGACGCAAAGTGGGGATTTGGTTTTTTTTAAACCGACGCAAGAGCGAATAGACGCATAACGAAGAGACGCATAGCGGGGCCTTGGTGTATATAAGCTTTAATATTTTATTTGTTTTGATTTGCTTCTCTATAACACGATATATTCAGGTGAAAGTGCTTGAAAATATCACTACACAATTCAACTAAAGACACTACTTTAGGTTCATGCGTCTTAACTAGAATTACACATACATTAAACTTTGAAATTAAATGGAATTCAACGGGTTTCAATTTGTACAACCTCTTTCAACTTTTTTCAACATATTCCATATTTATCGACGGTTTCAACATTTTTCAATCTTTCAATTTTTTCGACTCTTTCAACCTTATTCAACTTTTTTCGTCATTTTCTATATTTTAGCGACTTTTTAGCCTTGTTCAACTTTTGCGGCTTATCAATCTGTTTCAATAAATTTCCGACTTTTTCAATATTTTCCATGTTTTTTAAACTTATTTAACCTCCTTCAACTTTTTCAATATTTTCCATATCATACCATATCAACCTTTTCAACATTCTTATATACTTTCATATTTCTTCGCATTTTCCAGCGATTTTGAACTGTTTTCTTTGAACTTCTTTCAACTTTTTATTGATTGAAACCTCATACAACTTTCTTCGAGATTTACAACTTTTCCTAATTTTTTCAACATCTTTTATTTTTATCACATTTTATTGACTTTATCTGCATTTTTTAACGATTTCAACTTTTTTCAACATTTTCTATATTTTTCGACTGTTTAACCTTTTTATTCGACTTATTCAACCTCATTCAACTTTTTGGATTTTTTTAGTCTCTTTCAACTTTTCAAGCTCTTTCAACTTTTTTCATGTTTTCTTTGGCGCCTTCAACCTTTCTCACTTGTTTCAAACATTTTTAAACCTCTCGAAACTTTCAGATTTTTTTCGAGTGGTTCACCTTTTTCAAATATTTTTAAAATTTTCGATATTTTTTCCAATGTTTTCAAGTTCTTTCACTTTATTTCGACTTTTTCAATCTCATTCAAAATCTCATTCAACTTTTTTAGGGTTGTTCAGCCTCTTTTAACTATTTCAAAATTTTTCAACCTCTTTGAACATTTTTCAACATTTTCCATATTTTTTCGACTTCTTCAACTTTTCTCGAGCTTTCAACCTTATTCAATTTTTGTCGAGTTTTTCAAACTCTTTCAACTTTTTCAACACTTCTCATACATTATCGACTTACCAACATTTCAACATTTTCAGTTTCAACTTCTTTTTTTCATTTTTTAGACTTTTTCGACGTTTTTCACCTTTTCAACTGTTTCAACTGTTTCAACATTTTTCAACCTCTTTCATCCTTTTCAACATTTTTGTTTTTTCGACTCTTTCAGCCTTTTTGACCTGTTTCAAAACTTTCAACATTTTTTCATATCTAATTTGTTCTGACTTTCAGACATTCTTCGGCTTTTTCAACCCTTTTCAAAATTTTTCATACTTTGTAACTTTTTTTTGTCGTTTTTCAACATTTTCCATATACTTATTATCAACCTCTTGCAGCTTTTTAAATATTTTCTATATATTTTCCATAAACTCATTCAACTTTTTTGAACATATTGCACATTTTTTCAACCTCAAAACGAAAATCCATACTATAATAATCTCTGTTAGTGTCAGATAATGACAATATTCAATAAAACCCTCTGAAAAAGTTGGAAAATACCCAACGAAACTTCGGTTTTTTTATTCACATTATGAAATTTATCAAAAGAGCCGAACAATTGTATAAACTAAATTTATAAAAATCTTTGTATTTTATTTGATTAAACTAATTGTTATAAACAACAGATTTGGGTTTCTTAGATGAATAGAGATATTTTTTCAGATTTTTAAAAGGTACAGTTATTTGCTTACAAACAATTAATTAAAAAACTATGAACAAGTTATTTGTTAGAAAATGTCCAAACTTTTCATTAAAGTCCAACTTAATATGCTTGAATTTCATTCATATACATAGGTTCATTTGCTCAAGAGCAAGAAGCTTTTGTTTATAAAATTACCTATAGTTTAATTTTACAATGACTTTGTAAAAAAAAAGTATGTCGGAAATTTATTTTGGTCTCATATAACAATTTTTTCAACATTTCGATAAAAATCAGGATTGTCATTTTATTATTGCAAGTTGCACTTATTCTGATCCTATAGCTAAATATATTAAAAACTCCAATTATATTTTAATTTTTTTATTGTTTTAGAGTTCTTCCACTTAAATATATAATACTCTTAAACATAATCTTGTAAACTTTGCCATTTTAAGCGATTTCCACGAATGGCGTAAACGAACTTTGCATATCTTACACTTTTTTCCATTTATGGTCGCCTATCATTCAACGTACCACCTGTAATCTAAAAAATCCTTCAAACAATATGAACTTCAATGAATTCATATAAATATAACACTCAAAATTGTACATTTTTGAAAAATAAGTTAGCTAAGAGCTTACAATAACTCGAAAATGAATAAAAAATTAAAGTAAATTCATAACTTTATTTCTATTTCTTCCAGCTCCAGATCTTCTGACGGCGTAATACCTGAAGAAAATAGCGATGATATATTTTCTATTGAAAATAAATGCATTGATAACGTTGATGGAAATCAGTTGAGCAACTCAATAGACATTAAATGTCCTATATCAGATATTAAAACCGTATCTGAAAATAAAAAGACAAATTCTTTTTTATCCGATATAATACATCTGCCAAAACATATTCGATCTATTTGCTCAGAATATTCTGGTCGTTCGTCAAAATTGTCAGAAAACAAAGAGCAAAGCTATATTTTAATGGGGCCACCATGTGAATCTAATCTATCGCAAACCTTCAATCAAGATACTGTCGAATTGGACTCATTTTCTTCATTGTGCTTAGTAAATCGTGGAACTGCAATCAATAATATAAACTTTTTAGAATATGCCTCAGATACAAATTCGCTAACTGAAGGTGACATGACGTAAGTACTTTTATTTATATGTATAAACGTCGTACAAATAGAATTAAGTATGATAAAACTCTCGCCAGAAAAGAGGAGCTTCCTTTATTAAGTACTCAGTACATTACTATTAATTACAACTTTTTAAATTCAAGACCAATGTACTCTATACTACAATTCTTAGGACTACTTTCCAGGAAAACTACTAGTACCGTGAAGTTGACCATAGTTCGGGTTTTCCTCATGATCCTAAATAAGAAGAATACCCAACGGGAAACGGAAGCGCGTTCAAACGGCTTCAGATGTGCTTCAAGGGAAGTGGAAGCAGCTTCCAATGCGCTTCTCACTGCTTATCTTTTTTAACATACGATGTCATTGCGGCGATGCACATCTTTGAAAGCATATTTGAAGCGCTTCCTTGGATGTTGAGTAGAAGCACATCTTTGGAAACATACGAAATACGCTTCCTTGGATGATGAGTAGAAGCATATTAAGCTGAAATTGAAAAAAACTCAACTAATTTTTTTAATTTGTCTCCGATCAGATTCGAACCCAGGCCTCCTGCGGCATGCTACTCATAGTGTTCTGAAACGCGCACATCTTAACCAACTGAGCCACTCTTATTATATATGTGAAGTAGACTAAAACTGCAAAAGTCTTCTGTCAAAATGCAATGTTGAGTTTTTGATTTCTATAGTTGCCACTTGATAATTCAAATAATATACTTTTAGAAGCCCAATTATAACTAGAGGCTTGGCTGATGTCGTTAAACTGTACGTAACTGCATGTAACAGCACGGAATGCCTTGGTTCGAACCCCAGTGGATGCGGAATAAAAAAGTTTTTTTTTAAATTAAATTGAATTGCAAATTCAATGCATCCGAAAAAGCACATCTGACGTGCTCCCTTTGGAAGCTGCTTCCAAATTTCCCGTTGGGTATGTACGTACTCACACATATATGTATATTAGAGCGGTTCAAAATAAAAACTTTTTTATTTTTTCACGATGTGTCAGCGGATTGCAGTAGCCTTATATGTCTGGACACGGCCCATTACTAGAGTTAAGGTTAATATTGAAAACTGGATTAGCGCCCTCTATTTTAAGTAAACAACCCATTTTCCAAAATATTGATTTAAAAAATGGGGCAAGCGACAGACGCTATAAAATTTTCCAACAAAGTAGGTATGGTTTTCGGGAAACTATCGATCGGGGAATTCAAATCCGTGATTTGTTTTTCTTCTTCTTTTTTCTTATAAAAAAACTAACAATTGACCGAACAAAAGAAAAAAATTACCGATTTTCCACTTTCTAGCTGCAACACCTCGAATATAATATTACCGCCGATCCCGTGGTACATCATTTTTAATGAACTGTTATATGCTTAAAAGAATGCCGAAACCGCATTATCATTATCTTATTTCAAAACGAAGAATCTGCATTTTTCTAAATTAACAAAATTGTTTTTTTTTTCGAATCGGAGTCGACAAATTTGCTTATTTAGGTGATTCAATTTTTTTTTCTTTCAAACAGTTACCATCAATTGGTGAATTCGAATCCATCATTAGTTTTTCTTCTTCTTCTTTTTTTCTTACAAAAAAATTCAAAACTGACCGGAAAAAATTCCGATACTTTAAAGTTGCAAAATCACCCAATATTTTTTTTGTCGCCGATCCCGTATTACAACATTTTCAATGTACTGTTATTTGCTTAAAGCATGCCGTAAACCGCATATTATTTTCTTATTTCGAACCCGAGATATCTGCATTTTTATACATTAACTGAACTGACATAATTTGAACTATTCTATAGATTTTACTATCATTTTCATAAATTCAAATTAAGTCAGTTCACACTTGACACTTGCACGCCTATTTTTTTTTTTTTTTTTTGACTAAAAACAATAATCGATATTATTGAGATTCATATTGAGTAAATAATTTTTTTATTAGTAATTGTTATTAAGCTTACTTGATTACATAGTTTGAAAACAAATAAACATTTCTGGATCTTACACGCCTATTTTTTTTGACTAAAAACAATAATCTGGAAAAAAAAATGCTTTTACGAGTCCTTTGATTATTTATTTTTACAGAAACTGATCCGTATATTGAAATCTTCAATACAGTTTCTAAATCCTACATAATATCAAGATACAAAAAAAAAAAAAAAAATAGTATAATGTTGCTCCTCCTTTAGCCTGTAATACAGCCATTATCCTTGATGGTATGGAATCAATTAAGGTTTTGAGGTTATCGTCCTGTATCACATTATACCAAAGGTTATCTAAAACTAAAATTGATTTTTTATTATCTCGGGCTTCTGATAAGTAACTTTGCTCTTCATTATATACCACAAGTGTACGATAGAATTCAGGTCCGGCGAGTTTCCAGACCAGGTCAGACTCGAAATTCCAAGATCCATGAATACTTTTCCGAGCTATAAAAATATGGTTTGTTTTTTTGATATTCTGTTAATAATTTTGAAGTCTGTAAAGAATCATAGAAAAAATTGCATACACGATTTACCAATGTTGCACGGTGCCAAGGCGCAAAATCGTCCTGTATAATTGCATCCGTAGTGCAGGATAAGTGCTTTTTAAGCACTGGCTCCTAGTTCTCCCTTATAACTTGCACATATTTTTTGTATTTATAGTTCCTTATAAATAATGTAGAGGACCACGAACATTGTAAGGAAAACACTCCCAAATTATCTGGCTCTATGAAAACTTTACTGTTTTCACTATGCAGTTTTCTTTCTAACGTTCTACATCGGAACGACGCACCTACGGCCAATTATCGGCGCATAGCAATTTGAATTTACTTTCATTCGACTAAATGACATTTCGCCACTGCTCCAGTGTCCAGTTTTTGTAGTTTTGAGCACAAGTTAGTCCTGTTTTTTTAATTTTTTATGTCAATGGCTTTTTTTGTAGGACGTCATCCATATAAACCAGCATCTCGTTGCCTCCGGCGGTCAGTTTCCACAGTATTTTTTATGGAATGATGCGTTTTTAGCTCTGTCCATATAGCAACTACACTTTTAAAATGATCCTTCAAACTTATTTTCTACTAGGCCATCTTTGTCCTACTACCATATCCTTTTTTCCTCTCCAGCGGCTCCTAAATATCCTTTTTTTTTTTCAAAAAGGCACAATTGTGGAATGTGAGAAACCCATTCTTTCCGAAATTTTACGATACGATACACCTTGGTCCGCTAGTCGCTTTTTGATCACTTGACAGCTGCTTATGTTTTGAACCCATTTCTGTAGTTATTTTAAAAAACGACCTTCTGTTGTAAGCAAACCCGTAAAAATATCGTATTTTCGTTGTCAATACACTTACAATGCTTCAATGCTGAAAGTCCCTTAAACAAAGTTTAAAAAAATACGGAGATGTTTTAATTTTTACATATAAAAACAGTTTTGCTAGTGGTGCGGTTTTCATGACCGCCAGTGTAAGTACATATACTTAAAATGTTTGTAATGAAATGTTCCATAAGATAGGAGGGCTATATTTTTGTAGCCCATAAATTAATTCCAGATAGAAGGCTTCAAAGTTGGAATTTGTTAAAATTGGCACATTTTGTACCTTAAAATGCTTGTAAGACTCTTCTATACACTATAGAAAAGTTTAAAATTTGTTGAGTAACAATTAAAGTTCTTACAAGCAATTATGTGAAGTATGTGGTCTCAACAGTGCATTTTTTTGAGTTTTGCCATTTATATGGAAAATTGGGGCCAATCGAAAAAAACCATTGCGATGTTCGGATTCTACGGAAAATTTCACTATAGAAAATGTTATCGCCATTCGTTGTGGAAAATCTTATTGAGTCAGAAACTTAGCAGAAAAAACACGTTAACAGCAGCAGGGGCAACCACACCAGAAGATATAGTAGCAGAAGGACAACATTTCTGTGAGAGCGCATAAAAAATAGTGGAACACTTACCCTTACGGGATGATGCAGTAGCAGTAACTGCAGGTTTACGAATGCGTAACCGAGAAGAAACCGCTCCACGAGGTGATATAGCATTAGAAGACACGTTATTAGATGAGCACTCAGAAACAGAGCTCTCAACATCACCACAAAGAGAACTTTTTGTTGTGAATTGTCTCATAAATAAAACTTAAATTTCGGCAAACTCTTTCGTCGAATTATTAATTATTTGGACCACATTAATTGATACATCCAAACAACTATTGCATACAGACACAATGTTAGGATGCCCACCAAAAAGACCACTATAAAACATTGTTTGTAAAATTCACTCTTGCAGACTTTACAAATTGCAAGTGCACCGCTTGTGATGCGGTCGAAACACTTTGCACACAGCATTACTAAGCACGTCTGTAAACTCACGCATGTATTTAGTTGGGAAATATTTTGGAACAAGTTTATCTTAGCAACGCTTCAATTTTTTATGTTTTTTCCAAAATAAGGAATTTTTTATGAAAAAGGAAGATAAGTATTTAAACGACAATTTTTGGTTGCAAGTTGCGGATAAACTTATTAAAAATTACTATTAGCTGCGAACCTTTTGACTTATATGTGACTTTTTATTATTTTCATAGAACTTTTATTTATTCTTTTCAAAAAACGTGGATGTTTTTTTCGTAAGAGACTCGAATCTTCTTGCTTTTCCATTTAAGATAGAACATATTGCCAATGAAAATCTAAGGGGTGGTTGAACCACCAAAACCCTTCATGAGCATGGGCCTGAATCATAGTGAGAGTATTTCTGTATATCACAGCAGTATATTACAAATAATAATGCTGTATTTGAGCCATTATTATATCCTTGATGAAATCCAGCGGCAGTTCCAGCAGACAAGCGAATTACACTAGTTTAAAAACATTTTTTTTTCTCGTTCCTTTGATGAGAGGTTACTTTTTTATGAAAATTTTCCTACTGAAAATTCACTTTAAAATACACATTTCAAGCTAGAAATGCCCAATTTAATCGTTTGGTACTATTTTAAATGTATTGAAGTGACAAACAAACGTATATGATTGGGTTTTTCATTAATCCTATTAGTACTGGGTGGAATTACGAATACAAAGCACTGAAGTGAGTCTTTCGGACCCACATACATTTTGTTTAAAGAATAACTACAATAACATTTTATACTTATAAGTATAATTTATTTGAGCGATTTAACTTATTTGTTAATACATTTGGTATAAATTACAACCTTTTGAGAATTCTCGTTGCATATATTTTATGAACCTTGGCTGCAAAGCTGATTTTTCATCCTTCCTCGTGCAGGTGGGCACATACAGTCTAGTCATTTCTTGGCTTAGGTTTTGTGTGTTTGTTAAGAGTCCGCTGCATGCAGGTTACCTTGCATTGAGTAATTATCTATGATATCGTCTATGTTGGATACAGTGTTCTTGGATAACTGATGTATGTTTGGAATAACCAGTTCTTCTACCAACAAAGTCAAAAATATTTTGGACTGATTATTATGTTTTTCTGCTTTCCATTCCGGATATTTGTTAAACCATATGACTAGCTTCCACACCAGACTAAATTTAATTAAATTATAAAATATTGCCACTGGCTACCTGCTTGATTTGTATCTGGCCGAAAAAGCGTGAGCGAGCTGATCAAGCGTATCCACGCCACATTTTGTCAAATTGTAATACAAAATTATGGCCGATTTGTTTCGGTTTTCCTCGTACATCTCATTGGTGTGATGCATCTTTGATAATAATATAACTGCTAGCTTTTTGGTTGATCAGAGTAAAGTTTCTGATTGCTTTCCACCTGGGAATTGCCAGAGCGATCTCTGAGCCAACCATTAGCAAGTTGACACACAGCCTCCCCGCGGCTCCATCTGGGTAGCTATCTCCGCATCCGCTGAGATAGTGAGCGAATGTGTGCAGCGTGTCTTCCCTGGAAGTAAACTGGGTTGTGCGCAGGGTTTGGTACCCGCCACGTAAAAAAAAAACACTCCAATGAAGACTAAAAAAGCCTCGGATAATGAACCCCTCAACGTTGACGACCACTGCAAACGAAAAAAGGACTATGATTTAAGAATATGCACCTGGAATATCCGGACCCTCAATAGGGAAGGTGCCTCTATCGAATTGGCGGATGCCCTCGGAAAAATTAAGGCTGACATCACCGCCATCCAGGAAATAAGATGGATAGGACAAGGTTGCTCTAAACAAGCAAGTTGCGATATCTACTACAGCTGCCATGCGGAGAGGCGCGAATTGGGATGCGGATTCGTAGTAAGTAAGAGACTTCGCCACCATATCTCCAGGTTCACACCTGTGAGCGAAAGGTTGGCTACGGTCCGCGTCAAGGCTCGATTTTTCAACATCAGCTTGATTTGCGCGCACGCCCCGACGGAGGAAAAGTATACGAAGTATACGACCGCTGCCCGACCCATGACGTTAAAATTGTACTCGGGGATTTCAACGGAAAGGTCGGAAGAGAAGGTATATTTGGCCCCACTGTCGGTCAGTTCATCCATCACGAGACCACCTCAAACAACGGTCTACGGCTGATCGACTTCGCCGCGGCGCGAAACATGATAGTAAGTAGCACCAGATTTCAACACCTCGATATCCACAAGGCCACCTGGCTGTCCCCTGATCAGGAAACACGCAACCAAATCGATCATGATGTGATCGACGGAAGGCATGCTTCCAGTGTGCTAGATGTTCGTACGTTCCGGGGAGTCAATATTGACTCCGATCATTATCTAGTTGCAGCCAAGATACGCATGCGGCTGTGCAATGCAAAGGATGTACGCTCTGGTACGCAACGAAAGCTGGATGTCGCAAAGCTGCAATCACATCGGACAGCCGAAGCCTATTCCGGTCGCCTCTCAGAACTGCTCCTTCAACCTGACTCTCTACCCGATGATGCCGGTGGACTTTGGGCTCATATATCCCGCTCCATGCGCTCTGCCGCTGAGGAAGTCATTGGTTTCCGACGCCCACTTCCGCGAAATCAATGGTATGACCAGGAGTGTCGCGAAGCTACTGCATTGAAAAACGCCGCCTACAAAAGAACCCTGCAGTCAGCAGCAACGCGAACCGTGCACGAAAACTACCGGGAAAAGAGAAAGGATAAGAGGCGCCTTTTTAGACGCAAGAAACGAGAGCAGGAAAGGCACGAGCGTGAGAAACTCGAAGTGTTACGGGGCAGGAATGATGCTCGAAAATTTTACCAACAAGTCAAGCGTCTGACCCAAGGTTTCAAGCCCGGAGCATCAACTTGTAAAGATGAACATGGAAATCTGGTTACGGATACGCAGGGTACACTGAGATTATGGAGGGAACACTTTTCCAAGCTGCTTGCTGGCGATGTCTCCACCAATCCCGCCTTTGGGGAAATTAACCCGATGCCACCAATCAACGACGATGGTGTGGACGTACCACCACCTAGCCATGACGCGGTACGAGTTGTGATCCAACGACTTAAGAACAACAAAGCGGCTGGTGCCGATGGCCTGACTGCTGAATTGTTCAAGACCGGCGGCGATGAGCTGATAGGGTGTATGCATCAACTCATCTGCAAAATATGGCTAGTTGAAAGCATGCCCGACGATTGGAATCTCAGTGTCCTTTGTCCTGTACTGAAGAAAGGTGACCCGACAATCTACGCTAACTACCGGGGAATCAGTCTTCTTGCCATCTCTTACAAGGTCCTGTCGACTGTACTGTGTGAAAGACTTGAGCCGTTTGCCAACACACTGATTGGGCCTTATCAGTGCGGCTTTAGACCTGGTAAGTCCACCATAGACCAGATCTTCACACTCCGTCAAATCCTGGAAAAAAAACACGAAAAACAGATCGATACCCATCATCTCTTTATCGATTTTAAAGCAGCTTTCGATAGCCCGATACGGGATTGCCTGTATGCCACCATGTCTGAGTTCGGTATACCTGCGAAGCTGGTGCGGCTTTGCAGAATGACGTTGAGCAACACAGCCAGCTCCGTCAGAGTAGGAAGGGACCTCTCCGAACCATTTGATACCGAACGAGGTTTCAGACAGGGCGATCCACTATCCTGCAACCTCTTCAACTTTGTGATGGAAGGGGTGTTGCGAAGAGCCAGTGTACATCGAAATGGCACTATTTTCTACAAAAGTGTCCAGCTCCTTGCATATGCCGATGATATTGATATCATTGGACGTTGTAAGCGAGATGTTACTGCTGCGCTCTCTGCTATCGAAAAAGAGTCAGCGAAAGTGGGTTTGACAGTGAACGAGGGCAAAACAAAGTATATGCTGTCCACAAACAGAGAGACGCGGCGTATTGGATCCTTTGTTACTGCGAACAACTATACTTTCGAAGTTGTCAAGGAATTCACCTATCTTGGCACCGCCGTGAACACTCAAAACGATGTCAGCCTGGAGATAAAGCGAAGGCTAACTCTTGCTAATAGGTGTTACTATGGTCTCAGTAAGCAATTGAGTAGTAGAGACCTCTCTCGCCCGACAAAACTGACACTCTACAAGACGCTCATCTTACCCGTGCTACTTTACGGCGCAGAAGCATGGGTTGTGTCGCAGACTGATGCAGCCACGCTTGGGGTGTTTGAGAGAAAAATTCTTCGCAAAATCTTCGGTCCTGTTCACGTCGGCGACGACTACCGTATTCGAATGAACCACGAACTGTACGAGCTCTACGCTGACATTGACATAGTCAATCGCATCACTATCCAACGTCTGCGCTGGCTTGGACATGTTGTGCGTATGGACGAAGAAGCTCCGGCGAAAAAGGTGTTTGATGCGGAAGCCGCTGGGCGACGACGAAGAGGAAGACCATGCCTCCGATGGAAAGACCAAGCCGAGGAAACCCTATCCACGCTTGGTGTGAATGATTGAAGAAGGCGCGCTCAAAGCAGAGGCGCCTGGAGAGAGCTTTTGAGGTCGGCCGTAACCCGATAACGGGTTGTTAGGGCCACCGAAGTAAGTAAATAAGTAAGCTTTTTTTCATAACTGACAAAAGTTGAATTTTTTCTGGGCCCAAAAACGTTTGTTTCAACTGCTCTTTGTCGATGTGTTTGAAAATTTTGATTTGATAGCAGTTTTTTAGCTAAATCGAAGCTCGTAAAATATTTATCAAACGTAATACATATTACGATTTGATCGGTGAAACGGTTATGTTATCTCATCGACCACTTTTTACACTACATTAAGCCCTCGATTGTCCTCCTTTGTCAAGATAAGGTGGAGAATTGGTACTACTATCAAATATCCACAAAATTTTAATGCAAAATTTGTCAGGCTTAGAGGGAATACATATACTGCCTTCGTCGATGGTTAAATTTTCTTCTGAATATAGACTTGATGGAATTAGAATTAACCATATCCCATATGTCACGTATAGGCGCAAATTTGATCTAGCCGAAAACTTCGAGTTTCTTTGTCATCAAAAAGGATATATTTCATCAAGACACAGAATTTGTCATGAGACACTATGGCTCGATAAATAGCATTACCGAAAAGTGGATGCCAGAAGTCCTTATGGTAATACTTCATATGCTATGCCATGTGAATGTGGACTAAAGGTTGATCGGGGTCAGCCATCAACTCAGTGTGCAAAGTGCTATGAGCTTTTTGATTTGGTTTGCATAAATATCTTGCCAGCTGATTTGGAATATTTGCAAAATTCAAACAATTCTTATCATTGCAAAAATTGCTCGGTAATCCGCCGAAACTCTATTCGTTCGCCACAAAAAAATTCGTGAGAGCTCGGTCTCTTTGACGTCGTCATCAAACGTTCAATTAGTGCAACAACAACAACCAAAACCGGTTTTGCACAATTCTAATATGCAAGAAATTACATTGCAATTAGTGTTTGATAAGCTCGTTGCTCTTAGAGCAGAAAATGTGCGCGCTTTATCTTTGATAGTCTTAGAAGAAAATAAAAAACTGCTTATTGAAAAAATTGATGACTAAGCTAAGCTCTTGAAGAACAATGATTTGATTGCTCTTAATCAAGTTTCGCCGTCATCTGTCTCAGCTGATCTCTTTGTTGACGACACTGTTGTTGTTATAGATGTTTCTAACGTCTCAACATCTTACGCTGCCGCTGCTGCTACAATTTCGCCAACTCGTGCTGTTTCACATCATTTGCATGTTTCTGAATCTCTGCAAGCACCGTTGGCATTTGCTGCTGCTGCCTCTTCTTCTAATGCTATTTCTCAAGCCTCTTTGTGTCTGAGTGCTGCTGTTGATGTTGCTGAGGATGCTGATGCTGCTGTTGTTGCTGGTCTACGATCTTCGCCGAAAATTTCTGTTAATTCTGCTTCACATGTAGCTGACAAAAATGCATTTGTACCTGTGCCATTGCCTTCGTCTATAAATACAAATGATTCTCTTTCTCTTGAGAACAATGATACTCAGTGGAGCAAAGTGATAACTAAAAAACGAAATAAACGTGCATTTGTTGTTGGGAAAAATAATAATAACGACCTTGCAGTGATCGACCGTAAGAGATGGGTTCATCTCTCTTCGTTTAAACCTTCTGTCTCTAAAGCTGATATTATTGAATATGTAATTAAGCATTTAAAATATGAGAGAAATAGTATTTCTTGCTATAAACTAATTAAAAAAGATGTCAAAAATAATGAACTACTTAACTCGTGTGAGTTTTAAATTGGGAGTTGATGCGGTGTTGTATGAAAAAATCATAGATCCGAATTTGTGGTCTGTTGCTGTTAAAGTAAAGGATTTTCAGTTTTTTCCAAAAGTGGTAACTCAAACGAAAACCACGTAATGAATTCAGTTAGTTACTATCCACTAAAAATTTATTACCAAAATTTTTCTGGCCTCTGAACTAAAACAAATTCAATGTTTGCCTGTACTTCTGAATGTGATTATGATATAATTATACTATCGGAAACTTGGCTCAATGAAAAGTTTTACAGTGAAGAGTATTTTGATCATCGCCTGTATATCATTTATAGAAAAGATCGTGACATCAATGCAACTGGTTGTCTTCGTGGTGGTGGCGTTTTAATTGCGGTCAATCGTAATTTTATTTCTTCATCAGAGTTGTTAGTTAATGCTGATGTGCTCTTGGACCAGTTATGTGTGGTGATTAAAGGTTTATCTGAAACTCTCTACATCAATGTTTGATATGTGCCACCTAAGAGTATCCTGGAACTGTACAAATGTCATGTAGATAATATATCTGCATTAGTTGCCTCTTTTACTAATGATAAATGCCAATTGATGGTTTTTGGCGATTTTAATCTGTGTGGAATTTCCTGGTCTCAACTGCCTGGTGCTAATTATCTCTCTGCATCTAATGTTAACAGTATTACTGAAATGTATGTTATTGATAAATTTCCTGAGCTTGAACTTATTCAAATTAACAATTGCTTTAATGGTTTAAATAGGTTGTTGGACTTAGTTTTTATTTCCAGTAATATTAATTATAACATTTATGTTTCTCCTTTTCCATTATCAGTTCGAACTCTGCATCATGTTCCTCTAGAACTTGAGTTTTCATTTTACAAATATCTAAGTTTTTCTAACAAAGTACTTTTCATTTCAATTTTAAAATTTGTAATTTTAACTTAGTAAAAACTGCTTTTAGTAATATTGACTGGGATAGTGAGTTCCTCCACTTAGACACCTTGTCCTGTTTTAATTCTTTTAAGAATTTTATTTCGTCTGTTTGTAATAAATATGTACCTAAGGTGAAAGATTGTGTTTTTAAGTTGCCTTGGTATTCAAATGGTTTAAAAAAACTTAAAAAATTACGTACGAAATATTATAAAAAGTATTTAATTACCAAGCAAAATTGCTATTTTTTGAAATACAGACATCTTATGCGTGAATTTAATTTTTTATATAAATACTTTTACAACCAATATGTTTCTAAATTTGAAGTTAATATAAAGACAAACCCGAAATCTTTTTGGCGATATATAAAATCTAAAAAAGGTTGCTCTAACATTCCTGCTTTGATGTATTTTGGTGATAAATTATCTAATGATGCACTAGGTACGGCAAACCTTTTTGCTGATTTTTTAAATCAAACTATGAAAATTACCTACTAACCATAATACTCAGGTTCCTGGTAATGTGGATTCTGTGTTAGATTTTGGGTCCCTTTGGGTATTAATGGCCTTAAATCTTCGACTCGTCTTGATGATGATGGATTATGTTCTTTTTTCATCAAGGTGTGTGCGGAAAGCTTAGCTTATCCCTTAATGGTAATTTTTAATAATTCTCTGCAAACGGGTGTATTTCTTAACTGTTGGAAAGTTGCCGTTATTACTCCTATTCATAAGGGTGGTTTCAAAAATAATGTGGCAAATTATAGGCCTATCTCTCAAATTAATGTTATCTCTAAGCTTTTTGAGTCCAATGTAAAAGACAAGCTCTTCTTTGCTATCAAAAATATTATTTCGCCTTACCAGCATGGCTTTGTCTCGGGGCGTTCAACTATTTCAAATTTAGTTCTGTTTTCAGAATACTGCTTATCAGCGTTTCAGCAGGGTTGTCAAGTAGATGTTATTTATACTGACTTTTCAAAAGCATTTGATAAAATATTACACTCCCTTTTAATTAAAAAATGTAAAGCGTTGGGCTTTCATTCCTGTTCTTTGAATTGGCTAAAATCATACCTACATAATCGCCAATGTGTAGTAGTTTTTGATAATGTAAGGTCTTTTATTTTTTACGCTACTTCAGGTGTTCCTTCTGGGTCCCTTGTTGTTCGTCATTTTTATTTATGATATTACTTCCTTATTTGTTCATTGTAAATGTTTGTTTTATGCTGATGATCTCAAAATCTTTTTAAAAATTAAAAATGATTCTGATCCTGCTCTCCTTCAGTGTGAACTTAATAAACTTCTTGCCATATTTCTAATACTACACTTAAGTATGTCCGTCTGTCAGTATAAGGATCTTGGTGTTATTTTCGATTCTAATTTCAATTTTCGGTCTCATTTGGACTATATTATTTCTAAGGCTTATGTGATGCTTGCTTTTATGAGGCGGAACGGCTCCTCTTTCAGGGATCCGTACACACTGAAAGCTTTATTTACTAGCCTTGTTCGGTCTAGGCTAGAATATGCATCAGTCATTTGGAATCCCTATTATGTAGTGCATATCGCCAGGCTTGAAAGAGTGCAAAAATCTTTTACTAGGTTTGCTTTACGTTTTCTAAACTTTGAAACTGTTCTTCCACCATATGATGCGCGCTGTCTTTTGCTAGGCTTAAAATCTTTGGAAAATAGAAGAAAAATTTTGTCATAACTATTCTTATCTGACATTGTTTCAGGTGGAGTTGACTGTCCTGCACTTCTTAGTATGATAAAGTTTAATATCCCACGTAGATCTCTTAGATACTGTGAAACTTTTTATTTAAACACGGTTCGCACTAATTATGCTGCTAATGCACCTATCTTTAGAACTCTAAAGTTGTTTAATGATATCACTCAAGTTCATAATCTAGATTTTACTTTATCCAAAAATATTTTGAGGGTGATGTTTAATAATATTCTTTAAGTATTTTAGTGATTATTTTAAAATTTGTTTTTCTAGTCTGTAAGAACGCATGTTCATAGATGTAATTATTGAAATAAATAAATAAATAAAGAAAGTACTTGTTTGCTTATGCCAGCATTTATTAGAAGTCCAATGTAACAGCACATTTCAATTTCATCCGTCAGTTTCCATCGTTCACCAAGTACGCTGCGCTGCCAAATTTGTACAATTTTTAATAACACTAATAGAATCAGGAGAAAAATATCGACTAAAACATCGATTCATGTGTATAACACAACAATAAAGCCGCACTTTGATTATTGTTCAAGTATTTTGCTTATGTGTAATAACATTACTCAACAAGATTTTTCACAACGAATCGCGATAACATTTTCTATAGTGAAATTTTCCGTAGAATCCGTATATTGCAATGGTTTTTTTTGATTGGCCTCAATTTTCAATATAAATGGCAAAACTCAAAAAAATGCCAGAAGATATAAGTTTTAAAGTGAAAAGAGGTCGAAAAAGTGAAAAAACCACAATATCTCGAAAACTGTACCATTCAAAAAATTTTCATTTTCATTTTCGAACTCAGCAGAAAAATGTACTTAAGAAAAACTATCCTCTTATCAAAGGTACACGAGAACAATTTTTTTGTAACGATTAGGCTCAACAAATTGTCGAAAAAATTAATATATTCATAAAATGTGGAAATTGAATTCATTCATTCAATCGCTCTTAACATTGTCATTTTACAGTCGATTTTCTTGTGGGATCTTGATTTTTGCGTAAAAGTATCAGCTCTACGTGTAAGAAGTAAAATTATTTTTTTTTATTTTATTTTTATTTTTTCGTGGCCACAGAATCAAATGTAAAATTTGATTTTTCTTAAAATCTGGTCTATTTTCATCTATATTTTTGAACCACTTTTTTAATAAGAAATGTAATGACACACGTTTGTTTGTTATTTTATTATCTTTAATTTGACACTAAAAACGAGGAAATTGGAATTTCTAGCTCAAGGTATGAATTTTAAAGTGAAAAGAGATCGAAAAATTGAAAAAACCACAATATCTCAAAAACTGTATCATTCCATTTAGAATTTCCTTGTCTCGGCTTTAAACAGTCAAACAATAAGGATTGCCCAAAATTTATTATAATCAAAAGCAAAATTCCTGAAAAAACCTTGCAGTCTTCCAGTATTTTTCTTATTTCTAAAACTTTGTAAGGAATATCTACTAGGGCTGCGACATCGATTGAAACATCGATGTTTTATCAAAACATCGAGTGATTTTAACATCGATGTTCAGTATCCGATGTTTTTACACAATCGATGTAAGTGACCCGATGTTGATATCGATGTTCGCTCCGAAAGTCAAAAAAACCTATAAGTCTAAACAGCTCCAGCATTAATAAATCTTCAATGATTTCTATCACGGCACCTTGTGAACGCTATTAAACTAATATGCTAAAAAGCTCAGTGATCCGAGAACTCGTCATTTTTAAAACTACCTTATAGCATGAACACAATTAGAGCGGTGGCGGTAAAGCGGCGACGAATAAACGCTGTCAAAAATTATAACATACTTGATCATGTGAAATTGAACAGAATTGCGGCGTACAACTGTTGAGCTGCGACGATTCGCCGTCGATTTAGATTTAATTCTATTTCACCGTCCGATCAGTGTTGCTATTCCAATTAGCTTGTGTCAATTCTTTTGTTTACGTTTGAAATGCGAATTGTGCACAATCAATAAATAGAATAAAATAAAAGAAATTGCTTAAATAACTTAATTAAAAAAAAAAGGAAATAAAAAATTACAAAATCTTAAAATAAACAACGAGGAACTTATTGAAGAAGTCCGCAAATACAAATGCTTATATGATTTTTCGACAAAGGACTACCGGAATGTTCATAAGAAAGACAAGATTTGGCAAGAAATCGGGAAGACCTTAAATTCAAACTGTAAGTACATTGTTTGTTTCCAATTCCTTTAACATAAAAATTCACTTTCAGCAGACAGTTGCAAACGGTGATGGAAATCGCTACGCGATACGTACAAAAAAAGTAAACTAGCTAGCTAGCTTCTGGCAGCGGCGCACCGCTACTAGAGAAAAAATGGAAGTACGAGGAAACGTTATCCTTCTTGGAAAGTTGTAAGGACTCAAGAACGAGAATGAGAATTAAACTAAACTTTTCTTATGTGATATTTTATTCTAAGCATCAAAAAAAGTCGCTTGGATCTGTTTTCGGATATATAGCCATCGGAAGTTGCGGATATAGCTTTTATGAAAATCCTTATAAGTTGGGAACCCCTGAATGGATATAAAAAATATAGGTGTCATAATATAGATAATTAATGGCATACAATAATGGTGAGTAAATCTTTGAAATCTAACCCATAATTTTGGAGACGATTTTTCTGAAATTTTGATCTATTTTTTTTATAAAACCGTTATTTTTTCCAAAAAATTGTTTTATTAACCTATAACTTTTTTAGCATGGTAAGAAAGCTTAACTTATTCCCTTTAAAATGGTGTATAACTTGTTGTAAATTTTTAAATATTAACCCCATTTTGACCGAAAAAAAAAAAAATTATTCAATTAATTCCTATGGAAACTACGTTTTTATGGTCAAAAACAATGAAAAACAACAAAAACAATAACTATTACAACAACAAAAATTATTAGAAGACGATTCTCATTGAAAACTTAAAAATTAATTTACATAAAAATCTAGTCATTTTATGTTGAGAATCGTCTTACAATAATTGTTCATATCATATCGTCATATCTCCAAAATTATGGGTTAGATTTCAAAGATTTACTCAACATTATTGTAGGCCATTAAATTATCTATATTATGACACCCATATTTTTGCTATCCATTCAGGGGTTCCCAACTTATAAGGATTTTTATAAAAGCTATATCCGCAACTTCCGATGGCTATATATCCGAAACCAGATCCGAGCGACTTTTTTTGATTACACATTTGTGATTAAAATAAAATATCACATAAGAAAAGTTTAGTTTAATTCCCATTGGACAATGGAAGTCACGGTAAACTTAAGCCCAATTCTTATTAGTGATAAGCCCCGAGCGTCTAAGGAATAAGATGTTTTTTTTTTAAATGAAATACCTACGTTCTTGAGTCCTTACAACTTTTCCAAATCACCAAAAAATTTTTCACTTTGTCAGAAATTTTCACTTTTGTATTTCAATAAAAAATTTTTTCATGTAAACTAAATGACAGCTAAGTTTGCCGTCGTTCGTCGTACGCCGCAATTGTGTTTGTTCAAACGATTTTTCGTCGCGTTTTTTTTTTTTGACAGCGAATATTCTTCGCCGCTTTACCGCCGCCGCTCTAATTGTGTTCATGCTATTACTGCTCGCTGGCGTGTTGCGCCATTTTAGAATAAATTGCTGTTTGTTCATTTAACTGGTGTTCGTCAGAAACTGAAAAGGAAACCACACATCTCATAAGGATTTCGAAGAGAAAAAAGAAAATTTTAACACTCAAGGAAATCAGCAAATATTCCGTTGAAAGGGTAAGGCAAAATAATTGAAGACTTTATCTCAATTGTAAAAGGTGATTTTTTAAGTCATCCGTAAGCTCCAATTTTGGCATACTTTTTCCGGCATCTCACCAATGGCAGCTGTAATATTCTCTTCCAGGGCTGCAATTGTGGCTGGCTTATTCCTGTACACGAGAGACTTCACGTTGCCCCACAAAAAATAGTCTAGTGGGGTCCAATCGCATGATTTTGGCGGCCAATCGACTGCTCCAAAACATGAGATTAATTGCTCACCAAACTTGCCTTTCAATAGGTCCATGGTATCGTGTGGCATGTGGCACCGCCTTGTTGAAACCACATGCCAACCAAGTCCAATTCTGTCATTTTGGGCAAAAAAATAGTCGGTAATTATCATACGGTACCATGCTCCATTGAATGTAACGTTGCGATTTTTGAAAAAGTATGATCTAATGATGCCCCCGGCTCACAAACCGCACCAAACAGTGCATTTTTCAGGGTGCATTGGCAGCTCTTGAGCTGCCTCTGGCTGCTCTTTGGACCAAATTCGGCAATTCTGTTTGTTGACGTACCCTTTGAGCCAAAAATGAGCTTCGTTGCTGAAGAAAATTTTTGGCATAGGTTTGCCATTTCACTATGAATAGAACAAATGAACAGCGCTTGCAAAAAATTTAATGTAATTATCAAAATTCGTGCTCTGTGGGAAATGTGAAGATTCAATTTTTTATCGAAAAATTTGGCTAATGTTTACTTTAGCTCCCATTGTCCAATGGTAATTAAACTAAACTTTTATTATGTGTTTTTTTATTCTAAGCACAAATATGTAAAAAAAAGTCGCTTGGATTTGGTTTCGGATATAGCCATCGGAAGTTGCGGATATAGCTTTTGTAAAAATCCTTGTAAGTTGAGAACCGCTGAATGGATATCAAAAATATGGGCGTCATAAGATAGATAATTTAAAGGCCCACAATAATGGTAAGCAATTTTTTTTAAATCTAATCCAACATTTTGGAAATATGACGATTTTTCTGTAATTTTGACCAATTTTTTTTATTAAAACTTATATTTTCCAAAAATTGTTTGATTTTAAGATGGTAAGAAAGCTTAATTTATTCCCTTTAAAATGATACATAGTTTGTTGTAAATTTTTTATTATCTACCTCCTTTTTGATCGAAAAACACAAAGATTTATTCAATGAATTCTTATAGAAATTATGTTTTTATGGACAAAAACAATGAAAAACAACAACAGCAAGGACTATTACAACAACAACAATAATTATAAGACGATTTTATAATGATAAGATTATTACATATGTAAATTGATAATTTTTTAAAAAGTAAGGTTATGTTGAAAAAAGGAGCGCCGTAGGCGCGCGCGATTTTTAATAAAAAATTTTAAGTTTTACAATGAGAATCGTCTTATAATAATTGTTGTTGTTTTTCATTGTTTTTGTCCATAAAAACATAATTTCTATAAGAATTCATTGAATAAATCTTTGTGTTTTTCGATCAAAAAGGAGGAAGATAGTAAAAAATTTACAACAAACTATGTACCATTTTAAAAGGAATAAATTAAGCTTTCTTACCATCTTAAAAATCATGGGTCAATAGCACAATTTTTGGAAAAAATAAGTTTAAAAAAAAAAAAATTGGTCAAAATTACAGAAAAATCGTCATATCTCCAAAATGTTGGATTAGATTTAAAAGATGTGCGAACCATTAATGTGGGCCATTAAATTATCTTTCTTATGACACCCATATTTTTGATATCCATTCAGGAGTTCCCAACTTATAAGGATTTTTACAAAAGCTATATCTGCAACTTCCTATGGCTATATATCCGAACCGATATCCGAGCGACACTTTTTTTTTGCTACATATTTTTATTTTCATTTTAGGGGGTAAAACAATAGAAAAAAAGATTGGATCATGGGAACTAAAGTAAACCTGTGCCAATTTGAGAATAGTAGACAATATTTTACTAACAAATTTATAAAAAAATATTTTTAGGTATTTCAGATCAGATTTCAGACCGATTTAATGCAATCAAAACTAAAATTTCAAGTGGAAAAAAGTTGAAAGAAAATTTTAACAGTCAATAAAAGCAACAGGATGGATTGGCTTTTGGTTGATCAGAGTAAAGTTTCTGATTGCTTTCCACCTGGGGATTGCCAGAGCGATCTCTGAGCCAACCATTAGCAAGTTGACACACAGCCTCCCCGCGGCTCCATCTGGGTAGCTATCTCCGCATCCGCTGAGATAGTGAGCGAATGTGTGCAGCGTGTCCTCCCTGGAAGTAAACTGGGTTGTGCGCAGGGTTTGGTACCCGCCACGTAAAAAAAACACTCCAATGAAGACTAAAAAAGCCTCGGATAATGAACCCCTCAACGTTGACGACCACTGCAAACGAAAAAAGGACTATGATTTAAGGATATGCACCTGGAATATCCGGACCCTCAATAGGGAAGGTGCCTCTATCGAATTGGCGGATGCCCTCGAAAAAATTAAGGCTGACATCACCGCCATCCAGGAAATAAGATGGATAGGACAAGGTTGCTCTAAACAAGCAAGTTGCGATATCTACTACAGCTGCCATGCGGAGAGGCGCGAATTGGGATGCGGATTCGTAGTAAGCAAGAGACTTCGCCACCATATCTCCAGGTTCACACCTGTGAGCGAAAGGTTGGCTACGATCCGCGTCAAGGCTCGATTTTTCAACATAAGCTTGATTTGCGCGCACGCCCCGACGGAAGAAAAGGACGATGCTGTCAAAGATGCCTTCTATGCGAGACTCGAGGAAGTATACGACCGCTGCCCGGCCCATGACGTTAAAATTGTACTCGGGGATTTCAACGGAAAGGTCGGAAGAGAAGGTATATTTGGCCCCACTGTCGGTCAGTTCAGCCTTCACGAGACCACCTCAAACAACGGTCTACGGCTGATCGACTTCGCCGCGGCGCGAAACATGGTAGTAAGTAGCACCAGATTTCAACACCTCGATATCCACAAGGCCACCTGGCTGTCCCCTGATCAGAAAATACGCAACCAAATCGATCATGTTGTGATCGACGGAAGGCATGCTTCGAGCGTGCTAGATGTTCGTACGTTCCGGGGAGTCAATATTGACTCCGATCATTATCTTGTTGCAGCCAAGATACGCATGCGGCTGTGCAATGCAAAGGATGTACGCTCTGGTACGCAACGAAAGCTGGACGTCGCTAAGCTGCAATCACATCGGACGGCCGAAGCCTATTCCGCTCGCCTCTCAGAACTGCTCCTTCAACCTGACTCTACCCGATGATGCCGGTGGGCTTTGGGCGCATATGTCCCGCTCCATGCGCTCTGCCGCTGAGGAAGTCATTGGTTTCCAACGCCCACTTCCGCGAAATCAATGGTATGACCAGGAGTGTCGCGAAGCTACTGCAGTGAAAAACGCCGCCTACAAAAGAACCCTGCAGTCAGCAGCAACGCGAGCCGTGCACGAAAACTACAGGGAAAAGAGAAAGGATGAGAGGCGCCTTTTCAGACGCAAGAAACGAGAGCAGGAAAGGCACGAGCGTGAGAAACTCGAAGTGTTACGGGGCAGGAATGATGCTCGAAAATTTTACCAACAAGTCAAGCGTCTGACCCAAGGTTTCAAGCCCGGAGCATCAACCTGTAAAGATGAACATGGAAATCTGGTTACGGATACGCAGGGTGCACTGAGATTATGGAGGGAACATTTTTCCAAGCTGCTTGCTGGCGATGACTCCACCAATCCCGCCTTTGGAGAAATTAACCCGATGCCACCAATCAACGACGATGGTGTGGACGTACCACCACCTAGCCATGACGCGGTACGAGTTGTGATCCAACGACTTAAGAACAACAAAGCGGCTGGTGCCGATGGCCTGCCTGCTGAATTGTTCAAGACCGGCGGCGATGAGCTGATAGGGTGTATGCATCAACTCATCTGCAAAATATGGCTAGTAGAAAGCATGCCCGACGATTGGAATCTCAGTGTCCTTTGTCCTGTACTGAAGAAAGGTGACCCGACAATCTGCGCTAACTACCGGGGAATCAGTCTTCTTGCCATCTCTTACAAGGTCCTGTCGACTGTACTGTGTGAAAGACTTAAGCCATTTGCCAACACACTGATTGGGCCTTATCAGTGCGGCTTTAGACCTGGTAAGTCCACCATAGACCAGATCTTCACACTACGTCAAATCCTGGAAAAAACCCACGAAAAACAGATCGATACCCATCATCTCTTTATCGATTTTAAAGCAGCTTTCGATAGCCCGATACGGGATTGCCTGTATGCCACCATGTCTGAGTTCGGTATACCTGCGAAGCTGGTGCGGCTTTGCAGAATGACGTTGAGCAACACAGCCAGCTCCGTCAGAGTAGGAAGGGACCTCTCCGAACCATTTGATACCGAACGAGGTTTCAGACAGGGCGATCCATTATCCTGCAACCTCTTCAACTTTGTGATGGAAGGGGTGTTGCGAAGAGCCAGTGTACATCGTAATGGCACTATTTTCTACAAAAGTGTCCAGCTCCTTGCATATGCCGATGATATTGATATCATTGGACGTTGTAAGCGAGATGTTACTGCTGCGTTCTCTGCTATCGAAAAAGAGTCAGCGAAAGTGGGTTTGACGGTGAACGAGGGCAAAACAAAGTATATGCTGTCCACAAACAGAGAGACGCGGCGTATTGGATCCTTTGTTACTGCGAACAACTATACTTTCGAAGTTGTCAAGGAATTCACCTATCTTGGCACCGCCGTGAACACTCAAAACGATGTCAGCCTGGAGATAAAGCGAAGACTAACTCTTGCTAATAGGTGTTACTATGGTCTCAGTAAGCAATTGAGTAGTAGAGACCTCTCTCGCCCGACAAAACTGACACTCTACAAGACGCTCATCTTACCCGTGCTACTTTACGGCGCAGAAGCATGGGTTGTGTCGCAGACTGATGCAGCCACGCTTGGGGTGTTTGAGAGAAAAATTCTTCGCAAAATCTTCGGTCCTGTTCACGTCGGCGACGACTACCGTATTCGAATGAACCACGAACTGTACGAGCTCTACGCTGACATTGACATAGTCAAGCGCATCACTATTCAACGTCTGCGCTGGCTGGGACATGTTGTGCGTATGGACGAAGAAGCTCCGGCGAAAAAGGTGTTTGATGCGGAAGCCGCTGGGCGACGACGAAGAGGAAGACCATGCCTCCGATGGAAAGACCAAGCCGAGGAAACCCTATCCACGCTTGGTGTGAATGATTGGAGAAGGCGTGCGCAAAGCAGAGGCGCCTGGAGAGAGCTTTTGAGGTCGGCCGTAACCCGGTAACGGGTTGTTATGGCCACCCAAGTAAGTAAGTAATAAAAGCAACAGATATTCCGTTGATAACAGTGTCTTAGAAAATTGTGACATATTCTTGATTAAGTTTTTCAATATTTTGATAAAAACTTAAAAGTGGCTCTTGCAAAATACTTTTCTCAAAGACACAAGTATATTTTTTAAATTTATTTCAAATTGGGCCCTTTTAGTCAATCTATCGCTTACAATTATAATGTTTGGATATTATTTTTCGACGAAAAATTTCAGCAAATTTTGTCAACATTTGTTTTTTATCTTGGCTTGAAAACTTTTTTTTAATAAAAAATTGTTTCAAGAAAATTCAACATCTTCGAATTCTTCTTTCATTTAAAAAAAAATTTAAAGCACTCATATAAAATCACTCAAAGGTGCTAACAATTCTTAAACGGTAACAAATTTAATGCTGACAAAACCTGTGTAAAAAATAATTTTATATAATGTGCGCTCGTCTCCCAATTACATATGGGGCATTCCATGCCAAATCACCGAGGTTTTGGTCCGATCCTCTTCGATTTCGCTAATTTTTTGCTATGTTTTAGTGCGTATTAAAAGCAAAAAGCACACCAATTTCCAGTCTTGTATTCGAAACCGTTATTGAGTATACGGTTTTATAAATTTTAAGGCAAAAAATTTTCAATGAACGATATACTAGTAAGAAATATTGATATCAATAAAAAGTAGGGCATAATTTTTTTCGTATTTGAATGTAGTTTCTGAAAAAATGTAAAAAATAATTATTCGAAGTAACAATCAGTTAGTTATTAACGTTTAAAGATTAAAATCGATATTTTCGAAAAGTGCGACACCTTGGAAAAATGGAAAAAATTGTCAGCACATCTTCAACTACGGCTTGAAAGTTGCGTAATATAGAGTAGAATTTTGAGAATATTTTTTAGAAAAATAAAAAAAATTATTTATATTTATTAGCAGAGTTATAGCGCTTTTTATGAGAAAAAACAAAGCTAATTTTCTGAAAAACCGCACCTTTTTTTCGCTTAAAATTTTATTTTGGACTTATACTAGTATGTATAAGAAAGAGATGATATCAGTTAAATGCGCGCTTAAGGATATTTGAGACCAGGAGAATTTTTTTTCCACAAAAAATAATTAAATTTTTGTTTCAACCTTGCCAGCCATCTGTGGTACTACTAGTTTCAGCTTATATTTAATATATGTATATATTTTTAAGATTCTAACAGAGAATAAGAAGTTCTATAAGAATCAAAAGACAAAAGTTAGTTATATTGATTTGGATGGAAATGCCGCTTTTTTGAAACAATTTTTAGCATAAAATGAGCATAACTTAAAATGACCATAACTTAAAAAAAAATTGTAATCAAATCGGAAAAATATGGGTCCCCTTATATCCTTTGAAAAACAACATATTTAATCGGCAACCAATTCCGTTACATAAAATAATTCGCGTGCATGGTTTGAGATGGATTTGGTCTGTAGCATTTTAAAAACATATGTATGTATGTACTTTGAATAACATGGTAATTTGTGTTATTTATTTATTTACGTCTATGGATAATAATCCTTACAGACTTAGCACTTAACAGTTATAAATTATAATTTAACAGTAAGAAGTAAACAAATTAATCAGTGTGCTTTTAAAGGCATCCTTAGGCATACAAAAATCTAATTCAATTTTACAATATATTTTATTTAAAACTAAAATAACTCTATTTAATGGCTCGTTAATAGCATAGTTTGTTCTATGAATATTTATGTAGAAATAATCAAAATTTCGAAGCGACCTGGATGGAACATAAAACGATAATAATTCAAGTAATTTATCACAGATAATGTTACCATTGATCAGAACATATATGATCATAATACTATGTAGTAATCTTCTAGTTTCAAGAGTTGATAGATTAATGAGCATACAACGGGCTTTGTATGGCGGAATAGGCTCCAAAAAATTTAAAGAGCGCAAAGCTAACTTTAAAAATCTTTTATTACTTACAAAATGTGACTAATTTTCGATTTTTAAATAAAACAATTTGTATTACTTTCAAAATGTGACTAATATTCGATTTTTAAATAAAACTTAACATAGTTTGATATTAACAAGATTAATTTTCAATTCATTGACTAGTTTTTGTTTTGATAAATTCCAAATATTTTCTTTTAAAAATTCTTCAATTTGATTAATTTGTAATATCATTTGTAAGTTTGTTAAATAATCAAAACCCTTTCTGGAAAAGGGTCCTCTGGGCTGCTGCTGGTCTCTGATATTCGATTCTAAAATCACAGTTTAATTTTAATCACATATAAATGCCGTATTTCGGTATTAAAATGTGGATAAAAGGGACGCAGCTAGTTTTGGAAGCAGGCTCAAGATGCAGATGAGTCGAAGATGTAAAAAACGTTCAATAAGAAAATAATCGATGTTTCGGTCCGATATTTCATTGACATCGAACATCGGTAAAAAAAATTATCGATGTTTGGAACATCGATGTTTGCCGTTCGATGTTGCAGCTCTAATATCTACTACTCCACCAAATAAAATCACATACACTAGAGATGGTAATTTGCTAATCTTAACTAAAAATGCACAACAAACCAGTTTCTTAAAGCTCAACAGTTGGAAAATATATGCCCCATTTCTGTCGAAATATTTCCTACTCTTAACACTATGAGGGAACAATTTTTGCTCACCCTCTACGAGATTTACCCGTTGAAGAAATTGTTAAAGGTCTTACCGATCAATCCGTTGTCGATGCACATAAAATCACAAAATATATTGCGGCAAACCTATTAACACTCTTTTGCATATACTCTCATTTAATAAATATGAGCTACCTAAAGAATTAAAAATTGGCTTTCTTAATTTTAAGATAGAACCATATATCCCAAGCCCTTTGAAATGCAAAAATTGTTTTAAATTAGGCCACACCAAAAAATTTTGCAAGTCCGAAGAAAAATGTGAAGTCTGTGCCTTAAGCGCTCATGAATCTTCGCCTTGCTCAAAGATTGAATGTGCTAATTGTGGACATCAACACCGGGCTTATAATATGAACTGTCCAAGTATTCAAAAAAGACAAAATATTCTCAAAACAAAAATAATAAAAAAAATCTTCTTTCATAGAAGCCACAAAAATGGTTAACGATACTAAACTAGTCTATGATACACCTCAAGAAAAACTACAAGAAGCAATTAAAAAAACAAAACAACGTATTCACAATACACAAAATATCCAAAGTAGCTCTAGCAAAACTGAAAAACCCACTGCTACCAAAAGCTCTAACTCACAATCCATAAAACCAATTCAAAAGAAAACACAATCAGAAAACATTCCACAACTCAATTATATATCAAAACAAATACACAAAATTCAACGAATCTAAACTCCTTTCCAACTCAACCAAACTCACTAAACTCCACAACAGACGAATCCAATCAAATCGTAAACCCAATTGAAAAAGATACATCAATCTCCGAATTGCAATCAAATTCAGTAAAAAATTTTTCGACAAATAAAATTGAACTTCCCAAATTTATCACATCACGCCACATGGCATTAGATGAAAATTTTTTTAATGATGATGACATGAATTAACTGCTAAATATACTGGCTATATTTATCAGGAAGTACATTTTTTAGTTATTGGTTATGATGTGGTCCTCAAAATCCTTCAGTGGAATTTGAATGGCTACCACAACAACCTTCACGAACTAAATCTAATCATTAACTCCTATTTTCCAGATATAATCACATTGCAAGAAACACATTTAAAATCAATAAATATAAATCTCAAGGACTACAATGTGATCCTGAAGAACACAGATACTGTTAGTAACGCTAAGAGCGGGACAACAACCTTTATTAGAAAAGGAATCGCATTCTCCAATATAACACATAACCTATGTATTTGCGCTACAAAAACAGTCCAATCTTCAAACATTAACCTTACATTCATTTCAGTTTACATTCCACCTAATAACCCTACCTCTATTTATGACCTTCAATCTCTTCTTAGTAATACAACAACTCCTTGCCTTCTCCTTGGCGATTTTAATGCACATAGTATTCTATGGGGCTCACCTGTATCAAACGCAAGAGGTAAATTAATGGAAAACTTTTTCCAACAAACCAGCCTCGTATTACTGAATGACCACTCTCCCACACATATATCCACTCATTCTACCCTGACTAGTGTCGATCTGTCTTTCTATTCCGCAAACATCATTCCATTAGCCTCTTGGCGTATAGACTCGCAACTCCATGGTAGCGACCACTTCCCTATATACATTGATATCACTCTTAATAACAATATAGTTCCGATTCGTAGTTTTAAAAGAAAATTTATATTTGAAAAAGCCGATTGGCATAAATTTAAAAATATCATTAACAGCAAAAATTTTACACTATCTGGTAACATCAACAAAGATGCGGCTATTTTTTACAAGTTAATAATTTCTGGTTCTAATGAAGCAATACCTAAATCCTCAGGAAAACCATATTGTAAATATAACTACTGGTGGAATAATAATTTGGCTAGACTAAAAAAAATAAAGCATGACCTTTGGCATGATTTTAAAAATAACATGGCAGCAACAAATAGAATACTTTATAGAAAAGCAAACGCAAAGTTTAAATATGAAGCTAAAAAAGCGAAAAGATATTCCTTTAAGGATTTTACATCAAAAATTTCACCCGAGTCGCCCATTCAACTCATTTGGAAAAACGTTAACAAACTATATGGTAACTCTACAACCCATACTCCTAGCCTTATTATTAACAACAGCAATCTTCATGTAACTCGTTGGATATCAATTTTCAATTTCAATTCCAATTTCAAGCCAACTTTTTTGCAAATGAATGGTCAAATCATTGAAATGACTCTCATTTTTCAAATGTCTTTAACACACATAAAAATGCAACAAACAATCCAATTTTTTCAAATACAACCCCAACAGACAAAACAGCTAAATTCATAGAGAGTGAAATAACACTTTTAGAACTTAATACAGCTTTATCTACTGCGAAAGGAACGACCCCTGGTTTTGACCAAGTTTCCTATCAAATGCTTAAAAATATGCCTCCGTCTGGTAAAGTTGGCTTGCTAAATCTATATAATTATGTTTTTACAAATGGAATTATTCCTCAACAATGGAAAACTGCCACAATTTTCCCTTTACTCAAGCCTGATAAACCCAAAACTAAAGTTGATTCTTATAGGCCGATTTCTCTGTTATCATGTATATCAAAAACAATTGAGAAGATAATTACAAAAAGGCTTAGCTGGTTTTTATATAATAAAAAATTCATAAATCCCAAACAAGTTGCTTTTAAGCCAAATAAAGGCACATAAGATGCTTTACTCTTCCTTGATTTTAACATCGCAAAAGACATTTCAACAAAAAAAACATATCTCAATCTTATCCATTGATTTTGAAAAAGCCTTTGAAAGAATAGGAAAACATGATATTATTCTACAATTAAAAGATTGGCAGTTGGGCCCTAAAATATTAAAATACAAGGGTTCCCCGCTTTCTGTCATTCTTTTTCTCGTGGCTTTTGAAAAACTAAATAAAATAATAATTCAGAATAACTTTTTCCATCACACCAATTTTAATTTTAATTTCTAATGTTTAAATGTAATAATTATAATTTACTTAGTTTGTACATCCTGAAAAGAGAAATCTTATTGGTACAATGGATAAATAAATAAATAAATACCATTTACGCAGATGACCTTTATATAACAGCAAAATTCGAAGCCTTTAGTGAGTTTCTAAGCAAATTAGACAGCCTTTTTGTAGATATTAATGAATGGCTAGACATGTCTGGTGCCAGAATTTCCTTTGATAAATCTAAAATTGTACACGTCTGTCGGAAAAAACACTGCTCATATTCAAATGTACAGATTTTAAGCAAACAAGTTGAAAGTGTTAATAGTTTACGTATTTTAGGTATTATATTTAATAATAGGTATAAATGGTCTTCACACTTAGATTATCTTAAGCTAGCTTTAGACAAAAGATTAAAATTAATAAAGTGCATAAGTTGTTTTAATAGTGAAGCTCATCCAAACATCGCGATAAATGTACTGAAGGCTGTTTTGCTCTCAAAATTGGATTACGGACTTCCAATTTTTGGAATTGCCCCCCAGTCTCAGCTCAGAAAAATACAAACTATATATTATGCAGTACCAAGGTTTTGCTTAGGTGCTTTAAGGACAAATCTATAAGGAACATCTTAACCGAAATTGAACTGGTAACTCTTAAAGATCGAGTAGAATTGTTAACATAACGACTTATCCCTAAAATACTACTGCCGTCAGAAGTCATATAACATGCAACATTCCTAACCAAGCAAAAAGGAAATTAATCAAGCAACCGTCTACAATCCATGGAATAATTTAAAACTGTAACAATATTGGAATTGAACCTCGAGTTTATATGAAATACAAGCCCCAAAACCCTTCATGGTTTTTGCCTAAAGAAATCTTTTTAACGTCGCTCGATGGTCTACCGAAAAACTCAACAGAGAAGGCAATCTACTTGCAAACATTTTATGAATCAGAAGATATGCTCCTGAACAAAGGCTGGAAATATGTGTATACAGATGGTTCCAAAAATTCAGACACGACTGCATTCGGTGTCATCGATTTAAATTTATCTACAATAATTATATTTCAGCTTCCTAAATATTCATCAGTCTTTACCGCCGAAGCTGAAGCACTTCTGGTTGCAGCCAGATACTTCAAAAGCTGCAAGGGAAAGCATGTTATGTGTTCAGATTCACAATCGCTTTTAAAAGCTATATTGAACATCAACCACAAGAACGAAACAATTTGTATGATTCGAGATATTCTCATTTCGAATACATACATCTAAGCTTTAAATTATGTGGATTCCTGGCCATGCTGGTATACCTGGCAACACAAAAGCTGATGAAATTGCTAAGCTTGCAACAAACGCACCAATATTAATTCATCCCAACTATGCGAAGAAAGACTGGGAAAGGCTCATTAACACCTTTCACAAACACAAACTAAAACAAGACTGGGCCAACTACAACCATATTTACAAAACAATAAACCCAGAAGGCAATGCTCCTAAATATGCAACCAACATCCCAAATCTGCACCTCCAAAAATTCATCCGTATCTGCCTTGGCCAAACCTGGCTGACCCACAAATATATTTTCGAAAAAGCATCACAACCAGAATGCCCATTTTGTTACAATCATAATCTTACAATAGCCCATCTTATTAAAAACTGTCCCTTTTTAAAACAGAAACAGCTTTTTCTTTTCAATACACTTATTTTGCCAAATTCTCTAAAAGTAGCTTCCGCTTGCAATGTACAAAACATTATTAAATTACTATACTTTTGTCATATTTATTTTGATATTTAATTTAGCCTTTTATTAAATCTAACAGTAAAGTTTTCTCAACTGGGCACAGTAAAAACCAAGTTACTAAACTTAAACTTTTTATTGCATAACTTTGAAGATATATTAATCAATATTAAGGCCTTATACTTATTTTTGCAAAATTTGGATTTTTAAAAAAGTTATGAGCAAGTGAACTTTTATGTGGGTGTTTTTTTAAATTGCGATTTCTCAGTAAATATACGGAAAAAGCTAATGAAATTTTTGAAATGTTTTACAATTTATATGAAATAAAGTTTTTATAAAAATATTATTTATTATTTATAAGAAATTAAGTTTTTAATAAACAAATAGAATTTAAACCAACTTTTCATATGTTCAGAAACAAAATTTTTCCACAGAATTGTTCTGTAAAGTCTACATAGCATTTTCCTGAAAAAAAAATTTTAGTACGTTTCATAAATAAAAAAGTTACGAATGTTTAAGTGTCGCCACCAAGGCAATTTCACTCCCAAAAACCATCCGATAAGAAAAATTTTTATTGTGTTTCTTTTTTTTTTTAATTGTATTTGATAATAATAATAACGATAATAATGATAATAATGATAATAATGATAATAATGATAACAATGATAACAATGATAATAATGATAAGAATAATAATAATGGTAATAATAATAATAATTTTAAAGTACGATTGTTCAACTACTCAGCTTCGCGTCAATTCACTAACTGCCTATCGTCATTCCCCGGGTCGCCAACTACTTTGTTTTCATTTTATATTTCAATGTTGATGACACTATTATATATATGAGGCGCCCGGTTTCAAAACCGGCCAAGTCCAAAAAAATAAAATTTTGAGATATTCTCATATATAAAAATATAGACCATGCTTTATCTTTCTACAATGGTTTTAGACTAAAAAAAAAATTTTTTGACACAAATATTAAACTTTTTAATTTATTATTGATTCATGGGTTTCAAAACCGGCCAAGTCCATGGACTTGCATTCAAAACCAATCCAACGCCTTGGAATCAAAACCGGCCAAGTCCAGTACATTGGTATCAAAACCGGCCAAGTCCACTTTTTTCCAACGCCTTAGAATCAAAACCGGCCAAGTGCAGTTCATTGGAATCAAAACCGGCCAAGTCCAAAATTGTTTTCTCAAAAACATTCGCAAATAAAACTTTAAGTATCTGATCTGACGTACCTTGAGTAAGAAATTTTATAAGCTATCATGTGTGAAATACTTTTTAATTTTTCAATGAACATAGATGAAAACAAACGTTTTTCGTTGTTTTCTCAAAAGTATGAAATATGGACTTGGCCGGTTTTGAAACCGGGCGCCTCATATTTTATTATGTTTTCTTATGAATAAAAATCCGTTGAAATGTTTACTGTTTCTGTTAAAAAAATGTATATTCTTAATATGATATCGAAAAGGAATCGGTTCGATAAATATAATAGTCTTTTCACAAAAAATTAAAAGATGTATTGTTTTTTTAATTATGAAACGAAAAGTCCCCTTAATGAAAAAAGTTACAAAAAAGTGGCTTAGTAAGGAATATTCAATGACATACATAAATTGAGACTGTCTTCAGTAATATGGCAACCTACTGCATATTCCAAAGGACATATTTCCATAAATTGTGTAGATTTGTGCATTTCTCAAATTTAGTTTTTATTGTGTTATAAAAGCATTTATTTTAATATTTCACTTTATGTATTTACTAAAATTGCTTACCTCTCTATTTGTAGGTCCACAGCCGATAGACCTACTCGAGCATATTCGATTGGAAGTCGTCTTGAGCATAACAGATTAAAAATGAGACTATGTACACCTTCAGATTTTGATCAAACAACTTCGAGAGTAAGAGCTTTTTCAGTGGGATCTCGAGCAAAAATTCCTCGCTGTGACTTACAACGGAGTCTTCTGAATTATAAATCGGCAGTTGAACAAAACTCAAATGACAGTTCTAATATCATAAAAAACTTAACCGAATCTTCAACAAACTTTCAATTTTTAGGTTTAAGCTCTTCGCGTGAAAAGAAGTCAACGAGTGCTCCCCTTTTAATTCATAAAAGCCAAAATTCTGTTGATCGAATGGGCGATTTAATGGAAATAGACTTTTCAAAAAGCCCAACTAATAACAGTTATAAATCGAACACATCCCCATCAGCGAGGGTGTATCCATTTTCGATGAGTGTACCCGTAACAAACCACGATCAAATAGAAAGCTATAAAACATTTCTATCCAACAGTCACTTAAAAACGTCCGGTAGTATCGGTGGGAAAACTTTTCCAACAATTTCAAAAAAAACTACAACAGATAATGGTTACTTGGAAATGAAACCAGTTAGTATATCATCTAATCACAATTCCGTTAGCATGGAAAATAAATACGTTACAAATTCTAACTTTAATAAGCATAATGAATGTGTGTCAGTATCACCAAAAGCAGCTTCAAATTATATATCTCCTGAAATTAACGACAATTCAGACCTAAAAAGTAAATGCAGTAGTTATTCTACCAAAACATCACAAACGAATAAAATTATTCAAGCTGAAAAAAATGAAAAGGACAATTCGAACAATTGGAATGATTTTAATTTTTCGTATATTGAAGAAAATATTAAAACCTCTTTGAGCGATGATACTGATTTAAATGAAATTGCTTCAGAATTTATTGTAGAAGATCCAATAATTAACTCTAAAATTTTTGTAAAAAACAACACGTCTTCACTAAAAGAGCTCATGGAACTCAACAACAATAAGAGTATAAGTAATTACGTAAATTTAGAATATCAAAATGATATTGAAACGGCTACTTCATATTCTCATACGAAATCGCTTAAGGGCGATTGCATAAATCAATCATGTCCACTGGATGAAACAAAAATGGAAGAAAAAGACATAGAAGAAAGAAAAGCTAATAAGGACAGTCCTCATAATACATATTTTAGAAATTTAAGCTACGAAATAAAAGAACCATCACTAAATGATTTTACCAAAGAAATACAAAAAAATGATTTCGGGTATGAAATTCTTCAAATAAAAAGCGAAAGTTCACTGCAATCAAATAAACTAATTCAAAGGCCGACCTCTATTAGGCTAGAGAAACAATCTGCGCATAGTGTACTTCATAGGCCAAGTTCGGCGAACAGTGAAAAAATATCAGCATCATCTTCGGTAACGTGCACTTGTTCTTCTTCGGCTTTATGCACAAAAACTAAAAATTCAAATTCTATTTATCGTCCTCTATCAATAAGTGACTCTCTTTATTGCATTGGAAGTAAACGTATTGAGAACACATCGTCTACGAAAAAAGCTAAAATTTTATCAAGGCCTCCTTCAGTAAGTTCTGAGCGTGAATTAAACTATGCCAGCTTAGATTTGCCACAGTGTTCATCAGAAAAAAATAAAATGGTTATTAATGCTACTAAAGGTGTGGGTTACGGAGAACCAAAACTTAATAATTCTCAGTCGAGTTTTTCATACGCCAAAATTAATTTTGAAAACGATTTCTCAAATACCTCAGAATCGAAACACTGAGAGTTTATAAATAGTTCATATTCGAGTATGTATACTTGATGATTGTACATTTTATATTGTGTATAAATAGATCGAAAGTGTGTTATACATAAAAAAATTGTTTATATTCAAATATATCAAATAAAATGATTGAATATTACTTATTGCCAAAAATGTTTTCTTCTAAACTTTTATCATTTGTTCAAAAAACAGATAGTGTCAACCTCTGTACTAAAGCTACTCCTAGCTTTACTAATATTTCATAAAGTCTATAATTTTATTTTTAGTTAGGGGATGTCCATTAATTTACGAAAAAACCGACTTACAAAAACGTAGAAAAAATCTGCGTAATGTGCCGAGACATACCGATTTAGGTCTTTTTGTTGTATGGGAGGTGCCACCAAAAGTACATCCGAAGGGGTTTTTTTAAAAAAAAAAAAAATTGCGGTCTCATAATATTTTATTATTGGGTTTAAAGAAAATTCTCCCAACATTTCAGCTTCCTAAATCAAACCTGTGAACAGCGCAACCAGTTTGTTTCATATTACAATTCATATAAAAGAAACTACTTTTTCATTAAAACGCAAAAAAAGTCATTCGTTCTTCTGCTTTTCCGTTTCAGCCACACGATAAATGTGGGCATGGTTTGATAATAGTGGGTGGCATCTCCCATACAACTAAAATACATGTAATGATATATTTTGGCACCTAAGGCAAAACTTTTCTACATTTAAGTAAGTCGGTTTTTCCGTAAAATTTCAACGAAACTGGATACAAACTCTGTCCGCGTTGTTTACAGGTTTGAGCCAGGAATCTCAAATATTGTGATAATAAATTTTAAGCCCCATGCTAAGGCATGTTTGGCTCCGATTTGGCTGAAATTTGGCATTATTGTTATATCGATGTCCAGCAATAAAACTGATTTCAGGAATTTGCCCTAGTATTATTTGTTGTTGAGATACGCGGGTATGAAATTCACGATTTTTGTACTTTTTCAGAATAAGTGTTTTTTTCGAAAATTCATAGCTTACAGCAAACTCTATCAATTAATAATTGGTATACCTACGATTTTAGGGTTTTCCTTGTACTTTTCGAAAAAAAATATTGTTTTTGAAAAAAAAAAATTTTTCGCAAAAATTTTTCGAATTTAAAATTATTTTTGCATTTTTTTTAAAAAAACCATTTTTTAAAAATTTTTTTTTTAAGAAAGTTGATTTTTGCGACTGATTATTTTTATTATAATTAAACATTATGAACTTACAGTCATTTTAGCAAAGACCAATATTGTAAATTTTACTTATTGATCAATGCTATTTTTTATTCAACAAACATGACAAAGATAACAAATGGAACAATTTAACCTGGTAATTGGTGACATATGTTTCGGCTATTACCACATAGCCTCATCAGACCAGTTTTTTGGTTAATGTTGTACATGGAGTCGATCCCCTGACATGCATTTCAATTGCATATCTGTCGACGGCCGCTCTAACAACTGAGCTACTGAGGAACTGACCTTGAACTGTACTGTTGTACGTATTGCTTATTGTAGGGTTCGCACCAACCATTGTGCATAAAGGGCTTTGACCAACACAATGTTTGTAGCGTATCAATACAGTAAAATATTATGACAAGGTCAGCGGCAACTTAAACACATTATTTACGATGACCAATAATTTGTGCAACAACAACAAATGTCTGGTTGACATACATTTGGAAATGCACAACATAAGTGTGTCATGCATTTGACGCCACACACAAAGCCAAAGCAATGGGATGTAACATAACACTTTTACTATTGTTTGTTTATCGTTTTGCTTTGAGCTAATTTCAATATGTGTGTTACAATTATTTTTGTAAAATTATGATGAGTAAGAATTTTTGGATAACGAGTGAAAAGAAGAATTGTGTCTTTTCACTCAAATAAGAAATGTATATAAGAAAAAAATCATAAACTAATAAAATCAATCGAAGATCTGACTTTGACTTAAGATTATTAAACATTGTTTTATTAAGTCTCAAAGGATCATCTATTCACCCCTGTAGCCTTTGTGGCTGAGTAAGTGATAGCTCATGGCGAGCTTCTAATAAAGCCAAAAATAGGACCTTAGGACCTTTAATCTAAAACTCCTTTCCGCTATAGATAAATCATCCGAGAACCAGAACCTTTATATGGCGATCCTGCAACCGACCACAGGAATCTTCTGATCAACAAACTGATCTGATCAAATCCAATAACTACAAGAAAATAATAAACTATAGCTCCAAAGCGATCCTGTGAACCGAAGTCAAATGAGCAACTACAAGAAAGTAACAGAAGAATACATAATAGAGCTACCGTCAAATGCACCAGCATATAAAGCAACACCTAAGCCTGGTCCTGCAAGAATCACAATAGAAGAATACCGGAAGAGGCAAGACAAGATCAAATCCCAGAAGAAGGAGTGGAAAGAACGCCAACATCCCAAGAAGAAAACACGTGCTGGGAAGCAAGTTAAACAGCAAAGAGAGTTGCGTGAGCTTCAACGCCTCATCCACATCACTGAGGGGCGACAGCGACACCACTTTATCAACAAACTACGTGATCTAAAGCAAGTGATATCAACAGAACGATAAATAAAAAGATGCACTACTGCTTTGTGTGCGAGCAAGGCACAATAAACATAGAACAACACCTTGATCAACACCTGGATATTTTTAAAAAAGCAGATATAGCAGTGAAACACATGAAACCACTAAAAATAAAAATTATTGAATGTACAAAAGAGGATAAGGAACTTTTTCGCATAACAGAAGAAATGATGAAAAATTATTTGAAATAAACATATAAAAAAAAATTTTTTTATTAGACTTCTTATATTAATGCCAAATGACCTTATAGCAGCAAAAATGGTAGTGTTAGGACAGGAAACAAAAATCACAGAAAACATTGCAATCAATGGTGGCATACAAAATAAGTATGAAACTTACATTGATTTCTTTGTTGTGATTGCGATTATAGCCTTAGTAATATATATCATAAAAAAAATAAATTCATACTATAAGGGTTATGTCACGAAAAGAGTAGCTAATGCAAATGTTTAGGTTCATTTGAATGGATTCGTTATTAGAAATAGCTATAAAATTAAAAAATAGTCTTTCAAAATCCACATCACGTGTATTCAAAGCAGAAACATTAGACAAGAAATTAGCACTATGCAGTAAAATAGAAAAAGAATTGAGAATTTTAGAAGAAAATACAAAAGAATATGATAAAGTAATTACAATAAAGAAATATATACTAAAAACTAGGGAATTAATAGATCAGAATAAAGAATTAATAGAACAAAACTTACAAAGTGAATCAGAATCAGAACTAGAAATGTCAAATTTTGAAATAGGGACAGCTTCTAAGCTGTTAGAATAATTTGATGGGAAACCAAAGAAATTGTCAACATTCCTAGGAGCAATAGAATTTTATGCTTCCACACTAAAAGATGATGGACAAAAAGCATTGCTAGTAACATTTATTCTTGCAGTCAAGCTATCTGCAAAAGTAAAAAACAGACTATTACCTGAATCTACACCCACATCAATAGCTGATTTAAAAACAGCACTAATAAAGCACTATAAGACGTGTAACAATCCATTAAAAGTACAGAATGAAATAGGTAGATTAAGACAAGGTTCAATGACGATAAATTCTTTTACTTCGAAATTAGAGGCTCTGATAGCGTCACTAAATGACATACAAATAACGACACAAGGGGATAACAACAAAACTTTGATCATAACACTTAATGATCAATTAGCGCTAAACGCCTATAAAAATGGTTTAAACGAACCATATAAAAGTATATTGCTTGCGGCTCAACCGCAAACTCTTGCAAAAGCAATTGAAATTGCCACTGATGTAGATAACCAAAACAATCCCACGCATAATGTCATGACATTTCAGACTCGTAGTTACAATGATAGGTACAGGAATAACTATAGTGGAAATAACTATAGAGGAAATAGCTTTAGAGGAATTAATTATAGAGGAAATAATCACAGGGGAAACAACTACAATAGAAATAGTTATGGTAGGCGCGATAACAATTACAGGCGTACAAATAAAATTCAAATAGAAGTGGTGAAAATGAGCGCAATACAGAAAATAATACACGTCATAATAGAAATGGTTATAGAAACAATAACGGACGTGGATCGGGAAACAGAAGAAGCGCTGGCAATGGGGGACAACAGCAAAATTAAAGAAATTCAGAATAGTTTTCTTAAAAACCCAAAATACAAATATAATAAAAATTAATATAGGTAGTAATAGGACAATTAATCTAATAGATACAGGTGCAGATATCTCAATAATTAAGCAAAATATCATAGAAAATCATCCAATATTGATGATTGAGCCATGCCAGATAACAGGAATAGCAAGCAAGCCAATAACCATTGACCAGCAAGTCGAATTAGACATTAAATTAAATAGCGGTCAAATAAAACATGAATTCTATGTAGCAGATAAACAAATCGACATAGTTACAGACGGTATACTAGGAAGAGATTTCCTACTAAAATTCAATTGCAAAATAGATTACGAAACATGTGTTCTCACACTAAACATGTCGGAAATGCAAGAAGACATTCCAATATACATGAAATTGCCCACAAGGATAATAAATATTACAATCCCAAAGGGAAGTGAAATAATTACAAGCGTAAATGTGAACCTAAATGAAGACTCCATAGTACAAGCAAGAGAAATACAAAAAGGTATTTTTATAGCCAATGCGATAGTCCCAGCAAATGGTAATAAACATATAAATATTCTGAATACAACAGATAATGACATTCATATTAAAGAATGTGACATATCATTAGAACCGTTAAAAAACTTCCAAATCCTGAGCTTCAAAGATAATCCCAATGAAAACGGCAATTTTGAACCAACAATTAAAGGATATGATGACAAAGCGAAACAAGAAGTAATGGACTTATGCAACAAGTACAAAAATATTTTTCATAGAGAAGGAGATATATTAGCTACAAACAACTTTTACAAACAACATGTAGTACTAAATGACGAGTCACCTGTCTACATAAAAAACTATAGACTTCCACAATCTCAACTTCATGAAATAGAAAATCAAGTAGAAAAATTGTTAGAAGAGGACATCGTTGAACCATCGTACAGCCCATACAATTCACCGTTACTAGTAGTACCAAAGAAATCACAAAGTGGTACAGCAAAATGGAGACTAGTAGTAGATTTTAGGGCACTAAACAAAAAGATTGTTAATGATAAATTCCCACTAACAAGACTGGAAGACGTATTAGACAAACTTGGAAACGCAAAATATTTTTCAACTCTAGATATGACGAGTTCATTTCATCAGATTCCATTAACTAAAAGCTCAAGACATCTAACGGCATTCTCAACAAATTCAGGACATTACCACTTTAAACGTTTGCCATTTGGACTAAAAATTGCGACAAATAGTTTCCAACGGATGCTATCAATTGCTTTAAGCGGACTACAGGAATCAGCATTTCTTTATGTAGATGACATCATAGTGTTTGGTTCCACCTTAAAACAACACAACAGAAACCTAGAACAAGTATTTCAAAAACTACAAAAAGTTAACCTAAAGCTAAACCTAAGCAAATGTGAGTTTTTGAAAACAGAAGTATATCTAGGGCATCTGATAACATCTAAAGGTGTAACAACAGATCCAGCAAAACACGACGTCATAAGGAATTACCCACAACCGAAGGACGCTGATGAAACACGTAGATTCGTAGCATTCTGCAACTATTACAGAAAATTTATTGAAAATTTTGCAGAAATTGCTCGACCTTTAAATCAATTGTTAAAAAAAGGACAACTGTTCAACTGGACAGAAGAATGCAACACAGCTTTTAACACACTGCGAGAAAAGCTGATATCACCGCAACTGTTAGCATATCCAAATTTCGAGAAACCATTCATTCTCACAACAGACGCATCACAATACGCATTAGGTGCAGTCTTATCCCAAGGTGAACCAGGACAAGATAAGCCAATAGCTTACGCCTCGAAAACTCTAAACAAACATGAAGTCAATAAAGCAATCATCGAGAAAGAGCTACTTGGAATACATTGGGGGATAAACTACTTTAGACCATATCTCTACGGAAGAAAGTTCATAGTATACACAGACCACAGACCTTTAGTGAGTCTATTTACGCATAAAAATCCATCATCAAAATTAACAAGAATACGTTTAGATTTACGATTACGACTTTGAAATAATTTTCAAACAGGGCAAAATTAACACAAATGCAGATGCACTCTCACGAATAAAAATAGATTCAAATAAATTAAAAGAAATGATACCAAAAGAAAAGCACGTGCAAGTACTTACAAGGGCGGCAAAAGAAAAATTAAATAATGAAGATAATGTGATCACGAAAAAACTGAACAGTGGTGCTAGTTCTCAGCGAGTGCAGTTTGGCCAACTACATATATGGGAAGCTACATCATTTTCAGAAGTTAAAGGCCTGAAAAGATTAAAATTTATAAATAATTCCATGGAAAATAAGAATATTGAAAGAGCAGACAATCTTGAGATGTTAAACGAAAAATCTTTACCAGAGTTAAAATTGGTTCAGAGGAAGTCTACATCAAAAAATCAAGGTAAAAATGATAAAATAATCATTGCTCAAAATAAAGTTCTTGCGATATTACACGAAAAATCTTTACCAGAGTTAAAATTGGTTCTGAGGAAGTTAATATCAAAAACACAAGAACAAGAGATAAAAACGCTAGCGCTGGAAACGAATGATGAGATATTCACATTGATAACAGTTCCAGAATTAAAAGAATTATATAATAAGCTGCAGCATAAAAATAAAAACGCGTTAAAAATAATATTGTATCAGCCCCCTCATGAAATTAAAAATAAAGAAGAACAAATACAGCTGATAAAACAGCATCATGACACACGAACTGGAGGTCATGTAGGTATCAAAAGATGCATCGCGAAGTTAAAACAAAAGTACATTTGGAAGAATCTATCCAAAATGGTAAAAACATATATAAATAATTGTAATCTATGCAATGAAACGAAAATAATAAAGTATACCAGAGAGAAAATGTGCATAACGGAAACTCCATCTACAGTATTTGAAACAGTGACTATGGATACAGTCGGACCGATGAGACCATCAGAAGGATATAGGTACATTCTAACAATCCAATGTGAATTGTCGAAATTCTTAGTAGCAATTCCTTTAGAAGATAAAGCAGCCATTACAGTAGCAAAAGAAATCGTGGAACAATTTATACTAAAATACGGATGCTTCAAGACACTGAAAACTGATAAAGGAACCGAATTTGTAAATGAACTACTACAAAACATATGCAAAGCTTTACAAATCGAGAAACGTACTTCAACACCTTATCATCATGAGACGATAGGAACAGTTGAGAGAAACCATCGAGTACTTAATGAATATCTGAGAAATATGCAAGAAAACGACAACTGGGCAACATTATTGCCATACTATGTATTCTGTTTCAACACAACTCCACATAGCACGACGACTTATTCTCCATTCGAGCTTGTATACGGCAAAATCTGCGCATTACCTGGCGAAATTTATAATAATAATACAAAAAACTATGATATTGATAACTATTTAATTGAGCTTAAACAAAAATTGAGATATGCACACGAAAAAACAAAAGAAAACCTAGAGAGTAACAAACTAAAAGTAGCAGAGATTTCAAATAGAAATACAGGTAATCAGAAATTTCAAATAGGAGACAAGATTTACCTAAAAGTAGGAAACAAAAGCAAATTTGACAAACCATTCAAGGGACCTTACACCATTGTAGAAACAAAAGGCCCAAATAGTAAAATAAAAATAAACAACAAAATACAAGAAGTTCATAACAATAATATTATATTAGCTAGAAATAAGAATAGCTTATGAAACAAAAATAAAAATAAACATTGAATTAAGGCATTAAACTCTACAAGTATGAATGTAATGAATGAATCAAAATTAGCAAACCTAAGCATAATCAGAACTTGAAAATTAATATATGAAGGTCACTAAGTAAATATTTAGAACAAACTTTTGCAAATAAGCAAAATTGTAATTGTATAACAATAAATATAGTACAGTATAAAAATATGTAAGACAAATAAAATTAAATTTTGCAAATAAGCAAAAATTGCGATTGTAAGCAATAAATATACCTAGTACAGTATAAAAAATATCAAATGTAAGATAAAAATAGAAATTAAATAATTAGTAAATTTTTTTTTTAACATATAATCATAATTAAATATATGAATATTATTATATAACTACTAGGATGTACTACTTATATACATGCTAATATAAAACAAAATATCGCTATATCACTAGAACTTAAATACACACCATGCATCAAGAACAATATATTCACATATGGTACAAGCGCATAAGCGTTTATTCACATTTAAGAACTATTAATAAACGTTATGCATTTCCAAAAGGGGTAGAGGTGTTGTACGTATTGCTTATTGTAGGGTTCGCACCAACCATTGTGCATAAAGGGCTTTGACCAACACAATGTTTGTAGCGTATCAATACAGTAAAATATTATGACAAGGTCAGCGGCAACTTAAACACATTATTTACGATGACCAATAATTTGTGCAACAACAACAAATGTCTGGTTGACATACATTTGGAAATGCACAACATAAGTGTGTCATGCATTTGACGCCACACACAAAGCCAAAGCAATGGGATGTAACATAACACTTTTACTATTGTTTGTTTATCGTTTTGCTTTGAGCTAATTTCAATATGTGTGTTACAATTATTTTTGTAAAATTATGATGAGTAAGAATTTTTGGATAACGAGTGAAAAGAAGAATTGTGTCTTTTCACTCAAATAAGAAATGTATATAAGAAAAAAATTATAAACTAATAAAATCAATCGAAGATCTGACTTTGACTTAAGATTATTAAACATTGTTTTATTAAGTCTCAAAGGATCATCTATTCACCCCTGTAGCCTTTGTGGCTGAGTAAGTGATAGCTCATGGCGAGCTTCTAATAAAGCCAAAAATAGGACCTTAGGACCTTTAATCTGAACCTTTATAGTACAAATTGCGTATATCCATTTATTATCTCTTGTCACTTTCTCGCTTGTTGTCACAGCTGCTAAGCCATTGGCTTAGAGACTTGCTATGATTTTATTTTTCGAAAATTGTGGTGTTGCCAGCCACATATTTTTTGAAATTGGCGTGTTCTCCGTATGGTTTAAGAAAGTTGATTTTTGCGACTGATTATTTTTATTATAATTAAACATTATGAACTTACAGTCATTTTAGCAAAGACCAATATTGTAAATTTTACTTATTGATCAATGCTATTTTTTATTCAACAAACATGACAAAGATAACAAATGGAACAATTTAACCTGGTAATTGGTGACATATGTTTCGGCTATTACCACATAGCCTCATCAGACAAGTTTTTTGGTTAATGTTGTACATGGAGTCGATCCCCTGACCGTACATGCATTTCAATTGCATATCTGTCGACGGCCGCTCTAACAACTGAGCTACTGAGGAACTGACCTTGAACTGTACAAATTGCGTATATCCCTCATGTTATGGCATATCATTTTGAAGCTTGCGGATCAAGCTGTAATCTGAAGTTCATCAAAAAGATATTCAGAAATGGATTTTTCTAAAAAAAAATTCAAAAATTCATTTCAATTTACAAAATTTTAGCTGTTTAATTTTTGTTAAAATTAAAAAAAAAATATAAATACTTTTTTCCCCGCAAAAATTTTTACGTCATTCAACGCAGAATAAATCAAAGTTTTTTTTTTTTAAAAAAAAAAAAAATTTTAAATATGGTTTTTTAAAAAAAAATGCAAAAATATTTTTCAATTCGCAAAATTTTTGAGAAAAATTTTTTTTTTCAAAAACAGTATTTTTTTCGAAAAGTTCAAGTAAAAACCTAAAAATGTAAAAACAAAAAAATATTCAGAAATGCATTTATCAAAAAAAATTCAAAAATTCATTTCAATTTTCAAAATCTTAGCTCTTTAATTTTTTTTAAAATTAAAAAAAAAATATAAATAATTTTTTCCCCATAAAAATTTTTACGGCATTAAGCGCAGAATAAATCAAATTTTTTTTTTTAAATTAAAAAAAAATTTTTAAAAAATGGTTTTTTTAAAAAAAATGCAAAAATAATTTTAAATTCGAAAAATTTTTGCGAAAAATTTTTTTTTTTCAAAAACAATATTTTTTTTCGAAAAGTACAAGGAAAACCCTAAAATCGTAGGTATACCAATTATTAATTGATAGAGTTTGCTGTAAGCTATGAATTTTCGAAAAAAACACTTATTCTGAAAAAGTACAAAAATCGTGAATTTCATACCCGCGTATCTCAACAACAAATAATACTAAGGCAAATTCCTGAACGCAGTTTTATTGCTGGACATCGATATTACAATAATGCCGAATTTCAGCCAAATCGGAGCCAAAAATTTTTTTTGCTGGCGTTTTCGCGTGTTTTACCCCATATGCTAGAAATCGAACTGTGATATTATTTTATTTTTATTATTTTTTTTTGTTGTTGTTATAGGCAATTGAAATTCGGGTACCAAATTTTTTCAAAAACTCATAACTTTTGAACGAGTTTTACGATTTTTATAAATTTAACTGTGTTCGATTTGTATTGAATTAGAGTACAAGTGAAATTGTTTTCAGTTTTAAGTGATGTTTTTTTCAGTGTTTAAAGTACGTTTATTTATTAAAAGTTTATAAAAAACAGCCTTCCCTGTCCGATTGAAAACCAAAAAAAAAATATACAAATGTAACAGACATTAAGGTACAATATTCCATTGAGAAAAAAATGGATCGCCCTTGACATAATTTTATTAATATATTTGTAACTCTGTATTCTTTAAATTTTGTTTACTTTTCTACATAATAGTCCAGCAGAAATAGGGTTTGAACAACAAAATAGTTCGTTACAACAATTCGACAGCGGAATATTGTCGAACAAGCTCTTGTAAAAGAGGATAAAATAAATCGAACTGACATTAGCTATCCGGGGTTGAATGGGGTGCATTTTTAGAGGTCGAACACAGTTTTACATTATTTCTGGCTAAGCTGTGCATCCTATCAAAAAAGGTTTAATGCAAAAAGTGTAGGAAATAAGAAGATCTACAACTTTTGTCCTGATCATTTTCACCTTAACCTCAAAATTTTTCGAAAAAATGGCTGAAAACCGGTTTTTTGGTTTTCAATTTTTCTCTTTGACAAATTTGACAATTTTACATGTATAAGACAGCCACGTTTAGCTCAAGTTTTAAATTGGAAAACTTATTTTTTTTTATTGCTGCGACTGTATCATTTTGTTGCCCCACAAGTGTTTTTTATAAGAAACCCTCGATTTTTCAACTTTTCGGTCACTTTTTCCATTGTAGTATACCTTTTTTACCATTTATCTAAAGTAGACATAACAGCGAGTAAGTGAGCCAAAACAAAGCTCCTTAGGAGTTGTTGTTTTAAGAGGAACCACAATTAAAAATTTCGGTTTTTTTGGCTTAAAAATTAAATTTAACAACAACCTTCAAATATTTCCGTCTGAAAAAATTACCGTCTTTGTATAACATTAAAAAGTATCTTTTGCTCAAGTTTCAGCTTCATAGAAACTTTTTTGTCAAAAAAAAAATTATAAACCAAAAAACCGGTTTTCAGCCATTTTTTCAAAAAATTTTGAGGTTAAGGTGAAAATGATCACGACAAATTTTGTAGATCTTCTTATTTCCTACATTTTTTGCATTAAACCTTTTTTGATAGGATGCACAGTAGAGCGGTTCAAAAAAAAAATTTTTGATTTTTTCACGATGTGTCAGCGGATTACAATAGCCTTATATGTCTGGACAAGCCCCATTACTAGGATTAAGGTTAATAATGAAAACTGGATTAGCGCCCTCTGTTTTAAGTAAACAACCCATTTTCAAAAATCTTGATTTAAAAAATGCTGCAAGTTGTAGAGGTTATAAAATTTTTCAACAAAGTGGGTATGGTTTTCGGGAAACAATCGATCGGGGAATTCAAATCCGATATTGGTTTTTCTTCTTCTTCTTTCTTTCTTTCAAAAAAATTGACAATTGACCGGACAAATGTAAAAAAGTACCGAATTTCAACTTTCTAGCTCCAACACCTCAAATATTATGTTACCGCTGATCCCATGGAACATCATTTTTAATGAACTGATATTCCCTTAAATGAATGCCGAAACCGCATATCATTATCTTATTTTAAAACAAAGATATCTGCATTTTTCTAAATTAACAGACCTGATTTTTTAAGAATCGGAGTCGACAAATTTGCATATTAAGGTGATTCTAATTTTTTTTTTATTTAAAATAGTAATAATCGGGGAATTCGAATTCGTGATTAGTTTTTCTTCTTCTTTTTTCTTGCAAAAAAATTGAAAATTGACCGGAAAAAAATTCCGATATTGTGCTTTTAAGTAGCAAAATCACCCCATAATATTTTGCTGCCGATCCTGTGTTACATTATTTTTAATGTATTGTTATTTTCTTAAGAGAATGTCGTAAACTGCATATCATTTCCTTATTGCAAACCCGAGATATCTGCATTTTTCCAAATTAACAGAACTGCCATAATTGAAATATTCTATAGATTTTTCTAAAATATTCAAAAATTCAAATTATGTCAGTTCTGTTAATTTAGAAAAATGCAGATATCTCGGGTTCGAAATAAGAAAATGATATGCGGTTTACGGCTTTCTGTTAAGCAAATAACAGTACATCAAAAATGATGTAACACGGGATCGGCAGCAAAATAATATGGGGTGATTTTGCAACTTTAAAGTACAATATCGGAATTTTTTCATTTTTTTCCGGCCAATCTTCAATTTTTTTGTAAGAAAAAAAGAAGAAGAAAAACTAATCATGGATTCGAATTCCACGGTTGATAATAACTGTTTGAAATAAAAAAAAAAATTGAATCACCTTAATATGCAAGTTTGTCGACCTCGATTCGAAAAAAATCAGGTCTGCTAATTTAGAAAAATGCAGATATCTTTGTTTTGAAATAAGATAATAATATGCGGTTTCGGCATTCATTTAAGGGAATATCAGTTCATTAAAAATGATGCTCCATGGGATCAGCGGTAACATAATATTTGAGGTATTGGAGATAGAAAGTTGAAATTCGGTACTTTTTTACTTTTGTCCGGTCAATTGTCAATTTTTTTGTAAGAAACGAAGAAGAAGAAGAAAAATCAATCACGGATTTGAATTCCCCGATCGAGGGCGCTAATCCAGTTTTCAATATTAACCTTAATCCTAGTAATGGGGCTTGTCCAGATATATAAGGCTATTGTAATCCGCTGACACATCGTGAAAAAATCAAAAAGTTTTGTTTTTTGAACCGCTCTAATGCACAGCTTAGCCAGAAATAATGTAAAACTGTGTTCGACCTCTAAAAATGCACCCCATTCAACTCCGGATAGCTAATGCCAGTTCGATTTATTTCGTCCTCTTTTACAAGAGCTTGTTCGACAATATTCCGCTATCGGATTGCTGTAACGAACTATTTTGTTGTTCAAACCCTATTTCTGCTGGACTATTATGTAGAAAAGCAAACAAAATTTAAAGAATACAGAGTGTCAAATCTATACTATTTATATAAAATTGCTCATATGGAAATGGTTTGTAACGCCAAACCGCAAAATATACTGAACTGATTTTAATAATTTATGTTTTAAAACAACATATTTGCACTAAAAATGGTTATTGTATACTTACTTCTATGATTTTTTAAAGTTAAAAATGCTATTTTTTAGGATTAAGTTTTTTGCAAAACCTCACAGAATAATTGTCGTTCGATTTGTCGTTGCTTATGCTTATGCTGCTTCTTGAATTCTGTGTTGTTATTTTTGTTTTCATTTGTACCGTTTGTATTTGGCTTCGAAGTTCAAAGAACAATTTTCCTTGAGAAAATTATCGGAAATTATCCGGCCGATTTTGATGAAAATTTTACAGTATGTTAGTATCGATCAGGCGGGTGTCATAGAATATAAGACTTTCATTAAGGGTGCATATTAAGGGTGGCCCAAAAATAAAAATATTTTTAAAATAGAATTTTCACTAAGTCCGGTAAATGGACTTACACCGAATTTACACCACATGGAATCTACAGCAGTGTCTTTTATATTAAGAGGCATAAGTAGGCTATAAGACTTTAATTAAGGGTGCATATTTAGGTTGGCCCTAATACAAAAACATTTTTAAAATATTATTTTCTCACTTATTCGATTCTCATGGAACTTACACCACATGGCTTTTATATAAGAGGCACAACTTAGGTCGTACACATTTTATTTAGGGTGCATACTTTGGGTGGCTTTTATACAAAATAACTTTTTGAATAGAATTTACATGAAGATTTCATAATTGTGGCCTATGGAAGGTTTTTACAAAGTTTGATTTAAAAAATGGGTGATGACACGCCTTTCAAAATCAAATTGATCATATATCACCAACTACTGGACGCAGATGAATGGGACTTGGTACATAAACATTCATATAAAAGGTACGGGCAAAAGTAAGTTTCAAAGAAAAAAGTTATCGCCCCACATAACAACGTCTGCCAGGCCTGCTATATATTTGTAAAAGAATATTGACAAAAGTTAGTTTCACTGGGAAAATGGGCTGTTTCGCTTTTACATTTCATCACATGCGTTCATACAACATCGCCCCACACATCGAAAAGGGCAGAACAACGTCTGCCGGGACAGCTAGTATATTAATAAAAATTATGTCAAGGGCGATCCATTTTTTTCGCAACGGAATATTGTACCTTAATGTTTGTTACATTTGTATATATTTTTTTTGGTTTTCAATCGGACAGGGAAGGCTGTTTTTTATTAACTTTTAATAAATAAACGTACTTTAAACACTGAAAAAAACATCACTTAAAATTGAAAACAATTTCACTTGTACTCTAATTCAATACAAATCGAATACAGTTAAATTTATAAAAATCGTAAAACTCGTTCAAAAGTTATGAGTTTTTGAAAAAATTTGGTACCCGAATTTCAATTGCCTATAACAACAACAAAAAAAAATAATAAAAATAAAATAATATCACAGTTCGATTTCTAGCATATACCACTATCTAAATAACAAAGTTTCGTGGAAAAATTAGTATTTGGGGTTGAGAAGTGGCCCGTTTAAGAAATTCTTACCCATAGGCAAAAATAATAAAAAACAAACATACATCTACAAAATTTTCAATACGAACACCCTTATGTTCATGTATTTATAATTATTATTATTATTACAATTTATTAGCTTTCAAAAAGAGTTACAAAAGCTAACATTAGATGAGAGCATTGGTTGCTAAGTTATGAGTTTAAATAAACATTAATATGAAGTTATATGATTATTTTGATTGACTTTATGAATTCGTAAATTTCCTCAATATTCTCTGCTGATGGTTGCTTCAGCGAGTCCATGGGTTTGGTGGTACCAAAAATCTTCTTCCTATGAGCTGAGTGGTCTGGGCAATAATTAAGTATGTGGATTGGAGAGAGATCTGTACCACATGTGGAACAGGTGGGGTGCGGTTTTTTTTCGAAAATGTGGAGATGAGTTGCTATAGTGTGGCCCAGTCTTAGTCTTGAAAATATTTTGATTTTGGATTTGCTTAAATTTGGAGGGTATTGTGGTGGGTTGCAATCTCTGTTTATATACGTGTAATGATGGTGATTGTAGCCAAGCCATGATGTTAATCTTGATTTTATTAGACTATTTTTAATGTATTTCTTCATGCCCAGTTTTTCCACTGTATTATCCATAGTATTAGGTGCATTGCACGCATACTTGGCGGCTGAGTCAGCGTGGTGGTTTCCATCAATATTAACGTGTCCTGGTATCCAAAAAATTCGTAAAGATGATTTGTTACAGTAAAGAATATTTCTAATACGGTTTATGGTGAACCATTTGTTGTTTGGGGAGTTCATTATAGCTAGAATTGTTGAAAGGCTGTCGGAGCATACTATTGTTTTAAGATGAGTTTGGGTTGCATAAAGCATGGCATTATAAATGGCCAGAACTTCTGATGTAAAAATTGAAGAAAAGCACGGCAGTATTTTTAAGGAAACAGAATTACCACTGTGATCAGTTACGGCCGATGACGTACAAACGTTGCTTATTTTAGATCTGTATATAAAAATGACCATCCAGCGTTTTTGAGTTTATTGTATTTTTCAGTGAAGAGTTTTTTAAATAATAAGTCGGGTGTGTTTGTTTTTTTGAATACGGATAGTGAAATGTCACAAAAATTAGCGTAATTGCGTCCCGGCGGATCGACGTTGTTAGGTTTTTGAAAATTGATTTCTAAATTATGTTCGTTTGCTAATTTAAATGAATTTAAAATTGCTGGAGACGATCTCCAATTTCTTTTAGAAGTATTTAATTTCTGAATTTCTTCATCTATGATTGATTTGTTTTGATAGAGAAGCTTAGGTAAAAGTTTTAATTTGCATTCGTAAATATATTCTTCGAATGAAGGGAGTCCTGCTTCAGCAAGTAGGTTTTTTATCGGTGTGCTACGTAAAGCGAATAGGCTATGTCTGATGCTTTGATGGTACATTACTTTTACAATGTTCAGTGTAGATTTCGGAGCATTTCCACATAAAAAGAGGCCGTAGTGAATTTTGCTTAGGACTTATACTTTTGTGAGATAAAATATTGATATGGACTTGACATTTTTTACTGCAGAAAAAAGTTACGAGATTAACTCTTTCTACAAGAGCTTTTTTGAGAGAAATTAAATGATTTTTCCATAAGTAGTTTTTTGAAAAAATTATACCCAGTATCTTCATTTGTACAACGTTTTCTATTGTGTGTTGATTGAGGGTAATTGTGTGGTTATGTGCGCCGCATTTAAGTTTACGGCATATATGCATTTTCTTTGTTTTGTCCCAGGAGATCTTAGCTCCAGAGTTGTTACACCAACTATTGATATCGACTAAAACGTTTTGTAATCAAAGGTTAGTTTCGTAATTGCTGTTTTTCTTGCAAAACACGTATAAGTCGTCAGCGTACAAGCAATGATCCACGTATTTGTGTTTCTTCACGATTTGGCTGATGTCATCAAATGCGATTAGAAATAGCACAACAGATAAGGGGGAGCCCTGCGGGATGCCGTTGTGTAGTTTGCAAACTTTAGAGTGGATCCCGTTTACTCTGATTCGAAATTTGCGGTTAAATAGAAATGATTTTATGTAATTGAATATGTTGGGCCCAACTCCCCATTTGTGTAAAGTATTTAAGATGACGTGAGCTCCAATTCTGTCGAAAGCTTTTTCAAAATCTATTGAAAGGATAGAAAGGTGATTGCGTGTGGAAAGTGTTTTTGAAATATAGCTATCTAAGTAGATAAGAGCGTCGGTACAACCTCTTCCTGATTTAAAAGCCACTTGATTACGTGCAATTAGGTTCTTCTGTTCTGCAAACCAAAATAGTCGAGTTCCAATTATCTTTTCCAATACTTTACTTAAGCAGTTGCCGTGTTTTGGTATGGGAACGATCGTAACAGTTTTCCAGGCAGGAGGAATTACACCAGTTTTAAAGATATTGTTATACAGTGTGAGCAAACGTTCCTTGGAACTTGGAGCTAGATTTTGCATCATTTTATATGATATTCTGTCGGGGCCTGGTGTTTTACCCTTTACTTTCGCAAGGCAGTTTTCAAGTTCGAATATATTGATATTTTTTTCTATCTCCGACGCTAACGGATTTGTATTTTTACTGCAGGTAAGTTTACGGAGAGATTTAGCTTGTCTAAATACAGTTGAAAAATTAGAGTCTGAAGAATATTGGGACCATTTATTAGCAAAGTAGTCGGAAATTTGAGCTGGCTTAGATAGAACTGTATTTGACGTTTGTATTGCTAGTAGAGTTTTTAGTGTGGAATTGACAGTTAGCCTGCGTATCTTGCTCCAAATTTCGCTTATAGATGAGTTAATATTTATTTGTTTAGTAAAATCTGCAAAGCTTTTCCTTTTACATTGTAACATTTCTCTTCTAAAAATGGCGTTGTTTTTTTTTGTATGAAATAAGATTTTGTTGAGTTGGACTTCTACGGAAAACATGAAATGATGCCATTTTATTTTGTCTTAAGATTGATAAATTTTTGCTCCACCATGGGACATGGGACTTGTAGCAATTGGAAGATTGAGGTATATTGTTGTTAGCAGCGTCACGTATGGACCTAGTAATGGATGCGGTTTCTCTATTCACATTTAAGGACGGGGGCGGACTCTGAAGCTCAAGAGTGAAATTTTTGTTGTAGCTGGGCCAGTCGGTAAAGTCTAGGAGAAATTTTTTTTGAATATAAGATTTGTTATTGTTTCTCGATAAAAGTAGGTTGATTTTTAATGGAAAGTGGTCGCTATTGTGTAGATCGTCAATGATGTCCCATTTGATGTAAGGTAGAGGCGTCGATGTGTGTAAGTGTATTGTGAGTGGAGAGGTGTGTAGGTCTACCATCGTTTAGTACACATAGTCCAGATGCCAAAATGGCATCTTCTAAGGTACTACCTCTGGTGTTAATACATATAAAAAGGAGAAAAGCTACAAAGAGCACTTTAAGTAAAACTGTTAAGTTTATGGATCCGATGAATCAAAGATCATCGATTGGTTGTCAGAAACAAAATAATTTTTTGATGCGATAGTATCTTGTGTTAATTTTGACATAGGTGATAGAATATTTGTATTTTCTGTGGTAGATGTTGAAGTTGATTTTGAAATTTAAGAGTTTGTTGATGGTTTAGATGTGTCGATTTGGGTTATTGTTGGTGTTGGTAAATTGTTGATTGGAGATTGATGATTTGTATTTTTCTTGGTGTTCGTGTTTGAGGAAGTAGGTGTATCTGAGTTTTCGTTGAGGTTGTTGATAGTGTTTGCAGGATGTTGTACTCGAGGGAGTTTGCTGTTATTATTTTCTGTAGTTGGTGTGGGTGATCTTTTTTGCTGTGAAATAATGTTCGTATTTTGTTGATTTTTGGGATTGACAGTGTCTGAGTATGATGTTGTAGTTTATTTTGAAGGATTTATTTTTTGATTATAAATGCGGTGGGCAGTCCCCATGGAACACTTTTCAGTGGTTTTCATTTTAATAACTTCTTTCATTTGTTGATATCTAGGACAGTTTTTATCTGAGGAAGCATGTTCATTACTACAGTTGGCACATTGAAGACGGGTGTAAGGATCTGGAGTGTGTGGTGGTAAATTGCATTCAGTGCATGTTGTTGGGTTAGAGCATCTTTTTTGGGTATGACCTAAAAGTTGACAATTCTTGCAACGCATAGGTGTTGGGAAGTAAGTTTGCACTTTCACTGTATACCAAGCTACTTCAACTGTTCTAGGTAATTGGTAGAGGTTAAATGTGAGTACCATGCTGCCAGTAAATGTAGATTTGTTATCAATCATTTTCGTGTACTTATAAACTCCTGTTACTCCTTGATTTTTCATTTCATTTGCAATTTCGTCTTCCTTAACATTTATTAGGCAAGGAGCATATATAATTCCTTTAATTGAGTTGAGTGTGTCGTGAAGCTTTACTGATATAGGACATACAGTTACTCACAAAATTGAGTATACACCTTGATTTGCAAGAAATATTGAAAATTTTTAAAGAAATTAACAATGTTTAGTAAATAACTTTAATGCATGGGAATAGATACCAATCTGACAAACTAATAACGAACATAAATTTTAATATTTTTGAGAATAACACAAAAAGAATTCATAAAAACGTAAATTAAAGCAAAATTCATGTCACAAAATTAAGCAAACAGTTCATTAAAATGAAGTATTTAGTTCATTAAATCTTAATTAAAAAAGATATTCTTTGATTCCAATAATTAGTAGGACCACTTGCTGCATCTGTTACCGATTAAATTCGTCGTGGCATAGAATCCACCAGTTTTTGGGTGAAAGAGTGCAACATTTTTTCCCAGATCTTGGCTATCGCTCTCTTTAAGTTCTCCTTGCTCCACGAATGAAAACTTTTAAATTTTATTTTCACTTCTCCCCATAAATGCTCAATTGGGTTCCTTTCCAACGATTGTGGTTGTGTGTTAAGTTGGTTTGGAGAGTTTTATAGCAGCCAATCTTGCCATATGTGCGCCGTGTGCTTTGGATCATTATCCTATTGTAACTAAAACCCGAACGGAAGCTTAAGTATTGCGGCACTCTGTCGCAAATTTCGTCTTAAAATATCCAAGTAAGCTTCTTTGGTCATAATTGAGTCTATAAATTCCATGGATCCGACGCCACTAGCTGTCATAGATCCCCACAGTATAACTGACCATTCACCATGTTTGACTGTGGCTACTCAATTTTTAGTTTGCAGCGAAGAATTAGTCTTTTTTCATACAATTGATATTCTATCTGATCCCTAAAGATTAATTTTTGCCTCGTCCGTGAATATCACCCTTTTCTAAAAGATCGGTGGCTGTTTAAAGGCATCTAAGCAAACTTCAAACCTTTTTTTTTTTAATTGTAGAAAAAATGAAATTCTTTTTGCGTGCAATTAATCTGTCCAAATTATTTTTCCTCAGTACTCGATGAACTGTTTTTGTGGATACCAGCTTGCTAATAACTTTGGTAACTTCTGCTGTCGATTTGGGAATACTAGCCTTTGGATATTTTTGCAATTTACTTATTATAAATTGCTCATCACATTTTGATAGGATTTTTTCTGCCTCTGTCTATAGAATTCATCAATGTACTTTCGTATCTCCAATTGCTTATAATATTTTGAATTGTATAATTAGGTCTTCTAATGATTTCACCAATTTCGCGATACAATTTTCCTTTACAATATCATCTCATCACCAATTATCTTATTGCAAAAGTTGTATCCTTGCTAGTAGTCACCATTGCGAAACTAACGCGTAAAACGAAATGAGCTTGTATTCAAACTATTAGTCGAAATAGCCCTACAAAATTTAACATGCTTTACAATACTTCCGTGATAAAAAAAATCAAATTTGATGTCAAAATTGGCAAGTGTATACTTAATTTCGTGACTTGAATTTTGCCTTAACTTACGTTTTTATGAATTAATTTTGTGTTTTGTCTCAAAAATACTAAAATTTATATTCGTTATTAGTTCATCAGATTGCTATCTATCCCCATGCATTAAAATAATTTACTAAACAATTTTAATTTCTTTAAAAATGGCCAATATTCCTTTCAAATCAAGGTGTATACTCAATTTTGTGAGTAACTGTAGATTGGACAGGGTTTTGGCTATTAGAAATTTTTCAGCGATGTGGTTGTTACGGACAAGTATGAGTAGACTACCGTCTTTAAGTTGACTTATCGAGTCGATAAGTGTTGAAATTGAATCCAAACCTTTTTTGATGGCAAAAAGACTTAATTTCCTCAGCCCATCACCTACAGAAGTAATAACTTAATATTTTGGGTTGGCCAATGTTGTATTTCTTTGTGGAGGCGTTGGAAAATTTCTTTCACTGGGGTGATCCAAATAGTCAGCTAGTATGCTAAACCTATTAGACGATTTGTCCGGCGGCCCCGGGGCCATTTTGTTGTAAAAATTAATGAAGGTATGTGTGAGTTTAACCAGTAGTAAAAAAAAATCAAAACAAAATGTATACGCGAAGTATTACAAAAAAAAAGGTATAGAGTACTGTAATGAGAAAACAACTATGAAGAACCGTTATCAAACACGCGGTAGAAAAGAATAGCAACCAATACGTCTGAACGATACGAGAGACAGTCGGTGACTGTTCATGTATTTAGCTTTATCCCACTAATACTGATATCTACTACCCACTCGGAATATAACGTTTCAGAAACAGTACGCAACGTACAAGAACTGCTTCATTTGAAATATTGCAAACGGGACGTTACAAAAATCTTTCTTATGTATTTGAAATGTGATGTTTTGTTTCTGAAAGATTCCAGATTCAACGTTTTCTCAACCTTTCAAATGAAATCATTCTGAAGTGTTTTTGAAAATTGTAAATTAACACCCTCAGCATGATTATTCGGAGGAAAACGACTCTTTCGGATGTCTTTTTTACTGAGAACAAAATTTTGCAATCATAAATAATTAAGGATTGGAAAACTTTATTTCTAGTCAGTGTTACCAAAATATTATAAATCAGTTTATAATGCAACTGTGGTTTTGCATATTTGACATTAGCTTTTCTGTCAGCTAAAGAAGCTTAGGGTCTATCCCAATCGATATATTTTTACCTAGGCAAATCGTGGTGAAAACAATTTTTTGCGTGGTGAGTAAAATTTTTACTCTGGTGACTAAAATTTCCAATTTTGCTGTCCCATTCGATATCTTTCTACTCATTGATGAAATCATGACAGCACAAAAATTTTTTGAAATAAAAGTAAGTTTTCGACTGCATTTTTATCATTAATTTTGAATAGTAAAAATAGTATGTATATGTTGGCAAAATGAAACAAACCTAAACTTTATTATGTTTGCATAGCTTTAGCATAACTTTTCACTGCTTTGCCCGCTCCCTCCTTGTTGTACAACCTCACATTCAACCTAACTGCAGAGTATTGGGTCCATGCACCAAATTTCACAGCTCGGTATAAGTACCAAGACTTAAATGTTTTTGTTGCTTGGGAGATGCGACACTTCAATGTTCAATCCCATTCACATTTTGCGAGTAGCTTTGCATAAACAATTTAGATCCATATATCAAGTTTCACAACAGTAGCTATCGCAGATGCCAAGATATAGCGTTTTAAGTGTTTCTGTTGTATGGAAGTTGCCACGCCCCGTTGTCTAGTCCAGTTCATATTTTGTGAAGTGCTTAGCTTAGGCTATGTGCATTAGGATGTTTATTTTGAAACTTTTGGAGAGAGATTTTATTTATTTTTTCCTATATTATTGCTTGGGATGGATTGGCTTTTGGTTGATCAGAGTAAAGTTTCTGACTGCTTTCCACCTGAGGATTGCCAGAGCGATCTCTGAGCCAACCATTAGCAAGTTGACACACAGCCTCCCCGAGGCTCCATCTGGGTAGCTATCTCCGCATCCGCTGAGATAGTGAGCGAATGTGTGCAGCGTGTCCTCCCTGGAAGTAAACTGGGTTGTGCGCAGGGTTTGGTACCCGCCACGTTAAAAAAAACACTCTAATGAAGACAATAAAAGCCTCGGATACAGAACCCCTCAACGTTGACGACAACTGCAAACGAAAAAATGACTATCACCTATCTTGGCACCGCCGTGAACACTCAAAACGATGTCAGCCTGGAGATAAAGCGAAGACTAACTCTTGCTAATAGGTGTTACTATGGTCTCAGTAAGCAATTGAGTAGTAGAGACCTCTCTCGCCCGACAAAACTGACACTCTACAAGACGCTCATTTTACCCGTGCTACTTTACGGCGCAGAAGCATGGGTTGTGTCGCAGACTGATGCAGCCACGCTTGGGGTGTTTGAGAGAAAAATTCTTCGCAAAATCTTCGGTCCTGTTCACGTCGGCGACGACTACAGTATTCGAATGAACCACGAACTGTACGAGCTCTACGCTGACATTGACATAGTCAAGTGCATCACTATCCAACGTCTGCGCTGGCTGGGACATGTTGTGCGTATGGACGAAGAAGCTCCGGCGAAAAAGGTGTTTGATGCGGAAGCCGCTGGGCGACGACGAAGAGGAAGACCAAGCCGAGGAAACCCTATCCACGCTTGGTGTGAATGATTGGAGAAGGCGCGCGCGAAGCAGAGGCGCCTGGAGAGAGCTTTTGAGGTCGGCCGTAACCCGGTAACGGGTTGTTATGGCCAACCAAGTAAGTAAGTAATATTATTGCTTGAACAATAAAAATAATTGTCCCAACATTTGAGCTTCTTAGTTCAAACCCGTAAACGGCGCGGACAGAGCTTATGTTAAATTTCGTTGAAATTTAACGAAAAAACTGACTTACTAAAACGCAGGAAGTCTGCTTTGGGTGGCAAGATATAGCATTTTAGGTTTTTTAGTTGTAAGAGGGATGCCACCCACTATTGTCAAACCACGCCCACATTTTTCGTGTGACTAAAAATGCGGACAAAATACACCCGAGGAGGGTTTTTTTATTTTTTTTTTAAATTTGCGGTCCTATATGGCTATATAATAGAATCGGGTTTGAAGAAAATTCTCCCAAATTTTCAACTTCCTAGATCAAACCTGCGAACGGCGCATCCACGTTGTTTCCTAGAAACAATTTATTGTAGAAAATAAAATTTCCTATCGAAATGAAATTTTTAAGAATCAAAAAACTTATTTTCCATCAAAAAAATTAAAAAAAAACATTTAAAAAAACCGAAAAATTTAAATTTTTTTCTAATTTTTGGATATAAATTGTTTGTGAGTGGATTCAGGGATTTTTTTAGACAAAAAAAAAAGTGATATAGTTTCCGTTAAAATGGTGACCCACAAAAGTATTTTGGATAAGAATTAGCAGAGATACAGTCGTTCAAAGTTACCTACTTTTGTATGTTTTCACCAAAACAACTAATATTAAAACTCCAAATCAAATTTAGAATGGACTCAATGGGAAAAACTACATATAAGAACGAAGCAAAACTTCGATTTCAGTTAAATTGAAAACCAAGAAGCCACAATTTGACTTGTTTTAAGAAGGTTGTTAAGTTTATTTATTTATTTATTTATTTATTTATTTATTTATTTATTTATTTATTTATTTATTTATTTATTTATTTATTTATTTATTTATTTATTTACAAATGTCTATCGAGTTAAACTCTATTGGACACATTGAGTTATTATTATTGCAATAAAATATATGTATAAGAGCTTAAATATTACTTACAAAAACAAATGAATTTAATTAACATCATACCATAAATAGATCAAAGTAAGGAAAGTAAATGTAACTTAAAACTATTTCTACTCAATGATAAATCCAAATCGTTATGAAATTAATCAGAGCAAGACTTTGTAATTGGATTAGATAAACCGTAATTCGTGAAAGCACGTGGGATCCAAAAAAGAAAATGCCTTCCTCTTAATGGCCTTGAAGGAGCATATATTGGGAAAAGAGAAAGGAGCATCGGACAGTCAATATGATTGCACAACGTATCTCTAGCTAGCATAACACTAAAATATGTTCTTCTTATTTGAAGCGATTTGAGGTCAGTCAATAAGCAACGACTTTTGTAAGTGGGCAAAATATTTAGATTCCAATTCATCTTTCTTAATGCATATCTTGAAAATTTCCTTTGCACAGCCTCAATTCGATTTATACTAATTGCGTATGAAGGACTCCATATACAAGAAGCATACTCCAGAATCGATCTAATTAAAGAAACATAAATTGACTTCAACGTGTAAGGGTCTGAAAATTCTTTTGTATTCCGTATCAAAAATCCTAGCAATTTATTAGCCTTAGAAATGATATAATCATAATGAGAGTTAAAGCTTAGCTTAGTGTCAAACATTACACCTAAGTAAATCTTTCTGACAATCCACTTTATCAAGGTGTTGTGTGTTAATTACCACACTTATATCACAATGGGTTGTTCTAACAAAAAACGACATATTGTGGTATATTTTTGGGATGATGAATAACATCATCCAATAACAGTAAATTTCTGTTATTACATTATGGCATATTTTTGGGCATTTGCTTATTTGTTGGTCAGTTTAAGTTGCTATGTGAAAATTCTACTTGTTGAATAATAACAAGAATGAGAACAATGCAATGAAACTGCAACAACAAAAAGGCAAATAATGCAATGCAAGATATGAAACCCGGAAATATGCCAACCTCACTATTTTTTGTTAAAGAATTATGCAATTTCTACAAAGTAGAATAAATATTTGTAGGCCAAAATATTTGTAGGCCAGCATATTTGTAGGCCAAAATATTTGTAGGCCAAATATTTATTAAGTAGAATAAGTTTTGATGATGTTAAGTTTTTGTTATTGTATTTTTAAGTAATTATTTTATAATGTATTTTGTTTTTGTAATTAGCATCATAAGAGGTGTTAAGTTATTTAAGATTTTTAATAAAGATTAGAATTTGTTCTGAGTTAAAAAGAAGACATACTGTGTTTATTAAGTCAAATTACGTATGAAGAAATTATACTGGTAAGTATAATTATAACCTAATCCTTCTTTTCTTTCAGATACGGTTCTCACCCAGTGGTATTCCTAGGAAGGAAAAGCCACATTACAACATTGGCGCAGCCGGTAGGATGTATTATATTTGACTTGTTTGGCTTCATGGGGTAGAATAAAGTCAGTATGTTCAAAATTACTACTGACTAAACCCATACAATTAATTTCAAAGAAATTATTAAAAGCCAACACGAAAAATATCGTAACTGGGAGACATATTTTGTATGGCAGGCATAACGAGAATTTTTACCAAGCAAAACAGAATGATGTGTTCATAGAAGTGCCCTGTGAAGGTGCTAAATATGGAAAACTTATTTTGTTGGTAGACTCCGGTGCCGATACAAGTTTGGTCAAAGAAAGTGCAATGCTGCATTTCCCAGGATTAGATATGAATAATACAAAAGATTTAAGTGGAGCATTTGGTGGACAGGTTACCACATTAGGTACTACCACTATTCAGCACAATCAGTACCAAGATCTTAGTTTGAAGTTACACATAGTGTCACTAGATCATGGAATACCAGCTGATGGAATAATTGGTAGAGACAATTTGTGGAACCAAACTATTATAAATGCAATAGATAAAAATCTAACGTTTTTTAACAAAGAACGACAGAAAATAATAGCATTCACGCTAAAGCCGATGAATGACTTAAATAAAGTACTATGCAATACAGAAACAACAGTCCAAGCTCGAACTGTAAAAATAGTACCATTATGTGTTAAAACAACATTAAAAGAAGTTGTTATACACAAACAAGAACTTTCACAAGGAGTTTATTTGGGAGAAACCCTAACAAAAGTGAAAGATGGCATAGTTTATGTGCCAGTTTTAAATTCGTCAGAGGACAAATTTATTATTGATAAAAATTTCAGACCGGTATTTTCAAATTGCAATAAATTCAAAGTAAATACAAATACCGGAATAAACACTATAACTGAACAAAATGTGAGGGAAAGATTAGGCAAGCTATTTGAATCTATTAATTTAGATCCACACATTAGCAGAGAAGAAAAGGCTTCTATGGAAAATATATGTGCATCTTTCCATGACATATTTTTGTTGGAAGGTGATTGCTTATCATATACTCCAGTTTTGAAGCACGATATCCCTACACTGGCGGGCCAACCTCCAATAAATCAAAAACAGTATAGACTACCCCATTCTCATAGAGTGGAAATTAATAGGCAGGTAGAAGAACTGTTGGATGAGGGGATAATTACGCCTAGCACCTCACCTTGGAATTCACCATTATTACTTGTTCCTAAGAAAAGTGGTAAAGATGGCGAGAAAAAATGGAGATTAGTTATAGACTTCAGAAAATTGAATGAAGCTACAATCAAACAAGTTTTCCCCATACCACGAATTGATGAAATTTTAGATCAGTTAGGACACAGTAGATATTTTTCCACCCTGGATTTAGCAAGTGGCTACCACCAGGTATTGGTGAATGATGATGATAAGGAAAAAACAGCATTTAGTACGGGGTTAGGACATTTTGAGTTCAACCGAATGCCGTTTGGTCTGACGGGAGCACCAGCAACATTTCAACGTATTATGAATCATATACTCACAGGACTACAAGGTCTAGAGTGTTTTGTTTACTTAGATGACATTGTCATATACGGGAAAAACTTACGAGAGCATGAAGATAGGCTTCGTAAAGTGTTCACGGTATTAAGACAACATAATCTTAAATTAAACACGAAAAAATGCAATTTTTTGCGTCGTGAAGTTGTGTATTTAGGACATAAATGTTCAGAGCATGGTGCTTTACCAGACCCAGATAAGGTGAAATGTGTAAAAAACATTCCAGTGCCGAAAAACAAAAAAGAAGTACAGGCATTTCTAGGTCTGGTAAATTACTACCGAAAGTTCATACAAGACACGGCAAGACTAGCATTACCAATAAACAAATTATTGAGAAAAGATGCTAAATTCATTTGGTCGAATGAGTGCCAAAAATCATTTGAGGACTTAAAAAAGGCGATAATGTCACCACCCATATTGATATACCCAGATTTTTCCAAAGAATTTTTGTTAACCACGGATGCCAGCAATGATGCAATTGGTGCAATTATATCACAAGGGGAAGTCGGTAAAGATAATCCAATAGCATTTGCCAGTAGAGCACTAAGCGATACCGAAAAGAGGTATTCAACGATTGAAAAAGAATTTCTCGCTATAGTTTGGGCGACGAAAAATTTTAGAGCATATTTGCTTGGCAGACATTTCAAAATATATACCGATCATCAACCTTTACGTGGTATATCAAACCTTAAAGATCAAACGTCACGCTTGGCACGCTTCCGACATAAACTATCAGAATATGATTTTGAAATTATTTACAAGCCTGGGAAAAGAAACTTAAACGCAGACGCTTTAAGTAGATTACCACAAACAAATAAACAAATAACAGTGGTACAAACAAGATCAAAGGTTAAAAATTCTGCAATAGAAAAACTTAGTATTTCAAATGAGGTGGATAAGGACACGGTGGTTGAAAGTAACACAGAAAAAACAGTGGTCATACTTAAAGATCCTAAGGAGATAGAAATAGTATTAAGGGATTTTCATTGTACACCGTTAGGAGGGCATCAAGGTGCAGTAAAAACGCTTCTAAGAATAAGGAAGCAATATAGATGGCCAAGCATGCAAAAAGATGTAAAGGAATACATTAAAAAATGCACCAAATGTCAAACAAACAAGAGTTCAAAATTCACAAAAATGCCTATGGTTTTGACAGATACACCAAACAGACCTTTCGATAAAGTGTACATGGACATAGTCGGCCCATTACCTGAAACGGTATCAGGAAATAAATATATATTGACATTTCAGGATGATTTTTCAAAATATATGGCGTGTACTGCATTGCCCGATGCAGAAGCAAGTACTGTCTCGAAAAAATTTTACGACGAAATTATTGCCAGATACAATATCCCAAAGATATTAGTTACTGACAATGGTACAAATTTTATTGCAAAATTGTTTTCGGACACTTGTAAGATGCTGGGAATTAAAAAGTTGCACATAACACCATATCATCCACAGGCTAATGGTTCTTTGGAAAGAAGCCACAGGCCACTAGCAGAGTACTTGCGAAGTTTTGCTAAAGAAGATGGTTCGAATTGGGACCAATGGCTGACGGCAGCCATGCATGTCCATAATAATACGACACATACTTCTACTAAGCAAACTCCGTTTCGTACTTTGTACGGTTTCGATTTTGAATTGCCTACGAATTTGAAACGAAAATGTTCACCGCTATATAACGCGGAGGACCAATCAAAAATATTAAAATTTCAGATTCAAAGAACTCACGAACTAGTGAGGAAGAATCAAGAAAAGGCAAAAGAATTATCGAAAAAACAATATGCTGTTTCAACCAACCCAGTTAAATTTAAACAAGGGGATAAAGTTTTGATGAAAAATCAGACTAGGAAAAATAAATTTTCTCCGATATGGATAGGCCCATTTGAAGTTTTGAGAGACAGAGGGCCTGTTACAACAGAAGTTGTAATAAAAGGGAAAAAGAAAAAGTTACACAATAATTTACTTAAATTATTTAATGAACCTACTTAATTTACAATAAAAAATAGCCAACAGAGCAAAACTAAAATACAAAAATAACAAGCTCTGAAAACTTAGAAGTACATGTTCATTAACGAAGCATTTTGAGCCAAAATGTACCGCAGAAAGCACACGCGATCGCGTAGAACTAACCTACCTCAACGATAGTAGTAGAAATATGACACATTTCATTTCAATTAAAATAAGCTCAAATGCAAAACAAAAATAATAAAAGCAAATGCAGCTTGGGCTCAGCTTTGTACATAGCTATGAGTATTAGCATTCATTTGATTTGCAAAATGAAATGAAACAAAAGGAAATAACAGCAACTTTAGCTGAAGTTCCATAATTGAAGGTCATATTATATCATGATGACAACCAAAGACATGACGAAAAATAGTTACTTTGGCTATAATTATTAAAACGAAATTACAAGCTATGCGTAATATATATTTGGATGCATACAAAAGATGTATACACATATATAGCATACAAAAATTAAAATTTCTGTTTCAAAACTAAGAAAAGACTAAATTTGAAACCCAGATAAATTATTAAAACATTCTGGGTACAGACTCATTAAATTATTTTCAAAACAGAACAAAACTTTTTGTTCTATTAAAATAAATAACAGAAAACATATATATTTGTATAAATACGTTTTAACACGTATGTATATACATATATAGCTAAAACTTGTTGAATCTAAATACAATGTGAACTTCACATATATCGTAAATTAAACAATCAAGTCAGTTCAACGACTTGCTTAAATGTTATTCTTGTTGAAATAATAATTTTTGCATAATTGCATAATTTGACATTATGTCATAAATGTTGGTAAACAAAGCCAGCACAATTAAAAGTAAATAAATAAAAGTAAAGAGTGCTTCAAAAGAAAAACGGAAATTTAGAAGCAAATTTTATCATTAAAAAATAATGAATAAAACAAAACGGAGTAAATGCCGTATATGCAAATATATATTTTTATGCATATTAGATAAATGCATAAACATATATAACATTTACAATAAAAATTAGAAGTTTAAATATAATGAGTAAAATAAAACGGAGTAAATGCCGTATATATATATATATATATTTATGCATATCAGATAAATGCATAAACATATATATCATTTACACGTATTATTAGTTATATAAAATAAACACTTAATTATATTGATATTTTTTTTAAAGAATGCTTTATAACTTGACAGATTAGAAAACATTGAATATTTTTGTTTTAAATAGAAAGATAAATATAGAAATTTATCAATTAAAGTAATAACTATAAATAATTAAATGATAGGGGAAATAGATATTTAACTAAATAGATAGCTATTTTATTAACATGGTCCTATACTACAGCAGATTAGCAGTAGCAGTGGCCAGAAGCTTGTCACACTAATGATTCAAGGATGCAAACACGCTAGTTAACCAAGAACTAAATTAAAAATAAAATTATGAACAAAATTTTAAAATGAATGAATATTTAAAGCTAAGCTGAAGAATACTTCATGCACAATAAGCAAAGTATCCAGCGTTAAAAGCTAAATCATTCAATGGTTGTCAATCTTTACATAGTGACAACCAAACCAAAGGAAGGGAGGGGGCTACAGTTTTTAGCATAACGCCTTCCCTTTCGAGAAAAACTGTGGCATAAGCCGTCTCAACATGATTTGAAATGATGGTAGCCAGAAGTATAACATGCAACCAGCCTTATGTTGAAGCTAAACATACAAGGCTGATAAAAACAAGTGTTGCACCTTGAATCAAAGTCTAAGCCAAGCAGTTTCCAACCAAGGGGGACAAGCAGTGACGGAGAAAAATAGGGCCATGAATTAGGTAGAGTCATTTAACAGAGTATTTTTAAATATATTATTATTAGACATTCTTAAAGAAAATAATGTTAACTAATAAACTAAATTTTAAAATAAAAACATTATGACACACAATAATGTGTTATTAAGAAAAAATTATAGTTAATTCTTAGCCATAATTTTTTCTTATCCAAAAGGGTGAGGAATGTTGTGTGTTAATTACCACACTTATATCACAATGGGTTGTTCTAACAAAAAACGACATATTGTGGTATATTTTTGGGATGATGAATAACATCATCCAATAACAGTAAATTTCTGTTATTACATTATGGCATATTTTTGGGCATTTGCTTATTTGTTGGTCAGTTTAAGTTGCTATGTGAAAATTCTACTTGTTGAATAATAACAAGAATGAGAACAATGCAATGAAACTGCAACAACAAAAAGGCAAATAATGCAATGCAAGATATGAAACCCGGAAATATGCCAACCTCACTATTTTTTGTTAAAGAATTATGCAATTTCTACAAAGTAGAATAAATATTTGTAGGCCAAAATATTTGTAGGCCAGCATATTTGTAGGCCAAAATATTTGTAGGCCAAATATTTATTAAGTAGAATAAGTTTTGATGATGTTAAGTTTTTGTTATTGTATTTTTAAGTAATTATTTTATAATGTATTTTGTTTTTGTAATTAGCATCATAAGAGGTGTTAAGTTATTTAAGATTTTTAATAAAGATTAGAATTTGTTCTGAGTTAAAAAGAAGACATACTGTGTTTATTAAGTCAAATTACGTATGAAGAAATTATACTGGTAAGTATAATTATAACCTAATCCTTCTTTTCTTTCAGATACGGTTCTCACCCAGTGGTATTCCTAGGAAGGAAAAGCCACATTACAACAAAGGGAATAATCTAAAATTTTATAATTATGGCTTACGGGTGAAGATGATCTAGTGAAACTAATACTCTTACACTTAGATATGTTTAAATACAAGTAATTATCCACACACCACTGTGCTACACTGTCTAGGTTCATTTGTAATAGAACTGAATCTATATACGTTCTAATAGGCCTAAATATTTTCAAATCATCCGCATATAACAGACAATTAGAGTATCTTACTCTGTTAGGGAGGTCATTAATAAATATAATGAAGAGAAGAGGTCCTAAGTGACTACCTTGTGGAACTCCAGAATAGTTAAAAATTTCCTTAGATACTGTTGAACCAATCTTGACAAATTGTCTGCGATTAGAAAGATAATCCTTGAGCCAACTTAGAATCTGAGAGTGACAACCCCTACAGTTAAGTTTATTTATCAGGACCGTATGTGAAACCCTATCGAATGCTTTTGCAAAATCTGTATAAATAGCATCAACTTGATTACCACGCTCAATGCCTTTTAAACGAAAATTCGCAAATATAGCCAAGTTGGAAATAGTGGACCTGCCACTTACAAAACCATGTTGAGCTTGGGAAATATTATTTTTTATATTCCAATATATCCTCTTCTTCACAATCGCTTCGAAAACTTTAGGTATCAACTTCAGTTTTGAAATGGGTCTGTAATTAATAACCTCTTGTTTCGAACTTGATTTATGAATCGGAGTAATATAAGAATCCTTCCAAGTATCCAAAAAATTTCCTGTGGAAAGCGAAAGATTAAAAATGAATGTTAAAGGTTTTGCTAAGCTCTCGCAGCAATATTTCAATAATATTGGTGGCGTGTTATCTGGGGACGACTTGTACGAGCTCTTTAACGAAGCCAGTTCAAGTAATACTTTATTCATATCTAAGTTCAAATGACCCATATTAGTTATTTCAGGAAAAATATCACTAATTGCTGTTAATAATAATAATAATAATAGAGTTTAGCTACTACAGCTATTATAGCCTTCTTAGCTATTTAGCATTGAAGCTTTATACCAAGTAAAAAGCTTATTCAATAAAAAATGGAATAGAAAAAATTATCATGCACATTAATTTGTTATTTATTTTATAATTTTTTCTTAGCTTTATCGCACTTTCTCAACATACCCACTCACACCATGTAAAAATAGACATATATATTAAAATAATTATATGTATAAATTTACGTGGTCCAAGGCATAAATGTTAGAAAAAATTTACCCAGCATGCTGTGGGGCTCGGACAACACAAACAAAAAAAATTCACACCACCATTAAGCTACAAATTTAGCTACAGTTAGTTTTCAGTCTAAGCTTGAGTTGACCTTTTGACAAGCTAATGTTATAAACTTCGCAATTATTAATAAGAGTTGTCATGCGATTAAAAGGAGCTGTAGCCATATAATTAGTTCTACTAACCGGTTGGTAAAATAACTGATAAGAGTTACGAGTACTCCTCCGATTACTATTAAAATGTATATAGTTAAGAAGCTCTGGTGCAGCAAGAGACCCAGTTACAAGTTGATGCAGATAAAGTATATCCGCAATATTTCTACGCGAGCTCAAAGACTGCATATGTAATAACTTTAAACGATCCTCATAAGGAGGAAGGTTTAAATGGTCAATCCAATTTAAGCCATTGAGAGCAAAACGAATAAAATTTTTTTGAATTCTTTCAATTCTATTTATATGAATATTATAAAATGGTGACCATACTTGGCTGGCGTACTCTAAGTGAGGGCGCACTATTGTATTATATAAAGTCACCGTTACTAAAGGGCTATTAAATTCTTTTGCCCACCTCTTAATAAAGCCAAGCAGAGATGAGGATTTTTTACAAATTTGATTAATATGCTCATTAAAAGTCAACTTAGTGTCAAAATGTATACCAAGGTCTTTGACAACATCGACACGACAAATATTTTTATCTTTTAATTTATAATCAAATTCCACAATAGTTTTCTTCCTGGTAAAAATCATAGCTTGGCATTTATCAGGATTAAGATGTAAGTTATTCTTAGAACACCAAACTTCAAAGGATTTCAAGTCAGACTGAAGTGGAATAGTGTCACCAACCCCCTTTACGTTCCTGTAAATTTTCATGTCATCTGCATATACTAACAGATGGGAGTTTTTAATAACATGTGTAACGTCATTAATTGCTAAAATGAACAGGAGCGGCCCCAGGTGGCTTCCTTGTGGAACACCTGATGTCGCGCTAAATGGGGAGGAAAACACTCTCCTAAATTTTATTTGATACGAGCGATCAGATAAATAAGATTCAATCCAGCTGACAAAACTTAAGGGAAATCCAAGCTTCTTTAGCTTAAACAAAATCAAATTATGTGGTAATTTGTCAAATGCTTTACTGAAGTCAGTGTAGATGCAGTCAACTTGCCCACCAGAGTCTAAAGAGCTTAATGCAAAAGAAGTGAAATCAAGGAGGTTAGAAACTGTAGATCTGCCATTAACAAAACCATGCTGACGAGTTGTTATGACTTCACCACAGCACACCTTAACCTGATCGTATATAATATGTTCAAAAATTTTCGGTATTGATGATAACTTAGCCACGGGCCTGTAGTTTGAAACATCATTTTTACACCCTTTCTTGAAACTTAGGAAAATAGCTTTCTTGAATTGATCTATTAAATAAAATACTGAGGGGTTGACTCAGCACAGAGCTGCAGTTTACTAAAACTGTCGCAGGAATACCATCCGGCCCGGAGTTGAAGTCATCATCAAAAGATGAAATATATTTCTCTATGAGGTCAGGAGAGAAAGATATCTCATTAACCGAAACTAAAGGGTCGTTATCCATATATTCAAAATAGTTGATTTCAGGGCTAAATAAATCCGTAGAGAACGATTCATTAAACAAATTAGCAAACCACCCGGCTATAACTTGTGGGTCGCTAGTGAGCCGATCAACTGTTTTAAACTCAGATGGAAACCCGTCAGATTTTTTTTTAGAATTAATAAAACCCCAAAAATTTTTGGGGTCATGAAGAATATTCAGCCTTATTTTATTCAAATATTCAGAATAAACCAAAGCTGACATATCTTTAAATTCAAGAAACAGTCGCTGATAAGCAACAAGGTCATTACGGTCCTGGCTACAAACGTATTTATTCCATGCCCTATTACGGCCATTGCGAACTTTTTTCAAATCCTTTGTATACCAGGGGTACGAGGAATTATTGACGTACTTTTTTGTATATAAAACCGACAATGCTATGGCAGAAAAAAGTTCACCATAGAAAAATTTAATGCAATCATCAAATGTATTGTTATTAAAAAAAATGAGTAAGTCGTCTAATTTATTTCTTAAGTTTTCATTCAATTTTAAAAAGTCAGCTTTCTTAAAATTGAATTCGTAAATATTAATGGATGAACATGCATTAGTCAAATTTTCATTGTCAGATTGGTACACAATACTCAAAGGTGGATGATAGGAATCTACCGTAGACAGAGCATGGATAGCATTTCTTACAATAACATTGCTACTATTTGTAGCCAAGACTAAGTCAAGTTGTCGTCCATGGCAATTAGTTATACAACTTACTTGTTGTAAATTTGAAAGTATTTCGTCAACAAAAATTTGTTGTTGTCGAGTTTTTGGACAAGATGCATAAAAATATGTACCATCGTCCGAAGGAGTCCATTTTAGGTCAGGCAGATTAAAGTCACCTAACAACAAAATGTCGTCATTAGTGTCTAGTTCATTAATAATATATTCTACGGCCATCGAAAGACATTCGTAGACATCTGCGCTACTATTTGGAGGAACATAAGTGTTAAGAATGTATAAATTAGAGTTACAATGTGTGACCTTAACACATAACAGTTCAATATTAGATGCACAGGCAATTTCAACTAATGAACTGGTTAAATGATTTTTTATAGCTATTAAGACGCCTCCACCAACAGAAGAAAGATCTTCCAAGTGTCTGTCTCTTCTAAAAACATGGAAACTATTATCAAAAAGTTCCATATTGAGAAAACTGTTGTTTAACCAAGTTTCGGTAAACACGATAATATCCTCAGAGAAATTCTGAGTTGATAAAAAGATATCTTGTGTCTTGGAACGCAAACCCCTTACATTTTGATAGTAAAGGGATAGCCGTTTCAGTTTTTTGAATTGGAACGTGCAGTTTTATCATTTTTTTTCGATTTAAATTCTGAAATATAGATATTATCCACCCATGCTTTAGATTTAAGAATGGCAGAAACATGAGAAGATGCCACTGTTATTTTAAAAGACGCATGAGTTGGTTTATTACCGAGTTTCCTGCAAGAAACGAAGGCGTCGGCAGGAATAATTTGATTTTGTCTGATAAAATTTTTAACGCTGTCAGAGGTAGTGTTGGAATGAAGTCGTGAAATAAAAATCGATTTTAACCTTGGTAATGCCTGCAGGGAAACCGATGGCACAGAGCTATCAATCGCAACATCCAACCGCGGATTAGCCAAAATTGACAGAGGATTATTTATAGTGGAGGAAGGAGATGGAAGATTGCTACTAGAGATTATAGCGGGAAAATTGGGAGTGGGTGAAGAGGTATTTAGAGAGCAATCCACGGGAGTTTTGTCACGACTGACGGCCGCACCGCCCACCCTCCCCACATTACCCAGATTTTTATTTAATTTCTTATTTAATTTCTTATTAGACTTTCTTTTCTTTTTTAAGGAAATAGCTTGTTTAGGTAAAGTGGAGATCGAAGGAGTGGAAGCAAAAACCATAGTAGCCTCGGTAATAGTTTTATTTTGCAAACTAACATCCGGTGAAATAGCCTCATTAAGGCTTTTTTCAATTTGGGGATAATAGTTAAGAATATCTCTGAAATTATTATTCAGATTGTTAAGATTTTCCCCAAATTGCTTAATTTTTTCGTAAAAGACCGACGGGGAAAGGGGTCTGCAAGATGGACAGTACCATTGCAGGCCCGAATGGACAGAGCATAATAAATCAGTAACAGATTTTGCTAAGTTTACACAAGAGGCATGAAACACCTGTTCACAGGGACCTGCACAGGAAAACATAGAATTCAATATATTTTGGCTTTTGCACTGATCTCTTAGAGAGCAAGCTAACAAATTTTCAGAGGAAAAATAATCCATCTTGAAATTTAAAAAAAAAAAAAAAAAAGAAAGCAATTTAAAATATTTTTAGAGCAGTGCAAAAAGGGTTAAAAATCAAGCAAAAAATTCACCCGCTAAGCAGCAACAACAAACACAACAGAGTTTAAAGTCTAGCTTTGTATACGAACAAAGCACAAAAGCGAATCAAAAACAAAAATGTTGCACTGCTTACACTGATTTATTTTGCTTGCAGAAAGTAAGTTAATATTAACATGAATGTATGTTTGTGTGTAACGCAAAATAAACAAAACACAAAATTAAAGCAAAATTATTAATATAATCATGCAATTTTTCAGAAACGACACTAAATTAAACACAAAATTTATTAATTATTAATTGAGTAAAAATTATTAGAAAATAATAATAACAAAATCACAATACACTTAAAAACACTACCGACACTGACAAAGAGACGAAGTCAACTGAATTTATTATCAGCAACGAAGTTTGACTGAAAGTAAGAAGCAAACATATCGCAGATTTCTTTTTCATCACTTGACGAACAATTATTGTAAGTCATGTTGGACGGAAAACCAAAAGAGTGTTTTTTAGCATTAAGAAATTTCCAGAAAGACTTAGAATCAGTTTTTATATTTGATTCAATGGACAATAAAAATTACTTGTAGTGTACTTTTTTTAACGTTTCATAACTATTTCTGCAAGATATATATTCGACTCGAAAATTACTGTTTTCACTATATCTCTTGCGTAGTTTACTAAGCCTGTTTTTTAATTTACATAAACGCCTGTTAAACCAAATGGGCTTATTCCCTCGGATCACCCTTTTCAAGGGAACAAATTTTTCGTAAGCTTCTTCAAGTTTTGCCATAAAAGAGTTATAGCTTTTCTTTAAGTCATTAGGGACCATAATTTCTTCCCAATTTGTGTTAGAAAAAAATAAGTTTAGTGAAAAAAAGTCAGCTTTTGCAAAGTTATGCTCAGATTTCCTATGAACACTGCAGAAATTAAGCTTGGAATAATTTAAGAAATTTAGTTTTATTTCAAGCGCTAGGTGATGAAAACTATTATTTAACATTGGGATGTCTGAAACCTTTAAAATTGCATTTATATCGTTATCCACAAAAACCAAATCAAGAATGCGTTCTAACGAATTTAGAACATAATTAATTTGATTTAAGTTCATTGACAGTAATGCATCTAAGGTTTCATAATCTCTATGGGGCCGTTCAAGTATTACGTAACGCAATTTTCGAAGATTTTTGACCTCCCCTCCCCCCTATGTAACGCGCCGTAACGTTTTCCTCTACCCCCCCCCCCCCCCCCCTTAAACGTTACGTAACACCCAAGTGACCATATTTACCTAAAAGTCACAATTATGTTGCGAAAAGTACCGGAAATACATGCGTATGTTGTTTATTTTCTTTATTATACCCTACACCGAGGGTATATTCACTTTGTCATTTTGTTTGTAACGCATAGAAGAGGGCGGTGGTAGGTATGAAAAAGTATATAGATATATTCTTGATCAGCGTCACCACCTGAGTTGATTTAGCTATGTCCGTCTGTCTGTCTGTTCAAATCAGGTTTACTGAAAAACCAAGAAAGCTAATTGAATGAAATTAGCACACTCGGGTCAGACCTTCTTGCAGGCATCTTGCTACTGAAAATGGACGTAATCGGTTCATGGACACGCCTACCGCCCATACTCTATATATATTTGCCCAATCCCATTTTGAAAAAAATGCAGCGATTTTGATGAAACTTGGTGATTAGGTGTACATTTGAACTAAATTAAGATTAGGCTAGGTTTCAAGTTTCCAAAGTTTCGCATGGCACGGTCCTAAATTTTAACCTCTATACCACCATATCTCGTAAACCGTGCAAGATATTGTGATAAAATTTCTTTATTTTTTCGACTTTTTCATCGATTTTAAATTGTTTAGACTTTTTCAACCTCTCTCAACATTAACATTTTGCATATATTTACGACTTTTTCAACAGTTTTCAACCTCTTAAACATTTCACACTTTTTTCGAATTATTTGACCTCTTCAACGGCTTTTTTTACTGAAATATATGTACCTACTTTGAGTGCAGTGTAGGGTATGTGAGTTTCGGCCTGACTGAAGATAACACCTTAACTTGTTCATATTGTTATTTAATAAAAATCACACATAGTGTAATAAACATTTGCTTAAGCTTAAAATATGTTAAAATGGCGAAAAATGAGACGAACATATTTAATTAAAATGATAAAAGTTGATGGGATCTAGAACAGCTACAGCAATAAATGAGAAAAATAGGAAATCTTTCCACGCTTACATCTATGGTTTTGGTTAACCAATCTCGAAGATGATAGTTTAAGGACATTCTGCTTGATAAGTGCTTTAATTTAACATATCATTTATTGCTGTAAATTATCTAGACCCCATCAACTTTTATCATTATAATAAAATTTTTGGCTGTAGCTATTTAATAAGCATACATATAAAGAAAGCGTTTCATTATACACACCTCATTTCAAATCACCACCCGCTAAGGTAGTTTCACTTCTAAAACAATGTTACGTAACGCGTTGTTCGAACCCCCCCCCTCCCCTGTAACGCATCGTAACGTTTCACAAGACCCCCCTCCCCCCCTAATTGCCTTACGTAATACTTGAACGGCCCCTATCCTGTTTAGCATTAAATGGTAACAAACATTTCTCACTCGGCATGAATTGCCAATTAATATGACCTAAGTTAAAATCACCAAGAACTATTAAATGAACATTAGAATTACATAATTCAAAAATATTGGAAATATTTTTTACATGAGCTGCATAAACACTCGCATCACTATTTGGTGGAATATATGAGACAAAAATATAAATTGTTAAATTCTTGCATGGAGACATTAGTTCAACACAAATTTGCTCAACAATATTATTTTCTAATATAATACGCCTACTTATTATGTTAGTCTCAACAGCTAATAAAACACCCCCTCCTCTGGAAAGACCAGTGTCAGCGGCAGATCTATCTCCCCTATAGACATGAAAATCATCATTAAACAACTCTGCAGAAAATATAGAGTCATTTAGCCATGTCTCAGATAACGCAATGGCATCATAGTGACAACATGAGGCAGCAGTAAAAAAATTTAATGTTTTAGATCTCATACCACCAACATTTTGATAATAAATACAAATATTATCTTCATGAGATGATGAGGGCTTAGCATTTATTATTGTTTTGTTGCTAGTTCTTCCACTTTACGAAAAAACTTAAAATCTTTAACATATACATCCACCGGCCAAAGCTCAGAATCAGTAATAGTATTGTAATGAGACGACGATACTCCAAGTTTAAAATTCACACGTTTAAGTGTATCATGCTGGAAATCTTTTTTAATTAGTTAAAAACAAGCTAAATCATGTCTTGCAATATTTGTGTGCTTCACCACATATTCAATAATATTATCTGCAGAAACAGAAGGCTTAAAAGAAGAGAGATGAGCCCATCTCTTTCTTTCAACAACTTCAAGCTCATCGCTACAATTTTGCCCAATTATTGTTGTGCGTTTTTTATGTTTTTTTCTTCTAACCTCATTCCACGGATTTATTACATTCTTAGTAACTGTCGAAACATGATCATTCTCAATCGAAGAGAGATTTTCCGGAGAAACATGAGAATTATCAGACAATGATCGCGAGCATACACGAGCAACATCAGTAACATTGTCACCCACGCACACAGTATTTCTACCAACAATATCATTATCGCTATTCTGAGTGTTTTTCTTTTGTTTTTTCAAACGCATCGAACTCCACACATTAGTGGAAACCGAAGGCACAGGGGAAGCTAGGAGAGCATCGATATCACCAACAACATTATCAACAGCAGCCGTAACATCAGCATACGAAACCGATAAGCGACGAGACTTTGATAGAGCAGCAGGCGTGTTAGAAATATGAGGTAAAGACGAACGCGAAGCAACATCAACATTTACAGCAGCCGTATTATTATGCAGAGAACAAAGAGAATCATCAGCAGTAGGAACAACAGAAACAGCTTCCACACGTAATTGAGCATCGTAGGGAGATTGTAATTCAATTAAATCTTCGTTCGTAACATTGCATGCAATATTCGTAATTTTTTTAGCGGCAGACGCAATAACATTACTAGGTGTTATAGTTTTAAGCAAACTACCAGCAGCAGCGCCATAAGTGAAGTTCGATGAACCCGATGACGAAGAGCAATCAATACGAAGTTGACCAACAGAAGCAGGAGCAGTGAGAGCTGAAGTCGATGAAGGGCGAACATTCGAACCAGCAACTATGTTAGCATCATCCGAGGGGTCCGACACACTCTTTCGCGTGCTCTTACCATTATTAAAGAGTAAAGATTGTTTTACCAGCGATTTAAGCTCTTTGACTTCTTCAACCAATTTCATAATAATTTCGATTAAGTTCAATGAGCCATTTAGACACTTGTCACAATTAAAAACAAAATGATGGCTTTTGTTTAAAAATTCAAACGAGTTGATATCGATTTTTACACACGATTTATGGCACCGACCATTACAGATATGACAAGGAAACGAATCCTCGTTAGAGATTGTTTTATTACATATCAAACACCGAGAACGCATAGTGTATGACCAGAGCAAACGACAGTCGAAATAAGACTGAAGTTACGAAGCATTTTCAAAGAATCCGAAAACTGTATTGAAAAGTCAATGAGACTTTTGTCCGAAACATTGGTACATTCACAATATGAATATGTCGCAGAGGGTATCTGTCCGACAGCCTGCTGCGCAGGTAACCGCATCTCTTGAAAAAAATGTTTACTATTTTAAAATTGAAAAGTTAACGAATGGGAAGAGTTTTTTAGGTTCTGAAAATTCCAATTGAATGTGTCGAGCGAATTCTGCTGAACAGTTTTTTAATTATAGATTTCTATTTTCATAGGCACCCCAGCAAGAAATTTCGTAATTTAGTTTAGAGGGAAAAAAATAAAAGTAAAATGATCTTAAAACACTTCTGGGACAAGCTTTTTGATATGATAGAAATTTCTCACCACATTTCGAAAATACAATTTGAGGCTGTTTATGTGCTCACGCAAATTAAAATGTTTGTCAATTATAATACCTAAATATAAACGAAAAAGTCACCTGTATTAATTATTATTTATTTTTTGAAAAGGCTTATTAGTGACAAAATTTTTTGTAATCGCCGACGTTTCGCAGTTTATTTGACTGCTTCCTCAGGGCTAATTTTTAAAATTGACATGAATTTTTTAGCATAAAACCTTATCTAAAACTATTATAAAAACCAGAGTTCGGAAATATTCATTCATGATCGCTCGCGAATATGAACGTGTACATTTTAATTTTTGCTGAATCTATCATATTCATGTATGATAAGATGCAAACATTTCCAATCGATCGCACACATGAACTGTTGGAAATTTTTTTTTGTCATCTTTCGTATACGAATGTATGTATCCGTTTCCTTTCACTACCCTATCATGAACGAGTAGATGCCAACAATTTTTCAATCTAGCATTTATGATGGATATAATCAATGATAGATTCATACGTAAAAATTTTCTGTCGCTCACAGATTGTATCAAAAAAGTTTTTGATACTCGCGTAGAACATTTTGGAAAGTTCTTAAAAATATGGGGAAAGGTCGAAAATTGTTTTTGGACATCATTTAGGATGGCTCCGGACCGTGGAAGGACCGTTTTTGACCCATTTTCGGAAATTTTTTTTTTTCTGTAATTAATAGGGAAAGGTCGAAAATAGATTTTGGACATCACTTAGGGTGGGTCCGGACCGTAGAAGGACCGTTTTTGCACCATATTCGAAATTTTTTTTTTGTGTTGTTAATGGGGAAAGGTCGAAAATGGATTTTGGACATCATTTAGGGTGGGTCCGGACTGGAAGGACCGTTTTTGACCCATTTTCAGAAAAAAACAATTTTTCTGTAATTAATGGGGAAAGGTCGAAAATGGACTTTGGACATCACTTAGGGTGGGTCCGGACCGAGGAAGGACCGTTTTTGAACCATTTTCAGAAAAATTTTTTTTTTCTGTAATTAAAGGGAAAGGTCGAAAATGGGTTTTGGAAATCATTTAGGGTGGGTCCGGACCGTGGAAGGACGGTTTTTGACTCGTTTTCGGAGAAAATTTTTTTTAATAATAAGTTAATAACAAGTTAACAGATATTCACATACGATTGCTGTGCAATAAAGAACTAGTTTCAATATTGCGTTCATGAGAATGGGCGAATGAAAAAAATTTTAAGAAAATTCATTCATAAAATCATGAATGCGACATTTGAGTGCTCATACATGAATATTTCCAAACTCTGCTTTATAGAGTCCGGACCCACCTTAATTGATGTCCAAAATCCATTTTCGACCTTTCCCCATTATTTACACAAAAAAAAATTTCGAAAATAGTTCAAAAACGGTCCTTACACGGTCCGGACCCACCCTAAATGATGTCCAAATCCATTTTCGACCTTTCCCCATTAATTACAAAAAAATTTTTTTTCGAATATGGGTCAAAAATGGTCCTTCCACGGTCCGGATCCACCCTAAGTGATGTCCAAAATCCATTTTCAACCTTTCCCCATTAATTACACAAAAAAATTTTTCGGAAATGGGTCAAAAACGGTCCTTCCACGGTCCGTACCCACCCTTAATGATTTCCAAAATCCATTTTCAACCTTTCCTCATTAATGACACAAAAAAAACATTTGTTCCGAAAATGGGTCAAAAACGTTCTTTTTTAGAATACGAGCCACTCTAAATTATGTGTTCAAAAAACAATTTTCGACCTTTCCCCATATTTTTAAAAACTTCCCAAATGTTCCACGCGAGTATCACAAACTTTTTTGATACAATCTATGAGCGACAGAAAATTTCTACATGCTCAATCCATCATTTATGATATCTATCATTTATGATATCATATCATATTTATGATAGATTGAAAAATTGTTGACTTGCATTCTATCATTTAGGAATGCTACTCGTTGTTGAAAAAAAAAACAGATACTCACATACGATTGCGGTGCGAAAAAGAACGAGTTTCAAGATTGCATTCATGAAAATGGGCTAATGAAAAAAATTTTAAGAAAATGCGACATTTCGAGTGCCCAAACATGAATATTTCCGAACTCTGATAACAACTAACCTTAACATATTAGACTTAACATCATTTAACATTTTCAGGTACGAATCAACAATAAATTTATGAACATGCAAAACAAAATATACCATTTAATATGTTAACGCTACGCAATAATTAGCGCTTATATTGTCCACTAGTTCGAATGTCCACCACCAGTTTAAAAGCTAATATTAAAAGATTTTTGAGGAAAAAAAAAATTTTTTTTTCTGCCTCTAAATTCTATGCTATTTTGTTTTTTTCTTATATCTCCGCTGTTTGACGTCCGATCAACAATTATAGTATATCGTTGTAAATGTCTCAACATAGACTAATTTTTATTCATAGAAGTCATTTGGCTCAGATTTTTTTTTTTTCGACTAGTTGTATACATTATCTCAGCTTTTACCACCCTAACTTGCCAAGGACACATCATAAAATTAAAGTCCGTACCAAATCATAAAATTCATGTCTACAAAGTTTTCTCAAATTATTGAAATTGAAAAAGTTACAGCGAATCTAAAATTTCAGTGCAAATATTTGATCAGAATAATAAAATCATTGTTAACTTAAGTCCTAAAACTATGCAATGGTTTTTTCCAATCGACTTCCAAGATCATTGCGCTATGTTCGTTTTAGTTATATAAATTAAATTTTTTAATTTAATTTAATTTTAATTTATTTATTTATTATAAAAAAAAACTTATACTCAAAACAAACTAGTAAGGGTGTTATCTTTGGTCTTGCCAAAAATTATATACCCTACCCATTTTTATCATAAAAGTATTTCATCCATCTAATTTGAAATTGGCAACATATACTTAAATAGCTCTCTCTGTAACGTTTTGAAAGTTTTGCTTGAAAGGGTAGGTGTCATGCCCTCTTATTGCCAACTTTTTTTCTGATGTTAAACTGAAACATATCTTGTATTTGTGTGAAATTTGGGTTTATTATCTTATAAAATTTCCTCAGTATAGCATTTTGAAGTTTTTGTTGCTATAAAGGGTGCAATGCCCTCTTGTCGCAAATTGCAAACATTTTGTCCAGGGAGCTTGTCTAAATTGTTCTTAATATCTTCGAGGAATTTGGTTACATTTCATCAAATAAAACGCTCTCAATGTAGCTTTTTAAAGGATTTTTTTGTAGGCGTGTCCTTGAATCAATTTCTCTCATTTTTAATTCCAAGAATATCGTTTGAAAATGAAGCCTGCTTACCGAATTTCATTTAAGTATGCTATGCGTTACAAACGAAATGACAAAGTGAATGTACCCCGAGTGTAGGGTATAAAAATCGTACAATGCAGCGACATGATGCTTTTAGCATAAATTATGTAAATTTTTGCCATTAACAATACAAAATTTGTATTTTCAGCTGGCTAATTGGGAGGATGTTGAATAATATGTATAGTAACTTCGGATATTGTGGGTATATATATGGGTATTTTTGTATCTTAAATTACACGTAACTTTTATAACATAGCTTCTACTTTTTTATGTAAGTATTATGGTTTGTTTATGCATTATGCAGTATGTAACGACTTCGGAGCTTTATAGCGTATGTCAATCTGAAGCTATTTCAACGAGATGGAAAAAAGCCAAGTGACCCTCTAAATTAAATTGGCGGGTAATGTGATATATAGCGTTCGGATAATGTGATATACCATCATGAAAAGTATAACAAGTATAAAACAGTAGGAACTAATAATACAATAGCATTACATCTTTCAATAGAATTTCCATAAAAAAGGAAACTAGATTTAGACTGAATCAATAAGCGAAAAGCAGAACATATTAAAGTTAGATAGATGACTCTCATAAAAAAATTGGAAAACAATCATTTTGAGCCCAAATTAAATCGCATTGCAGGAATTGAACTCAGGCCTGAATCTTTGTATCTCTCTTGAAGGATTTGTTGCAAATAGCAGAAGTAATGTCCTTACTGGGTGGACCAAATTGGACTATATCACATTACCCGAATTTCAGTTTTAATATACTCGGGCTATTTTTATTAAAACACATTTCAGCAAATACAGAATTCACATTACATATGGCAAAGTATATTCATCTTCTAACAAATTTTAGCACTTCGACTATAATACTTACTTTATTTTGGGCTTAATTCACTCATGAAATGCACACAAATAAAATCTCGACTTGTGGCTAAATCAATTTCACCGCACTGAGACCAAAAACAGTGAATGCGAACGCACAAAACCTTTCAGCACATATCTTTTTCCGTTACTGCTATGTTGACAAATAAAATTTTGTCGAGAATTGCTTATTTAAGGAAATATGATGGCATATCACATTACATGACCATATCACAACACCCGAAGTTACTCTATCGATGGTTTTGGAAATTTCAAATATAAAAGTATCGATTCTATTTAAATTTTTAAGTTACCATCCCTGCATGATTTATGTAAAAAACAAAATTGAGTCACCTATATGGCGACCATAAAATCTATTTAGTCATCAATATTGACTTACAGAAAGAGCGACTTTTTTATAACATTAATTTTGAACAATTTTAATTGTTTCAACAGACTGAATAGTGATCCCGTCGTCAAATAAAAAATCAAAGAATGACCTGGAAAAATCCATACATAGAGGGTTTCGACTACATTTAATTTTTAGCTATTTGTCAAATATTTACATTGGCGTCCTTATTTGCAATTTTATTGCGCTTCTAGTAGGCTTTAGTCCTAAGGACTGTTCCAGAAACAACTTGCGATTTTGTTTTGTTTGATTATAATCTACCTGATAATCTTATTGGTCTATAAAGACACAATATTTGTTCTATATAAAGTGACGTTTAATATGATGTACAACACTTGAAGATAGTACTTCTAACGACAAAGATGTCTACCAAGCGACAAAAAGTTCGCGAACTCATTTTGTCCACATACCTGAAAAATCCAGACTTAAAATATTCAGCTATGGTGAAAATAGTTGGTGTATCAGATAAAACTGTTTTTATGGTAATTTCTAATTATAAGAAGGGTCTACCTGTTTTACGAAAAAAAGCTTCAGGCAGAAAACCAGAATTTTCTAACTCAAGAGTAGTGGCGAAGCTGAAACGTCTTTTTAAGCAAAATCCCAGCACCTCAGTGCGAGATATGCCGGCTAGAGCAGGTACATCAGAATCTACTGTACAGAGGATAAAGGAGAAAAGTAAGCTGAAGACATATAGAGTTCAAAACGTACCAGATCGTTTGTATGAAAAGCAGTTGATGGCTCATATGCGAGCTTGAAAACTATATGAAAGGTACCTGACTAAATTTAATTGCTGCGTTATGGACGACGAAACTTACGTCAAAGCAGATTTTTTAGCAGCTAACTGGGCACGAATATTATACGTCACCGTAGAAGGGGAATTTTGAAATTTTCGAAACAATACATGGTTTGGCAGGCCATATAAACCTGTGTCCTCAGAAGCAGCTTCTTTTTTACGCAAGGCACATTCAATTCAATAGTTTTTGTAGCCTCGAAAAACGTGTTTCACCATTTATTCGTGCAAATGAGGGTACAGTGATGTTCTGGCCCGATTTAGCTACCTCGCATTACTCTAAAGCAGTGGTGGGCACGTAGTGTCCCTATCCACCCTCATTGCCCGAACCGTTATTCGACGCACAAGAAAGCGAAAAAAAATTCAGAATTTCAACGCTATCGAGGCACAGCGTTGACTTGAGTTAAAATGAAAACAAAACCAACACACAAAGCTATAAGAGACGGCGCCGCAGTCTGTCTTGAAGAATAAAGCAATTGTTTTTTGTTTGTAGTGCAATTTGGTGTTTTTTTGCTGTTGGCGAATTTGAAAATGACAGCAAAAAAAACTTTAAAATTTTGTTTGTTGCTGCTTGATGTTGTTGTTACCCTTTTGTTAGATTTCCATCCCACCACTGCTCTAAGCAAACCCGTCCAACTGCCCAGAGCTTCGCCCAGTTAGAGATATTGGGCTCTAATGTAAAAAGATCTTCGAAGGAGTGGTAGGACTGCAAAAAATTTACAAGACTTCAGACTTAAGTGGAAAAGATCGTATCGTACTGTCGACGAAACAACTAGAAAAAATTTAATAAAGGGTCTCAAGAAAAAAGTTAGATATTTTTATTATATAAAAAAAAATGTTAATTAGTTATTTATATTTTGAACACTAGTCATTATTAATAAAAAAAGAAAAAAGACCGAAAAGTTTAATTAAAAAAACAAACCGCAAGTTTTCTTTGGGACAGTCCTTATCTTCCAAAACTCATTTTAACTTAAGAATCTCTGCACGGATTTGTTTAAAATGAGTGATGAGAAATATTTAATTTTCAATTGTCGAGAGCTCTATTAGGTCAGAATTTTATTCACTTTTGTAATAATGGGCCACGTTATTATAGTGAACTACCCTATTATAATGGAAGGTGCCTTGCTCTTATGTCCGATCATATCTATTTTGTTTTTCTAATATGTATTTATTTGTCACCAAACTTCAACTTGTCAAGTTGAATAACATTTGCTCCAGTAACATTCTCGTATCGAACTTGGAACTATTTGCTTGAACAGTTTTCTTAGTCAGGCGTTTGACATCTTTTACTTATATGGGAGGTGCCACGCCCTGTTGACTAAGCCCGATCATTTTTTTTTTTTTCAGTACTGATACGTTTGAACACACGATTCCGCAACTTGTTTAGTAACGTTTCTTTTAATATTTTTCTAAACATATTTTATCAAAGGTATTGTTTGTGTTGGAAATGCCCCATCTAATTTTCCGATCCCGCTTACTTTTTTCTTATATATTACAGTGAAATTTCCCATTACGTACTGCCCCTATAACCGGACATAATTCTGCATATTTCAGCGGCACTCACTAACTTTTCCACACAAAATACATTCCGGACGCTCCAATAACCGGACAAAAATACTGCGACGGTGGGTGTCCAGTTATGGGAAATTTCATTAAATATATCCTTATCATGTTCCAGTACCGAAAACTAACTAAGATTTGTTTGAATTTTTTTTTAGCAAAACGTTTAAACAATTTTTTTTATGCAATAACGTTTTTGTATAGAATTTGGTGATATTTACTAAGGGGCCGTCCATTAATTACGTGAGGTGTTTTTTTTTGAAAATTCCTACCTATTTCTCTACACTGCACTGAAAGTACCTTTTAAATAAATATAAAAAAGACGTTGAAGAGGTTGAAGAAGTTGAATAAGTCGAAAAAAATGTGAAATGTTAGAAAGGTTGACAAAGGTTGAAAAATGTAGAAAAAGTCAAAAAAAAATAAATGCAAAATGTTGAAAAATGTTGAGAGAGGTTGAAAAAAAAAGTCTAAAGAAGTTGAAAGAGGTTGAAAAAATTTGAAACAGTTAAAATTGATGAAAAAGTCGAACAAAATGAAGAAACTTATGAAAGTAAGAAAGTTGAAAGAGGTTAAAAAAGTCGATTAAATACAAATAGGATATATTGGTAAAAGTTGAAGGGTTGAAAAAGTCAAAAAAATATGGAAAATGTTGAAAAAAATCAAATAGAAATGAAAAATATGAAATATGCCACTCCCACTTTTGGATCAATAAATTATATTCGTGATCGACATCCTTATATTAAATTTCAGCACAATAGCTTGTATGGTTTACGATATATGCTGCAGTTAAATTTAAAGTTTAGGGCGGTGACACACCCACTGGTACAATCCAGCCCGGTTTTTATCCAGAAATAGCTTTCCATAAGCAAACACCTTCAATTTATTTAAATTTTGGTTGTACAGTAAGACTAAGTCTTTTATAGTACGCTTACATCGGAATATAATTCATACACAATGTTACTTTATTAATAGAACATAATTAATCTTAAATAACAAAACGATAAGCTTAAATAAATAAATAAATATGATCAAAACAAGGAAATGAGAAAGAAGAAAATAGAAGCATAAGCAAGTAAAGCTGTAACAGAAGTAGAGCTATTCAGTAAATGAATAGTAATTAAAAATAGATAGTTTGAAGCTGTTTATAGAAATAACCTGTTTTATATAGTTAGGAAGTGAGTCCACAGTCCACAGTCTTATGGTGCTTATAAAGAAGAACCTACTGCTGTTGAGATAGTTGTGCCTAGGAATAATGAGATTAAGAGATCTGACAGAGAGAGAAAATTGTAGTTTATTATATATGTAGCCTGGGACTTTGCTATGAATGAGTTTGTGCAAGAAAATCAAGTTACATACATTTAAGTACATACTCGATTAAGCCACAACCAAGTATATCCTTACTTTTATTAGAGATATGGTCAAAACGTCTAACACCATAGACATATCTCGCCGCATTATTGAACGCAACTAATAATTTATGTTGTGACTGAGAGTCCAACCTGCTTTAAACAATATCAAAAAACGTTACTAGAGGTATAATCAGCTGCCTTACGAGTCGACGCTTAGTTTCAGGTGGGGTAAAATTAGTGGATATCCGTAGGTAGCGTAAAGTGCCGTAGATTTTGCCTACAGTATTATTAATGTGGTCAGAGCAAGTGAGCTTAGAGTTAAATACATAGCCCAAATTTTTCACCTTGCTGACAAAGTCTAATTTTGTCGTTCCAATAAATAAAGGTGGAATATCAATTGTACAAAAAACACTCCTTGCAATTGGCAGAACTTTTGATTTAGAAGGGTTGATTTGAAGCTGGTTGGAGACAGCCCACTTATTGAGTGCAGTCAAATCACAATTAAGTCTGTAAGATAGGTCCTCAACAAGTCCAATAGGTCGGGAAAGGTATAGTTGGATGTCGTCAGCGTATGCATGTACAGTAGAATTGGAAATAACAGAAAAAATGTCGTTAATAAAATAAAAGAGGACCCAAGATAGATCCTTGTGGAACACCCGTGTTGACAGCTTTGAATGACGAAAATTTGCTTCCAACTTTAACACGTTGCATTCTACCACTTAAATAACTCCTTAATAAACTGACAGCATTTGGGCTGAAATTAAAAAAATATTGAAGCTTACCACACAGCAATGAATGGTTGGCCGAGTCAAAAGCCTTAGAAAAATCAATAAAGCAGAGGAGCGTTAAAAAATCTTGGTCAAAACTAACCCTTATATCATCTAGAATTTTCACAACAGCTGTCGAACAGCTGTGACCAACTCGAAAACCAGACTGTAGTGGTGACAAAAGTTTATTGGTATCCACATAATTAGTTACTCGGTCCGACATCAACCTTTCAAGAACCTTTCCTAAAGCTGGTAAGATGCTAATGGGACGAAAATCACTTAACTTAGAAGCAGAAGCAGTTTTAGCAATAGGTATCACTGAAGCAATTTTCCACAAGTCAGGTAATTGAGAACAAGTGAAGCAGTGATTTATAATATGGGTTAAGGGTGAAATGAAATAGGGTAAAATCAATTCTAGGGTATTCAACTAAATCATTGGAATGAGGGAAACTATTATTAGCGATGAAAAAATCATTAAGGCGATCCGGATCCAGATGACAGTCAACTGACTCTTTACCAAAAACTCTCAGTTTTTTAATATTCACCCACAATTGCTTGGAATTCAAGTTTGCACTTAGTTTCGAACGATAAAAATTAATTTTTTCTTGTTTTAACAGTGCAGTTGCTGCATTTCATGATGATGCCTATTGTGCACAAGATCCTTCTATTGCTTTTGACTTATTTCTAGACAAATTACAGTTTCATTCCTCTAATTGCAAAGAGCCTATAAATAAATACAAAACCAAATTTAAAAGCCTTAAACCATGGATAAATGTGTTGTTGTTAAATAAAATTAAAATAAAACAACGACTTTGTATGCGTATTAAAAAACACCCAAATAATATGAGATTAAAAAGCTATTATGATAAGTTATGCCTCGAGATTCAAACGAAAATTCCACTCAGCAGAGAAAGATATTTTCGAAATAGGCTTTTTGAAAATGTAGGTAATTCGAAAAAAGAATGGCGAATTGTAAACGATATTCTAGGTCGTAATACTGCTTGTGCTGATGTTATTTTAAGTTTAAATAGCACAACTGTCTCTGAACCTCAAGAAGTAGCCAATCTATTTAATAATTTATTTGCAAACGTAAGTTCTGGTGAGGACCATTACATAGATTCAGCATGTTTTGGGGATTTTATGTTAAGTAGCTTTCCACAATCAAAGTTTTTTCTTTGAACCATTTTCTGCTACAGAAATTATTAACATAATAAAATCTCTAATATCTCTAGCTATGATTTGAAATACATTTCTTTTCACGTTTCTGACATTTTATGTTTCATCTTTAATTGGAGCGTTTGGTCAGGTATATTTCCAGAAGCTTTGAAGACTGCAGTCGTTCTTCCCCTGCATAAAAAGGGTGTTACCACACTTTTAAATAATTATCGTCCTATTTCGATCTTATCTGTTTTCTCCAAGGTTTTTGAGAAAGGAATCAAATCTAGAATTTTATCATTCCTAGATAAAACAAATTTTTTTATTGCTGCTCTATTTGGCTTCAGAAGTGGCAGATCCACTGAAGAAGCCCTTTTAAAACTAACCGGTGAAATTTATAAAAGTCTGAATTCTTCTGAAGTTCCAGCTTCTCTTTTTATCGACATAAAAAAAGCATTTGATATGGTTAACCATCCATTTTTGCTTCATAAATTATATAATGCTGGTTTTAGAGGTTTTATGTTTGATTGGTTTGTGTCTTTTTTGACCAAAAGAAAACAAATGGTTAAAATTGAAAATTGTTATAGCATGCAGACCATTATTAAACTAGGAGTTCCTCAAGGCTCTGTATTGGGCCCATTACTATTTTTAATTCATGTTAATTCCTTATTTGAACAACCTTTTAGAGGCAAAATAACAGCGTTTGCGGACGTAAAAACAGCTCTTACGTATTTTAGCAAAAACTTTTTTAATTTATTTTCCGATGTGAAATTTGATCTTAATCTATTAAGAAAGTGGCTTAGTGAACATAAATTATTAATCAGTGAGAAAACAAAATTCATGGTTTTCAATTTAAAAAATTCTACAAAAAGTGGTGACTGGCCTTTATATTACCATTCTCCAAATTGTTTAAGGTTCTGTTTTGCAAACAATTGTAAGGATGATATTACTTTCAACTACAATGAAAGTTGTAGCCACGGCTGTTTCGAAATCGAGTGTGTAGATAATTTCAAATACTTGGGTATAATTTTGGATAGTCAACTGAGTTGGAAAAACAACACTTCTTATCTAAAAAAATATCTTAATACCGTAGTAAGGCAACTTTACAATCTTAGTTTATACTGTCATAAGTCAATCTTAAAATTGGTTTATAACGGTTTGTTTAAGTCTAAACTACAGTATGGTATTTCTTGCTGGGGTGGTACCTATAGTAATAAAATAGAGCCAATACTTGTCAAACAAAAACATGCATTACGCATATTATGTGGTGTTAATCGTAGGACCCCCAGTTTGAGCTTGTTTGCACATCAAAGGATTCTTTCCGAAAGACATTTGTACTGTTACAAAGTCTTGAAAATATTTTTTGATAATTCTGGTTTTTATTCTGTAAGATTTCAAGATAATTACAATTTACGAGTAAATTCAGGTAATTTCGTAACTATTCCTACAGTACATAAAACGCACTTTTCACGTTTTTACTACACAACTGCACCTCGTTTACTATATTTAATGCTTTGCCTTATGATATTACTTAGATGCGAAAGGGAAAGGACTTTATTTTTGAGAAATGTTCAACAATGGTTACTTTCGTTTAGCTACTCCTCTTTAGAAAATTTATTATGTCCGTTGGTCTAACTTGTATATTGTTTATCACTTTATCTTCTGTTTAATTTTTTATTGCTTTTATTTTCAATTTACTTTATATTTATTTAATTATAAATCTTAATTTTTATTTTCTTGCTTACAAAAATTATGTTACTTATGTATATTCCCCATCAATAAATTTTTTTGCAATTTTGTCAAATTCATTCGTTGCATTCGTCACTTGTTACTTGAACAACAGAATGTAACTTACTATTTCAATTTAAAAGTAAATATGTATATATTTTTAAGTTTTATTTAACATGAATTTAATAAGATCTTTTATCTATTATATAAAATTAATTTTTTGTCTGTCTATCTGTCTGTCTGTCTGTCTGTCTGTCTGTCTCTTATGCACGCGGAAACTATCCAACCGATTTTGATGAAATTTTTACAGTATAGTAGTATCGATCAGGCGGGTGTCATAGGCTATAAAATTTTTATTTAGGGTGCATATTTAGGGTGGCCCTCATACACAAATATTTTAAAAATAGCGATTTCTCAAAGACAGGCAAATCGATTCTCATGAAATTTACACCGTATAGCTTTTATGTTAAGGAGTACAGATTGGATGGTAAAAATTTTATTTAGGGTGCATACTTAGGGTGGTTCTCATACAAACATATTTTTAAATATCATTTTCGCGAAGACAAATAAATCGATTCACACCGAATTTACGCTACGTATCTCTTATGTTTTAGCTTAGGCTAAAAAACTTTTATTTAGGGTGGCCTTCACACAAAAATATTTTTTAAATACTATCATTTTCTCGAAGTTCGCTGAATCGATTCTCATGAAATTTACACCACATAACTTTTATGTGAAGAAACACAGATAAGATTGTAAAAATTTTATTTAGGGTGCATACTTAGGGTGGCCCTCATACAAAAATATTTTCAAATATCATTTTCACAAAGACAGGTTAGTCGATACACACCGACTTTACACCACGTAGCTCCTATGTTAAAGGGCATTGTTAACACAAAAATATTTTTTAAATATCATTTTCTCAAAGACTGCTTAATCGATTCTCTTGGAATTTACATCACATGACTTTAATATTAAGAAGCACAGATAAGCTTAAAAAAATTTATTTAGGGTGCATACTTAGGGTGACCCTCACACAAAAATATTTTTATATATCATTTTCATGAAGACAAGTTAATCGATTTAAGTCGAATTTACACTACGTATCTCTTATGTTAAGAAGCATATCTTAGGCTACAAACATTTTATTTAGGGTGGCCCTCACACAAAAATATTTTTTAAATATCATTTTCTCGAAGACCGCTAAATCAATTCTCATGAAACTTACACCATATGGTTTTTATTTGAAGAGACACAGATTAGATCGTAAACATTTTATTTAGGGTGCAAACTTAGGGTGGCCCTCACACAAAAATATTTCTAAATATCATTTTCACAAAGCCAGGTAAGTCGATTCACACCGAATTTACACCACGTAGCTCTTATGTTAAGAGGCTAAGGATACAAAACTTTTATTTAGGGTGGCCCTCACACAAACATATTTTTAAATATCATTTACTCGAAGACCGCCAAATCGATTCTCATGAAATTTACACCACATGGCTTCTGTATTAAGAGGCACATACATATAAAGTCAAACAAATTTTATTCAGGGTGCATACTTATGGTGACCCTCATACAAAAATATTTTTAAGTATCATTTTCACGAAGACAGGTTTGTCGATTCACTCCAAATTTACACCACGTAGCTCTTATGTTAAGAAGCATAGCTTGGGCTACAGAACTTTTATTTAGGGTTGCCCTCACACAAAAATATTTTTAAATATCATTTTCACGAAGACCGCTTAATCGATTCTCATGAAATTTACATAACGTGGTTTTTATATTAAAAAGCACTGCTTAGGTTGTAAAAATTTTATTTTGGGTGCCTACTGAGGGTGGTCTTCATACAAAATTATTTTTTAAATAGAATTTTCACGCAGACCGCACATCGAATCTACACCACGGTTGAGGTGAGGCGATGCGCACAGGGTAATGCTAGTAATATATACAATACATTTTTAATTTTTTTTTATTTCAAATCACCCTAAATTACTGCGTCCCGCCACACGATCCACGCTCTCAGTATCACATACCAGCTTAGCTTCGCTCTCGCCACTCACTCTCACATACACACACCCACGCTTGGAGAAAACAGCTGACAAACGTTTCTCACGCTTTCTAATACTTGCATGTTTTAAAATTGCATGATTAGCTTTGGTGAGGCTTTCATGTAAGTAGAATGGCTCTCTACCACCAGTCAATATAACTTTGCATTAATTGTCTTTTAGAATTTTTGGAGCAACAGCTTTGAATAAGTTGTGCAACAGCTTTGAATAAGTTGTTGCGATCAAACGCCGACGCTAGTTTAGCTATGATAGCAGGATGGTTGTTGTTTTTAGCTCTTACTCTAAAAATGTCTCTTAGGTTAGGAGATTGTAAATTTAAAGAAGAGCAAATTTTGTTCAAATGGTCTGGGAGTCTCTCATTGAGTTGGATAGGTATCTCGTTTATAATGACGTCCGTTGACACAGAAACATTTTCATATTCTGTAATTTTTCTCCTTAATTCAACAATCTCTTCAGAGAGTTTTTGAGGAACAGCAAAATTAGATGGAGAGGGATCACAGCTACGGGATTCAACTTCTGCTTTCAATGCATGTAATTCTTCTTTTATTACACTGATTTCACTACATACAGATTCAACTGCAACCACTCTCTTCACAACATCATATAGGTTGGTTTTTATGTTGCACAGTTCAGCCGAAAATTCACCAAGTCTTTTCATACGTCTGCTTCCACATGTTGCAATGGCTTCACGGAAATCAGCAATGATGCTTTTTTTAAAAGAATTTAGTTTTGCTTCAAGAGTAGCATCAGAGAACAAAAGTCCAGGCGAAGACGATGACTCATCCGCTTTTTTGCTCGACATGCAACTTGGTGTTGAAGGTGCAACTTGTTGTTTGCGAACATTGGACACACTTCGTGTGTTTATTTCTTTTTTTAGTTGCGACATAAATTTTAATTTGCGAAATTATTCAATAATCCAATGAAAAAACAATGATGTGTGTAACGAAAAAGACAGCAAGAACAAACAGCTGCAACGTATTACAAAAACCTCACGGAAACGAGATACTTTTACTTCAGAAATTGCGTTAAAACCGCGGACTATTAAAAAACACGTCTACTCATTAGACATTCGAGATGACTTGCGCCAAATTTTAGTATGATTGCTCACATATTTCGATAAATCTACCACTTACCGTGTTTTATTTGTATGGGAGGTGCCACGCCCACTGGTTCGATTTCTATAGGAATTGAACCACTTACATTAAATTTCATAGCAATTGCTGCAATAGTTCACTTAAAACAGCGCTTACAAATTTATGTGTATATGAGAGGTGCCACGCCCACTGATGCAATTCTGTCAAAATTTATTTATTTTCAAAGCTTATAGTAACTGACATCTATGCACCGAATTTTATGAATATTACTCTTATAGCACACTACCTATAGGGTCAGAATACGCGAAACCGACATGTCTGAAATGTTTTTCAAAGTTTTTTATATAAATCAGTAGCTGCAAGTGGTGGAAATAAGTGTACGGAAAAATTTTTTAAAAAAAATTGTTGTTGCAATAACTATTGCCAGTCAAAGTTTTAAAAAAAAGGTTAATGAAAACTTTGACTGGCAATAGTTATTGCAACAACAATTTTTTTTGAAACATTTTTCTGTACACTAATTTCTACCACTTGCAGCTACTGATTTATATAAAAAACTTTGAAAAACATTTCAGACATGTCGGTTTCGCGTATTCTGACCCTATAACAATAAACGTTTTTTGTTTATATGAGAGGTGCCACGCCCACTGGTATTATTGGACCAACTTTTTGTAATAAGAGACCTTATAGCAAACTTATCCACCTCATAAAATTTCATAGCGATTAGGTTGTTAGTTCTCTTAATATAACGTTTACAAATATTGTGGGCGGTGCCACGCCTTTCAACTAGTTTTTTCAGTAAAATGGCTGATCTTGTGTTGATGACTGCTTTCAGTGGCATCATTTCCAAAATTTTTATGAAAATCGTTTGTGCCAATTTCGAGATATACGGAATCAAAATTTTTAACAGCTGAAAAGTGTCACTTTTTCGATTCCGCCCACTTTCATCACAATTCAAGATATATTTGATACTAGCATTACCCTGTGCGCATCGCCTCACCTCAACCGTGGTGTAGATTCGATGTGCGGTCTGCGTGAAAATTCTATTTAAAAAATAATTTTGTATGAAGACCACCCTCAGTAGGCACCCAAAATAAAATTTTTACAACCTAAGCAGTGCTTTTTAATATAAAAACCACGTTATGTAAATTTCATGAGAATCGATTAAGCGGTCTTCGAGAAAATGATATTTAAAAATATTTTTGTGTGAGGGCAACCCTAAATAAAAGTTCTGTAGCCTAAGCTATGCCTCTTAACATAAGATCTACGTGGTGTAAATTTGGAGTGAATCGACAAACCTGTCTTCGTGAAAATGATATTTAAAAATATGTTTGTATGAGGGTCACCATAAGTATGCACCCTGAATAAAATTTGGTTGACTTTATATGTATGTGCCTCTTAATACAGAAGCCATGTGGTGTAAATTTCATGAGAATCGATTTGGCGGTCTTCGAGTAAATGATATATTAAAAAAAATTTTTGTGTGAAGGCCACCCTAAATAAAAGTTTTGTATCCTTAGCCTCTTAACATAAGAGCTACGTGGTGTAAATTCGGTGTGAATCGACTTACCTGGCTTTGTGAAAATGATATTTTGAAATATTTTTGTGTGAGGGCCACCCTAAGCTTGCACCCTAAATGAAATGTTTACGATCTAATCTGTGTCTCTTCAAATAAAAGCCATATGGTGTAAGTTTCATGAGAATTGATTAAGCGGTCTTCGAGAAAATGATATTTAAAAAATATTTTTGTGTGAGGGCCACCCTAAATAAAATGTTTGTAGCCTAAGCCATGCTTCTTAACATAAGAGATACGTAGTGTAAATTCGACTTAAATCGATTAACTTGTCTTCATGAAAATGATATATAAAAATATTTTTGTGTGAGGGTCACCCTAAGTATGCACCCTAAATAAATTTTTTTAAGCTTATCTGTGCTTCTTAATATTAAAGTCATGTGATGTAAATTCCAAGAGAATCGATTAAGCAGTCTTTGAGAAAATGATATTTGAAAAATATTTTTGTGTTAAAGCCACCCTAAATAAAAAATTTGTATCCTTAACAATGCCCTTTAACATAGAAGCTACGTGGTGTAAAGTCGGTGTGTATCGACTAACCTGTCTTTGTGAAAATGATATTTGAAAATATTTTTGTATGAGGACCACCCTAAGTATGCACCCTAAATAAAATTTTTACAATCTTATCTGTGTTTCTTCACATAAAAGTTATGTGGTGTAAATTTCATGAGAATCGATTCAGCGAACTTCGAGAAAATGATAGTATTTAAAAAATATTTTTGTGTGAGGGCCACCCTAAATAAAAGTTTTTTAGCCTAAGCTAAAACATAAGAGATACGTAGCGTAAATTCGGTGTGAATCGATTTATTTGTCTTCGCGAAAATGATATTTAAAAATATGTTTGTATGACGACCACCCTAAGTATGCACCCTAAATAAAATTTTTACCATCCTTACTCCTTAACATAAAAGCGTGGCTGGGCAAAACGTACCGCGCGCGGTACTGCGGCAGAATGAGAATAACTTTTCATATACGTATATAAAGCAGAGAGCATAAAACTTAATTCAGTTTGCTTTGAAAAGCGAACAAAGCACAAATACACATGCATCGAAGAACATTTAAGAAAAACACACGTGTAGTGGTGCCCAGCTCTGCATAAAAGCCATACGGTGTAAATTTCATGAGAATCGATTTGCCTGTCTTTGAGAAATCGCTATTTTTAAAATATTTGTGTATGAGGGCCACCCTAAATAAAAGCTTTATAGCCTATGATACCCGCCTGATCGATACTACTATACTGTAAAAATTTCATCAAAATCGGTTGGATAGTTTCCGCGTGCATAAGAGACAGACAGACAGACAGACAAAAAATGAATTTTATATAATAGATATATCAGCCTACCAAATTTAATTGCAATATCTTGAACGGTTTACAAGATATGGTAGTATAAATGATAAAATTTAGGGCTGTGCCACGCCCCTGTATGATCCTTTGGAAACTTGAAACCTAAGCTAATCCTAATGTGGTTCACATGTGCACGAAATCACCAAGTTTCATAAAAATCGCTGCAACTTTTTTCAAAATTGGCCAGGGTATGGGCGGTAGGCGTGTCCGTAAACCGATTTCACCCATTTTCAATAGCAAGATGCCTGCAAGAAGATGTGACCTGTGTGTGAAAGTTTCATTCAATTAGCTTTCTTGGTTTTCCCGTAAACCTGATTTCAACAGACGGACAGACAGGCAGACAGACGAACATCGCTTAATCGACTCAGGTGGTGACGCTGATCAAGAATATATATACTTTTCCATACCTGCCACGCCCCCTTCGATGTGTTACAAACGGAGAGACAAAGTGAATATACCCTCGGTGTAGGGTATAAAAAAAAATTATTCTTTTATAATTTTTTTATTACAAAAAATGTTTGTCTTTAACAAGCCTTTTCAAAAAATAAATAATGAAATCTAAATATTTAAAAGAGGGTACAATATTAATTTAAAAATAGTCAGAGCCTACATACATAAGGGAGTGAATTATGAAGACATATTTTATATTTAAGACAACTAGGGTCATGGAAAATTATTTCATGCTGAGGCAGGTCTTGCGATGTAATATTAAAATAAATTAGCCTAGTTTTACTGCTTACTAAGAGTTTATTTTGTGCAAACCATTTCCTTAAAACATCGACATCGTCAACTGACAGGTCAAGAAGTGAATTACAAACATGATTTATTCCGAGATCATCAGCAAACGCTGTTACCTTACCTTTAAAATCTTGCAAAAAAGTAGAGTTGATATATATAAAAAATAAAATAGGCCCAAGGACTGACCCTTGAGGCTATATGAGTCCGATCAGAAAGATAAGAGACAATCCAATCATGCATGTGACCTCTAAAGCCAATGTTAAAGAGTTTTTTTAAAAGTATTTTGTGATCGAACATATCGAATGCCTTTGTGATATCCACACAATGACATGCACAGAACTTTTTATCATCTAAACCTTTTTGCAAGTCAGAACAAAAATCAAGCAATGCATCTTCAGTGAATAAATTTTTTCTTAAGCCGAACTGATTTGAACTAAAATTTGAGCGAGTGAGAAAAGAAACGACTCGCTTTTAAAGTGCTTTTTCAAAAATTTTTTCAATAGCAGGCAGCAAAGAGATTAGTCTGTAGTTGCTTTTTTCTTTGCGATTACCCTCTTTGAAAAGGGCAGTAATTATACCACTTTTTAGATGGTCAAGAAAAATTCCTGTCGTAATGCTTTTATTGAAAAGGTAGGCAAGAATATCTACAATGTTATATGCAACGTTTTTCAAGCTTAATAAAATATTCGACATATCCTCACCACAAAATCCAGAATTGTCAAGAGACTGAATAATTTTTTACAATTCAAATGCTGAAGTAGCTAAAAAAAAGCTGTGTGGAGCCAAAGTGTCAGTTTTTAATGGTTGGCAATCACAAGAGCTAAGGTATAAGTGAGTATTAGGAAATGATCCAATTTACGCAAAGTAATTATTAAATACGTCAGTAACTGTCGAGTTATCAGAAATGGTATTCGAGTGTACAATCAATCTAATAGGAGAAGGGTTTTTTGATCTACCACATAAATTATTCAAAAGTTGCCATTCTTTTTTTAGTCACCATTGAATGCAGTTCGAAAATATTGTTTCATAATAATTTTCACGAATTTTTGGAATATCAAGTTTAATTTGTTTAGCTAATTTATCGTGCCGATTTTTTAACTGTAAATTATTGGCGTGTTTGAAACATTTTAGCCTAAGTTTTTGTTTGTGTTTTATTTTTTTCACCAGATTTATGCTGATTCATGGTTTAAGCTTCCTATCTTTTGATTTTGCAATTGGAACAAAAAGCTTACTTCATTCACATAATGTTTAAAAATTTCTTCAAAATTGGAGTAAGCTGAAGTCACATCACTGGTTCTAAGCACACTGCTCCAGTCCTCGAGGAGCAAATATCTATTTAGATCAGTATAGTTAACTTTCTTATGAACGATTTGATTTGGTGATGGCTTACCAAAATTCTTTAAAATCTCCTATGAGCAGTAAATTATTTGCTTCTTCATTCAAGAATTGACTTATCGAATGAGAGTGAAGTCTGTAAAAACAAACAAAAGTGAACGAACTTTTGTTAATTTCACACGTTACCTTAATTGCATCTGCAGTGCTAAGATGACACACAGCAAAAACGTCAACACCTCCCGAACAAAAAGTGTTGTTAGGAAACGCAAAAAAATCGTAGCCTGGTACACTAAAATCATTCAACTCAGAAGAGTAAATCCAAATTTCAAAATGAAAAATAAAATCAGGAAATCTATGAAAAGCTCTCAAATTTTAAAAGAATAAGTTGAAGTTATACCTCATGCTCCTTTCATTGATATAATACTGATAATTGATAATGATAAAATTATCCACTTGGAGATTAAAAGATGTATTAGAAACTTTTCTAATAATAACTGAAGTAAGGTTGTTGTTAATGGGATCGTCGTTTTAAAAATCTATTACTTAAAGTTTACGAATAACTGAGCTCGTTGAGTTCATCTAACAACAACAACCCTGTCTTAAGCTTACTTTACTTAGATGGACATAATAACCCGTTGTCAGGTTACGGCCGACCTCATTAGCTCTCGCCAAGCGCCTCTGTTTTGCGCGCGCCTTCTTCAATCGTTAATGCCAAGCGTGGTTAGGGCTTCCTCAGCTTGGTGTATCCACCGGAGGCATGGTCTCCCTCTTCGTCGTTGACCGGGGACCTTCCCTTCGAATACCTTTTTCGCTGGAGCTTCTTTATCCATACGATGGACATGACCCAGCCAGCGTAGTCGCTGTATTGTTATACGCTTAACTATGTCAATGTCGGCATAGAGCTCATACAGCTCGTTTTGTAGAGTGTTAGCTTTGTCGATAGAGAGAGAGCACTGCAACGTAATTGCTTACTGAGACCGTAGTAGCACCTATTAGCAATTGTTATTCTCCGCTTAATCTCCAGACTGACATCATTGTTGCTGGTTACGGCAGTGCGAAGGTAAATGAATTCCTTGACAACTTCTAATTTACAGTTTCCCGCTGTAACATGAGAGTCTAGATCCCGTGCTCTCTTGTTGTTGTTAGTAGACATCATGTATTTCGTCTTGCCCTCGTTTACCGTCAAACCCACTTTGGCTGATTCCTTTTCAATAGCAGTGAAAGCAGCAGTAACATCTCTCTTACTCCGACCGATAATATCAATATCATCAGCGTACGCAAGGAGCTGAACACCTTTGAAGAAAATGGTGCCATTATGATGCACACCGGCTTTTCGTACGATCCCCTCCATAATGAAATTGAAGAGATCGCACGAGAGCGGGTCGCCTTGTCTGAAACCTCGCTCGGTATTAAAAGTTCCGGAGAGGTCATTTCCTACCTTGACGGAGCTACACGTATTGCTCAACGTCATCCTGCAGAGCCTTATCAACTTTGCAGGTATACCGAACTCAGACATTGTTGCATATAGGCAATCCCGCACTGGGCTATCGAACGCAGCTTTATAATCGACGAAGAGATGGTGAGTGTCGATTTGATATTCATGGGTTTTCTCCAGGATTTGGCGTAGTGTAAAAATCTGGTCTATGGTGGACTTACCAGGTCTAAAGCCACACTGATAGGATCCGATCAGCGTTTCTGTATACGGCTTCAATCTTTCACACAATACGCTCGAGAGGATCTTATATGCGATGGAAATAAGACTGATACCCCTGTAGTTGGCGCAGATTGTCGGGTCTCCTTTCTTTATTACAGGACAAAGCACGTTGAGATTCCAATCGTCGGGCATGCTTTCCGCTAGCCATATTTTGCTGATGAGTTGATGCATGCACCTTATCAATTTATCGCCACCAGCTTTAAACAACTCAGCTGGCAGGCCGTCAGCACCCGCTGCTTTGTTGTTTTTGAGTCGCTGGATAGCAACTCGAACCTCTTCATGGCTAGGTGATGGTACTTCCACTGCGTTATCATCGATTGGTGGTATCGTACTGCATTCTCTCGGGGCGGAATTGGTGGAATCATCGCCCGTAAGCAAGTTGGAGAAATGCTGCCTCCATAACCTCAGTACACTCTGTGTATCTGTAACCAGATTTCCATTTTCGTCTCTACAAGTGGATGCTCCGGGCTTGAAACCTTGAGTTAGACGCTTAACTTGTTGATAGAATTTTCGTGCATCCTTCTTGCCCTGGTACACCTCAAGTTCCTCACGCTCACGCTTTTCTTGCTCCCTTTTTTTACGTCTGAAAATGCGCCTCTCTTCCTTCCTCTTTTCGCGGTAGTTTTTTCGCACGGCTCGCGTTGCGGCTGACTGCAGCGTCTTCTTGTATGCGGCGTTTTTTTCAGCAGTCGCATCGCGACACTCCTGGTCATACCATTGGTTTCGAGGTTGTGGGCGTCGGAAACCAATGACTTCCTCGGCAGCAGCGCGCATGGAGTGGGAGATGTGTGTCCAAAGTCCACCGGCGTCGTCGGTTCCAGAGGTTGGTTGGTTGAGCTTAACCGAGAGTTGAGCGGAGTACGCTTCGGGAGTCCGTTGTGATTGCAGCTTGGCAACATCCAGCTTTCGTTGCATGCCCGTGCGTACATTCTTCGCATTGCATAGCCGCATTCGGATCTTAGCTGCAACAAGTTAGTGGTCGGAGTCAGTGTTGACCCCCCGAAATGTACGCACATCTAGAAAGCTTGAAGCATGCCTTCCGTCGATCACAACATGATCAATTTGGTTTTTCGTTTTTTGATCCGGGGATAGCCAGGTGGCCTTGTGAATGTCGAGGTGTTGAAATCTGGTACTACTAACTACCATATTTCGCGCCGCGGCGAAGTCGATCTGTCTCAGATCTTTGTTTGAAGTGGTCTCGTGGAGACTGAACTGACCGACTGTAGCGCCAAAGATGCCTTCTCTTCCGACCTTTGCGTTAAAATCACCGAGGACAATTTTTACATCGTGGGTCGGACAACGGTCATACACGCCCTCTAGGCTCGCGTAGAAATCATCCTTGGTGGCATCGTCCTTTTCTTCCGTCGGGGCGTGCGCGCAAATTAAGCTTATGTTGAAGAATTTTGCCTTGATACGGATCGTAGCCGACCTTTCGTTTATTGGCGTGAACCGGGAAACTAGGTGGCGTAATTTTCGACATACAACGAATCTGCAACCAAATTCGCGCCTCTCCGCATGGCCGCTGTAGTAGATATCACAGTTCGTCCGTTTAGAGCAGCCTTGTCCTTTCCATCGCATCTCCTGGATGGCGGTGATATCAACCTTTATTTTTACGAGGGCTTCCACCAGTTGGATAGTTGCACCTTCCCTATGGAGGGTCCGGACATTCCAGGTGCATATCCTTAAATCATTGTCCGTTTTTCGTTTGCAGTGGATTTGGTTTTCATTGGAAATGATGATAATGTGAGGTGGGACTCAAACCCTACGCACACATTCCAAGTTTTAAGTCTAGGAGAGACTCGCCTTCTCACAACTAGCTCACCCCCAGACGGGTGTCCAAGGGATCTCCAGAGGATACTTGGCCAATAAGGCCGGAAGTTTGTGAGCTGCTTGAACTGCTTGCAAAAGAATCATCTCTGGCCACTCCCAAGTGAGTGGCGATCAGGAACTTTACCCACTTACGTGGACTTCTACAAGCAGCTCCATCCAACAAATTATCTCTTCGAAACATACGAAATTTAAACACAATTGAAAAAACATTTAGAAAAATTTTATTCCAAAATACTAAACTTAGAAATCACAGAAACCAATGTCAGTATCAAACAATTAAAACACAACATTCAAAACATAATATCAACTTTAGTTGTTACACTCAATGACGAAGAATACAAAACATTCATTGCAACACAAGAGATTATGTATAAATCCACAACATCAGTATCAAAGCAAACACACTCATCAAAGATAGAAATTCTTAAACTGAAGAAATTGAAAACATTAGCTCCGATATAGAATGATAAATTTCAAATTTACACAGCCTATGCAAAAAAAAAAAATCAATACAGCAAGCAATTTCATTCAAAAAGTACAAAAAATAAGCGACACTAGATTTAAAAAAGATAATTTAAATGAAATAATTAAAATTTTAACATTAAACAATTACCCAAAACACATAATACAAAATGTAATTACAAAATATGAAAAAAAAAAAACACAACGAGAATCACCCACAACAGAAAATCAAGAGGAGCCTAAACAATATTTTGGAGTTACATTCATTCCAAAACTAACCAGCAATAAGCAACTTAAAACAATAACAAATAGAGAGAACGTCATTTTCGCACACAGATCAAACAGTACACTACAAACGATTTTTACTAATACAAAAGACAGATTAGAGAAAGAACAAGAAAGCGATGTCGTATATGAGATCAAGTGCAAGGGAAACGAGAATTAGAACTGCAGGCTAAAATATATTGGAACAACAAAGAGAGCGCTGGGAACACAAATCGCGGAACATAAAACAGACATGACAAAGAAAAGAACAACAACAGTAATGGCGCAACACGTATTAGAACACCAACATTCAGCAGACTTACTCGACGTAAGAATTTTAGACAGAGAAAGGAAATCTAATACACGATATACGTTGGAAAGCCTTCATATCCAACAAGAAATAACGAAAACGATGAACAGCAAAGAAGACAAAGACAAAATTAATAACGTCTACTCATTAGCAATAGGGAAGCGGCAATAGATGAATGTTTATTATTATTTTTTGTGTTTTATATGTTTAATGTTTAGAATAGTTAATTTAGAAAAGGTGATGTCAGTTCAAATTGTCATGTAATTTCATATCTGTAAGTTCAACAATGTTAATTTTTAACAGCCAAAATTGTATTTCAAAAAAATCTTTCATTGTATTACAGTGTTTAAAAATAAATAACCCTGAGGAAGTGGGAAACAACCCACGAAACGTTGGTTACGTAAACGAAACACATATATGTTTAATTTATTTAACAACTGACTATTTAGCCTAAAGTAAATTGATTTATAATAAACATTGGTCAAACAAAACAAATTCTAATTTTATTATTATTGTTTTTATCAAAAACAGCTGCACTTAAATTATTTTAGTACTCTAAAGGAGAAGAACTTTTTCGAAAATCTTTGAGAAAGTAATCAAGTTTAGAATGATCAGATTTCTAAATAAACATAGATTTTTAAGTAACTGTTAATTCGGTTTTCGAGTAGGATTATCAACAGAAGATGCTTTATTAAAACTTTGTACAAATATCAATGACAGCTTTAATTGTAAAAAAATATCTGCTGTCCTCTTTGTTGATATAACAAAGGCATTCGATACGGTTGACCATAAAATTCTCCTAAATAAGTTATGTAAGTGTGGTTTTGAGGCTCTATGCACAAGTGGTTATATTCTTACCTAACAGACAGAGTTTAAAGTGTAAAAGTTGGTGAAATCTTTAGTCTCCTAGAAATATTAACCTAAGAGTTCCTCAGGGTTCAGTTTTGGGACCAATATTGTTTCTATTATATGTCAATTTGCTATTTACGTAAAGATTTTCAGGCAAATAATAGCTTTTGCTGACGATATGACATGCACATGTTCTTGTGCTACTACTGTTGATGCAATGTTTAAAATCAATAACGATCTAGAAATTTTAAGGAACTGGCTTATAACCAGGGCTAGGATTTTGATGACCTAAAATATATCTAAAAATGACCTTAAAAAAATTACATAAAGCCCTATAAAAACCTTAAAAATTGCATGAAAAAATAAAGAATGCCCTAAAAACTAAACACTTTTAATAAAATTTTACTTGCGTTGCAATAAATTACAGTGTACATTTTTAAATTTTCGAAACTAAAAGATCTTCTATGGTCGTTAAAATGTTACTGTACATCGAGAAACTTCTCTCCACTTCAGCGCTGACTGATGGAATATCGTTAACATCCAAATTTGCTTTTAGTTGCATTTTTCCAAAATTTTTGCCACTTAGTATTTCTGTAATAGCTCAGAAACTTTCAAATCCAGAATTTTTTTTCAACACTTGATTAAACTTCCTAAAAACATTCTCACCAACATGGCCGCTTACAGCGCTAAGCTTTGCATTTATACTTTCAGTCAAAGCAATTCCATTTTCCAAGGACAATGATGTGGAATGCAAAGTTTCTATGGCTTGTGATATGAATTGAAAACTAGTTTTATTGTACGCTAATTGACCCTTTTCTTCACCACATGCACTGAGCCATGTACCCCACCTTGTAATAACAGGCTCAGGAGGTAAAGGTATATCAGGAGCTAATCTTTTAAATTGTTTTATTCGAGATGGAGCTGTGACAAACACTTTTTTTGTGTTTTGAAATAAGGGCATCGATCATAGGAAAGTTTGTTCTTACTTCTCCAGCAACCCTATGAAAACCATGTGCCAAGCACGTAACATGAACAAATTTTGGATAAAAATCCTTGATGGATTTGGCTGCTTTAACCATGTTTGGAGCTGCGCCTGTTGTAAAAAATAGGACTTTTCATATTTTACACATGACGAAAAACAAAATATGTTTAGTTAATTTTAACAATATGTGCTGAAGATTCTTTACCATGAGGCCAAAGTAATTGCATTGATTTGTTGAAAAGTCGACATATACTTGAGTGGTTGACTTTTTTCAGTATTTCAGATGTCAGCAAAAATATGTTACTCGGTATATCGGTTTCAATCGTACCCACAATAACATTAGCAACATATCTCCCTTCGGCATCACTGGCTTTATCAATCGAAATGAAAATTTTATTTTCACCCACATTTTTTCTTATTTTAGCCATAGTTTCATTATAGCACAAGGGGATATAATTCTTTCGTAAAGTTGACTCATCTGGAATACTGCGGCCATTGTTCCCTCAAGAAAGCTTCTCAATTTTAAATTATTAACTTTACATAATGGAACATTTGCAGATACCAGAACGTCGCAAAACTCCTGAAAAAATACTGAGGAGCCGCTTTTAGATCAGTAATCGGCAGCCCATCTGTTCGCGGAGAGCATATGCATTCGCTCTTTCTTAACGAATTCAACACTTCAGTTTCAATTGAAACGTTGAATGAGTATGTTCGCGCACTGCGAAAAATGTTTAATGTGGAATGGGAAAAAACTTATTTTTGTGGTCAACCGCAATGTTTGATTTGCATGCGGGTTTTAGGGGAAATACATAAAGAGAAAATAGAAAGACATTTCTTGTCTGTTCATGAAGATTTTCATAACAAACAGAATAATGAGAGGGACATTTTATTTTATGAATTGAAAAAAGAGGTTCTGGAGTTTTTTGGTAAAAAAGGAAATGAAGCGAAGGAATTTTTTGACTCTATACCAGTTTTTAGATTAGTTTTCATAAAAACTGGATTTTCTTGCTTCATATTTAAATAAATAAAAAAAAATCATAATTTTCATAAGAAAATATATGCAATAAGTAAGCAAGTAAGAATATATGCAAACAAATTAAAATATACAAGAATTTCTCTCAGTGGTGATAGCGCTTTTAATTTACCTCTTTTTTGAGCGCAAAGAAAAATTTGAGTTTCGCTCTTTGCCGATCACTGTTTTAGATGCAGTTTTAGCAATTAGGGTGTTTTTTTTCGCAAGCAATCCAAACCACGCTTATGTTTCTTCAGTTGTGCATTTCGTTGCACTGTAAGCCTTTTCTTAGCATACTTTTTAAATGTGATTGTTTGGAAGGTTTTCCTTTTGGTATTTTGAATAAAAATTCTAACTTCCAAAGAAGACAAAGCTAAATCAAAAGTGACGGTATGTCCAATTGCATAAAAAATATACAAATACTACGATAACCTTAACATGAATTCGGCGAATGACATTTAAAATATCAAGTGTAATCCAATGTGTAAGAAAGAAACAAAACTAACTCACCAAATATGTCCATAAAACAGAGATTTCACACTTTTACATAAAAAGTTACATTTCAGTGTTTGAAAATGATAAAACAATTTACTGTCAACTCTGTTGCTATAAGTTAGAAAGCGACAAGACGTTTAGCAAAACTTTAACCAAAAAACTAGGTTTTCAAATTTAAAATTTAATTGGAAAAGTGGTATAAGTAGAAAAAAAATGTGAAAAACTTTGAAACCATCATAATTCATTAAAATGACAAAAATTACTTTGATATATAAAAATTCATAAAAATGACTCAAAAAAATGCCGTAAACTATGGAAAATGACCTGAAAACCTAAAAATGACAAAAAATGCCCTAAAAAAATTTATTTTAGAAACGTGGGGATCATGAACAGACTTTCTGCATCATCAAAAAATGTCTATGTAACAGCACAAAAAAGATAACATGTCATCAAAATCCGAGCCCTGCTTAGAACTCATAAATTGGCTCTGAGCGACAAAACCAGGATAATCTTCTTTAATTCGGCTGGAAAGGAAATTTAGCTTGGTGATTTTACCTTCATGGAGCGGTGTCATTTATGAATTGAAAGAAAATATTTCGAACTTATGACATTTTATTTTTTCTAATTTTTTAAAATATAGTTGCTTGATAAGTACACAAAATAACCATATAACATTTTGTGCCCAAAAAATAACGGTGCTTTCTAATTTTGCTTTATATTGAGTAATTTGTACTTTCGAGCGGTCAAAATAATAGCACTGTTCAACTCCTTTACTTCTCAAGATTAGGTATTTACTTTTATTAAAAAAAATTTGCTTGTAACAAGTAAGTTCTATTATTTTTGTATAGTACTGCAGTGGTTTTTTCAAGTTGTAACATTTTAGTGGCCATTCCAAGTACCCGTGCGCAAAGTCCGATCTCTTTGTGATATGTATTTTTTTAGCAATGGCGATATGCAGGTAAACCAGCGTTATGGAACATTCGTCGCACAGTCATTGGAAAAATTTCTATTCCCCCACATTCAACAAGCAGCCCCATCCTCCATAATATGTGTATAACGTATTTAAAAAACATCCGATTGTGCTCAAGTTTTGACACGTTAAAGAACCTAAAAAGACAGTTTCACAGCTCCCTAGGTATTTGGGGTCTTGAGTAGTGTTACGTCATATTTCGAAAAAAATAGCCAAATTAAATGTTTGATATCTCTGGGCCTGGCTAACCATTTTTACTATATGGTATTTCATTTAAAATCGAATATATAGACAAATATAAAGATTGGTCTTTAGTATTATGAATAAAACTACGATTTAGGACATCATATAGTACACAAAATAACCATATCACATTTTGTGCCAAAAAAATAACGGTGCTTTCTAATTTTGCTTTATATTGAGTAATTTGTACTTTCGAGCGGTCAAAATAATAGCACTGTTCAACTCCTTTACTTCTCAAGATTAGGTATTTACTTTTATTAAAAAAAATTTGTTTGTAACAAGTAAGTTCTATTATTTTTGTATAGTACTGCAATGGTTTTTTCAAGTTGTAACATTTTAGTGGCCATTCCAAGTACCCGTGCGCAAAGTCCGATCTCTTTGTGATATGTATTTTTTTTAGCAATGGCGATATGCAGGTAAACCAGCGTCATGGAACATTCGTCGCACAGTCATTGGAAAAATTTCTATTCCCCCACATTCAACCAAATCTTTTCTAATTCCTACAGCTTTTAAAGCGATTTTTAAGATTTATGCTTTTTGAAAGTTGATCATCAGCTTCTGTAGTATTTGTTTCGAGCTCCTGATCCATCCTTTGGGAGTTTTCGACCCAGTTTCAGAATATTTTTTCAAAAATTGGCTACTGAGGACACGGTGGGCTTTAACCAACTTTAAATGACAAGTTGAGTTACAACAAAAACTTGAATGGGGAATTATTTGAGATGTTATTTATAGTCGAACTACATTAAAAATATAAAAATCCTTAGAGATTTTTTTTTTAAATCCATATTTACTGTTTTTTAGTAATATTATCTAGTATAATATGTGTACTTACTTACTTACTTAGATGGCCATAACAACCCGTTGTCAGGTTACGGCCGACCTCATTAGCTCTCGCCAGGCGCCTCTGTTTTGCGCGCGCCTTCTCCAATCGTTAATGCCAAGCGCGGTTAGGGCTTCCTCAGCTTGGTCTATCCACCGGAGGCATGGTCTCCCTCTTCCTCGTTGACCGGGGACCTTCCCTTCGAATACCTTTTTCGCTGGAGCTTCTTTATCCATACGATGGACATGACCCAGCCTGCGTAGTCGCTGTATTGTTATACGCTTAACTATGTCAATGTCGGCGTAGAGCTCATACAGCTCGTGGTTCATTCGAATGCGATAGTCGTCGCCAACTCGAACAGGACCAAAGATTTTGCGGAGAACTTTCCTCTCGGACACCCCAAGAGCGGCTGCGTCTGTTGTCGAAACCACCCATGCCTCAGCGCCATAAAGAAGCACAGGTAGTATGAGCGTTTTGTAGAGTGTTAGCTTTGTCGATAGAGAGAGAGCTCTGCAACGTAATTGCTTACTGAGACCGTAGTAGCACCTATTAGCAATTGTTATTCTCCGCTTAATCTCCAGACTGACATCATTGTTGCTGGTTACGGCAGTGCGAAGGTAAATGAATTCCTTGACAACTTCTAATTTACAGTTTCCCGCTGTAACATGAGAGTCTAGATCCCGTGCTCTCTTGTTGTTGTTAGTAGACATCATGTATTTCGTCTTGCCCTCGTTTACCGTCAAACCCACTTTGGCTGATTCCTTTTCAATAGCAGTGAAAGCAGCAGTAACATCTCTCTTACTCCGACCGATAATATCAGTATCATCAGCGTACGCAAGGAGCTGAACACCTTTGAAGAAAATGGTGCCATTATGATGCACACCGGCTTTTCGTACGATCCCCTCCATAATGAAATTGAAGAGATCGCACGAGAGCGGGTCGCCTTGTCTGAAACCTCGCTCGGTATTAAAAGTTCCGGAGAGGTCATTTCCTACCTTGACGGAGCTACACGTATTGCTCAACGTCATCCTGCAGAGCCTTATCAACTTTGCAGGTATACCGAACTCAGACATTGTTGCGTATAGGCAATCCCGCACTGGGCTATCGAACGCAGCTTTATAATCGACGAAGAGATGGTGAGTGTCGATTTGATATTCATGGGTTTTCTCCAGGATTTGGCGTAGTGTAAAAATCTGGTCTATGGTGGACTTACCAGGTCTAAAGCCACACTGATAGGATCCGATCAGCGTTTCTGTATACGGCTTCAATCTTTCACACAATACGCTCGAGAGGATCTTATATGCGATGGAAATAAGACTGATACCCCTGTAGTTGGCGCAGATTGTCGGGTCTCCTTTCTTTATTGCAGGACAAAGCACGTTGAGATTCCAATCGTCGGGCATGCTTTCCGCTAGCCATATTTTGCTGATGAGTTGATGCATGCACCTTATCAATTTATCGCCACCAGCTTTAAACAACTCAGCTGGCAGGCCGTCAGCACCCGCTGCTTTGTTGTTTTTGAGTCGCTGGATAGCAACTCGAACCTCTTCATGGCTAGGTGATGGTACTTCCACTGCGTTATCATCGATTGGTGGTATCGTACTGCATTCTCTCTGGGCGGAATTGGTGGAATCATCGCCCGTAAGCAAGTTGGAGAAATGCTGCCTCCATAACCTCAGTACACTCTGTGTATCTGTAACCAGATTTCCATTTTCGTCTCTACAAGTGGATGCTCCGGGCTTGAAACCTTGAGTTAGACGCTTAACTTGTTGATAGAATTTTCGTGCATCCTTCTTGCCCTGGTACACCTCAAGTTCCTCACGCTCACGCTTTTCTTGCTCCCTTTTTTTACGTCTGAAAATGCGCCTCTCTTCCTTCCTCTTTTCGCGGTAGTTTTTTCGCACGGCTCGCGTTGCGGCTGACTGCAGCGTCTTCTTGTATGCGGCGTTTTTTTCAGCAGTCGCATCGCGACACTCCTGGTCATACCATTGGTTTCGAGGTTGTGGGCGTCGGAAACCAATGACTTCCTCGGCAGCAGCGCGCATGGAGTGGGAGATGTGTGTCCAAAGTCCACCGGCGTCGTCGGTTCCAGAGGTTGGTTGGTTGAGCTTAACCGAGAGTTGAGCGGAGTACGCTTCGGGAGTCCGTTGTGATTGCAGCTTGGCAACATCCAGCTTTCGTTGCATGCCCGTGCGTACATTCTTCGCATTGCATAGCCGCATTCGGATCTTAGCTGCAACAAGTTAGTGGTCGGAGTCAGTGTTGACCCCCCGAAATGTACGCACATCTAGAAAGCTTGAAGCATGCCTTCCGTCGATCACAACATGATCAATTTGGTTTTTCGTTTTTTGATCCGGGGATAGCCAGGTGGCCTTGTGAATGTCGAGGTGTTGAAATCTGGTACTACTAACTACCATGTTTCGCGCCGCGGCGAAGTCGATCTGTCTCAGATCTTTGTTTGAAGTGGTCTCGTGGAGACTGAACTGACCGACTGTAGCGCCAAAGATGCCTTCTCTTCCGACCTTTGCGTTAAAATCACCGAGGACAATTTTTACATCGTGGGTCGGACAACGGTCATACACGCCCTCTAGGCTCGCGTAGAAATCATCCTTGGTGGCATCGTCCTTTTCTTCCGTCGGGGCGTGCGCGCAAATTAAGCTTATGTTGAAGAATTTTGCCTTGATACGGATCGTAGCCGACCTTTCGTTTATTGGCGTGAACCGGGAAACTAGGTGGCGTAATTTTCGACATACAACGAATCTGCAACCAAATTCGCGCCTCTCCGCATGGCCGCTGTAGTAGATATCACAGTTCGTCCGTTTATAGCAGCCTTGTCCTTTCCATCGCATCTCCTGGATGGCGGTGATATCAACCTTTATTTTTACGAGGGCTTCCACCAGTTGGATAGTTGCACCTTCCCTATGGAGGGTCCGGACATTCCAGGTGCATATCCTTAAATCATTGTCCGTTTTTCGTTTGCAGTGGATTTGGTTTTCATTGGAAATGATGATAATGTGAGGTGGGACTCAAACCCTACGCACAAATTCCAAGTTTTAAGTCTAGGAGAGACTCGCCTTCTCACAACTAGCTCACCCCCAGACGGGTGTCCAAGGGATCTCCAGAGGATACTTGGCCAATAAGGCCGGAAGTTTGTGAGCTGCTTGAACTGCTTGCAAAAGAATCATCTCTGGCCACTCCCAAGTGAGTGGCGATCAGGAACTTTACCCACTTACGTGGACTTCTACAAGCAGCTCCATCCAACAAATTATCTCTTCGAAACATACGAAATTTAAACACAATTGAAAAAACATTTAGAAAAATTTTATTCCAAAATACTAAACTTAGAAATCACAGAAACCAATGTCAGTATCAAACAATTAAAACACAACATTCAAAACATAATATCAACTTTAGTTGTTACACTCAATGACGAAGAATACAAAACATTCATTGCAACACAAGAGATTATGTATAAATCCACAACATCAGTATCAAAGCAAACACACTCATCAAAGATAGAAATTCTTAAACTGAAGAAATTGAAAACATTAGCTCCGATATAGAATGATAAATTTCAAATCTACACAGCCTATGCAAAAAAAAAAATCAATACAGCAAGCAATTTCATTCAAAAAGTACAAAAAATAAGCGACACTAGATTTAAAAAAGATAATTTAAATGAAATAATTAAAATTTTAACATTAAACAATTACCCAAAACACATAATACAAAATGTAATTACAAAATATGAAAAAAAAAACACAACGAGAATCACCCACAACAGAAAATCAAGAGGAGCCTAAACAATATTTTGGAGTTACATTCATTCCAAAACTAACCAGCAATAAGCAACTTAAAACAATAACAAATAGAGAGAACGTCATTTTCGCACACAGATCAAACAGTACACTACAAACGATTTTTACTAATACAAAAGACAGATTAGAGAAAGAACAAGAAAGCGATGTCGTATATGAGATCAAGTGCAAGGGAAACGAGAATTAGAACTGCAGGCTAAAATATATTGGAACAACAAAGAGAGCGCTGGGAACACGAATCGCGGAACATAAAACAGACATGACAAAGAAAAGAACAACAACAGTAATGGCGCAACACGTATTAGAACACCAACATTCAGCAGACTTACTCGACGTAAGAATTTTAGACAGAGAAAGGAAATCTAATACACGATATACGTTGGAAAGCCTTCATATCCAACAAGAAATAACGAAAACGATGAACAGCAAAGAAGACAAAGACAAAATTAATAACGTCTACTCATTAGCAATAGGGAAGCGGCAATAGATGAATGTTTATTATTATTTTTTGTGTTTTATATGTTTAATGTTTAGAATAGTTAATTTAGAAAAGGTGATGTCAGTTCAAATTGTCATGTAATTTCATATCTGTAAGTTCAACAATATTAATTTTTAACAGCCAAAATTGTATTTCAAAAAAATCTTTCATTGTATTACAGTGTTTAAAAATAAATAACCCTGAGGAAGTGGGAAACAACCCACGAAACGTTGGTTACGTAAACGAAACACATATATGTTTAATTTATTTAACAACTGACTATTTAGCCTAAAGTAAATTGATTTATAATAAACATTGGTCAAACAAAACAAATTCTAATTTTATTATTATTGTTTTTATCAAAAACAGCTGCACTTAAATTATTTTAGTACTCTAAAGGAGAAGAACTTTTTCGAAAATCTTTGAGAAAGTAATCAAGTTTAGAATGATCAGATTTCTAAATAAACATAGATTTTTAAGTAACTGTTAATTCGGTTTTCGAGTAGGATTATCAACAGAAGATGCTTTATTAAAACTTTGTACAAATATCAATGACAGCTTTAATTGTAAAAAAATATCTGCTGTCCTCTTTGTTGATATAACAAAGGCATTCGATACGGTTGACCATAAAATTCTCCTAAATAAGTTATGTAAGTGTGGTTTTGAGGCTCTATGCACAAGTGGTTATATTCTTACCTAACAGACAGAGTTTAAAGTGTAAAAGTTGGTGAAATCTTTAGTCTCCTAGAAATGTTAACCTAAGAGTTCCTCAGGGTTCAGTTTTGGGACCAATATTGTTTCTATTATATGTCAATTTGCTATTTACGTAAAGATTTTCAGGCAAATAATAGCTTTTGCTGACGATATGACATGCACATGTTCTTGTGCTACTACTGTTGATGCAATGTTTAAAATCAATAACGATCTAGAAATTTTAAGGAACTGGCTTATAACCAGGGCTAGGATTTTGATGACCTAAAATATATCTAAAAATGACCTTAAAAAAATTACATAAAGCCCTATAAAAACCTAAAAAATTGCATGAAAAAATAAAGAATGCCCTAAAAACTAAACACTTTTAATAAAATTTTACTTGCGTTGCAATAAATTACAGTGTACATTTTTAAATTTTCGAAACTAAAAGATCTTCTATGGTCGTTAAAATGTTACTGTACATCGAGAAACTTCTCTCCACTTCAGCGCTGACTGATGGAATATCGTTAACATCCAAATTTGCTTTTAGTTGCATTTTTCCAAAATTTTTGCCACTTAGTATTTCTGTAATAGCTCAGAAACTTTCAAATCCAGAATTTTTTTTCAACACTTGATTAAACTTCCTAAAAACATTCTCACCAACATGGCCGCTTACAGCGCTAAGCTTTGCATTTATACTTTCAGTCAAAGCAATTCCATTTTCCAAGGACAATGATGTGGAATGCAAAGTTTCTATGGCTTGTGATATGAATTGAAAACTAGTTTTATTGTACGCTAATTGACCCTTTTCTTCACCACATGCACTGAGCCATGTACCCCACCTTGTAATAACAGGCTCAGGAGGTAAAGGTATATCAGGAGCTAATCTTTTAAATTGTTTTATTCGAGATGGAGCTGTGACAAACACTTTTTTTGTGTTTTGAAATAAGGGCATCGATCATAGGAAAGTTTGTTCTTACTTCTCCAGCAACCCTATGAAAACCATGTGCCAAGCACGTAACATGAACAAATTTTGGATAAAAATCCTTGATGGATTTGGCTGCTTTAACCATGTTTGGAGCTGCGCCTGTTGTAAAAAATAGGACTTTTCATATTTTACACATGACGAAAAACAAAATATGTTTAGTTAATTTTAACAATATGTGCTGAAGATTCTTTACCATGAGGCCAAAGTAATTGCATTGATTTGTTGAAAAGTCGACATATACTTGAGTGGTTGACTTTTTTCAGTATTTCAGATGTCAGCAAAAATATGTTACTCGGTATATCGGTTTCAATCGTACCCACAATAACATTAGCAACATATCTCCCTTCGGCATCACTGGCTTTATCAATCGAAATGAAAATTTTATTTTCACCCACATTTTTTCTTATTTTAGCCATAGTTTCATTATAGCACAAGGGGATATAATTCTTTCGTAAAGTTGACTCATCTGGAATACTGCGGCCATTGTTCCCTCAAGAAAGCTTCTCAATTTTAAATTATTAACTTTACATAATGGAACATTTGCAGATACCAGAACGTCGCAAAACTCCTGAAAAAATACTGAGGAGCCGCTTTTAGATCAGTAATCGGCAGTCCATCTGTTCGCGGAGAGCATATGCATTCGCTCATTCTTAACGAATTCAACACTTCAGTTTCAATTGAAACGTTGAATGAGTATGTTCGCGCACTGCGAAAAATGTTTAATGTGGAATGGGAAAAAACTTATTTTTGTGGTCAACCGCAATGTTTGATTTGCATGCGGGTTTTAGGGGAAATACATAAAGAGAAAATAGAAAGACATTTCTTGTCTGTTCATGAAGATTTTCATAACAAACAGAATAATGAGAGGGACATTGTATTTTATGAATTGAAAAAAGAGGTTCTGGAGTTTTTTGGTAAAAAAGGAAATGAAGCGAAGGAATTTTTTGACTCTATACCAGTTTTTAGATTAGTTTTCATAAAAACTGGATTTTCTTGCTTCATATTTAAATAAATAAAAAAAAATCATAATTTTCATAAGAAAATATATGCAATAAGTAAGCAAGTAAGAATATATGCAAACAAATTAAAATATACAAGAATTTCTCTCAGTGGTGATAGCGCTTTTAATTTACCTCTTTTTTGAGCGCAAAGAAAAATTTGAGTTTCGCTCTTTGCCGATCACTGTTTTAGATGCAGTTTTAGCAATTAGGGTGTTTTTTTTCGCAAGCAATCCAAACCACGCTTATGTTTCTTCAGTTGTGCATTTCGTTGCACTGTAAGCCTTTTCTTAGCATACTTTTTAAATGTGATTGTTTGGAAGGTTTTCCTTTTGGTATTTTGAATAAAAATTCTAACTTCCAAAGAAGACAAAGCTAAATCAAAAGTGACGGTATGTCCAATTGCATAAAAAATATACAAATACTACGATAACCTTAACATGAATTCGGCGAATGACATTTAAAATATCAAGTGTAATCCAATGTGTAAGAAAGAAACAAAACTAACTCACCAAATATGTCCATAAAACAGAGATTTCACACTTTTACATAAAAAGTTACATTTCAGTGTTTGAAAATGATAAAACAATTTACTGTCAACTCTGTTGCTATAAGTTAGAAAGCGACAAGATGTTTAGCAAAACTTTAACCAAAAAACTAGGTTTTCAAATTTAAAATTTAATTGGAAAAGTGGTATAAGTAGAAAAAAAATGTGAAAAACTTTGAAACCATCATAATTCATTAAAATGACAAAAATTACTTTGATATATAAAAATTCATAAAAATGACTCAAAAAAATGCCGTAAACTATGGAAAATGACCTGAAAACCTAAAAATGACAAAAAAATGCCCTAAAAAATTTATTTTAGAAACGTGGGGATCATGAACAGACTTTCTGCATCATCAAAAAATGTCTATGTAACAGCACAAAAAAGATAACATGTCATCAAAATCCGAGCCCTGCTAAGAACTCATAAATTGGCTCTGAGCGACAAAACCAGGATAATCTTCTTTAATTCGGCTGGAAAGGAAATTTAGCTTGGTGATTTTACCTTCATGGAGCGGTGTCATTTATGAATTGAAAGAAAATATTTCGAACTTATGACATTTTATTTTTTCTAATTTTTTAAAATATAGTTGCTTGATAAGTACACAAAATAACCATATAACATTTTGTGCCAAAAAAATAACGGTGCTTTCTAATTTTGCTTTATATTGAGTAATTTGTACTTTCGAGCGGTCAAAATAATAGCACTGTTCAACTCCTTTACTTCTCAAGATTAGGTATTTACTTTTATTAAAAAAAATTTGCTTGTAACAAGTAAGTTCTATTATTTTTGTATAGTACTGCAGTGGTTTTTTCAAGTTGTAACATTTTAGTGGCCATTCCAAGTACCCGTGCGCAAAGTCCGATCTCTTTGTGATATGTATTTTTTTAGCAATGGCGATATGCAGGTAAACCAGCGTTATGGAACATTCGTCGCACAGTCATTGGAAAAATTTCTATTCCCCCACATTCAACAAGCAGCCCCATCCTCCATAATATGTGTATAACGTATTTAAAAAACATCCGATTGTGCTCAAGTTTTGACACGTTAAAGAACCTAAAAAGACAGTTTCACAGCTCCCTAGGTATTTGGGGTCTTGAGTAGTGTTACGTCATATTTCGAAAAAAATAGCCAAATTAAATGTTTGATATCTCTGGGCCTGGCTAACCATTTTTACTATATGGTATTTCATTTAAAATCGAATATATAGACAAATATAAAGATTGGTCTTTAGTATTATGAATAAAACTACGATTTAGGACATCATATAGTACACAAAATAACCATATAACATTTTGTGCCAAAAAAATAACGGTGCTTTCTAATTTTGCTTTATATTGAGTAATTTGTACTTTCGAGCGGTCAAAATAATAGCACTGTTCAACTCCTTTACTTCTCAAGATTAGGTATTTACTTTTATTAAAAAAAATTTGTTTGTAACAAGTAAGTTCTATTATTTTTGTATAGTACTGCAATGGTTTTTTCAAGTTGTAACATTTTAGTGGCCATTCCAAGTACCCGTGCGCAAAGTCCGATCTCTTTGTGATATGTATTTTTTTTAGCAATGGCGATATGCAGGTAAACCAGCGTCATGGAACATTCGTCGCACAGTCATTGGAAAAATTTCTATTCCCCCACATTCAACAAGCAGCCCCATCCTCCATAATATGTGTATAACGTATTTAAAAAACATCCGATTGTGCTCAAGTTTTGACACGTTAAAGAACCTAAAAAGACAGTTTCACAGCTCCCTAGGTATTTGGGGTCTTGAGTAGTGTTACGTCATATTTCGAAAAAAATAGCCAAATTAAATGTTTGATATCTCTGGGCCTGGCTAACCATTTTTACTATATGGTATTTCATTTAAAATCGAATATATAGACAAATATAAAGATTGGTCTTTAGTATTATGAATAAAACTACGATTTAGGACATCATATAGTACACAAAATAACCATATAACATTTTGTGCCAAAAAAATAACGGTGCTTTCTAATTTTGCTTTATATTGAGTAATTTGTACTTTCGAGCGGTCAAAATAATAGCACTGTTCAACTCCTTTACTTCTCAAGATTAGGTATTTACTTTTATTAAAAAAAATTTGCTTGTAACAAGTAAGTTCTATTATTTTTGTATAGTACTGCAATGGTTTTTTCAAGTTGTAACATTTTAGTGGCCATTCCAAGTACCCGTGCGCAAAGTCCGATCTCTTTGTGATATGTATTTTTTTTAGCAATGGCGATATGCAGGTAAACCAGCGTCATGGAACATTCGTCGCACAGTCATTGGAAAAATTTCTATTCCCCCACATTCAACCAAATCTTTTCTAATTCCTACAGCTTTTAAAGCGATTTTTAAGATTTATGCTTTTTGAAAGTTGATCATCAGCTTCTGTAGTATTTGTTTCGAGCTCCTGATCCATCCTTTGGGAGTTTTCGACCCAGTTTCAGAATATTTTTTCAAAAATTGGCTACTGAGGACACGGTGGGCTTTAACCAACTTTAAATGACAAGTTGAGTTACAACAAAAACTTGAATGGGGAATTATTTGAGATGTTATTTATAGTCGAACTACATTAAAAATATAAAAATCCTTAGAGATTTTTTTTTTAAATCCATATTTACTGTTTTTTAGTAATATTATCTAGTATAATATGTGTACTTACTTACTTACTTAGATGGCCATAACAACCCGTTGTCAGGTTACGGCCGACCTCATTAGCTCTCGCCAGGCGCCTCTATTTTGCGCGCGCCTTCTCCAATCGTTAATGCCAAGCGCGGTTAGGGCTTCCTCAGCTTGGTCTATCCACCGGAGGCATGGTCTCCCTCTTCCTCGTTGACCGGGGACCTTCCCTTCGAATACCTTTTTCGCTGGAGCTTCTTTATCCATACGATGGACATGACCCAGCCTGCGTAGTCGCTGTATTGTTATACGCTTAACTATGTCAATGTCGGCGTAGAGCTCATACAGCTCGTGGTTCATTCGAATGCGATAGTCGTCGCCAACTCGAACAGGACCAAAGATTTTGCGGAGAACTTTCCTCTCGGAGACCCCAAGAGCGGCTGCGTCTGTTGTCGAAACCACCCATGCCTCAGCGCCATAAAGAAGCACAGGTAGAATGAGCGTCTTGTAGCGTGTTAGCTTTGTCGATCGAGAGAGAGCTCTGCAACGTAATTGCTTACTGAGACCGTAGTAGCACCTATTAGCAATTGTTATTCTCCGCTTAATCTCCAGACTGACATCATTGTTGCTGGTTACGGCAGTACCAAGGTAGATGAATTCCTTGACAACTTCTAATTTACAGTTTCCCGCTGTAACATGAGAGTCTAGATCCCGTGCTCTCTTGTTGTTGTTAGTAGACATCATGTATTTCGTCTTGCCCTCGTTTACCGTCAAACCCACTTTGGCTGATTCCTTTTCAATAGCAGTGAAAGCAGCAGTAACATCTCTCTTACTCCGACCGATAATATCAATATCATCAGCGTACGCAAGGAGCTGAACACCTTTGAAGAAAATGGTGCCATTATGATGCACACCGGCTTTTCGTACGATCCCCTCCATAATGAAATTGAAGAGATCGCACGAGAGCGGGTCGCCTTGTCTGAAACCTCGCTCGGTATTAAAAGTTCCGGAGAGGTCATTCCCTACCTTGACGGAGCTAAACGTATTGCTCAACGTCATCCTGCAGAGCCTTATCAACTTTGCAGGTATACCGAACTCAGACATTGTTGCGTATAGGCAATCCCGCACTGGGCTATCGAACGCAGCTTTATAATCGACGAAGAGATGGTGAGTGTCGATTTGATATTCATGGGTTTTCTCCAGGATATGGCGTAGTGTAAAAATCTGGTCTATGGTGGACTTACCAGGTCTAAAGCCACACTGATAGGATCCGATCAGCGTTTCTGTATACGGCTTCAATCTTTCACACAATACGCTCGAGAGGATCTTATATGCGATGGAAATAAGACTGATACCCCTGTAGTTAGCGCAGATTGTCGGGTCTCCTTTCTTTATTACAGGACAAAGCACGCTGAGATTCCAATCGTCGGGCATGCTTTCCGCTAGCCATATTTTGCTGATGAGTTGATGCATGCACCTTATCAATTCATCGCCACCAGCTTTAAACAACTCAGCTGGCAGGCCGTCAGCACCCGCTGCTTTGTTGTTTTTGAGTCGCTGGATAGCAACTCGAACCTCTTCATGGCTAGGTGATGGTACTTCCACTGCGTTATCATCGATTGGTGGTATCGTACTGCATTCTCTCTGGGCGGAATTGGTGGTATCATCGCCCGTAAGCAAGTTGGAGAAATGCTGCCTCCATAACCTCAGTACACTCTGTGTATCTGTAACCAGATTTCCATTTTCGTCTCTACAAGTGGATGCTCCGGGCTTGAAACCTTGAGTTAGACGCTTAACTTGTTGATAGAATTTTCGTGCATCCTTCTTGCCCTGGTACACCTCAAGTTCCTCACGCTCACGCTTTTCTTGCTCCCTTTTTTTACGTCTGAAAATGCGCCTCTCTTCCTTCCTCTTTTCGCGGTAGTTTTCTCGCACGGCTCGCGTTGCGGCTGACTGCAGCGTCTTCTTGTATGCGGCGTTTTTTTCAGCAGTCGCATCGCGACACTCCTGGTCATACCATTGGTTTCGAGGTTGTGGGCGTCGGAAACCAATGACTTCCTCGGCAGCAGCGCGCATGGAGTGGGAGATGTGTGTCCAAAGTCCACCGGCGTCGTCGGTTCCAGAGGTTGGTTGGTTGAGCTTAACCGAGAGTTGAGCGGAGTACGCTTCGGCAGTCCGTTGTGATTGCAGCTTGGCGACGTCCAGCTTTCGTTGCATGCCCGTGCGTACATTCTTCGCATTGCATAGCCGCATGCGGATCTTAGCTGCAACAAGATAGTGGTCGGAGTCAATGTTGACCCCCCGAAATGTTCGCACATCCAGAATGCTTGAAGCGTGCCTTCCGTCGATCACAACATGATCAATTTGGTTTTTCGTTTTTTGATCCGGGGATAGCCAGGTGGCCTTGTGAATGTCGAGGTGTTGAAATCTGGTACTACTAACTACCATGTTTCGCGCCGCGGCGAAGTCGATCTGTCTCAGAACGTTGTTTGAAGTGGTCTCGTGGAGACTGAACTGGCCGACTGTAGCGCCAAAGATGCCTTCTCTTCCGACCTTCGCGTTAAAATCGCCGAGGACTATTTTTACATCGTGGGTCGGACAACAGTCATACACGTCCTCTAGGCTCGCGTAGAAATCATCCTTGGTGGCATCGTCCTTTTCCTCCGTCGGGGCGTGCGCGCAAATTAGGCTTATGTTGAAGAATTTTGCCTTGATACGGATCGTAGCCAGCCATTCGTTTATTGGCGTGAACCGGGAAACTAGGTGGCGTAATTTTCGACTTACAACGAATCCGCAACCAAATTAGCGCCTCTCCGCATGGCCGCTGTAGTAGATATCACAGTTCGTCCGTTTAGAGCAGCCTTGTCCTTTCCATCGCATCTCCTGGATGGCGGTGATGTCAGCCTTTATTTTTACGAGGGCTTCCGCCAGTTGGATAGTTGCACCTTCCCTATGGAGGGTCCGGACATTCCAGGTGCATATCCGTAAATCATTGTCCGTTTTTCGTTTGCAGTGGTCGTCATCGTAGTGGGGGCTATTATCCGAGGCTGATTTGGTTTTCATTGGAAATGATGATAATGTGTGGTGAGACCCAAACCCTACGCACACATTCCAAGTTTTAAGTCTAGGAGAGACCCGCCTTCTCACAACTAGCTCACCCCCGGACGGGTGTCCAAGGGATCTCCAGAGGATACTTGGCCAAAAAAGGCCGGAAGTTTGTGAGCTGCTTGAACTGCTTGCAAAAGAATCATCTCTGGCCACTCCCAAGTGAGTGGCGATCAGGACTTTCCCCACTTACGTGGACTTCTACAAGCAGCCCCATCCTCCATAATATGTGTATAACGTATTTAAAAAACATCCGATTGTGCTCAAGTTTTGACACGTTAAAGAACCTAAAAAGACAGTCTCACAGCTCCCTAGGTATTTGGGGTCTTGAGTAGTGTTACTGCATATTTCGAAAAAAATAGCCAAATTCAATGTTTGATATCTCTGGGCCTGGCTAAACATTTTTACTATATGGTATTTCATTTAAAATCGAATATATAGACAAATATAAAGATTGGTCTTTAGTATTATGAATAAAACTACGATTTAGGACACCATTTTCAAAACTGTAAATTTTTACAAAGACTTATTTCACTTAATCGAGTCGCAAAAATAGGTCTTAAGGTCTAGAAGCTTCAATTTTTTTTAAAAGCATATAAGACGACAAAATAAAAAAAAATGCATATTCACAACTTTAAATTTGAATTTTTCGACTTTTAAAACTAAAATTTTCAGGGCCAAATATGACTATTTCTCAGGTTCCTGGCCCCCTAGAGAACTAAAATTTGAGCTGTGGTGCCATCTATTAAGGTTCTTTGACGTATCAAAATTTGAACAAAATCGGATGTTTCTTAAATTTAGTAGGTATGTTATACATATGTCATATCATTAAAAATAGTAAATATGAAATTAAAAAAAAAAAAGCTCTAAGGATTTCTTTTGTTTTAGCATATATCGACTCTAACTTATATCCTTAACAATCCCCAATTAAAGTTGTTGTTGCAGTTCACACTCTTATTAAAAGTTGGTTAAGGCCCACCGTGAGGACTTACTAAAGAATATTCTAGCAGAAATTTTCCGTATCGTTAATCTATCGCTTCGAAACGCCAAAATCTCGCGCTTATCCGCTTCGTTAATTTTTTTTACAATTTGGCATCTTTTCCAACACAATAACACAGGGGAATATTAACCAAACACTTCAATTTATCCTTGGTAAAGTTACAAACCTAGAAGATTCTTGCTCTAAAACTAATGAAAGGGCATGTGCGGATCCAGAAAAAAATTTTTGGGGGGGGGGGGGCGAACATAAGAATAAAAAAAGTTAAGAAATTTGTATTAATTAAAAACCCACGTAACTTGAGCAACCTCAAGTAACCCAAGTAACCTCAAGTAACCCAAGTAACCCAAATAACCCGAAGTAAACCCATAGATCTAGCTCGTGCAATTTTTAAATAATAAAATATACAAACTCAATTAAACCAAGTCACCCTAATAGAACCTGCTCGAGAAATTGTTGGACCAGACTGCAGTTTAATCTTGAAGCCCAATTCAAACCCAAACAGATCGAGGAGGTGACCCTACTCCTATATCAAATAAAATCACTATAATCTAATTTTTTTCTTGTCATTTTCTTAAAATTCGATGATCTTTTTGAGTTAAATTTGTTTTAACATTATACAATAACAGAATAAATATTTTTTCTGTTTTTTTAAATAAAACGCGACAACCTAGCATGTCCAAATGGTATAGAATGACTATATGTTATGAATATGTGCGTTAAATTCTTGCACACAGTCATGTGTATTTCCTGAACGTAACAGAAAGTACAACAGTTTTTTGGTCTTTGATTTATAATATTTTGAAAATTACACGTATATTTGCATGAGTAACTGTAAATACTCGATAGCTAAAAAAAATAATACATTGAAAACTTGTAAGATATTTACGGCAGTTCAGAATACGAATTCAATTTACGCGGGTCAGGCGAATTTCCTGACTACAAAATTCGCGGGAATTTTTGAGCACTCGAGCAGACGAGTTGCAAAACGTCCACCAACGCTATCTTGTCACTCAGTCAACCGATCCGCATCGATTGCAAACGTTGTTTTACTGCAGTGAGAAAAAGTCTTCGGTCATGAGTGGAAAAAGAAACATCGTAGAAGAAGCTGAACAATCACTAAAGAAACGATTGAAAATAACAGATTACTTTATCAATAACCAAAAGAAAGATTGTGTAAATTCGAATAAGAGCTGTACTGGGTTTTCAAGTAAGTATTATTGTGTTCTCTATGGAAACGAATGATTTTTTTCCGTTCGAAACGTTGTGCTGAGCACAGAGAATTTTGTTTTTCATCGTCGTGTTATTTTGTTTCATTTTTTGTGTAAAAGTTTATTGAATGACGGTTAAACTTGATGATGGTGTTCAATTTTGATGAAAGAAGTAATTGTTTTTTTCGCTACAGTTATTGATGTTAGTTCATAAATTGTATCTGCTGTTACATATATATTATGATAAAAAAGGGTTGATAGTTGAATACTTTTTAAATTGTGATAGAACACGGATTTCTGTTGGTCGCGGACTGTTATTTTATTCAAACGAGCGAACGCGCGCGACCGTTGGTCGACGCGGCTGTGATGTTCCAGAGAATACAGTGCGAGCAGACACACACTAATGCACGGACTCCGACTTTTACGTATAAACGTACGTGTGCGTCTGCGAGCATACACGAGTTCGAGTGACACAGTCGGATACATTGACTTTCAGAGAATCGGCGCGCCGAATTTTATAATATTCAGGCGACTTTTTTACGTACAAGTTTTGTATATATTGCTATGAATGTTCAAACTCTATGTAATAGAACGCGAGTGACCGTGGGTCGTCACGGCTGTGATGTTGCAGAGTATACAGCGCGAGCAGACACACACTAATGCACGGACTCTAACTTTTACGTATAGGCGTACGTGTGCGTCTGCGAGTATACACGAGTTTGCGTGTCACAGTCGGATACATTGACTTTCGGAGAATCGGCGCGCCGAATTCTATAATAACTTCTACTATTCGTGTGTATTTATTCAAACTATGTCTTTTTTGCATTTAAATTTTTTTAGCCCTGAGAGGTTTTTCTAACTATACTATATATTGAACGTTATGTTGAGTTTATGATTATTTTGCTACATACTACTTTATTTCTTATTATATATGTTTTACCTTTAGTTAAAAAATTATTATAAAGCAATCTTAAACAATAAAATTATATACTCTGTGTATTGAAATACGTCAATATTTTTATATAAACAGGTGTATCGGAAAAATGCGACTTAATCACGACTGAAAGCTGCTCAAATTCGTTTATTCATTCGGAACCAATAATTGATTCGACTTATTTACTCCAAGAAATAAATGATGCAAATAACGTCTTGAAAAATATAAATAATGGTAATTTTTGAAATGAGTATTTTTTATAAAATATAATTTTATTTAATATTCACAAATAAAAACATTTATCTATTTCTGTTTAGTGGAAAAAAACGAGTCACAACAAAGTGTCATAGAAAATGAAGTTATGAGAGATGCTGATAGAGTGATGGATGTAGACGTACATAATTCCTCGTTCTCTTTAGATATTGGACACTATGTAGGAGCTAAGATTAATGATTTTTTAAAAAAAAATCTTTTGACGAACCCTTGGTCGCCACCTGAAAATTATAATTTTCCTTACTCTACCCATCGAAAGCAAGGAAAAGAAGAAAAGAGATATGCTGGACATCAATATCTAAGAAAATTTGATTGGCTCGTTTTTTCCGACGTAAAAAAAGGTTTTTTTGCAAATTTTGTTTTTTCTTCAAGAAAGATACAAATACTCCTGTATGTAAACTAGTTACTGATCCTTTAGTTACATTCGCAAAGCTTCTAGGAAAAGATGGTAATCTTGTAACGCACGAATTAAACAAGTACCATAGAGAATCTGTTGTTGCTGCCAAAGAATTTTTAAAAGTAATTGATTACCCACAGTTATCAATTATAAATAAAATCAATTCTGATAGACTTGAGCAAGTGAAAGAAAACCGGAAACGCTTAGTTCCTATCGTAGAATCGATTATTTTTCTTGGAAAGCAAAACATTTCTTTTCGAGGCCACAGAGATGATGGACCTATATTGAAGGAGAGCTCTAAAAACGAGGGAAATTTCCGCGAATTATTGAGACTGCGTATGAATAGTGGAGATTCAAATCTCGAAACACACTTAGAAAATTTATCTACTCGTGCGACATACGCAAGTAAGACAACGCAAAATGAGTTAATTCGCTTCTGTGGAGATGAAATTCTATCGAGCATCATAAGTCAAATGAATGATGCTAAATACTACAGCATTATGTTTGATGAGACTACCGACATTGCGAATTTTTCTCAACTCAGCCTCGTTTTGCGATATTTTTGGAAAGGATCAGTTCACGAAGATTTTATTGGATTCTTAGATGTACAAACCGAGATTAGTGAAATTAGTGAACATTTCGATCATACAATGGAGTTGAGAGCAAGTGGTGAAAATTTGGGCCACATTGTACTGAACAAGTTGAAAGATATGGGCATAAATTTAGATTATTGCGTTGGAATAACCACTGATGGCTGTTCAGTTATGACATTGAATGATAGTGGAGCTGTAAGAACCGTTTTGGATGAGGCGAAAAATGCGACGTACTGTCCCTGCTATAACCATAAGTTAAATTTATCAATAAGTAAATCCTCAACTGTGCAAGAAGTGAGAAATTCGGTTGGGCTCATGAAAGATATTATTGCTTTTTTCAAGGCATCATCCAAGCGGTCACGCATATTAAAAAATGTAATGGGTCATCAACTTCATGGTTTGTGCGAGACCAGATGGGTTGAGCGTCACGATGGAGTAATCCAATTCCAAAGCTGCATTTCGAAAATCATCGAGACTCTCGAAAATGTAGCAAAATGGAAAGATATCCACGCAGCAGCAAAAGCTAAGTCTTTAAAATCTTCCCTTTCCAACTGTGAATTCATTGTTTCGATGATTTGCTTAGCAAATTTGTTGACGTGTACGATACAACTAAGCCGCTTTTTCCAAAAAACCCAGACCGATATGAAATCAGCAAATGATATATTGCAAGAAACATTGAAAATTTTGCGTCGAAAACGTTATAAGTCGGTGGAAGTTTTTTCTAATATTTTTGAGGAAGCGAAGAACATCGCAGAGGAGATAAATGCTGAAATTTAAGTGCCCCGTTTAGCCAATATCCAGAAAAATCGGTCAAATTACCCATGTGATTCCGCAGAGGATTATTATAGAAAAGCCATATTCATACCTCTTTTGGATAAGGTGATCGAGGACTTGAAGTTTCGTTTCCCCGAAGAAACAATAAATTTGTTTGATTTGTTCGTTTTGTTCGCGACAAATGACGACGAATCTGAGTGTGAAGAAGCTTTGAATCGCCTGTCCAATTGCTTATTTATTTAATAAATCGACAGACATTTTTAAAAAAATGCTCTCGTCAGAGCTAGAATTCTATAGGTTGCACTGCGAGAATAAATAAATTACTTCTTGCAGTGCACTAGAATTATTAGATCATTGTGATGACGAAGTTTTTCCTATTATTACAACTTTATTAAAAATTTTGGCGACACTTCCAATAAGCTCTTGTAGTGCGGAAAGAAGTTTTTCCTCTTTAAGGAGAATAAAAGATTGGTTGCGATCAACCATGAGCGAGATCGATTGGATGGCTTAGCTCTCATGAATATTCATTGGAATATAAAAATAAATGTAGAAAAAGTCATCGATGGATTTGCGAAAAATAGAAATCATAGGATCGATTTTGTTCTATAATTTTATGCTTCCTCAGTTAATAATAAATGTTAAATAATAAATAATTGACAAATGTTTTTGTTTTATAATTTATATATAATAAAAGTTATATATTTTAAAAAATGTTCAAAAATCATTTCTTCCCTTGCCGTTCTTAGGGGGGGGGGGGGGGGGGGGGCGATCGGGAACTTTAAACGCGTTTTTCTCGAAACAACATTTTTCAAAATTGCTGACATCATAACTCGAAGAGAAATTGACCGATCGACTTCAAATTGAAACTGAGTATTCTTGAATATATTTACTATACAATGACTTACGATCTTTTTGATTGGTTGAAAATTGTCAATTTGGCATTAAAAAAACGACAATTTTTTTGCCCCAAAAACGACACTTTTTTTCAGAACTACGCCATTTTCTTAATTTTTGATAGTTTTCAAAAATCATTATATAGGAAATACCTTCAAATTTAATAACCTTTTTGAATTTTTTTGTTTCAATTATTCATTCGGCCGGAATCATGGTAGCAGTAAAAATCGTAAATATAGCTGAAAATATACCTTATTATGTCCAAAAAACTTAAAAACATTCTATCTAGTACTTTCTTTTAAAAAAAGTCGCGAAAATCGCCTAACTGTTCAACCTAAATTAGAACGTTGGGCGTTGACTTTGCCAGCGCTACGCTTTTGAGTTCAGCGTTGAACCTAAATAAGAGCGTAGCGTTAAATGTCATGTAGAGTTTATTTGTTTACTGTTAGTGATAGAAAAAAAAAGCAACAGAATAAATTAAAAAATTAGCTGCCAACGCTCTGTCAAAATTGGAAAATCGAATACGCTGGCGTTAGAGCGTTGCTTATTTCGGTTGGCTTCATATAAAATGTATGCGCATGAGAAAGTTTTGACAGTTAAACGACGCTGGCGCTCTAATTTAGGTTGAACAGTAACTTTTCATGGGTTACACTGGTTCACCATTAAACTTATATGCACGTTGAAGCGAAGTTTTTTATCAACAGTGACGCCTAAATCTACAAAATTGTCAACCTTTTCCAGTTCTAAACCGTTTATTGTGTTCCCGAAACTCGACAAAAAATGTGAAGATTAGATCTAACTACACTCAAAAAAAAAAGTGTTTGTCACAAATGATATAGATGGAACTACTTCAAGTGTTTGCGAAAATTGTTTTGGGAAATAATAAAATTTTTGTCACAAAAACTTTTGATTTTACTCACAAATGTCATCAAAGTTATTTGTCATGAACAATTTTACTATTTGTGACAAATAAAATAAGATAGTTGAAACCTATTGTTGTTGCAAGTTATAATGTTTGTTTTCTGTACAAACAATTTTAATTTAACAGCTGTTTATTTTTTGATGAGTGATATCTATTATATAAAATTAATTTTTTGTCTGTCTGCCGATCTTGATGAAATTCTTACAGTATGTTTGTATCGATCAGGCGGGTGTCATAGGCTATAAAACTTTTATTTAGGGTGCATATTTACCTACACAATTATTTTAAAAATACCGATTTTTCAAAGACAGGTACATCGATTCTCATGAAATTTACACAGTATGGCTTTTATGTTAAGGGGCACAGATTGGATGGTAAAAATTTTATTTAGGGTGCATAATTAGAGTGGTCCTCATACAAATATATTTTTAAATATCATTTTCAAATAAATCGATTCACACCGAATTTACACTACGTACCTCTTATGTTAAGAAGCATAGCTTAGGTCACAAAACTTTTATTTAGGGTGGCCCTCACACAAAAATGTTTTTAAACATCATTTTCTCGAAGACCGCTAAATCGATTCTCATGGAATTGACGCCATGTGGTTTTTATATTAAGAGGCACTGCTTAGGCTGTAAAAATTTTATTTTGGGTGCATACTAAGGGTGGCCCTCATACAAAAGTATTTTTTTGAATAGAATTTTCACGCAGACTGCACATCGAAAATACACCACGGTTGAGGTGAAGCGATGCGCACAGGGTAATACTAGTTTTATATACAATTGATAGTTGAAAATCATTATGCAAAACTACCCTTAGAAACTTAACATAACATGGGACTATAGCCTGGCAATATCGTCAACATTCTTTGCTTCTAAACACATATAAACATTTGATATCGTATATGTACAATGTAAGTAACAAAAAAGTAATATCGAATCATAGCACTGCAAAATATGAACATGACAAGTTTATAAGTGATAAATTGTTTGTTGAAATGAATAACTGTTTGGGACAAAAGACAAGTGTTTGTCGAAACACTTCCATAAATTGATATGTTTGACTGAAATATTTTGACGATTTGTCGTAAATAATTATACATATCATTTAGAAGCAACTTTTTGTGAAATGTTTCTTAAATTTTCCATAGAAGTAATTGAATCACTTGCCACTATTTCACTTTTACTTGAGTCAAATACATTGAATTTTCTTATATTGTCTACAAATACTTATAAATTAAGGCAAAAGTTAAGTGTTTGCTTGAAATAATAAGTGCTTATATTAAGCATTCGATAATTTGCCACAAACGCTTTCGTAACAATCCTTTATTTGAGTGTATGGAAATTTGAGTTGCAGCTGAGTTCCGACACGTTGTACTGAATATGGAATATGCAAGTTTTTACAAGTACAGTCGATGAGCTTCTTAAAATATCTGGCTACATTGATAAGTGAAGTCAACCCAACACTTAAGTTCTTCACTATCGAAAGCAGATAAGTTTTCGCGGACCTCCGCTTACGAATTGTGAGCCCCCATTTTCTTGCCACGCCAACGTAGACCCCTGTCGAGTCTCCCAAATATTAAAAATTGTGGAAGTTGAATTTCATTTATACGCGAAATATTATATGGATAGTTGATGTGAGAACCATAAGTAGAAAATGAATAAGTGGACTTGAAGAAATTTGCAAATAAATTGGATATTTCACATTTTTCGGATGATGTTATACCATTATAGGACATCTAAAGAGGATACACAGAAGATTTACTTTTGATGTTTATAAATTTGTAAACAATTTTAGGATTTTTCTTAATGTTGAGTTTTATATATGAAATGTAGTTTAAATAAGACCGTTTATTATTATTTTGATAATTATAACGATCACGGGAAAAGCTAATATAATCAATGGATTTACCAGACATTTTGAATTTTTTAAACCGGCGATTTTTTATATATTTAAGGTACTTTAATTTTGTTGTTACCCATGGAGGATCGCTTGACAATACAGATGAATTAAACTTTGGCACAGATTTAGAAATACAATTTTGCAAGCGCTCATTAAATGATTTTACATAACGCTCAATATAAGCCACAGAGTAATATGGTTTATCAGGTAATATAACTGACCAGTCGATATGGTTTAACAGGGAGTTAAGTCTGACAAAATTCGTTTTTTTGTAGTTGAAACATGAGCACTGAGATTTTACACGATTTGTTTTCACTAAGCTACAGTGGGTCAAAGTTATAATTGAACAGTTCGAACAAAAAAGTTTCTTACTAAATAGAAAATTAACTAAATATTTTTTTACAATTTAAAAATTTATTTTAGAAGTGTATTTAATAGACATTTATAATCAACAAAATTTTTTTTATAAAATTAGCGTTTAAAAAAAATAACGAAAAATTAAAATACATGGAATTCTGTCACAAAGTTATTATGGAACACCAAAGAAATTCACATAAAAATTTGTATTATTAAAGGATTTAATTTGTTTTTAATATTTAATAGGTAGTCCTTTTAGTTGTATAATAACTCTCAAACGATTTGGCATCGGCTCTACCAACTTACGACATAAATAAACTGGGATATTGCCCCACTTTTCATTTAGGGCTGCTTTTTTAGTTATGTGGTAATTTTTAAGCTGCTGCTCCAAATAATTTCACACGTGTTCAATAACATTTAATTCATGAGACTGTGATGGAGCCTCCATCTCTATGGAATAATTATAAAGCAGCCAGTTACGCACAACATACGCCTAGTGCTTCGGATCTTTGTCCTGATATAATATAAACTCTTCGCCTATCCCCAACTTTCGAGCACTTTCTTTTACCTTTCCTTTTAGAATGCTTAAATAAGTAACATATTTTATCCATAATCCCATCGATTATATGCAGGTTTCCTGGTCCAGCAGCAGATACCACATCCCACACCTTTACTTAACCTAATCCGTGCTTAATTGTTGGCCGAAGGTTAATTTTCTTGAGCTTCTCATTAGCTTTGCGTCAGAGATATGATTGTCCATCTGACCGGAAAATATTAAATTTGCTTTCATCTGTAAATAAACCTGTTTTCCAGAATGAAAAATACTTAGCTGTATGTTCTTTTGGAAAGTCCTTTCGCTTTTGTACATTGGCCTTACACACGAATGTTTTTTTTCCTAGCTACTCGTCCATTAAACAGATGTCTTCTAAGCACGTCTCTAATTGTTTCATGGCTAGCTTTCTTTTTAAGATACTTTTCGGCTTCAGATGCCAATTTTGGGACACTAATATGGGGATTTTTCTTAATTTCTTTTATTATTCAACATTTATCTGATGCATTAAATATTTCCCTAGTACTCGGCTTGGCCTTGTTCTTAAGCTTATGGTATTTAGCTTAGTTATGTTTAAAACAGTTGTTAGAGGACGATTAATAGTTTTACTGATGTTTGGTACTAATTAGCCTGACTTTGACAATCGAATTAAAATTTCTCTTTGATTAACCGAGGTTTTCATAACGCGCGGCGCCATCTCGCTTATTACGGAAATAAAAATATTAATCGTTGATGAGTAACATGAATTATCGAATGATCCCTTAACTAGAAAACTCGATATGATACGAAAATTAAGTTTGCTGTAGTTTTGGTAGCGAATTTGTGGATTATTCACAATGTGTTCCATTATAACTTTGTGACAGAATTCCATGCATTTTCATTTTTCGTTATTTTTTTTAAAAAAAAAAAACGATGATTTTATAAAAATTTTTTGTTGATAATAAATGTCTATTAAATACACTTTCTAAAATAGATTTTAAATTTGTAAAAAAATATCTAGTTAATTTACTATTTAGTAAGAAACTTTTTTGCTAATGCTTTTCTGTTATAACTTTGATCCACTGTACATGCTAAAACATACTTTAGTTGAAAAGTTGGATAACTAGATCATCAATGCGACTTATATTTATGTCGTTAAATTCATCAACAAATGCAAGATCAAGGTTTCTATTGTTCGTATTAAGAATATTATTAATTTGATGAAGACAGCAATCAGAAAGAATATCCAGAAATTCGGTTATAACACTATTGCATGAAGTGGGTGTAAGAAAACAGCAATTTTCCGTTATATTCCATTAAACGTATGGTAAATTGAAGTCCCCTAGTACAATCATGGAATCGTTTGCAGTATGACGGTTATTTATTCCTTTGATTTCTTCTGCATGTCGTAGTTGGTATTGTGATCAGCATTTGGTGGAATGTAGGAACAAGTTAAATGTATTGATTCATTAGCAAACTTAATAACAACCCCAACAAGTTCTAAGTCAGTATTGTTGTTAAACTTTAATTCCTCACAGGATAAAGAAATGTGCACTGCCAGAAGGACTCCACCACCAATTTTCGAATTACGGTCTTTCCTGAAGATTTGGTAATTACTACAAAAAATTTCAGAGTTCAGTATATTTTCACGAAGCCACGTTTCAGAGAATGCAATAACATGAAATGCAAAACTTAAACTATTCATGAATAAATCTGATATTTTCGTATTTAAACCTCTAACGTTTTGGTAAGCGATGGTTAAAGTTTGAAGCCGGTCAAGAATTATTTTTTTGAAACATATAGGTCTTCAGAACGTTGTGGTAAGCTAATAACATTTTCACAGCGTGGGCTGTTTCTATACTCGAATTCACGAACTAGAGTGTTGAGCGGCCAAAAATCTTTGTGATTTACCCTTTCAAAAACATCTTCAGGGACAAAAATTTTAAACGAAGACTTTTTCCTCTGGTATGAAAAATTTAGCTTACGCACAGAAAAATCAGAGAAGCCATTTAATTTATTTTTAATATAATATATTAAGTCCTCAACCGAAGTATCGGAAGCGAAACGCGACAGAAAAACAGTTTTTTTTAAAGATATAACTACAAGTTCTTTTGGCTCATTTCTAACGGAGACAGTTAATGAGTTGGAATCTTTATCATTTTGAACAGATGTATATGGCAAATTGGATTGTACTGGTGTTGTATTTTGTATAAAAGTCTGAACAGGCTCAGGTAATTTACCCAACGTTGTAGTTTAAAATGAGGTACTTCCAGATTTTTTATCATTTTTCTGCTTCCCACGAAGAGTCATCGGAGTCGATTTGTTAGGTGTTGAAGTTTGCTCTTCTAAGCATCTATAATCGTTAAAAATACTTTCGAAATGCTGAAATTTCTGTATAAGGGATGACAGGTCCTTGCCAATCTCAGCAAAACATTTTTAGAATGCTTGTATAAGTTGTATAAGCAGTTATCGGCTGCCTTGCATTTTGTGAATGACCACCGAAGACCTTCACCCTTCTCGAGGATATCAGCAATTCGACCATTTAGTAAAACATATTTCGCATGATAAAGATCTCGCAGAAATGGCAGACTACGAAACGCTCAGTTGCGTCTTTAGCAGTGCAGACAGGGTGTTTACAGATCATGATAAAATAGTATGTTAATGTAAAGGTAAACGAAAAGTATGCTACACTTTTTCAATATTTTTTCTATCCGTTTCACAGTACTAAAATAGAATGTTTTTTGAAAGGTAACTAAAAGTATTCTACAGTTTTATTTTTTTTTTTCTAACAGTTCGAAATGCAAAAACGTCAAGTGTATTACTTAAGTGTCAAAAAAAAAAATTAAGAACAAAAGTAAAACTGAAAAATTAAGCAAAACAAAAAACGCACAAAAATACTCTTAATTTATGTATGAATGTCCGGATTATAAACAAAAATCGAATTTGTTGCTGCAAAAGAGAATAAAAGTATGAAATTTGATTTAATTATTTAAGCACAAGAACTAATGCGATTTCAATATTTACAAAAAAAAAACACAATATTTAAACACAAGATTATTTAATTTTCGCTTTGAACACTTTTAAATTATGAACTTAAAACACTTAAAGTTCAAGATTAAGCAGGATCAAACAAAAACACAGTTGTTAACAGCATATCGTTTTGTTTATTAGTTTCTTCATATGTTACTTACATTTTATTATGGAGGAATGGACAAAAATATATGGGAAGAATACGATTTTCAAGAACTTATTGCATCTATTCCAAGAAGGATACAAGCCATGTTTGATATTCGTGGTGGACACATCAATTATTGAAGTGTTTCTTATAAGTTTATTAGTTTCTTTATGTGTTCTTTGCATTTTGCAAAGAATTATTTGACACCATGAAATGGCTGGTCTTTTTACTTTTGTCCCATAAAATTGTTTTTTAATGAGGAGAAAAAATTTTCCAAAAAATATATATACATTTCTTATTTTTGTTCAACAAGAAAGTGAAATTTGTGTTTCATAATTTATTTTGCAAGCAATTACTTGCTGTATGTCTGATATCCAGTTCCGCGCTTTCCCTTGACGAGAGAACATCTCTCAGTGTTACCCGGTGCTTAATTGATTAATTCATTCAGAACTATAGTGTTTGACTATTACATTTATCATAAAGTTAACCTTATTTTTACCACATCATAATAAAATCTAACTTGTAACACAAACATAAATAATATTTAACTTAATACCATAATTTTGTTACTTCACTAAACCTCGTGTCGTGTCATTGGACAAATACAACTCTATCATGAAAGATCCACCTGATCGCTCTATCAACAATCGTTCTCAGTCTCTCAGCGTTGATAAGACAAGGAAATTAAAAACAATTACTACCGGTCCTAAGTTCTTGGTTATTGCTCGAAAAGAGAGTTCCGATACTCTCGCAAATGTCTCTCCTTTTCTTATAAAAAAAGTAATAGACAATATATGTCTAGGAGAAGTAAATTCTTGCAAAAAGCTAAGAAACGGCAACATACTCATTCAAACTAAAAATTTAACCCAAGCTCAACAATTAATTACATTAACAGCCTTTACTGACGCAATACAAGTCGATGTTTCCGAGCACTCAACACTTAATTATTCTAAAGGTGTAATGTATACAAATGATTTGAGAGGCATATCAGAAGATATCATACTAGAAGAACTTAAAAGTCAAAATGTGTCTGAGGTAAGAAAAATATTGAAAAAAGAAAACGATAATATGAAAGAAACAGGGCTGATCATAATCACGTTTGCAACCACCAAACTGCCGGACGCAGTAAATATTGGCTACGAAAAAATTACTCTACGACCCTATATACCGCTGCCAACTAGGTGCAAGAACTGTCTTAGATTCAATCATATTGAGAAATTCTATAAAAATACAAGAATATGCCCAAATTGCGGCAATGAAGATCATGTTGACTTGGCTCTAAACGAACAATGTGAAAACGTTAAATCTTGCATCAACTGCAATGAACTTAAAATGACCAACATCAATCATCACGCATTAGACAAAAACTGCCCAATATTCATAAAGCAAAAAGAGCTTCAAGCTATAAAAACTCTCCAAAAAGTCGACAATAAAACCGCTCACTCAATTTATAATGACCGCCACCACCACGACAACGTCACTTATGCTTCAGCCGTTCGCTCTTCACACTGCCCATCCACAAATAATATATCAAACACACCAACTCACATTGGTATCTCACATAAGCCACCGAACACAGCACCGTCTACCCTCGCTCATTACCAACAAACCACCACCACCAACAAAATGCAAAACCACTCGTCTACTCCAATTCCAGAACGCAGAAACGATCAAGAACATAATCTCTTCTACACTGATTTGCAAGATGTATCAGCAACAAATTCTGCACTCTCTGATGTTTTCCATAGCTCTTCTAACAACACTGTCAATAATCATAGCCACCAGCATATTAAACCGATCTCTGAGACCAACGAAAAACTCTCCAACTCCAACTCTCAAAATATAACATCATGTAGCAACTTATCATCTAAGCTTATTGCAGGCAATAAAATAAAAATATTCCCGAAAAATACTCCGAAACGTCTACTAAACCAACTAAAAAGCAAGCAAATAAACAAACCAACAACGATAGAAACAAAAACTCCCCTTGCAGATAATGATCCTGATACTGATGACTACATGTATGATGATTAACCTTCCTATTCTTAAATCCAGTTATATAAGCTTCAACTATTCTATTAAATTTTACGCTTTAAAAAAAGTCATATCAATCAATGGCATTTTAACTTCTAAAAACGATGACCTAGTGCTTTATATTTACGTATTATATCTTATTCTCATTTCGCTCTTCCGTTACAAAAGTTTACACTCAATTCCTACACATATTGTTATTATTTTCCGTTTAATTATTACTATTTACTTTGCAAAATTTCACTATCTAAAACAATTAAGCCACTTTGTATATTTAGTTGCGTATTATTTACAGCCATCTACTTGTTTGCTTCCCCCAATATATTATTTATATTGGGTGCTAAGCATTCTCCCCTTGTCTTATTGTTATGGCCCTGATGGTTCTGCAGAGGAACTTTAATGGACCTTTTAACAATCATATTTTTTTATATTTAAAGTTATGCTTAACATTACACTACGTTCTAACTCTAATAATAATTTCTACCATATACCCAATAATAACTTATGTATATAAACACGACATTCTTGTTTGTAAATTGGTGATTTGTTTCATCAATATCTTTCTTTATATTTATTTGATTTCGTTATATGGTTTAATATTCTTCTTAACCAATCTAATTACTAAGCTCATTATGTATCAACGATGGCTCTCAGCTTAGTCCAGTGGAATATAAAAGGTTACTTAAATAACTACAACGATCTATGCATATTAATTAAAAAATATAACCCTAAGATTATATCTTTACAAGAAACGCATATCCATACACTCTCAAATATTCCTATTCCCATAAATTTCTCTATGTATTCACATAACTCATCTTCTACTAGATTTGGCGGAGCCGCGCTTCTTATACACAATTCATTACAGCATAAGCCCATTACAATTAACAATGTCTTCGATTCAGTTGCAGTTGAAATAATATCTAAAATTAAATTTACTGTCATATCATCCTACATCGCTCCACGAGTACAATTTTCATTGCAAAGCCTTTCAAATATTTTCAATTCCTCTCTTTCCCCTTTACTTATCTCAGGTGACTTTAATTCCTGGCACAGAGACTGGGGATCACCCAAAAACAATCATAGAGGAGTCATTCTATCAAAGTTTATAATTCAATCTAACTTGATTTTACTTAACGACGGATCACCAACACATTTAAACACACACAACTCTTTCTCACATATCGACCTAACCTTCTGTTCACCCTGCATTAAACCCTACGCTCAATGGGCAATAGAATCCGATCTTTTCGGTAGTGACCACTTCCCCATAGTTACTTCATTGTTTCCTACTCCGACCCGTTCATATGATTGCTATAAGCCGAAATTCCTAATTAATAAAGCTGACTGGGGATTATTTTCTAAAAATTGTGATAAATTTGTCACCGAATACCCAATCTCCACAAATGTTAATAAGAAAGCTTCTAACCTCAGAAAAATAATTATTCAAGCAGCCAACAATTCAATCCCTCTAGCGCATCCAAACCCTTCCCCAAAAAAAGTTCCTTGGTGGAATCCAAATTTAGAAAAACTAAAACAAGAGAAAAAGAAACATTGGCACATATTTAAGAGAAATATTTCTGCATCCAATTTGCTTAACTATAAAAAAGCCAATGCAATTCTAAAACGGGAAATAAAGTTAGAGAAAAGCAAATCGCTTAATGCATTTACATCCACTATAAGGCCTGATACCCCCATCCAAAAAATTTGGGCTAACATTAAGAGACTTTCTGGTTTTAAGGCCACCCAAGGAATCCACACCATTAAATCTCCTATTCCTCCCCATAGGAAATTATCAGACAATAAAGAAATTGCTAACGCACTTTGCCAATTTTGGTCAGATAGCTCAGAAGATAGAAATTTCTCTAATAACTTTCAATCAAAAAAATCTGCAGCTCTCAGAAACTCATTTCACTTTAATTCTTGTCCAGATGCAAGCTTAATAGAACAAGATATTACTTATCTAGAACTTTCTTCATCATTATCAAAACTGAAAGGAAAAACACCAGGTATGGATAGAATTTCTTATCCAATGATTCGTTCCACTCCAAAATCCCTTAAAGAAAGACTTCTTCAATTCTATAATAATATATATCAAAATCACATTCCCCAGCAGTACAAAACTAGTTCGGTTATCCCTATTCTCAAGCCCAGATCTGATAAGACCCTTACTAACTCTTACAGGCCAATATCCCTCAATCCCTGCATTTCAAAATTAATGGATAAAATAATTTCAATCAGACTGTGGTGGTTTTTGACAAAAAATTGTTTACTAGATTCTCATCAGCTTGGTTTCAGAAAGGGTAAGTCAACTTGTGAGAGTTTGCTCATCATTGAGCACCAAATTGTAAAGTGCCTCTCTCGTAAAAAACATTTGACAATAGTATCACTGGACTTTGAGAAAGCCTTTGATAAAGTTGGAATTCATACCATTATTGACCAACTTTTAGAATGGAAAATAGGGCCAAAAATTATCAATTATATAATTAATTTCATGACCAATAGAAAAATAATTGTCCGATTGGGAAAGTTTTATTCAGATCCGAAAAAATTACATAATGGTATCCCCCAGGGTTCTCCACTCTCTGTCATCCTATTTTTAATATCTTTTAATAAGCTCTGTAGTGTTATTGCTATTCACAAGGAAATAGAGTTCTCGGCATATGCAGACGACTTTAATATAATAATTAAATCCAACAAGGATAAAAATCCAATTATCAATCTCAATCAACTATTTGATGATATTCTAACATGGTGTGATGTATCTGGTGCAATTTTATCTTCTAACAAATGTCAGTATATTCATATTTGCCGCAAGAAAAATTGTAATTGCACGATTTCCACTAATAATATAAACCTTCAACAAACGGATAGCTTGAAAATCTTAGGCCTGACTTTTAATTCAAGATTCAATTGGAAAACCCATATCGAAAAACTGTGTATTAATCTGACTAAGCCACTCAGTGTCATAAAATGCATCTCTAGCTTCAAAATGAATTGCAATACAATAACTTTAATATCTGTTATCCACGCTCTTATCATATCGAAAATTAATTACTGCCTATTTATTTATGGCAAGCCCCCCAAATCATCTTTAAATAAAGTTAAAACCATAGTCAATTCGGCTATTCGAACCGCCCTGGGTGCTTTTCGATCCTCCCCTATCAATAATCTTTTATTCGAAGCAAATATTTTACCACTCGAAATACAAAGGGATCTAACGACAGCCAAACTTGCTAAGTCCCTGATATTGAGTTATGGTACCCCAATTCAGCTTATAGTCAATCAAATCTGCAACTCCAAGAGAATCCCTAAAATTAAGTCTGCAATATATTTAGCTGTACAAAATTCAATAGCCCTAGATATTCCTTACTGCCCTCTAAAATCCTCTAAACCTTCTAACCCTCCTTGGAAACTTAACATTGACTCATGTGATATTTCCTTGCATAAGTTCAAAAAAGACAACACACCAATTGAAATCTTTCAATCTTTGTTTTCAGAAATCAAGAGCAACCTTAAAAAACACACATTTTTATACACAGATGGCTCAAAGATAATTAATAAAGTCAGCTATAGCATTACAACTGAAGACAAAGTTATAAAACTTGCAGTTCTACCAGCTTACAGTTCAGTTTTTTCAGCCGAAATCATTGCTATACACGAAGCAATTATATATGCCAGTAAAAACAGTGGCAATTATGCAATATGCTCAGACTCCCTCTCAGCATTTGAATCGATTTTAAATATCAGCAACAGTAATTTCTACGCCATTCAAATAAGAGATTTCTTGATTAAATACCACCCAAAGGTTACTATAATCTGGATACCAGGTCACTCTGGTATCAGAGGCAACGACTTTGCAGATCAATCTGCAAAATTTGCTGCCAACGCCCCATTAGTTATGTCCAATAATGTTAATTTCTCAGACATAAATAGTTTCTTAAAAACATCCTTTGCAGTAGAGCAAATATCGACATTCAATTTCTCTTCTAACTGGTACCAATCAATTAACCCCAACCAGTTATCAATTAAAGACTTTCTGAAAACAGTTAATTTAAAAAGATTAGATATTGTGAAATTTATAAGAATCAGACTCGGTCATTCAAACCTCACACACAGTTTTCTTATGAACCCTGACTACCAGCTACCTTGTTCCTGTCCTGTCTCTCCTCGTAACTACTTCCCTCATATCTTCTCCAACTGCCCTCATTTTATTACCCATAGACAGCGTATATTCCATAATGAAAATCCACTATCCATGATATCAAACCCTTCGGAAAAAAATATCCTTTGTATGATTAACTTCCTAAAATACGCTAATTTATATCACTTAATATAGTATAATCTATTCTACCAGATAAGCTGAAGGCCACCGTTGCTATTGCTTATTATTTATTAGCTTTTAATTATTTTTCTTTTTATAATTAATTGTTAATAACCAAATAAATAAAATAAATAATGTCTGATATCGGAAACGCACTTTACTAAACAATCCTTCATTAGATTTCGAGGTTGTAAAGTTTGCCACACTATACACCCAGAAAATGCAGCTAAGTGTGGTAATAATCAAAGAAAGTCCCTCCTATTATGAGTATATAAAATTTAAGCAGAAGATATCCAAGCAACAGTAGTAAGTGTTAAAACAAAAAATGATAACAGCACAGTAGTTAGCTTGTATCGCCCTCCGAAACACAACTTTAAGTGTGAAAGATATAAAGAATTCTTCAGAAACATAGGAAATCGATTTATCATTGGCACATACTGGCCTACAGACCCAGACAAAATCCCTTGATTTCTTTATCATCAGAAATGTTTCGAACAATTACATGCAAATAGAAGATATCTTGGATTTCAATTCGGATACAACCGCGTTTTCACGTTATCTGTCTTTCTTGAAGAAGAAGTTCGAATGTCTAACGAGTAGACGTGTTTTTTAAGAGTCCGCGATTTTAACGTAATTTTTATAGTAAAAGTATCTCGTTTCCGTGAGATTTTGTAATACGTTGCAGCTGATCGTTCTTGCTGTCTTTTTTCATATACGCATCATTGATTATTCATTGGTTTATTGATTGATTTCGCAAATTAATTTTTATTTTGTGGTGCATACAATATGTCGCAACAAAAAGAAATCAACACAAGAAGTGTGACCAATGTTCGCAAACAACAAGTTGCACCTACAACCCCACTTTGTATGTCTAGCAAAAAAGCAGATGAGTCATCACCTTTGATTGGACTTTGAGTCTACACTGGAAGCAAAGTTAAATTGTTTTAAAAAGAGCATCATTACTGAGTTTCGTGAGGTCATTACCACATTTGAGAGCAGACTAATGGAGAGAATTGGTGAAGTTTCGGCTGACCTGAGTAACATAAAGACCAATCTATTGATGTTGTGAAGAGAGTGGTTGCAGTTGAATCTGTATGTGGAGAAATGAGTGCAATTAAAGAAGAAATAAATGCATTGAAAACACAAGTTAAATGCTGTAGCTGTGATGCTCTTCATTGCTGTTCCTCAAAAACTCACTGAAGAGATTGTTGACCTAAAGAGAAAAATTACAGAATATGAAAATATTTCTGTGTCAACAGACTTAATTATAAACGAGGTACCAATCCAAAATAATGAGAGACTGCTATCATAGCTAAACTAGCGTCGGCGTTTGATCGCAACAAATTATTCAAAGCTGTTGCGACTTTCTGCAAAAATTCCAAACGCCAACTAATGCTAAGGGATATTGACTGTGGTGTTAGAGCCATTCTACTTACATGAAAGCCTCACCAAAGCAAATCATGCAATTTTAAAATATGCAAGTGTTAGAAAGCGTGAGAAGTATTTGTCAGCTGTTTTTTCCAAGCGTGGGTGTGTTTATGTGAGAGTGAATGGCGAGAACGAAGCTAAGCTGGTATGTGATATTGAGAGCGTTGATCGTGTGGCGGAACGCAGTAATTAGGGTTATTTAAAAAAATTAAATGTGTTACATATCTTATGATTTTATGCTATGTTATTTTTTAGTGCTAAAATTGTCACTTTATATTATTATGTTTTATCTTATGCTCTATATATATTTTTCTTCTTCTTTTTACTTGTACTTTATACTTAATCCTTGCTATTTAAGCTCATTATTTTACTTATCTCTAATTTCAAAATTTTTAACGTTTGTAGCTGTTTTTAAAATGATCGATCTTGTCGCTTCCTTCTACTTCCTATGTTGCTAATGGTGCTATTGACAACTATAAAGTTCTGGTAAATGTTCTTTGCAATCAATACCATGGCTTTAATGTAGTTCATTTCAATGCCAGAAGTATGAATGGATTAAAATTGGATTATGTTCGCCATATTTTTGAAAATTCGCCTGCTGATGTTGTCTGTGTTAGTAAAATGTGGCTTAATAGTGATATTCCTGATGTATTAAATAATCTTGATGGCTATAAAATTTTTCGTAATGACAGAGTTGGTAGAAGAGGTGGTGGCGTTGCTGTTTAATGTAAGTCATATCTAAATGTTAAACTTGTCAGTAAATGTAATGAAGCCTGTGAATTTCTGAATGTTGAAATCTTTGATAGCAACGTGAACATTTTATTGTCCTGTGTATATAATTCTCATCGTCGTAATGATTTTGTATCTTTTTTTACAGAGATTACTAGTAGACTTATTAATTATGATTTTGTTGTTGTATGTGGTGATTTCAATGTGAACTTGTTGCAAATTGATTCTGTTACAGAGAATTTTTACTACCATATTACGTCATGTGGCTTAAAAGTATCAAATTGTTACACACCCACTCGCTATGCGCATGGTTGTGAACCTAGTCTGTTGGATGTGTGTTTAGTTTCTGACATTTCTATTCTAATAAAGTTTGATCAAATGTCCTTTTTTTCTGATCATGATTTGATTTTTTGTAGTCTTAGTATCAAGGAATTCCCCTCATAGTTTCTTATATCATGATTACAGATTAATCAATATGAGTGATTTATATGCAGATTTGTCGAATATATGTTGGAATAACTGCTGGTTTCGTAATTCTGCTGATGAAAAGCTTAATGTGCTTATGAGCAATTTAAATATTGTGTTTGAGCGTCATGTCCCAATACGTACTATAACTATTTCTAACCCCTGCTTTTCATGGTTTACAAGTCGTTTTTTACATGTCATCAAGCTTTTCAGCTAAACTTCATTCGAAATGGAAAAAAAAACCGCTCAGACAGAAACTGGAATAATTTTAAAAGTGCTAGAAATGCAGCAACTGCACTGTGAAAACAGGAAAAAATTAACTTTTTTCGTTCGAAACTAAATGCAAACTTGAATTCCAAGCAATTGTGGGTGAATATAAAAAAACTAAGAGTTTTTGGCAAAGAGTAAGTTGACTTTCATTTGGATTCGGATTGCCTGAATAATTTTTTCTTAGCCAATAATAATTTCCCCCAGTATAATAATTTAGTTGAATACCCCAGAATAAACTCAGAATTTCCACCATTTCAATTTATATCGGTATCTGAGAATGATGTTTTGAAGTGCATGTCTAAGATAAGCTCCAATGTGGTTGATGTTGATGGGATGCCCGCAAAGTTTCTAAAATTGATTTTACCCTTAACCCATATTATAAATCACTGCTTCACTTGTTCCCAATTCCCTGACTTGTGGAAAATCGCTACAGTGATACCTATTGATAAAACTGCTTCTGCCTCTGAATTAACTGATTTTCGTCCCATTAGCATTTTACCAGCTTTAGGAAAGGTTCTCGAAAGGTTGATGTCGGATCAAGTTACTTATTATGTGGATAAACAATAAACTTTTGTCACCACTACAGTCTGGTTTTCGAGTTGGTCACAGTTGTTCAACGGCTGTTGTGAAAATTTTAGATGACATTAGGGTTAGTTTTGACCAAGATTTTTTAACGCTCCTTTGTCTCATTGATTTTTCTAAGGCCTTTGACTCGGTCAATCATTATTTGCTGTGTAATAAGCTTCAATATTTTTTTAATTTCAGATCAAGTGCTGTCACTTTACTAAGGAGTTATTTAAATGTTAGAATGCAACGTGTTAAAGTTGGAACCAAATTTTCGTCATTTAAAATTGTTAACACGGGTGTTCCACAAGGATCTATCTTAGGTCCCCTTCTATTTTCCCTCTTTATCAACTACATTTTTTCTGTTATTTCCAATTCTACTGTACATGCATACGCTGACGATATCCAACTATACCTTTTCGACCTATTGGACTTGTAGAGGACTTATCTTACAGACTTAACTGTGACTTGACTGCACTCAATGAGTGGGCTGCCTCCAACCTGCTTCAAATCAACCCTACGAAATCAAAAGTCCTGCCAATTGCAAGGAGTGTTTTCTGCACATTAGATATTCCACCTTTATTTATTGCAACGACTAAATTGGATTTTGTCAGCAAGGTGAAAAATTTGAGCTATGTATTTAACTCTAAGCTCACTTGTTCTGACCACATAAATAATATTGTAGGCAAAGTCCATGGCACTTTACGCTATCTACGGATGTCCACAGATTTTACCCCAACTGAAACTAAGCATCGACTCGTAATACAGCTGATTATGCCTCAAATAACGTTTTTTTATATTGTTTACTGTTGCGTTCAATAATGCGGCGAGATACATCTATAGTGTTAGACGTTATGACCATATCTCTAATAAAAGTAAGGATATACTCAGTTGTGGCTTAATAGAGTACTTAAATGTACATAACTTGATTTTTTTGCACAAACTCATTCACAGCAAAATCCCAGGCTACCTATTTAATAAGCTGCAATTTTCTCTTTTTGTTAGATCACTTAATTTTATTATTCCTATGCACAACTATCTCAACAGCAGAAGGCTCTTTTTTATAAGCACCATTAGACTGTGGAACTCACTTCCTAACTATTTAAGACAGGAAACTTCTATAAACAGCTTCAAACGATCTATTTTCAATTACTATTCAATTACTGATTAGCTCTGTCTCTGATATAACTTTACTTGCTTATGCCTTATCCTTTTATATTTTATATTTCCTTATATTCTTGTTGTTATATTTATTTATTTATTTATTTATTTATTTATTTATTTAAGTAAGCTTATCATTTTGTAATTTAAGATTAATTATGTTCTTTAAATTAAGTATTACTGTGTATGATTTATATTCCGATGTTAGCGTACTATAAAAGACTTAGTCTTACTGTACAATGAAAATTAAGAAATAAATTGAAATTGAAATCTTATACCATCATATTTTTGTAAGAATGAAAAAGCATGAGGGCAGAACCTAAAGCGCTTGGAGAATGCGAGAAAGAACGCTATTTTTAGCATTTTTATAGCATGTGATATTCTCTGTGATGTAGAATAGTAGAAGATTAAGAAAGATAATATGAAAACTCTTAGTGAACACATTATCACAAAGCCAACTAATCCATATCTGACTAACGAATGGACTAGTTTAGCTTGACGAAAGAATTGAATTAGCAGTTCCAGTCTAATCCGAAAGTTAGGTTAGTTAGGAGTGGCAGTTAATTGCGAACCGATATACTTAGTGATGCCATAGGGTAATTGACTATATCCTCTCATTGAACCAACCAGATTTCGTATGGATAGATTGGCTTTTGGTTGATCAGAGTAAAGTTTCTGACTGCTTTCCACCTGGGGATTGCCAGAGCGATCTCTGAGACAACCATTAGCAAGTTGACACACAGCCTCCCCGCGGCTCCATCTGGGTAGCTATCACTGCATCCGCTGAGATAGTGAACGAATGTGTGCAGCGTGTCCTCCCTGGAAGTAAACTGGGTTGTGCGCAGGGTTTGGTACCCGCCACGTAAAAAAAACATTCCAATGAAGACTAAAAAAGCCTCGGATACAGAACCCCTCAACGTTGACGACCACTGCAAACGAAAAATGGACTATGATTTAAGAATATGCACCTGGAATATCCGGACCCTCAATAGGGAAGGTGTCTCTATCGAATTGGCGGATGCCCTCGGAAAAATTAAGGCTGACATCACCGCCATCCAGGAAATAAGATGGATAGGATAAGGTTGCTCTAACCAAGCAAGTTGCGATATCTACTACAGCTGCCATGCGGAGAGACGCGAATTAGGATGCGGATTCATAGTAAGCAAGAGACTTTGCCACCATATCTCCAGGTTCACACCTGTGAGCGAAAGGTTGGCTACGATCTGCGTCAAGGCTCGATTTTTTAACATCAGCTTGATTTGCGCGCACACCCCGACGGAGGAAAAGGACGATGCTGTCAAAGATACCTCCTATGCGAGACTCGAGGAAGTATACGGCCGCTGCTTGGCCCACGACGTTAAAATTGTACTCAAGGATGTCAACGGAAAGATCGGAAGAGAAGGTATATTTGGCCCCACTGTCGGTCAGTTCAGCCTTCACGAGACCACATCAAACAACGGTCTACGGCTGATCGACTTCGCCGCGGCGCGAAACATGGTAGTAAGTAGCACCAGATTTCAACATCTCGATATTCACAAGGCCACCTGGCTGTCCCCTGATCAGAAAACACGCAACCAAATCGATCATGTTGTGATCGACGGAAGGCATGCTTCCAGCGTGCTAGATGTTCGTACGTTCCGGGGAGTCAATATTGACTCCGATCATTATCTTTTTGCAGCCAAGATACGCATGCGGCTGTGCAATGCAAAGGATGTACGCTCTGGAACGCAACGATAGCTGGACGTCAATGAGCTGCAATCACATCGAACGGCCGAAGCCTATTCCGCTCGCCTCTCAGAAGTGCTCCTTCAACCTGACTCTCTACCCGATGATGCCGGTGGACTTTGGGCGCATATATCCCACTTCATGCGGTCTGCCGCTGAGGAAGGCATTGGTTTCCGACGCCCACTTCCGCGAAATCAATGGTATGACCAGGAGTGTCGCGAAGCTACTGCTGTGAAAAACGCCGCCTACAAAAGAAACCTGCAGTCAGCCGTAACGCGAGCCGTGCACGAAAACTACCTGGAAAAGAGACAGGAAGAGAGGCGCCTTTTCAGACGCAAGAAACGAAAGCAGGAAAGGCACGAGCGTGAGAAACTCGAAGTGTTACGGGGCAGGAATGATGCTCGAAGATTTTATCAACAAGTCAAGTGTCTGACCCAAGGTTTCAAGCCCGGAGCATCTACCTGTAAAGATGAACATGGAAATCTTGTTACGGATTATGGAGGATGAGATTATGGAGGGAACACTTTTCCAAGCTGCTTGCTGGCGATGACTCCACCAATCCCGCCTTTGGAGAAATTAACCCGATGCCACCAATCAACGACGATGGTGTGGACGTACCACCACCTAGCCAAGACGCGGTACGAGTTGTGATCCAACGACTTAAGAACAACAAAGCGGCTGATGCCGATGGCCTGCCTGCTGAATTGTTCAAGACCGGCGGCGATGAGCTGATAGGGTGTATGCATCAACTCATCTGCAAAATATGGCTAGTAGAAAGCATGCCCGACGATTGGAATCTCAGTGTTCTTTGTCCTGTACTGAAGAAAGGTGACCCAATCATCTGCGCTAACTACCGGGGAATCAGTCTTCTTGTCATCTCTAACAAGGTCCTGTCGACTGTACTGTGTGAAAGACTTAAGCCGTTTGCCAACACACTGATTGGGCCTTATCAGTGCGGCTTTAGACCTGGTAAGTCCACCATAGACCAGATCTTCACACTACGTCAAATCCTGGAAAAAACCCACGAAAAACAGATCGACACCTATTATCTCTTTATCGATTTTAAAGCTTCTTTCGATAGCCCGATACCGTATTGCCTGTATGCCACCATGTCAGAGTTCAGTATACCTGTGAAGCGGCTTTGCAGAATGACGTTGAGCAACACAGCCAACTCCGTCAGAGTAGGAAGGGACCTCTCCGAACCATTTGATACCGTACGAGGGCGATCCACTATCCTGCAACTTCTTCAACTTTGTCATGGAAGGGGTGTTGCGAAGAGCCAGTGTATATAGTAATGGAACAATTTTTTACAAAAGTGTCCAGCTCCTTGCATATGCCGATAATATTGATATCATTGGGTTTGACGGTGAACGAGGGTAAAACAAAGTATATGCTGTCCACAAACAGGGAGACGCGGCGTATTGGATCCTATGTAACTGCGAACAGCTATACTTTCGAAGTTGTCAAGGAATTCACCTATCTTGGCACCGCCGTGAACACTCAAAACGAAGTCAGCCTGGAGATAAAGCGAAGACTAACTCTTGCTAATAGGTGTTACTATGGTCTCAGTAAGCAATTCAGTAGTAGAGACCTCTCTCGCCCGACAAAACTGACACTCTACAAGACGCCCATCTTACCCGTGCTACTTTACGGCGCAGAAGCATGGGTTGTGTCGCAGACTGATGCAGCTACGCTTGGGGTGTTTGAGAGAAAAATTCTTCGCAAAATCTTCGGTCCTGTTCACGTCGGCTACGACTACCGTATTCGAATGAACCACGATCTCTACGAGCTCTACGCTGACATAATCAAGCGCATCACTATCCAACGTCTGCGCTGGCTGGGATATGTTGTGCGTATGGACGAAGAAGCCCCGGTGAAAAAGGTGTTTGATGCGGAAGCCACTGGGCGACGACGAAGTGGAAGACCATGCCTCCGATGGAAAGACCTAGCCGAGGAAACCCTATCCACGCTTGGTGAGGTCGCTTTTGAGGTCGGCCGTGACCCGGTAACGGTTGTTATGGCCACCCAAGTAAGTAAGTAAGATTGCGTTTTAAAATTAAATAGCTGACCTATGTTAACATGTCTAAGATCATTCAGGTCATCAAATAAAAACGAACCAAGTGTCTGGTGGCGTCTTCCAGCAAATGCAGGACAGGAGCAAAGAAAATGATTAATATTTTCCTCACATTATAATATAATAGCTTCAGACGATCCTCATAAAGGGGAAATTTTAAAAAGTCAATCCAAATTTCGCCATTGAGATCAAAACGAAAAAAGTTTTTTGAATTCCATCAATTCTATTTACATGGATATTATATAATGGAGACCATACTTGGCTAGAATACTCTAAGTGAGAACGCACTATTGTATTATGTAAAGTCACCGTTACTAAAGGGCTATATTAATTTTCCAACTAAATTTCCTATCCAATACCAAGATACCTTGAACTAACTTTTGAGGCAAGCTTGGAAGTTTGTGACTCCTAGTAAAGAGTACTTGTTTAGTATTGCTCGGATTTACACCTAAACTAGCTTCATATGCCTATGAGATGAGTCTGCTTAAATCATCCTGAAGAATCTCACACAGTGTGTTTGGGAATTGGCCACATGCAACTAGTGCTACATCATCCGCATAGGTAATCGCTCTACAGTCATGTTTTTTTAGTGACACAAGCATCTTATTTATTGCCAGATTCCACAATAGAGGATATAACACTACACGCTGCGGTATTACTTTGCAAACAAATCTATTAGCCTTGGAGTTACCAACATTTGAGGTAATGGTTCTGTTTTTCAGTAGCTTTTTAATCAGCTCAACTATGGAACTATTGATGCCCAGTTTTTGCAATTCTGAGATAATCATACCTGGGTCAACATTGTTAAATGCTCCTTCAATATGCAAGAACGCCGTCAGGACGAATTTCTTACATACAAAGGATTCCTCAATACTACCCGCTAGTGTGTGGAGTGTAGTTTTCATAGATCTGCCTTCCGTGTGAGCACATTAAAAAATAGACAGAAGATCAGGTTTGATACTGCTGCGAACATAGATTTCTATGAGTCTTTCCAATGTTTTTAAAAGAAAAGAAGGAGTTTTTGTGAAAATTTCTTGGATTTATGTAAGAGTTCTTCCCAGCCTTTGGAATGAAGATGACTTTGGTCATACGCCAGGCTAGAGAAATTATATTGTAGATTTTGTTTTTGCAAGCTAAGCGGTGGAATCATACGATTCAATACTTTATTGTTAATTTTGGCTCTTTGAGCAATACATAAATTTGTAAAACTTATTAATGATGAAACTGCCGCAAACAAAAGACGCGCTTTTGTGTAATGTTTTAAATCAAGGGTTTGTTATTCATTTTTTTCGCATTCATCATCATCAAATGGTCCTTTGCGTCGCCGGATTCTAAAATTGGCTTGAATTTAAAATTAAAAGTTTCACGATTTGCAAAAAAGGAAAGGTTTTAAAAAATCTTTTCTCATCGAATACACATATATCCAATTAATCATAATCTATGTAATTGCAGCCTTAAAAGGGGCAGACAGCGTTGGAACCTCTGCAGCAGCAGCAACATAAAGCAACGTTTGGGTTTCACCGAAATCTATTGCAGCATTTGTGTCTCCTTGGAAACAATTTCCCAAAACAGCGTTGAAGTCTTATCGAGGTCAAGCTGTCAGTACAGTGTTGGAACGTTATTAAAAGCAGGTACTCAAGTCATTCGGTGTCCCAGGCACTACATTACGAAAAACATGTTTTGGCAAAACAGGTTATATTTCATATTTAAATTATGGCCGACGAAATGATCAATTTGGTGCAAATTCATGTCAGAGATTTGGCAGCAGTTTGTGAAATCAGTAGATGATATGTACTTGTTCAACTACAGTGACCCTGAACTAAGTTTTTGATATACGAAGAAAAATATTTGTCGGCTTGTGGCCGCATGGTTGCATTAAAACATGAATTGACAACAACTGTGCCACCTGAAGATAACGAGAATGCAATTTATAAACTGATTGAACAACAGTATTTTATTCCTAAAGCGGTTTTCTACCGTTTCCACTCCTTCTCTCCTTAGGGAAAGTGAATTGCCCAAAATAAGTATGCCCCAATTCTCAGGACAATATAAAGATTGGCCGGCATTTCGGGATTTATTTGTCAGCTGCATTGATTCTAAATCTAACTTATCTAGTACGCAACAATTTTATTATTTAAATTCGCTACTACGTGATGATGCAGCAAATTCAATTAAACATATTCGAGTCAGCATACACTACTGTGTGGACCCGTCTCCAAGATTGATTCGATCGTCCTAGGCACATTGTTTCTTCTTTCATTGAAACCTTCATGTCACTGCCTTCGACATCAAATAAAAATGTTTTACTGGTGAGGAAAATTTCTGATGGGGCAAATGAAATTGTAAGAGGCTTAGATGCAATTGGTCAAAATCAACGCGATTATTGGCTTATTCATTAGCTGCTAGCAAAAATTGATTCCGACTCGGACTCGGTTGTAGGTGGATTCAAGATAGTCGCGAGAACACTGTTCCTACAGTTTTGAATTTATTTGAGTTTTTAGATTAACGCTGTGAAGAGTTAGAGCTAAGCCAAAGCAAGTCTAATATCATTTCGAAGCTTCAAGACACTTAAAAAACAAGTTCTTATCGTTCATTTGTGTCTTTCGATGAAAAGTCGCAAAGGTGCATTAAATACAATGCAACGGATCACATCGTAACTAACTTATTTTTAACAATGTCTATTGATGATCGTCGCGCCTTTGTAAAATGCAAATCACTTTGTTTCAACTGTCTGAAATCGGGACATTCTTCATATACATGCAATTCCAAATACCGATGTAAGAAATGTCAGAAGCGTCATCACACTCTTGTACACAGCTCACAAGTTGAATCATCACCAACGATTTCTTCACCGACGTCAACATCCTTATCATCTCCAGCAATATCCTCAGGCCAACCATGGTCTACTGTTGCTCATGTTTCTCGTCCAGGTTTTTTCAATTCGTTCACCCTCTCGTATTGCTGTGTCAAGGATTTCATCTGTTGAGGCTGAGACTACACGTGGCTATTGCGCACTTTATATCAAATCTAAGGTTTCGCAGCATACCCTCGACGTTTGCGTTCATGTTTTGAGCAAAATTACTTCGTCACTTCCTACTTCAGAAATCGATTCTCCAACAATGGAGCAACTCAGAGATGTGACCCTTGCGGATCTCTTATTCAATATCTCATCACCTATTGATATTTTGCTTAGAATTGATCAAGTTTGGATAATATTTACTTTTACCAAAATTTTTTGACTCGGCTGGACATCCTTGTTGAAAATCATTTCATAGAAACTCATTCACGCCATCCTGATGGCAAATATATAGTTGAACTCCCATTCAAAGAAAAATTTGTTCAATTTGGGAACACACCTCAAGGTGCTATTAATGGAAACTCAACTTCGACAGCAATACGTCGCCCTTATGTGCAATTATATTAAATAAGGAAAAGAAATACCCTCTTGCTGCAAAAATAATTCTTTAGGATTTTTACGTCGATGACGTCATAACTGGCTCCCAGTCTGAAAAAGAGCTGATGGAAACTTTTATCTCACGCAGGAAACGAGCTCCGAAAATGGGTTTCAAATTGCTATGCAACAACCACGAGCTTTTGTGATCAATCTGATCAAGGTTTTTGAAAACCAAAGACGAAATCACAAAAGTTCTGGGTATTTATTGGAAGCCGAATGATGACTTACTTGGACACAAGATATGCTTAGAAAAATTCCCGAAGGTTTGTAAAAGACAGGTTTTATCAGATGTATCTCGAGTGTTTGACCAATTGAGACTTCTTGCTCCAGTGTAGTACTTGTATGGTATTAAAGAAAGGTTGGGCCTACTAGCCTATCCAAGGAATTACTAAGTTGTGGTGTTTTAAGGCGCACCTCGCCTATTTCTTTTCAGCACGAATGCTTTTTTTAGAATTGATCCTTAAAGTGAAACAAACTTGTTCTTCTTTAAGTTGAGTTTATCAGTTGAATTTATTCAAATATTAAATCAAAATTTGAGTATTTTAATTTGGTAAATTCTTAAACAAAATTATTTTCTTTCAAACGCTTTGCATTTACAAACCTCTGATTCTAATTGTAAGCAAAAGTATCAAGCTACGTCGCTTGTGGTGTGGGCACGTGAATCTTAGACATATGATAACACACTTAAGCGCTTTGCCTACGTTATCGGCGGCGAGCATAAATGTAATTTGATTTTGTCATGTGTCTTGCTTGAAGTCCAAGCGGTGCACATAAATTGCATTGAGTTTAATTTGTTTATTTTGTGAATTTTAAGGAATTAGGGTTTTGTTTATGTGAATAAAATGCAAGGCGTGTGAAGGCCTTAGTGTTAGATGATAATTGTCAAATATTTGTGTGGCCAGTAAATGGAAGTGTTACGTGATGTGGGAACATCACAGGCCAAATGTTTGTGTGGCTAGTGATTGGAAGTATTAGATGATATGGGATCACCACACCCCTATCCTTAAGCGAAATTTTACTTTCTAAAGTTAAATTTTAAGACTGGAGCACTGGTAATAATGGTAACATATACAATATATATTATTATTATTTTTTTTTTTATTCTCTTAATTATAGATTCATTCATTCATACATTCGATTATTTCTATACCTTTAATGCAATTATTATTGAAATTTATTTAAAAAGTGCTATATAATTAAAAAAAGATTGTAACATACATTTTTTTTTTGTTATCAAGTTTTTGCAAATTATAAGTAGCGTTTTATCTAATTAAATTATATGTATCTTAATTTCAATGTATGTATTTAATAAAAAATTTGTTAATTTGAATTTTTAAAATTAATAAAGAAAATTGATTATGATAATTTAAATTTATTTTTAATTAATAGCCTATAAATTTCTTTAAAATATTGTTATGTAACTTTCTATGTTTTTTATTTATTTCTATTGTGGAGTTTACTCCATCTCTATTAATTATCTTATACGGTCCGTGATATGGACTTTGACTTTTCTTTCTATTTTTTTCTTTTACAAATACAAGATCTCCTATCTTAAAATTTGATTTTTACTATATTTATGAGTGTTTTAGCTTTACCTAGTGCTGTCTTTAATCTTATTTGTAGTTCGTTTCTATAATTTTCTAAATTGTAGTGTTTTGTGTCGTTACTAGTCAAGTCGCTTGGTAAAGAGGGTAGTTTTCCGAAAATTAGTTCAAAAGGTGTGTAATGATTGTCTACATGTGGTGTCGAGTTATAGGCGAATGTGTAATATGGAATCCATTTGTCCCATTCGAATTCGTCAGCAAAAGATAACAAGTATTCGTTAAGTGTTCTATGATTTTTCTCTAGAGCTCCTATTGTCTCGTGATGGTAGGGGGTCGAAAATATTTGTTCTATTTTTAGTAATTCGCATATGTTTTTCATTAACTCGTTTGTGAATTCAGTGCCACGGTCGGATTTTAATTTTTTAAATAAACCGAATTTTAAAATGAATTGTTCAACTATTGTTTGAGCGATTGATTTTGCGTCCTTTGTTTCTATAGGATGTGCTATGACGAATTTTGTGAGTTCGCATTGCATAGTAAGTATGTATCGGTATCCGTTTGATATTTTGAATGGACCTACTGTGTCGACTGATATTGCTTGGAAACTTGTATTTGGTGTATCCGTTATGGTCATGTTTTCTTTCGTGTGCCGCGTATATTAATTGCGAGCACATTTGTCACATTTATTGACATAGTTTTTTACCATTTGCCGCATGTTTTTCCATGTGTAGCGCTGTTTTAATTTAAGTATTGTTTTTCTGATTCCTAAGTGTCCTCCCTGGGGTGAATCGTGGAATTCTCTTATTAATGTGTTTTGCATGGTTTTATCTGTTATTCTCTTTGGAGTTTCATAAATTAATATATTAAGCGATTTATTAGTTTTAAATTTTTTTCTATGCTGCAGCATATTGAATTTTCTTTTGAATTCATTTTTCTCAATTATTGCAAATATGTCATCATTTGCTTCTAATGCTAGCTCTTTTAAATTATTTTTATTCATAAGAGACGATAGTTTCTCCAATGTCGAATCTAGATTCCTTGGATTGTCACCACATCGAACTAGTACGATATCATCTTTATTTTCAACACGTGTGTGTTTTATATCGCTTATAATGAACTTTAATCGTTTCAAATTTCTGACGTCAGTTATTGATGTGCAGTCCCATATATAGAGTTGATCAGGCTCGTTTTGAGATTTGCTTTTTTCTTGTTCATTTTCATTTGCTAGCTTCTTTTTAATTCCCCTTGTTATAACCAATGCTTTATTAATATTTTTATCTTCTTCTGTTGGTATCAAACCAATCAGAGTCTCTGAATTTATTTTTATTCGAGATAGCGCGTCGGCGTTGGTGTTGGTGTTGGTGTTGGTCTTTCCTTGTTTAAACTTGATTTCAAAATTATATAAATTTTCTTCCGTATAAATATGGTTTGAAAAAATTTATTCCCCAATGAATTGCAAGCAGTTCTTTTTCAATTATCGGGTTTGTTTATGTCATGCTTTTGTAGAGTTTTGCTTGCATACGATATTGATTCTTGAGTTCTTTCCTATTTCTCCTTGTGATAGAATAGCTCCTAACGCAAAATTTGAAGCGTCAGTCGTTACAGTAAAAGTTTATGTGAAATCAGGGTATTGTAGGACTGGAGGTTCTATTAGTTTTTGCTTAAGTGTTTCGAAAGATGATTGGCATTGATCTGTCCATTTGATCGGTTGATTTTTCTTAAGTAGTGTGTTTAAACATTGTGCAATGGTCGCGAAGTCTTTTATAAATCGTCTGTAGTAGTTACAAAAAGTTACAAATCGTCTAACGTCGTCTGCGTTCTTTGGTACTGGGTAGTTTTTGACTGTGTCATACTTCGCAAGGTCTGTCTTTATACCTTCTTGTGTTATTAAATGTCCTAGATATACTACTTCTGGTCTTAAAAATTTACATTTACTAGCGTTCAGCTTTAAGTTGTATTTAGAAATTCTGTCAAAAACTTTAATTAGGTTATTATTATGGTGCCGTAAGCTGCATCCAAAAATTATAATGTCATCCACATATAAGAATGCTTCTGAACTGAGACCTGTTAATGCTATAGTAAGCATGCGTTGGAAACTGTTTGAGGATATTTTCAATCCAATGGGAAGTCTTTTAAATTGGTAGTGACCGTCGTTTGTTGAAAATGCTGTGAGTGGTCTTGATTGTTTGTCTAAAGGTATTTGGTGAAATGAACTAGTCATGTCGAGTGTAGAGAAATACTTTCCTCGTCCTAATTTGTCCAAGACATCGTCTATTCTAGTAAGTGGAAACTTATCATTTACTAATTTCTCGTTTAATTTTCTGAAATCTACTACTAATCGCCATTTCTTTGTGTCATCACTGGTATTTTTTGGAACTAGTAATAATGGTGCGTTGTAGGGCCTAATTGAGTGTTCTATGACGTCGTTTTGCATAAGTTCTCTTATTTGTCTATGTATTTCTTCGTCATGAGCTTGAGGTAATCTATAGTTTTTTATGTACGTTGGTGTGTTGTCTGTAGTAGATAGTGTTTGAGTGTAAAAGTTATTCATAGTTAGTTGTTCATTTTCTAAATGAAAAATATTTTGGTATTTTCTAAAAATTTCTGTTAAAGGGTGATTGGTTTCTAAGTTTAATTCTTGAAGTAAGGTTTTAAAGCATTCGTCTTTCTTGTTATTTTGTTGTTTTAATTGTACGTAATTTGATAGTGGTTCTATTGATTTTGACTTCTTTGTCGGTTGTGTTTAGTAACTTAATATGGCATTTGCCTTTTCCTGGTACTATTGAATTGGCTATGAATATGCCTTTTTGAATTTCTTAGTTTAAGATTACACTGTCTTCTGTTATATTTAAATGTATGGGTTGTATCATTTCTGTCCTCTGTGGTATTCGTATGACGTCGTATGCATGTTTGTTAAAATGTAAGGGTATTATAACGTCTGTATTACCTATCACTGTCGTCAATGTTTATGTTTCGAAGTCTTTTTTGCTCATTTTTTTTTTTAAAGCATAAGCCAACTTTCAGGGGACGCCCCCCATAAATGCAATGCACCGTGTTGGATTTTAAGAAAAGGAGAAAGGTTAGAGGGAAGGGGGATAGATGGAGTAGTGTTGGTGAACATTCTTCTTGAATTCACCGATGTCATAACTGCCGGGGAAGACAGACGCAGGCAGGCTGTTCCACAACTTGATAGTACGGCCAAAAAAAGAATTATCACGAAAGTGTGATGTCCTGTTGAACACCGGCGTGACGCAAAAGGGATGGGCCTGATGGGACGCCCGAGTGTTGCGAGAGAAAATACGTATTGATGGAATCAGATCATGAATCTCGCTAGAACACATCACATTAAAATACTTATATAAAAGGGTTAAGCACCCTACGTTACGCCGGTGGTGAAGGGAATCAATAGAGGCGATGACAGATTCATCGCCTATTAGTTTCATCACACGCCGCTGGATGCGATCTAGCAGCTCCAAAGTGGCTTTTGAAGCCCCGGTCCAAATGTGTGAGTTGTACTCTAGTTTGGGTCTAATATAAGTAAAGTAGACAGTACGAAGATCAACTGGAGTGAAGTATTTCTTACACCGTTTTAAAAAACCAATACACTTGGCCGCTTCTTTCGACACATCGAACACATGGTCTGTCCACCTAAGATCCTGTTGAACCGATATGCCCAGAACGTTAAGAGTTGTTGACCTCGTAATATCTAAGCCAGTCATATTGAGGGAAGGAAAGGAGTAATCCATTCGTCTGTGAGATAACAGACAACACTGGATTTTAGTAGCGTTAAAATTAACGCGGTTAATACGACCCCACTCGGTGATTGTGTTGAGGTCATGAGCGAGTGTGTCATTCATAAGTCGCCGCTTACTCTCAACCTCTGTAGAGCTTGGGCGCTTTTTGAAGCAATAGGAATGACAAATGTTGCTGTCATCCGCAAAGGAATGGATTGGGTTGGTAGTCGAAGACAGAAGGTCGTCGATAAAAACCAGGAAAAGGGTAGGAGATAGGACAGAACCCTGGGGAACTCCAGCATTAATGAAGTGTTCGTTAGAGGTGAAACCATCTACCACAACACGGATAGAGCGATCACTACAGAAGCTCGTAATCCAACGAGCAAAGGACATACCAACACCAAAGGCAATTAGTTTTGATACGAGGGCGCGCTGCCACACTCGATCAAATGCCTTAGAAATATCTAGAGCGACAGCCATACTTTCACCGAAAAGGTGAACACATTGGTTCCATTTCTCAGTGAGGAAAGACTTAAGATCTCCAGTAGAACGTGACCTACGAAAACCATATTGGCGATCACTAAGTAATTCATTCCGCTCCAGATAATTCACAAGGTGAAAGTTTATTACACTCTCCATAACTTTAGAGAGCGCAGAGCATATTGCAATGGGTTGATAATTATTAGGGTTGAAAACCTCGCCTTTTTTGGAAACTGGCTGAACATTAGCAACCTTCCAACATGATGGAAATATCCCACTAGTGTAGGATATGAAAAAAAGATTGCGTAATGGATGAGCCAGCGTTGAGGCACACGTTCTCAACACATGGGCAGATATACCATCTGGCCTTGAAGCTTTATTTATGTTGAGGATTGCAAGGACTCTTTTTACTGTCCTTGTTCGAAAGTAGATAGTTGGCATTACTGAAGACCTACTCTGGACTGGGGGTAAGAGCTGACAGCTATCTGGGAGTGTAGCATTTTTTGCAAACATGCTAGCCAATAGATTAGCTTTGTCAGCTGGTTCAGTGAATATTTGGTCGTCCATTAAGAGAGTTGGAATAGACGATGAGGTCTGATTCTTCACTCTCTTAACAAATGACCAAAAGCTTTTGCTACCTTTCGGTAGTGAGATGATTCTTTTGCGCAGGTTTTGTTCGTGAAGAAACTTTTCGCGCTGAATAGTGGCATTACAGCGATTTCTAGCCTCGATGCGAAGCCTTTCGGTATCAGCATTTAAAATGAGCCGCCAATCCCGAAATGCTTCCTCTTTGGACCTGACTGCAGACTTGCAAGTCTCATTAAACCAAGAGTGGTCCTTTGGTTTAACGTTGACTTTTTTATGAGGTATAAAGGACCGCATACCTAATAAAATTATTTCTTGGACCGTTTTGGCCGCGGCATTTATGTTCCTATCTGCGAAACTTAATTTCCAATTGAAATTACGAAAAAAATTGTTCAACGCAACCCAATTTGCTTTGCCATAAGGCCATACAATCCACTTTGGGGCTTTCGGCGAGACAGTGCATAAACTATTATATGGAAAAGCAGCGGAAATAGTACAATCGTCCGAGTTACCAAGAGGTGCGAGGACAGACACATCGTATTTTTCATGATGTGACGTCAGAAAGAGGTCTAGTGTACTTAAGCTATGCCCCCCAACGCGTGGAATATACGTGGGGTCATTCACTAGTTGAGTCAGTAGATTGGACTCAGAAAAAAACTCAACATAACGGCCTTCAGGAGTTGTAAGGCCAGAATGGCGCAACCAGTTAGAGTTATGGACATTGAAATCACCAGCAACTACAATTTCACTGTCTGGGTACGACTCTAAGATTTTGGAAATGGAATCAGAGAGGACGTCTATCTTTTCGAAAGTAGAAATCCTTCCTAGATTCGGGCTTCTATAAAGGAAGCAGAAATGTAGAATGTGCGACTGGACTTTGAACTTTATCCACATGGAACTAAATTCGGCGTCCGTCGTGCTTAGCTGCTGTTGGCACTGGTACGCGACATCACTACGTATATACACAGCGAGGCCTCTATGGGGAGAGAATAATGGCAGAAGGTGATAATCAGGTATGTGAAAATCCAGTTGATCAGCATCCCCACACACCTGAGTCTCACAAACCGCCATTACTTGGAGATGGAAACTAGAGACGTGGGCATAGACCGAAAAAAAGTTTGACCTAAGGCCGCATATGTTACAAAAGTCAAGTCGAAAAGATTCCGACATTTGCAACACCACAAAATCCAAGAAGAATATTACTGCTATTTATTAGTGAAGTCAAGGCCAAAAACTTAATAGCAAAGAGATTATGAGTGGGCAAGTGTTATACCTTTGTCCACTCAAAATTCAAGCTCCAAGCAAAACCTCAGCCACACCAACAACTAGCTAAGGGTGGAGATAAAGAGAGAAAGGATACCAAAACAGCAGAGTTTGCAAAAGAAAGGGCATAGAAAAGCCCTTTACGTTGACAATTCCCAAAATTAAGGGAAAACTCATTAATCAGGCAGCACTGCTTATAGCTTGGCAGCGATTTTGTTATGTGTGTGTATGTATTTTTATTTTTATTTTTTTTATTTTATGTTGCTGCAGTTTATGAGGCTATGCTAGTTGTTATTGTTATATTGCAGTACATTTAATTTTATTTTGTTTTGTTAGAGCGTCTATTGACTTGCCAGTTGTTTTAGTGATATTTATTTAGAATTTAACTATTGTAGCATATTTTGTTTTTGTTTAGTAGTTAATTTTTTTTTTTTGTTTTATTTTTTTATGAGTGGTTTCATTTTTTTGGTTTTTGTTTTATTTAGCAGAGGTTGGTTTTTTAATTTAAGTGATTTAAGTTTTATATTGTTTAGCATGAATAAACGAAACATGAATAACAAAAAAACACGCGACGAAAAAAAATTAAAGAAAAAACACGGGTTAAAACAATTAAACACAAGTTAAAAAAAACAACGAAAACAAAACGCAACGCAAAGAGGGGGACCGCGCGACACGTCCTCTCCCTATTAGATGTAAACTACTACTACTGCTAAAAAATCTCGTCCTAAAATGCCATCAGTTTGTTTTGGAAATTCATCTTCTACTGCATGAAATGTATGGGGTATTATACGGTATTGGAAATCTAGTCTCAACTTAATCGTTCCTAATGTTGAAATCTCTTTGTCTGTTATGCCTGTCAGTTTGCATTTATTTTCCATCATCAAGTCTACATTATTTAGGTTTTCGCGTTTGCAGATCGATATGTCTGCGCCTGTGTCAATCAAAAATTTCAGGCTTCTGCATGCGTTTTCGCATTTCAAATTTATATAATTTGTTGAGTTATCCGATATGTTAAATATCTTTAGTTTTGCTGTCCCGGAAGATCTTGTACCTGGGGAGGCAAAACCTCTCTCCCCCTTTCGTGTGGAAACGCGTGACGTTGATAAAAGAGAATTTTTAGTTTTTTTTTATGGTTGCACCAAACTAAGAATTTGGTTTTTGATGTTTGAAGTTTTTTTTCTTTTTTCAAATTTCACTTCCACCTTTAAGTGGAAGTGAAATTTATTGTAATGCCCTCGGCCCAACGCGGAGGTTTAAGAAACCTCCCTGAAACCGATTAGCTAGCCGGTGCGAACCGCGTTGGGTTCGCTTACCATCCATTATTGTTATAAGACCCTATGTAAGCGAACCCAACGCGGTTCGCACCGGCTAGCTAATCGGTTTCAGGGAGGTTTCTTAACCCTCCGCGTTGGGCCGAGGGCATAACAATAAATTTCACTTCCACTTAAAGGTGGAAGTGAAATTTGAAAAAAGAAAAAAACTTCAAACATCAAAAACCAAATTCTTAATTTGGTGCAACCATAAAAAAAAACTAAAAATTCTCTTTTATCAACGTCACGCGTTTCCACACGAAAGGGGGAGAGAGGTTTTGCCTCCCCGTCTGATTATCGGCCCATTAGTATCCTCCCTTTTCTTTCAAAGGTTCTAGAAAAAATCTTATCTAGTCAAATTCAGCTCCTTTTAAATCGTCAAAATAAATTGAGTAAATGGCAATCTGGTTTTCGGGAAAAGCATAGTTGTGAGTCGGCGGTTATTAAAGTAACCTCGGATTTGCGTTCCGCTGTTGACAGTGATAATATTGGTATTTTAGCCATTCTGGACTTCTCAAAAGATTTTGATAGTGTTGATCACTCAATCCTTTTGAATAAATTGAAACATGTTTTTCCTTTCTCTGGAGCATCTATCAAACTATTACATAATTATTTGCGTGATAGAACACAGACTATCATTACAGAACAAGGGTCCACAGCTCCTTTAAAAATAAATTGTGGTGTAGTTCAGGGTTCCATATTGGGTCCAAATTTATTTACGATTTTTATAAATGACTTGCCAGATATTGTTGTTAATTGTCAAACCCATCTGTATGCTGATGATGTACTGATATATCTCTCTCGACCCATTGGACTTATTGAGGATGGTGTAGCTAGACTAAATGAGGACTTGAACAATATACATGTATGGGCGACTAGTAACAAACTTAAACTCAACCCTTCAAAAAGTGTAGGATTGATTTGTTGCAAGAGTAATGTTAGTTCTGTTAATTTTCCTGATTTGCGTCTCAATGGTATGCTGATTCCGTATGTTAACAGTATCAAATACCTAGGATACAATATAAATGCCACTTTGAGTTGTTGCGATGCTACTGTTGCAACCATAAGGCAGATTTATTCTGGACTTCGAAGTCTTCGTTCGTCTGCTTATTCCTTGCCCCTAGCTCTGAAAATGCGTCTTGTCAAAAGTTTGTTATTGCCTTTTCTTACTTTTAATTGTTCGGTTTACCCATGTCCAGATTTTGAATGTAAACGCAGGCTTAATGTGGCATTTAACGATTGCATTAGATTTATTTATAGCGTACCTCGAATCAGAAGTGTGAGACACTTGAAAACATCTATGCTCGGGATGGACTTAGAGCATTATTACAGCTATAGGAACATTACTAAATTACATAATATTATCTACGAAAAGTGTCCCGATTATCTTTTCGAGATGTTGCGTTTCGCGCAATCTCGTAGAGGTCTGAAACTAATAATACCGCGATACAGTTGTTTAATTTTGGAACGCTCTTTTTTTGTATCTGCAATTCGGTTGTGGAATAACCTCCCATATGAATTGCAACTGATAAGATCATCGACACAATTTCAGAGAAGACTTTTTGAATATATTTGTAACTTAATTTAATTAACCAATCAACTTCCAATTTTTGAATTAAACTCATTAATTTCATTAATTTTAAGTTCTTCTTTTTTAGAATTGTAAAATATTTTTGATTTGTTAAATGCTTTTATGCTTATCATAAGATACACGATCTTGTAGCATTCTGTTAAAAACTGAAATACAAATACAATACAATACAATACAATCTTGTGTTTCGATCTCCGAGCGATTGCCGTTTCCCTGATCGTTGTTTTCTGCAACGTATATCCTATTTGTATTTCTGTGATTGTTAAAATTTCTCCTTCCATTATTGTTATTATTGTTAGCAGAATTGAAGTTACTGTTATTTCGGTTATTGGAATTGTTGTATGAATTATTATTGTTATCCGCGATTGTTATTTTTCGCGTATCTGTGATTGTTATCATTATTGTGGTATCCGCGATTATTATTGAACCTATAGGAGTTAGTTGAGTTTCCGCGGTTGTAATTTAATTTATTGTTGTTGCTATACCTACGATTGGAATTGTTGTTTCTGTTACCATTGTATTGTTGGTTTCTATTAGAGTTGTTGTGATGGTTATTATTGTTTTGACTGTTATTTGTGTTTCTAAAATCCTGATTTGAGGTTTTGCTCTATTTCAAGCGCTAGATTTGCTGCTTCATTAAGTGTTTTTGGTTGTGCTGCAAAAATAGTTTGCTTTAGCTCTTCATTCAAACCATTTTTGAATACTGTTAAAGCATAGCTTTCGTTCATTTTGAGTATGACGCTTCTTTGGGTGTCTTCGCCTGTTGTTTCTGCTATATTTAAGTTGTTCAGTTCTGATATGAGGTTTAGTAATCTGTCCTTAAATTGAGATAATGTATTGTTGCTCTGTGTTAATGTGGCTAGCTGTATGTGTATTTGTGCTGGTGTTAATTTACTTTTGTATGAATTTTGTAAAGTTCTTTTAAGTTCTTCTAATGTAGTAATGTTTGCTGTGTACCCTAGTGTCGTTTTTACATTTTGGTTTAGTTTTATACTAATTATAAGTTCTATTAGTTTTTTCTTGTCCTCTGTGGAGTATGTGTCATGTAAAAGTTCTATTAATTTTAAAAATGCTTCTAACTCTTTGAAATTACCTGTAAAAATGGGTATTATTTTCATAATTGTTTCTATGTTAAATTCTGCCATTTTTGTACTTGCGTTTTGTTGTGGTTGTTGAGAGTTGTTATTTTCTGTTTCGTTAGTTTGTGTTGTTTTGTTGTTTTCTTCTAACCTTTGTTTTAAAATTGATCTTGATGTAGTTATTAATTTATAAAAAATTTTCTGTTAATCTAAGTACTTCGTAATTTTCTTTTATTGTGATTTTATGCCTGTTAAATTCTTGTACGTACGTATTTAGTTCATCTAATTTGTGTTTTATTGTCTCTATCGTATATTTTCTATTTACTGTCTTTTTTAAATTTATATATATTTGGTTAGTTTTTGTAAAAATTTCCCTAAGTATCTGCATTAAAGAAATGTTGAAGTATTTTTTTTTATGAAATATTATTATTATATTTTTTTTTTTTAATTCTATGATTTCTTGTTTAATTTAAATATTTTGTGCCCTAGTGGCATGTTTGATTACGCATTTTTTATAATATTTATTTAGTTTATATAAAATATAACCTAATACGGCTAGAATAAAAATAGTTATCAAGACTGTTGTTGCTGTAGATTTTATGTCAGTGGTGGTGACTGCTGATCCCACGTTGTTTTGGATGGTTTCTGAGATGGTGATTTGGTCCTTGTTCTTGTTATCAAACATCGCTATTGTATGAAATATTTCCGTAGGTATCGGGAACATTCGAAATTGTTTGGTAAATCGTCCTTAAATGTTGGGTTAATTACTATGAAGTTTTCCAGCGTTGTCATCTGTTGAACTCGGTCCTCTGCGTTTTCTATTATATTTTTGTGGCTATTTAAATGCTGTTCTATTTGTTCGGTTTCCTCCTCACAGATGAATCATCTTTCCTTTGGCATTCTATTTTAGTTTTTGAGACTTTTAATTCTTTGATGAATTGATATTTTTGCTTTCCTTTTGTTATGTGTATTAAGGTGTATAGGTCTGCCAATTCTTTTCGTTGTTTGACCTTCTTCCCTCCTCGTGGTCTCCTTGGTTTGATTTCTGGTTGTTGAAGTTTTTTATAGTAAATTTGTCGCTCTTTGCATTCTTCTACGGTGAGTTTTTGTGGTCCAGGTATTGGTGTTGGTGTATAAATTGGAGTTGTTGAATTTTTGGCTGTTTCTTAATCAATGATTTCCTGCTGTAACTCCTTAATGTATTTAGATAAGCTGTTGAATTTCGCGTTAAAGTTTTCTTCCTTTGTTGTTTGCATTTAAAAATTTTTTTTGCTGTTGTTACTTCTGCTAGTGGAGTATTTATTTGTAGATGTTATTGGTCCTTTGCGGATGTTCGCAGAATCGCCATGTAGTACTTGTATGGTATTAAAGAAAGGTTGGGCCTGCTAGCCTATCTAGGGAGTTACTAAGTTGTGGTGTTTTAAGGCGCATCTCGCCTATTTCTTTTCAGCAGGAATGCTTTTTTTAGAATTGATCCTTAAAGTGAAACAAACTTGTTTTTCTTTAAGCTGAGTTTATCAATTGAATTTATTCAAATATTTCTTAACTATTTATACAAAAATCGTTGAGTGACTTACAAAAATTGTCACTCACCATTTTCCAACATTTCCAGTTTTCCAACCTAATTGAGTTACGCAAATCAAAATTTGAGTATTTTGATTTGGTAAATTCTTAAACAAAATTATTTTCTTTCACACGCTTTGCATTTACAAACCTCTAATTATATTCTAATTATAAACAAAAGTATCAAGCTACGTCGCTTGTGGTGTGGGCACGTGAATCTTAGACATATGATAACACACTTAAGCGCCTTGCCTACGTTATTGGCGGCGAGCATAAATGTAATTTGACTTTGTCATGTGTCTTGCTTGAAGTCCAAGCGGTGCACATAAATTGCATTGAGTTTAATTTGTTTATTTTGTGAACTTTAAGGAATTAGGGTTTTGTTTATGTGAATAAAATGCAAGGCATGTGAAGGTCTGATGATATGGGTCAAATATTTGTGTGGCCAGTAAATGGAAGTGTTAGGTGATGTGGGAACATCACAGGCCAAATGTTTGTGTGGCTAGTGATTGGAAGTGTTAGATGATATGGGATCACCACACCAGTAATTATTAAATTTAAAATATTTTTTCAAGAATTATGGCTTTTTAATTTGAGCTGGGAAGACCCACTTCCTCCTAATCTTGCTGAGTGGTGGATTAAGTGTCATGAAGACTTAAGCCATATTTCAAAATTATCATTGCCACGTTTTGTGCATAGCTCCAGCGGTTTTATCAAATTGCATGGATTTTCAGATGCATCGATTAAGGCGTATTCTGCAGCAGTGTACTGTCGTTTCAAGAATAAAAATGGTGATATAAATGTTGCGCTCATAGCCGTAAAGACTCGCGTGGCTCCTTTGAAGCAATTTTTTCTGCCGCGTTTGGAGTAATGTGGTGCACTTTTTTGAGCAGGCTCTTAAACTTATTGAAGAAAGCTTTGCCACATAAGGAAGTCATTATGAAAGCTTGGTGCGACTCTACTATGGTTTTAGCGTGGCTATCGCAGCCACCAATCAAATTAAAAACATTTGTCGCCAATCGAACAGCAGAAATTCTTGATACCCTAACACACGAAATACTTGGAGAATTTGTCGTATCCAAAGATAATCCCGCTGACTGCGCGTCACTTAGAGTAATGGCTTTCAATTTGATGGAATTTGACCTCTGGTGGAAAGGGCCTGCTTGGCTCAGTAATGACGATACACACAATTCTATATTTGAAAATGAAGCTAAACCAATAGTATTTGCAGAAAAGGAAATGGCCACTGAAATGAAAACTTCAACAATCAACATGGTCTTCACGGATATCATAAGCCAGAATCCTCAGGAAAATTTTGTAAAAGAGTCTCAACTTCGAGAAAGCTCTTACGAGTCATGTCATACGTCCTATCTTTTATAAGAAAAATTGACACTCATGATATTCAACCAGTCCCAGGCCAATCAGCGTTCAATGAAATTAACGAAGCTAGACTAGCGTGTCTCCGATTAGCTCAGGCATGCTACACCGATGATCGAATCAAGCTATAAAACAATTAAACCCTCAGTAAAGGTTCTCAATTAATCGGACTTGATCCATTTATTGACGAAAATGGACTTTTACGGGTTGGTGGTAGAATTCGAAACTCAGCTTTAGATGAAACCATCCGCCATCCAATTATTCTCTCTAAGGAGCATATCATTACATATTTAATTCTACTTGATGAACATGAGAAAAATCTTCACCCAGGAGTGTCTGCATTTTTTGTTCAAATTCGGCAGACCTACCGGATTTTTGGAGCGAGAAACTTAATACGAAAGCTAACTCATAAATGTCTTAAGTGCTTTCGCCAACGGCAGCTGACAACGCAGCAATTTATGGCTGATCTACCGGCCGTACGTGTTCGACAGGCGCATCCATTCAAAAATAAGGGATGTGGTTACGCTGTCCCTTTGACTCTGAAATTGTACCGCGGATGAAATGCACGCTTCTCAAAGGGTTATATTTGCTTATTTGTTTGCCTTGTTACATCTGCCATACATATTGAACTTGCCACTGACTTGAGTACTGATTGCTTCTTAGCGGCACTTCGTCGCTTTATGTCCCGCCGTGGATGTTCTACAATCTTCAGCGACAACGGAAGAAATTTTCTTGGTGCCGCTCGTGTTTTGAATGAAATGTACCATGCATTAATATCGTAGTCTTATAATGAAATTGTTGCCGCATCCTTAGCTGAGGACGGTTTCCGATGGACTTATATTCCACCACACGCACCACATTGGGGTGGTAATTGGGAACCGGCAGTGCGATCTGTGAAACTGCATCTACGCCGCGTAATCGGAAATGCAGTACTAACATTTGAACAAATGAACACTTTACTTGCACAGATTGAAGCAGTGGTCAACTCACGCCCTTTAGGCACAGCGCCTGACTCGGACACTAATTACCTTTCTAATAATAATAATAATAATAATAATAATAGAGTTTATCTACTACAGCTATTATAGCCTTCTTAGCTATTTAGCATTGAAGCTTTATACCAAGTAAAAAGCTTATTCAATAAATAATGGAATAGAAAAAATTATCATGCACATTAATTTGTTATTTATTTTATAATTTTTTCTTAGCTTTATCGCACTTTCTCAACATACCCACTCACACCATGTAAAAATAGACATATAGATATTAAAATAATTATATGTATAAATTTACGTGGTCCAAGGCATAAATGTTAGAAAAAATTTACCCAGCATGCTGTGGGGCTCGGACAACACAAACAAAAAAAATTCACACCACCATTAATCTACAAATTTAGCTACAGTTAGTTTTCAGTCTAAGCTTGAGTTGACCTTTTGACAAGCTAATGTTATAAGCTTCGCAATTATTAATAAGAGTTGTCATGCGATTAAAAGGAGCTGTAGCCATATAATTAGTTCTACTAACCGGTTGGTAAAATAACTGATAAGAGTTACGAGTACTCCTCCGATTACTATTAAAATGTATATAGTTAAGAAGCTCTGGTGCAGCAAGAGACCCAGTTACAAGTTGATGCAGATAAAGTATATCCGCAATATTTCTACGCGAGCTCAAAGACTGCATATGTAATAACTTTAAACGATCCTCATAAGGAGGAAGGTTTAAATGGTCAATCCAAGTTAAGCCATTGAGAGCAAAACGAATAAAATTTTTTTGAATTCTTTCAATTCTATTTATATGAATATTATAAAATGGTGACCATACTTGGCTGGCGTACTCTAAGTGAGGGCGCACTATTGTATTATATAAAGTCACCGTTACTAAAGGGCTATTAAATTCTTTTGCCCACCTCTTAATAAAGCCAAGCAGAGATGAGGATTTTTTACAAATTAATATGCAGATTAATATGCTCATTAAAAGTCAACTTAGTATCAAAATGTATACCTAGGTCTTTGACTACATCGACACGAAAAATATTTTTTTCTTTTAATTTATAATCAAATTCCACAATAGTTTTCTTCCTGGTAAAAATCATAGCTTGGCATTTATCAGGATTAAGATGTAAGTTATTCTTAGAACACCAAACTTCAAAGGATTTTAAGTCAGACTGAAGTGGAATAGTGTCACCAACCCCCTTTACGTTCCTGTAAGTTTTCATGTCATCTGCATATACTAACAGATGGGAGTTTTTAATAACATGTGTAACGTCATCAATTGCTAAAATGAAGAGGAGCGGCCCCAGGTGGCTTCCTTGTGGAACACCTGATGTCGCGCTAAATGGGGAGGAGAACACTCTCCTAAATTTTATTTGATACGAGCGATCAGATAAATAAGATTCAATCCAGCTGACAAGACTTAAGGGAAATCCAAGCTTCTTTAACTTAAACAAAATCAAATTATGTGGTAATTTGTCAAATGCTTTACTGAAGTCAGTGTAGATGCAGTCAACTTGCCCACCAGAGTCTAAAGAGCTTAATGCAAAAGAAGTGAAATCAAGGAGGTTAGAAACTGTAGATCTGCCATTAACAAAACCATGCTGACGAGTTGTTGTGACTTCACCACAGCACACCTTAACCTGATCGTATATAATATGTTCAAAAATTTTCGGTATTGATGATAACTTAGCCACGGGCCTGTAGTTTGAAACATCAATTTTACACCCTTTCTTGAAAATGGGGCTAATGTATACATTTTTCCAAAATTTAGGAAAATAGCTTTCTTGAATTGATCTATTAAATAAAATACTGAGGGGCTGACTCAGCACAGAGCTGCAGTTTACTAAAACTGTCGCAGGAATACCATCCGGCCCGGAGTTGAAGTCATCATCAACAGATGAAATATATTTCTCTATGAGGTCAGGAGAGAAAGATATCTCATTAACCGAAACTAAAGGGTCGTTATCCATATATTCAAAATAGTTAATTTCAGGGCTAAATAAATCCGTAGAAAACGACTCATTAAACAAATTAGGAAACAACCCGGCTATAACTTGTGGGTCGCTAGTGAGCCCATCATCTGTTTTAAACTCAGATGGAAACCCGTCAGATTTTTTTTTAGAATTAATAAAACCCCAAAAATTCTTGAGGTCATGAAGAATATTCAGCCTAATTTTATTCAAATATTCAGAATAAACCAAAGCTGACATATCTTTAAATTCAAGAAACAGTCGCTGATAAGCAACAAGGTCATATCGGTCCTGGCTACAAACATATTTATTCCATGCCCTATTACGGCCATTGCGAACTTTTTTCAAATCCCTTGTATACCAGGGGTACGAGGAATTATTAACGTACCTCCTTGTATATGGAACCGACAATGCTATGGCAGAAAAAAGTTCACCATAGAAAACTTTAATGCAATCATCAAATGTATTGTTATTAAAAAAAATGAGTAAGTCGTCTAATTTATTTCTTAAATTTTCATTCAATTTTAAAAAGTCAGCTTTCTTAAAATTGAATTCGTAAATATTAATGGATGAACATGCATTAGTCAAATTTTCATTGTCAGATTGGTACACAATACTCAAAGGTGGATGATAGGAATCTACCGTAGACAGAGCATGGATAGCATTTCTTACAACAACATTGCTACTATTTGTAGCCAAGACTAAGTCAAGTTGTCGTCCATGGCAATTAGTTATACAACTTACTTGTTGTAAATTTGAAAGTATTTCGTCAACAAAAATTTGTTGTTGTCGAGTTTTTGGACAAGATGCATAAAAATATGTACCATCGTCCGAAGGAGTCCATTTTAGGTCAGGCAGATTAAAGTCACCTAACAACAAAATGTCGTCATTACTGTCTTGTTCATTAATAATATATTCTACGGCCATCGAAAGACATTCGTAGACATCTGCGCTACTACTTATTTGGAGGAACATAAGTGTTAAGAATGTATAAATTAGAGTTACAATGTGTAACCTTAACACATAACAGTTCAATATTAAATTCAACTAATGAACTGGTTAAGTGATTTTTTATAGCTATTAAGATGCCTCCACCAACAGAAGAAAGATCTTCCAAGTGTCTGTCTCTTCTAAAAACATGGAAACTATTATCAAAAAGTTCCATATTGAGAAAGCTGTTGTTTATCCAAGTTTCGGTAAACACGATAATATCCTCAGAGAAATTCTGAGTTGATAAAAAGATATCTTGCGTCTTGGAACGCAAACCTTTTACATTTTGATAGTAAAGGGATAGCCGTTTCAGTTTTTTGAATTTGAACGTGCAGTTTTATCATTTTTTTTTCGATTTAAATTCTGAAATATAGATATTATCCACCCAGGCTTTAGATTTAAGAATGGCAGACACATGAGAAGATGCCACTGTTATTTTAAAAGACGCATTAGTTGGTTTATTACCGAGTTTCCTGCAAGAAACGAAGGCGTCGGCAGAAATAATTTGATTTTGTCTGATAAAATTTTTAACGCTGTCAGAGGTAGTGTTGGAATGAGTCGTGAAATAAAAATCGATTTTAACCTTGGTAATGCCTGCAGGGAAACCGGAGTCACAGAGCTATCAATCGCAACATCCACCCGCGGATTAGCCGATATTGACAGAGGATTATTTATAGTGGAGAAAGGAGATGGAAGATTGTTACTAGAGATTATAGCGGGAAAATTGGGAGTGGATGAAGAAGTACTTAGAGAGCAATCCGCGGGAGTTTTGTCACGACTGACGGCCACACCGCCCACCCTCCCCACATTACCCAGATTTTTATTTAATTTCTTTTTAGACTTTCTTTTCTTTTTTAAGGAAATAGCTTGTTTAGGTAAAGTGGAGATCGAAAGAGTGGAAGCAAAAACCATAGCAGCCTCGGTAATAGTTTTATTTTGCAAACTAACATCCGGTGAAGTAGCCTCATTAAGGCTTTTTTCAATTTGTGGATAATAGTTAAGAATATCTCTGAAATAATTATTCAGATTGTTAAGATTTTCCCCAAATTGCTAAAATTTTTCGTAAAAGACCGACGGGGAAAGGGGTCTGCAAGATGGACAGTACCATTGCAGGCCCGAATGGACAGAGCATAATAAATCAGTAAGAGATTTTGCTAAGTTTGCACAAGAGGCATGAAACACCTGTTCACAGAGACCTGAACAGAAAAACATAGAATTCAATATATTTTGGCTTTTGCACTGATCCCTTAGAGAGCAAGCTAACAAATTTTCAGAGGAAAAATAATCCGTCTTGAAATCTTAAAAAAAAAGAAAGCAATTTAAAATATTTTTAGAGCAGTGCAAAAAGGGTTAAAAATCAACCAAAAATTCACCCGCCAAACAGCAACAACAAACACAACAGAGTCTAAAGTCTAGCTTTGTATACGAACAAAGCACAAAAGCGGTTCAAAAACAAAACTGTTGCACTGCTTACACTGATTTATTTTGCTTGCAGAAAGTAAGTTAATATTAACATGTATGTATGTTTGTGAGTAACGCAAAATAAACAAAAACACAAAATTAAAGCAAAATTATTAATATCATCATGCAATTTTTCAGAAACGACACTACATTAAACACAAAATTTATTAATTATTAACTAAGGAAAAATTATTAGAAAATAATAATAACAAAATCCCAATATACTTAAAAACACTACCGACACTGACAAAGAGACGAAGTCAACAATACTACCATATCTTGTGAACCATTCAAGATATTGCGATGAAATGTGGTTAACGGATACATATCAAATATATCTTGAATTGTGAAAAATTGGAATTGGCGGAATCGTAAAAGTGGACGTGACACTTTTCAACATTTGAAAATTTCGATTCCGTATATCTCAAAACTGGCACAAACGATTTTCATAAAAATTTTGGAAATTATGCCGCTGAAAGCAGTCATCAATACAAGTTCAAACACTTTACTGAAAAAACTCGTTGAAGGGCGTGGCACAGCCCACAATATTTATAAACGTTATATTAAGAGAACAAACAGCGTAATCTATTTGAAATTCAATGAGGTAGATATACTTGCTATAAGGTATGTTTTTGCTAAAACTTGGCACAATGGAGCATGTGGGCGTGGCACCTCCCATATAAGCAAAAAACGTTTATTCTTATAAATAATGTGCTATGAGAGTAATCTTCAGAAAATTTAGTGTATAAATGCCATTTACTATAAGCTTTAAATATATGGGAATTTTGGCGGTATTGCATCAGTGGGCGTGGCACCTCCCATATTAACATAAATTTGTAAGTGCTGTTTTAAGGGAACTATTGCAGCAATTGGTATGAAATTTAATGTAAGTGGTTCAGTCGCTGTAGAGTATATCTGAATCAAAAGTGGCTGAAAAAGTTCTAGCGTGCGTGGCATCTCTCATACAAATAAAATACGGTAAGTGGCATTTTTATCGAAATATGTGAGTAATCATACTAAAATTTTGTGTAAGGGGATTGTTTATGGATAGTTATTTCTTTATCAAAGCCGGACTGGATTGTACCAGTGAGTGTGTCACCGCCCTAAGTTTTAAGGCTAATTACGGCATAAATCGCAAACTATACAAGTTATTGTGCTAAAATTTGGTATGTGGATGTCGATCACGAATATAATTTATTGAACCAAAAGGCAGAATTGGAGAAGTGGTCGTGGCATATTTCAACTTTTTAATTTTTATTCGATTTTTTTCAACTTTTTCCATATTCTTTAGACTTTTTCAACCTTTTAACTTTTTCCAATATATCATATATGTATTTGTTCTACATTTCCAACCTCTTTCAACTTTCTTCATAAGCTTCTTTATTTTTTCGAATTTTCATTGATTTTGAATTGTTGCAACATTTTTCAACCTCTTTCAATTTTTTTCAACATTTTCATATTATTTTGACATTTTTAAGCTTTTTCCAACCTCTGTCAATCTCTTTTACATTTCACATTTTTTTTTTCGACTTATTCAACCCTTTCAACGACTTTTTCACATTCACTTAAAAGGTATTTAGAGTGCAGTGTAGGGTATGTGAGTTTCGGCCTGGCCGAAGATAACACCTTAACTTGTTCTAGATTAATTTGGATTTCTTCTATTCCTTTGAATTAAGTATCAGTTATGGAATAAACTTGAATTTTTATAAGACTACGAGTATACCTTCAGCTGTCTGTTATGTGGTTGCTTAACTGATCTACGTTAGAGAACGTCTAGGTGTTTTTTTTTTTTAAAAATCAGACCGCCTCTCTCCCCTTGGTGAGATTTGGTGAGTTCTGGCGGTACCCCCCCCTCCCCACCCTTCCGTGAGACTTGTCTTATAATTTTTAGATGTAATCTGCTATGTTTATTGCATGCTCTTTGAACTAAAAAGTTGACGAGAGCTTTTCGTTGACCCCTCCTTCCCCTTGGTGAGACTTTGCCGGACCCCCTCCCCCACTATTTTGGCTCACGTAATTTATGGACGGCCCCTTATATGTAATTAATTTGGTTGAGATATTGTGTTTCTATTATCATGTCATGATTCCCTTTTATTATGTTCTCAGTTCGTTCAGAATTAATTTTTAACAAATAATGAATTATCGTTTGCTCAGTGTTTATGTGGTCTGTTTTGTTCTTAAGTCTGTCAATAATTTGAAGATTGAGACTATTTTGGTTAGTTAAAGTATTTTGAACCTAATTTTGAGTATTTTAAATGGCACCAAATGGATTTGTGAATAAATATTATGTGCATTAGCCTGGTTTTAGTGTCGTACGAAAAAATAAATATTGAAACATTGAAAGCTTTCCAGGACCAATTTTGTTAGGTTACGGAAAAAAATGGTTGCGCCAGCCAAAGTTTGGTACCGATCGGATGGGGGTAAACTTTGCCGTGCTGGTCCTAAAGTTAGGTAACTTGACAAAAATTTTGTGAAAATGGCTTATATCCCCCCAAGGTGACCACAAGAGCGATCAAAAGTATGACAGGGTCCTATTATTTTTATACCCCCAAACATTTCTTTGGAACATACCTACCTCTGCCCCACTTCTGGGTCGCCCCATACGAAATGGACATTTTTTGAAAAATTGCTGATGACCCCTAGATGGGTTAAGTGTATTACCAGCCCCAATTCATTTTTAATACCCAATTAATATATCAAAGCCTTTGAAATAAATTGCGAAATAAATAATATATAGACGCAACTAGTGTGTAATACCGCGAGCTAGCATACTCACATAATTTCGTTGTATGCAGTAGCAAATGTGCAGACTCAAATAAGTTAAAAGATAAAACTATTGAATTCCAAGAAAAACTCTTGTAAAATAATCAAGGAAAACAATAAACAAAATAAAACTAATAATGTAGTTCTAGGAAAAATAAGAAATTAAGATAAAAACTGTATTAGTTAGTTAGTTAGAGTTCAGTTTATGTTTGGTATTGAACCGAAGACGTCTCGGAAATGAACGTGAAGTAGACAAAAGTAAATATTTTAAGATCAATTCTGAATGGCATCAAAGCATACAGAGAAAATTGCTTTGCGATTTGATTGAGCATTAGATAGTATCACAAAAAAAAAGTTCGAATGACGTTCACCAGTTTAAAAGCTAATATTTATCAAACTGTAATATTATGTTTAAGGGATAAGCCTCAAATACATAACAGAATACATCTAAAGTCTCCAAAAATAAAGTAGTAACAATAAATCAACCGCAACAAAGTGCTGTTGATGCGTTACCTACTGAAAACGAAACAATTAAGGTTTCAAAGAATATTTTAGATGAAGTAGTAACTATAAATCATCCATAACAAAGTGTAACTGATAAGTTGATTACTAAATGCATAAATAGTAAAGTTTTAAGTAACAACTTAAAACAAAACAAAGCAGGAACAAATTATACGCAGAATACTGTAGTTGAGGCGTCCCTTGCAAAACCCATAGAATGCGTAAGAAATGACAATGATATTGAAACTGGGAGACACTTTTTGTGCGGCAGGTATAACGAGAATTTTTACCAAGTAAATCAAAATGACGTGTTCATAGAAGAATATGGATTAACTTAATTCGTTGGCAGATTCCGGCGCCGATAGAAGTTTGGTCAAAGAAAGTGCAATGCTGCATTTCCCAGAACTAGATACAAATAATATAAAATATTTAAGTGGAGCATTTGGCGGGCAGGATACCACATTAGGTACAACCACTATCCAGCATCCAGATGTAAGTTTAAAGTTACACATAGTGTCACTAGATCATGGTATACCAGCTGATGGAATAGGTAGAGACATTTTGTGGAACCGAACTGTCATAAATGCCATGGATAAAAAATAGCGTTTTTCGATGAAAAACGACAACAAATAAAAGCACTCACGCTTAAGCCGTTGAATGACTTAAACAAAGTACTTACTTTATAATACAGAAACAGCAGTCAAAGCTCGAACTGTAGAAATAGTACCATTTTGTGTTAAAACAACATTAGAAGAAGTTGTTGTATACAAACAAGAACTTTCACAAGGAGTTTACATGTGAGAAGCCCTTACCAAAGTGAAAGATGGCTAGTATATGTGCCTATTTTAAGTTCGTCTTAAGATCAGTTTATAATTGAAAAAAATTTCACACTGAAGTTTTCTAATCATTATTAGTGGAAACAAATACCACAGTAAATATTATAATGGAACAAGATCTGAGGGAAAGTTTAGACAAGCTATTTGAATCTATGGTTCCCTTTTAGATTCCCTTTTAGATCTTCACATTAGCAATAAAGAAAAGGCTTCTATGGAAAATATATGTCCATCCTTCCATGACATATTTTTGTTGGAAGTACACTCCAGTATTTAAGCATGATATCCCTATTTTGTAACAACCCCTTATAAATCAATAATATACGAAAAAACTTATGGGAGCATGAAGCAAGGCTACGTAAAGCGTTCACAGTATTAAGACAACATAATCTAAAATAAACACTAAAAAATGCAATCTTTTGCTTCGTGAAGTAGTTTATTGAGGACGCAAATGCACTGAACATGGAGCCCAACTAGACCCAGATAAAGTGGAATGTGTAAGAAACATACCAGTGCCTAAAAATTAAAAAAAGAGGTACAAACATTTCTAGGTCTGGTAAATTATTACCGAAAGTTCATTAAAAATACTGGAAGATGTATCAAATGAGTGCCAAAATTCATTTGAAGATTTAAAAAAGGCGATAATGTCACCTACATATGAAGAGCTGAGATGCAAAACCCGCCAAGTCCAAAAAAATGAAAATGTGAGATATTGCAGGAGGGGACAGAAAAATTGTTTGTTTACTAGCCTCCATACTTTAAATTTTAAAAAAAAAAAATTCCCCTCACAAACTTTTGATTGCAATAATTTCTGATGAATTATTTTTATCAAAGTCCGCCAAGTCCACATTTCTGAAAATCAAAACCTGCCAAGTCCAATTTTTCATTAAAAAATATTCGGCTTTCATAAATGCAAAAAGTTTTATGTTATTTTAACATTGAAATTATATTGTGTAATTAAAATTTCAATCTACATTTATTCAAATGTTTTGAAATTAATTTAAACTTAGCCATTTTTAAAAAAATGATTTCGGAACCTTTTACTATTATTATTTTTCAAAACCTGCCAAGCCCCGAGGTTTCACTTTCAAAACCAGCCAAGTCCACGTTTTCAATTTCAAAACCAGCCAAGTCCACAGTCCAAGTTTCAAAACCCGCCAAGTCCAAACGTTTTTTTATTATAGTCCTTATAGATTAGGTCATAAAGTGTAATGAAAAATCAGAATTTTAATAACTTTTGACAACTATTACAATGGATCAATCTACATTTTTACTGTAGTTAAATTTCATTGGAAAACAGTTTTTGCGATTTTCCCAAAAACGCAAAATATGGACTTGGCGGGTTTTGCATCTCAGCTCTTCATATATTGATTTATCCTAATTTTTCTAAGGAATTTTTGTTAACCACGGATGCCAGTAATGATACAATTGGTGCAATTATATCACAAAGAGAAGTCGGTGAGGATAGTCCGATAGCATTTGCCAGCAGAACATTAAGTGATACCAAAAAGAGGTATTCAACCATTGAAAAGGAATTTCCCGATATAGTGTGGGCAACAAAAAACTTTAGAGCATACTTGCTTGGTTGAAATTTTAAAATATACACCTATCATCACCCATTGTGTGGTATATCCAACCTTATGGATCAGACATCACGTTTGGTGCGTTTCATACATAAACTATCTGAATACGATTTTGAAATAGTTTATAAAACTGGAAAAAGAATCTTAAATGCAGAAATAGTAGTGGTACAAACTAGGTCAAAGTCAAAAAATGCTGAGCAAGAAAAAGTGGATATTTCAAGCAAAGTGGACGGCAAAGTGGACGGCAAAGACATGGTGATAGACAGCAGCCATAAATGAAAAGTGATCTTACTAACTGATCCTAAAGAAATAGACATAGTATTAAGGAATTTTCATAGTACACCATTAGGCGGGCATCAATGTGCCATAAAAACGCTTCTAAGAATGAGAAAGCTGTATAGATGGCCAAACATGCAAAAAGATGTAAGGGAATACATTAAAAAATGTGCCAAATGCCAAACAAACAAGAGTTCAAGACCCACAAAAATGCCTATGGTTTTGACTGATACACCAAATCGGCATTTTGATAAGGTGTACATTCGACATATTCAAATAAATGGCATGTTCTAGAATACTTCACTGAAATATTCAAAAGAAATATCTTTACTCAGGATTCAATCTAGCACCATACCAAATTTTATCAAAATCGATGAAGCGGTTCAGCTGAAACAGCGTTTTTTCCTATTAAGGGTGATGCCACGCCCCATTCAAGAACTTAGAGCTTCTAATTACTTTTCTTATGGTTCAGTCTATCTTCAAACCAAATTTTATTAAAACAGGTGTTTTAGCTTAGCCGTGTCAACGTATATTCCGTCAGGGGCGTGGCACCACCTACTATTGAAAAAAAAGTATACACTACACTCCCTCTCTCCACAGCCTTCCCACAAAATAAAAATATTAAGCGATTATGATTATGGATGTTTATCAACTGCCTATTTATACATAGATATCTATATGTAGGCGCCGTTTTATAGTCGCCATTTCCTTAAAAAAAAAAAATCGAAAGCACCCGTTCTCATATGAAATCATTGACATACGAACATTTTGACACCTTAAAAACGTTTTTCCGCTGCACTCAATTTTGGGCAGACCACTGTCTCGGTTGACATGGAACGTCCCATATATTCTGGATCAGCGTCACCACCTGAGTTGATTTAGCGATGTCTGTCTGTTTGTCTGTTGAAATCAGGTTTACGAGTAAACCAAGATTCCGTATATCTCAAAACTGACACAAACGATTTTCATAAAAACTTTGGAGATGTTGCCGCTGAAATCAGTCATCAATACAAGCTCAGACACTTTACTGAAAAAACTCGTTGAAGGGCGTGGCACAGCCCACAATATTTATAAACGTTATATTAAGAGAACAAACAGCGTAATCGTTTTGAAATTTAATGAGGTAGATATACTTACTGTAAGGTATGTTTTTGCAAAAATTTGGCGCAATGGAGCATGTGTGCGTGGCACCTCCCATATAAGCAAAAAACGTTTATTCTTATAGATAGTGTACTATGAGAGTAATCTTCAGAAAATTTAGTGTATAGATGCCAATTACTATAAGCTTTAAATATATAAGAATTTTGGCGGTATTGCATCAGTGGGCGTGACACCTCCCATATTAACATAAATTTGTAAAGGCTGTTTTAAGGGAACTATTGCAGCAATTGGTATGAAATTCAATGTAAGTGATTCAGTCGCTGTAGAGTATATCTGAATCAAAATTGGCTGAAAAAGTTCTAGCGTGCGTGGCACCTCTCATACAAATAAAATACGGTAAGTGGCATTTTTATCGAAATATTTGAGCAATCATACTAACATTTGGTGTAAGGGTTTGTTTATGGAAAGTTATTTCTGGATGAAAACCGGACTGGATTGTACCAGAGGGTGTGTCACCGCCCTAAATTTTAAGGCTAATTACGACATAAATTGCAAACTATACAAGTCATTGTGCTAAAATTTGGTATGGGGATGTCGATCACGAATATAATTTATTGAACCAAAAGTAGGCGGAATTGGAGAAGTGGACGTGGCATATTTCAACTTTTTAATTTTTATTCGATTTTTTTCAACCCTTTCCATATTCTTTCGACTTTTTCAACCTTTTAACTTTTTCCAATATATCCTTTTTGTTCTACATTTCCAACCTCTTTCAACTTTCTTATTTTTTCGAATTTCATTGATATTGAATTGTTGCAACATTTTTCAATCTCTTTCAACTTTTTTAGAGTTTTTCAACCTCTCTCAATTTTTTTCAACATTTTTATATTATTTCGACATTTTTAAGCTTTTTTCAACCTCGTCAATCTCTTTTACATTTCACATTTTTTTTTTTCGACTTATTCAACCCTTTCAACGACTTTTTAACATTCACTTAAAAGGTATTTAGAGTGCAGTGTAGGGTATGTGAGTTTCGGCCTGGCCGAAGATTACACCTTAACTTGCTTTATTTTAATTTTGATTTTCCTTACGTACATATAAGGAAGCATCGGAAATAAATCGACCGCTATTTTTTTTTAGTTATATATAAGAAAAAAACCTTGGTCTCTCCGAGAGTATAGCTTTGGTATTTCATGTGTAACAGCTCAAATCCTTTGTTGTTTTCGCTACATTCATCTTATTACACTATAGTTTGAAATTGTCAATGCCACTACATGAATTTTCATACTGGATTAACGATTTAGACTTGGGCTAATTTAACGGAAGTTAACGAGTCAGTTTAGATTTTTTAAAGCTAACTTAAAAGTTAATCCGATAGTCGAAATGTTAACTTCGTTAATTAACGATTAACGGATTAACGAGTTAATGCCGAGCTATGTTACCTGAAGACATATCTAGAAATAAGTACATATTGACGTTTCAGGATGATTTTTCAAAATATATGGCGTGTGCTACAATGCCTGATGCAGAAGCAAGTGCGGTCTCGAAGAAACTTTATGACGAAATCATTGCCAGCTACAATATCACAAAAATATTAGTTAATGACAATTTTACAAACTTTTTTTCAAAATTGTTTTCGGATACTTTTAAGATGCTGTGTCATAGACCCTTGCTATCGTATCCAATTGGCTTTTCCCCGGCTAGCTCAAGTTTTTCGGGGTGGTTCTTAACCCAGCCAATCGGATCGAGGTCGGACAACAAAAAAAAACTTCTCAACTGAGAATTTTTAAGAAAGTTAAAAATCAAGTACATACTAAATGAAAAAAAATCCCCAAATCCCGAGGAAAATCCCCCACACACACAACCATCAATACCTTACCCGCCTCGCCTTGCCATGAGACCCAGCAATGATCTCCTCTCGTCCTACAGATTTTTCTAAAATTCCATTTTTACAATTAGAGACACCAAATTGCAATTCATGAACATAGGTATATTTTTTTTTGATTTGTAAATTCCTTTACATAAAAAAATATCCCATTTGTTTTTTTTTACACGGCAATAATGATAGTTAAGTATGAGTATATAAATCTAGGTATAAATAATCAAAAGAAAATCTTTTTATATTATGGCAAATAAAAAATTTAATTATATATATATGGTATTTATATATGTGCTTAAATCTATAAATCAGATTCCTCTAAATATTTTATTTTGGCTTATTTGTTTTAGTTTAGTTTGTTTTTTTTTTTTTGTGTTACTTAGTTTTCTTTTTCTCTTCTTATTTTCTTTCTATTCTTGTTTTGTTTTCAGACTCTATATATGTATATATTTTCATTTTTTTTTTGTTATTAATATAAATCAGTGGATTAGGGTCAAAGGGGGCTACCTCACGAGAATTCTCAGGACGCAAACTCCCTCTTTCCTGTACAACAAACACTCTTAAAGTTGGCTTGAACTTAAGATTTGTTTATCCCTGCATTAACTGATTTAACTAAATCTACGAAGTCTTATTTTATGACTCGGCCCTGGCCTAAATACAAATAGGTTATTTTAACACGTATATTCTAGTTTTGATTTAATATAGGTATAATATTTTGTTATACCTTTTTCCAGACAAGTTTTCGATTATTTAACAGCCGTACCGATGATATAACAAATGAATCGAATTTACGAAATTTTAACAAAAATTAATTGTTCAGAATTTATCAAAGCAAAAAGGAATCAATGAATTGAAATTCACTCTTGTGAATACTAAACGGTAATGTGTTAAGCTGTATTTTAGAAACGAAAACTAGTCCTATTTTAAGTTAATGTTTTATTATAACTTTTTGTTTTGTTTTTCTTTTTTTTTATTACTTTATTTAATTTAATGTGTTCTGTATATACCTTTTTTTTTGTTTGTTTTGTTTTACTTGGTTTCCAGGTGCGGCTACTACGTCGTGGATTGTCCCGGTTAGGCGTCAATATTATTTTCGTTGCTGCTGCTGCGGTATTTGTTGTTGTTACGGCTATATTTGTTGCTGTAACTATACTTGTTGCTGTGACTATTGTTGTTGATATTTCGGCTACTGCTGCTGCTGTCGTTGGTGATAGATAAATTATCGGTGCTAGCTTGGTTGTTGTTGTTATTATTGTTAATGACGTTAAAACGCATCACTGATGCTGTCACCGATTTTGGGAAGTTTCAATTTTGTTGTTGTTGTTGTTATCCGCAAGTTTCTTTGTATTTGCCTCGTATTGAGCAAACGAATAAATTTCATTGCTGTTCTCAAGATTACTGCAAAAATTTTTACATTTTTTTGAAATTTTCTCATTCTTTTGTCACTTTTATTCTCTTTGTTTAGTTTCTTTTTTTTTTTTTTTTTATAGGCATATGTCACTTTCTTTATTTTGTTTTTTTCTATGCAGCTGTCACTTTTACTTTTTTGAAGTTTTCTCCTTCTTTTGTCACTTTTTATTTTCAGAATTTGCCAGCCTTTGCTGTCACCTTCTATTTCTTTGAAATTTTATCTTCTTCTGTCACTTTTATTATTTTTTTTTTTACTTTATTTTTAGAAATTTTCAATCTTTTATGTCACCTCTTTATAATTTTTATTTATTTTATTGATGATGAAGCTGCTGATGCGGGTAATGTTGTTGTTATTCCTGAGACACCGTCATTGTTGGCTGATGTTGCTGTGGTCATGGCGCAGCACCTGCTGCTGATGTACTGGTTCGGTCACTGGTTGCTGATCGGATGCGCTCAGGCCGCTAGTAGCCCCACAATAGGTAGAAACAGCTGTTAAAGCTAAGTTTGCCGGCTTTGAAGATGGTAAGGGTGCTGGTTATGTTGGCGGGCTCACAATCGTATCGGGCCACAATGGCGTTGGCCATAGCGATGGTGTTGGAGTTGGTGGCGTTGTATGTTGTATGTGTTGTTGTGGTTGACCAACGCAAAGATTTGAAGTAATTGAAGTTGATTTTGTATTTTTTTTTTTTTAAATTCGTTGTTACTGTAGTTGTAGAAACATTATTAGCTGACGACGCCTGCGTCTTGGTCACAAAACCAATTTATTGCGCGAGCGGTAATTTATAATTTGTTAATTTTTGCGATTTTGGCAACTTTGCACGAGATTTCTGTATGTTAAAAAAAATGGGAGGCGTAGTTGGCACGGTTTCTGAAAATACATAAGAATCTTGACGAATTCTTGTTGCTGTACTTGTTGTTAGAAGTCTTGCTACTTGCTGACATGACGTGTCCAATTTGACAAATTTCTGATGCGTTGTATTCTTTTCTTGTTTTATGGATAAGCTTATGTGCGCTTTAATCCATAAAATTCTACTTATAGTTGGTGTTCGTTTCCTTTTTCCTTTGCCTCATTTAATAGATTTTTGTTAGTTTTGTCGGCGCAGCAGTAGCGCTCCCCTAGCAAGTAACTCAATTGAAACGAAATTGCAAAATTTGTTTGAATAAACTAAAATTGATTTTTGTATCACAACTAAAAGATTAAGTGTCGATAGATTAAGTTACTTTTGCAAACTTGTCTAGAAATGAGTTTAACTTTTACTTTTTCGCAATTTAATGAATACGCGCAACGCAGACGACCGACTATCACCGAATTTCAAAAACAACTCAATTTCTTTCTTTCTAAAACCCAACCATTCCCCCTTGTCGTCCACCGACGCCATCTCTTTTCTTGTCAAGTACTTATTCTTGAAAGTTCTATCAAGAAAAAAGATGGCTACCCATGAACTTGGCCCGCCAAATTTGAACATTTATCATAGTCAGACATGAGAGGAAGAGGAACAACAACAGATCGCTGATGGCATAACAACTGTCATGGCCTTATTAGGGAATTTTGTTCCTCATTTCTTTTTGTCCCTATTTCGACTCTATGTGAAAAAAATTCTCTTTCCTCTCTTCCCCTTTGACATTTGCAAATTATGATCAAATGAGATGGGCCTTATTCAGGATGGACGTCAAAATTTCTTTGCTGAAATTTTTATTTTATTTCTGAAGGTCACACGCTACAGCTGGGAATTAAGAAGCTACACATAATACCATATTATCCGCATGCTAATGTCTCTCTGGAAAGAAGCCATAGACCACTAGCCGAATACTTGCTAAGTTTTGCTAAAGAAGATGAGTCGAATTGAGACTAATGGCTGACGGCAGCCATGCATGTTCATAACAATACGACAGATGGTTCTACTAAGCAAATCCCATTTCGTACTTTTTATGGTTTTGACTTTGAACTGCCTACGAATTTGAAACGAAAGTGTTCACAGCCTTAAACTCGGATGACCAATCAAAAGTACTTAAGTTTCAAATTCAAAGAATTCACGAACTAGTGAGGAAAAATAAAGAAAAGTCAAAAGAATTGTCGAAAAAACAATATGATGTTTCAATCAACCAAATTAAATTTAAACACGGGGATAAAGCTTAGATAGAAAAATCAAACTAGAAAAAATAAATTTTCTCCCATATGGGTAGGCTTATTTGAAGTTTTGGGAGTCAATAGAAGTTGTAATAAAAGGAAAGAAACAAAGGTTACATAATAATTTACTTAAATTATTTAATGAACAATAAAAATACAGACAAAAAAGCCAATAGAGCAAAATTAAAATACAAAAACAACAAGCACAGAAAACATAAAGCAAAAGCAAGTAAGACAGAGTGACATCTTAGAAGAGTGACAGGGACAGACATATAGACATAAAAGAAAATGAAAAAACATCAAAAGTGACATAAAAGAAAACAATTCCATTTAGCTGTGAAGTCGTATGTTTACGCTTACGTCGAGATATAATCTTTTTATAAATAATTTACAAAAAGTTTGGAATAATTATAAATAATTTACAAAAAGTTTTGCTGCGCAGTGTTGAAATCTAAAGTGAAAAACAAATCTAATAAGAAAAAAAATATGCAATAAAAAAAAAAGTAAAAGAAAAGATTAAACAAAAATCACAACACAACAACACTAAACCATACAAGAGAAAAACCACTATAGCTATAGCAACTCAAAACAACAACTACAATAAGAAAATCACGAATTAACAACTTTAAAAACAAAAAAACAAACAAAATCTACACCATAAAACAATTCGATGACAACAATATACAAATTTAAACCCAATATAAATAAAAATATATAAGAATAAATAGAAAAAAAAAATATAAATCTACACAAAAAAATAACAACTATAAAATAACAAATAAATCCAAGTAAAAAGGAGATTTCATTTAGTTCATTTTTTCATTTAGTTAGTTTATTATTATCAAATGATTTACATTGGAAATACAATATTTTACCTAAGCACTAATAACCTTAAAAAATTCATTTAATAATATCTATATTCTATAGTATAAAAATAATTTACTAGTGGCGAATACAGAGAAACATAATTTTATAAAACATTAGAAATGGTGGGGTCATACACCTTAATAAATAAAGTTAAAATTTTAAACTGTATATAAGTGAAATTCAAAAATTTTTATTTTTTATTTTTTTTTTTAAATTAATATCTGAAATCATTGAAATAACGAGTACGCAAGCTAGATTAGAATTGAGTTTAAAGCATCTATTTCAATATAATCCTTATTTAAAAGCCAAGACTTAACCCTTACAAGAAAAAGATTAACATTTCGTATATTCCTAATAATGCCAGGAAGCTTATTGAATAGTCTTGGGGCTACAGAGCTGTAAAAATTAAAAAAACGTTGCAAAGAATGCGAAGGGACTACAGACAGATGTTGTCTGTTAATTCTTAAATCGTGGGTATCATAAGTTCTGTTTAAAAGATACCCGGAGCTATTATAGAAGGCTCTCAAAACTTTATAGTAATAAAGATGCTTAAGAGGGAGGATCTTAAGGTTTCTAAACAGTATCAAACTATTTGTCATGCGATTCCTTTTGCAAATAATACGTATAATGTGTTTTTGCATGATCAATAGTGGATTTATTTTGTTCTTTTGCGCACCACCCCAACACACCAGACCATACTCTAGCTTAGAGTGGAAAAGACTATAATAAATACACGTCAGTAATTTAGCAGAGCAAGCATGTTGAAGAAGGTATAGCTGCCTTATAACAGCTAAAGCATATTGCTTAAGTGAGTTTGTATGTTCCAACCAAGAAAGTTTCCAATCCAACACAACTCCGAGATATTTAAAATTTTGGACGCATTCAATGTGGAAACACTTAGACAAGCAAGTTTTATCGTTGTTAAATGATATAGGTTGATTAACAGAAATGCATACATCATACCCAATTAGAAACTTATCACACTTAGAATGATGAAATATAAAGTTAGGAAAACTACAAATATTGCCAGAAATATCAAACAGCATAATCTTTGTTTTTTCACTTAGGACTAGTTTATGGAGATAAAACCAATGCCTTAATACACTTAAATCATAATTAATGTTAGCTACAAGATCTAACATAGAGTCGCTGGTATAAGTGCACGCCATGTCATCCGCAAACGCAACAATATTACTACGAAAACTTTGGGTAAAAATTGAGTTAATGTAAACAAGAAACAACACCGGGCCTAACACAGAACCTTGAGGTACGCCAATATTAATTTTCTTGTTACAACTAAAAGAGTTATTAATTTTAACTTTCTGCGTTCTTTCTCCTAAGTAAGAGGTTAACCATTTATGGATAGAACCTCTAACACCACTATCGTATAGCTTATCAAGCAAAATTTTGTGGTCGACCGTGTCAAACGCCTTGGAAATATCTATAAAAAGTGCTGCACATATTTTTTTTTTATTTATATCATTGTAAACGTTGGTGCAAAATTTAATGAGTGCGTGTTCTGTTGATAGACCGTCCCTAAACCCAAATTGGTTATCCCTCAAAAAATTAGTTCTGTTAAAAAAACTTAATAATCTTTTCTTAATTACTTTTTCATAGACCTTTGACAGAACTGGCAATAAAGATATGGGCCTGTAGTTGTTTAAATTTTTTTGATCCCCTTTTTTAAAGAGCGGTATGACCTCAGCTTTTTTAAGTTTAGCTGGAAAAATACTAGCTGAAAAACTTTCATTTATCAAATGACAAACAACATCAGAAATATTATAAATTATTTCTTTTATGAAAATATTCGATATGTTGCCAGCACTTACGGCGTTAGAGTTTTTAAGCGACATGACAATTCTGAATATCTCTAGAGATGAGACAGGTTCATAAAAAAAACTAGATTCACATGATTGTTCAAGATTCAAACAGCTACAAGTAGGAACAGAGGGACCATTATTAAAAATGGTTGTTTTTCCCACATCAGCAAAAAAATCATTAAAAATATTAGTTTTTTGTGTAGAGTCAGAGATAGGTATACCATTGAAATCAATAACTGAATTACTATTTGTGTTAATGGATCTGTTAAGTAAACTATTAACTAGTCTCCATTCTTTTTTAGAATTACCTTTAAATTTATGAAATTCTAATATATAATAATTATTTTTGCAAATTGAAACTTCGGAAAGAATTTCCTTACTAGGATTTTTATATTCAGTTTTTAAGTTTGTATTGTTTGGATGTTTGGTAATTTTCTTGTAGAGCTTATTTTTATTATTAATTTTCAAAAGTAATTCATTAGTCATCCATGGTTTAAGCCTCTTGGAACCAGGAATTTTTTTTTTATAAACTTTAGTACACTGATTTGTATGAAACGCTAATATATCAGAGAAAAGATCATAGGCTTTTGACGGATCTGGCTCATTATAAACACTATTCCAATTTTCAAATCGAAGGCTAATATTTAAAAGATTAAAATTTACAGATTTGAAATCAACATTGTGGTTATTTTCAGATGAATTAATCTCATTTTTTACAATGTTACCAAAACTTAAAAATGTCATACAATGATCAGAAATTTGGAGGTCAGCCACGCCACTGGTTAAGGTAAATGTGCTGGACGGTTTGAGGCGAACAAAAATGTGATCAATACAACTATCCGAAGAAAAGCGCGTTGGTTGGGTAATACATGGATATAGACCATAGGATGAAAGTAGGGTAAGATAGTTGTCTACAAGAGTTGAATCAAGCAGAATATTTATATTAATATCACCCAACAATATGAAATTATCCGACCTATCATTAGACAGAACATTAGTTAAATCATCAAAATCGTGTCGTTGCGTTCGTGGGGTCAACATCAATTTAGCTGCAGTTCTGATATTTTTATATATTTTTATTCGTTTTTTAATCCAGTTATTTAAAGTGTAAAATTTACATAATGTCGTGTCTTTGTTTATCTAAAGTTAGTCGTTATGACGACAACAAAATTCAATGTGCATTGTGCAAAATTTATTACCATTGTAAATGCGTTGACATTTTACCAGAAGATATGGTACAAATGCAAAATTTGTGTAACAGCCAGACGAACCTCGTTTTGATCTCTCGATGAAGTTCCTTTCTCATTACCCGAAAGCAAAGACAATAAAACAAATGAAACAACAATAAACAAAAATATAGAAAATGCAAAAAATTATGCTCAAAATCTTCCACCAAAAATAAATAAAGTTAAAAACAAAATTTATAAAAAGTATAAAATAGCGCCAAAATCTTTGCAAAAAGAACAAAACAAACAGCCATCTAATGAGTCATCAAAAAAAAATCTCCACTCAAAGTTCTCCCAACTAACGAGACAGAAAAAAATCTACAAACTGAGACACAACATCTACACAGGATATCTTTCTTAATGATCTGAAAAGTTTAATAGAAATTAACAAATCTGACAACATTGTTATATTAGGCGATATTAATCTAAATACATATACTGCAAGAGACAAATTTTTCAAGGTTTTATTTTTGTTTTTGTTTATTTTATTTTATTTTTGTTCGACTTAAACAGTCAAGCAAAATATGTTTAAGTAGTGCAGTGTCAGATCTTCAAATCTCAGACCATTGCTTAACTTCTTTATGTCTTGGTGATAAAATTATGACCACGGAGCGCACTGCTGTTACGGCTGAACACAATTTCGTGGACTTCGAAAGTTTGAATGGTGTCCTCAGTTATGAGTTTTAGACAGTGTTTTTAGTAAGCCTGATCCTTCTAAAGCCTATGACATATTTGTTGAAACTTTGTTGCACCACACGCGTTTGTGTACAAAAATTATTAAGAAAAACTGGTCTTACTCCAAAAGGTTAAAGCCTTGCCCTTATACTACAGCGCTACTTAAAAAAATAAGAAGAAAAATAAAATGTTCAAGCTACTGAAAAAAAAAAAATAAACTAAATCTAAAGGAACAATATAGGAATATTTGTAAAGAAATTCGTTAAGAAACCACAATCGCTAAAAATTGTTTTTATATAAATGAATTCAGCAAAATTAAAGGAAATCGAAAGAAGGAATGGGGATTGGTTAATAATTTAGTGAATAGAACCAATAAAAATGACAAAATATCTGAAATAAACTTTAATGGTAAATTGACCTCTAATCCGGATGAAAAATCTGATATTTTCAATTGTGTTTTTGCAGATGCAGGTAAAAATGTAGTCTCTGATAATGGTATTTCACCTGAAAATTGTAATTGCTTATTGCAAGAGGAGGCTTACAGCTCGAGTTTGATCTTGGACCTGTAACGTCTTTTGAGATATTTAAAATTGTAATGTCGCTTAAAAATTCTTATGCTAGAACTGCAGATGGTTTTTCAAATATTTTTATAAAAAAAATTGCTCTGAATATTTCAGACGCCCTATGTCACCTTGTAAATGAAAGTGTTGAAGCTAGTATTTTTCCAAGCAGTCTTAAAAAAGCTGAAGTAATTCCCCTTTTCAAAAAAGGAGACAAAACTATGTTGAATAGCTACAGGCCCATTTCGTTGCTACCTGTGTTTTCAAAAATTTATGAAAAAGTGATGAAAAAGAGACTTCTGTGCTTTTTTAACAAAACAAAATTTCTTAGTGATTGTCAATTCGGGTTTCGTGAAGAACTATGAAAGGAAAATGCACTTTTAGAGTTCTGTAATAATATTTAAGTAGTCTCAATAGTAAAAAAATATCTGGAGCACTTTTTATTGACATAACGAAGGCTTTCGACACCGTCGACCACAAGATACTTCTAGATAAGTTATACAAAGGTGGTGTTAGAGAATCTTCTCACAAATAATTAACCTCATACCTTATAGACAGGGTCCAGAGAGTTAAAATTTTTAAAAACTATAGCTCATATACAAAAATAGACATAGGCGTCCCTCAAGGCTGAGTGTTGGGTCCGATCCTTTTCTTAGTTTTTTTAACTCGATTTTTTCACTGAAATTGACTAGTAAAGTTGTAGCTTTCGCAGACAATATGGCTTGTACTTTTTCTTCAAATTCCGTACTCGACCTTGTACCTGATATCAATAATGATTTGTGCTCATTAAGACATTGGTTTGCCTTTCATAAGCTGGTATTAAGTCAAAAAACTAAAATCATGATATTTAATGCAGCAGGAAATGATGTATACATTAACAATTTTATTTTTCTTCACACACATTGCGATAAGTTTCCACTTGGTAATAGTGATTGCAACTCATCAACTAAAATTGTTTCTTGTTTTAACTCTAAGCAATGTTCTGGCAAATGTTTTCGTATTGATTGCGTAAAAACTTTCAAATATCTTGGCATTTTATTAGATCGGAAGTTAAGCTGGATAGATCATACCAACGCACTAAAATCTTATGCGCTGGCTGTTGTAAGGCAAATATATATTTTGAAGCAATTTTGGTCAATTAAACTGCTTACGTGTCTTTATTATGGTCTTTTTCATTCTAAGATAGAATATGGTATAGTTTGTTGGGGTGGTACACACAAAAACAAAATTAACCAATTACTGATTATTCAGAAGCACATTGTGCGTATTATTTGTAAAAGTAATCGTAGAGAAAGCAGATTGGTCTTACTTAGAACCCTAAAAATATTACCACTCAAACATTTATACTTTGATAAAGTTTTGAAAGCATTTTTTAATAATAGTGGTTAGATGTTACACTAATTATAACTAGCGAACTAACAACCAAAAACTAACCGTAATACCATCGACAGGATTAGGTCTTGGCTTTTTACCAATGGCTTTTTACCGAAACTAATTCATTTCTTTCTGTTTCTTCTTGTAAATACATTTGCATTCTAAACACACATAATATCTAACTTAATAACAAACAAGTTAAGGTGTTATTTTCGGCGAGGCCGAAACTCACATACCCTACACTGCACTGAAAGTACCTTTTCATCAAATGTTAAGAAGACGTTGAAGAGGTTGAATAAGTCGAAAGAAATGTGAAATGTTAGAATGGTTGACAGAGGTTGAAAAATGTTGAAAAGTCGTAAATATATGCAAAATGTTGAAAAAAGTTGAGATAGGTTGAAAAACTCTAAAAAAAATGAAAGAGGTTGAAAAAATTTTAAACTATTCAAAATTGATGAAAAAGTCGAAAAAATAAAGAAACTTATGAAGAAAGTTGAAAGAGGTTGAAAAAGTCGAACAAATACATATAGAATATATTGGAAAAAGTTAAAGGGTTGAAAAAGTCGAAAGAATGTGGAAAATGTTGAAAAAATCGAATAAAAATGAAAAATTTTAAATATGCCACGCCCACTTCTCCAATTTCGCCCACTTTTGGTTCAACAAATTATATTTGTGATCGACATCCTCATATTAAATTTCAGCACAATAGCTTGTATAGTTTGCGATATATGCTGCAGTTTAATTTAAAATTTAGGGCGGTGACACACTCACTGATACAATCTAGCCTGGTTTTGATCCAGAAATAGCTTTTCATAAGCAAACCCCTAATACCAAATTTTAGTATGATTGCTCACTTATTTCGATAAATATGCAAATTACCGTATTTTATTTATATGGGAGGTGCCACGCCCACTGGTGCTATTTAAGCCACTTTTGATTCAGATATACTCTATAGCAACTGAACCACTTTCATTAAATTAAATAGAAATTGCTGCAATAGTTCACTTAAAACAGCGCTTTCAAATTTATGTTAATATGGTGGTGCCACGCCCACTGATGCAATTCTGTCAAAACTAATTTATTTTTAAAGCCTATAGTAACTGACATCTAAACACCAAATTTTATGAAGATTACTCTTTTAGTACACTATTTATAACAATAAACAGTTTTTGCTTATATGGGAGGTGCCACGGCCCCAGGTACTATTGTACCAAATTTTTGTAATAAAAGACCTTACAGCAAGTATATCTACCTCATTAAATTTCATCACGATTACGTTGTTCGTTCTCTTAATATAACGTCTATAAATATTGTGGGCGGTGCCACGCCCTTTAACGAGATTTTTCAATAAATAAGCTGAGCTTGTATTGATGATAGCTTTCAGCGACATCATCTCCAAGATTTTTATGAAAATCGTTTGTGCCAGTTTTGAGATATACTTACTTAGATGGCCATAAAAACCCGTTGTCAGGTTACGGCCGACCTCATTAGCTCTCGCCAGGCGCCTCTGTTTTGCGCGCGCCTTCTCCAATCGTTAATGCCAAGCGCGGTTAGGGCTTCCTCAGCTTGGTCTATCCACCGGAGGCATGGTCTCCCTCTTCGTCGTTGACCGGGGACCTTCCCTTCGAATACCTTTTTCGCTGGAGCTTCTTTATCCATACGATGGACATGACCCAGCCAGCGTAGTCGCTGTATTGTTATACGTTTAACTATGTCAATGTCGGCGTAGAGCTCATACAGCTCGTGGTTCATTCGAATGCGATAGTCGTCGCCAACTCGAACAGGACCAAAGATTTTGCGGAGAACTTTCCTCTCGAACACCCCAAGAGCGGCTGCGTCTGTTGTCGAAACCACCCATGCCTCAGCGCCATAAAGAAGCACAGGTAGAAATAGCGTCTTGTAGAGTGTTAGCTTTGTCGATCGAGAGAGAGCTCTGCAATGTAATTGCTTACTGAGACCGTAGTAGCACCTATTAGCAATTGTTATTCTCCGCTTAATCTCCAGACTGACATCATTGTTGCTGGTTACGGCAGTGCTAAGGTAAATGAATTCCTTGACAACTTCTAATTCACAGTTGCCCGCTGTAACATGAGAGTCTAGATCCCGTGCTCTCTTGTTGTTGTTAGTAGACATCATGTATTTCGTCTTGCCTTAGTTTACCGTCAAACCCACTTTGGCTGATTCTTTTTCAATAACAGTGAAAGCAGCAATAACATCTCTCTTACTCCGACCGATAATATCAATATCATCAGCGTACGCAAGGAGCTGAACACCTTTGAAGAAAATGGTGCCATTATGATGCACACCGGCTTTTCGTACGATCCCCTCCATAATGAAATTGAAGAGATCGCACGAGAGCGGGTCGCCTTGTCTGAAACTTCGCTCGGTATTAAAAGTTCCGGAGAGGTCATTCCCTACCTTGACGGAGCTACACGTATTGCTCAACGTCATCCTGCAGAGCCTTATCAACTTTGCAAGTATACCGAACTCAGACATTGTTGCGTATAGGCAATCCCGCACTCGGCTATCGAACGCAGCTTTATAATCGACGAAGAGATGGTAAGTGTCGATTTGATATTCATGGGTTTTCTAAAGGATTTGGCGTAGTGTAAAAATCTGGTCTATGGTGGACTTACCAGGTCTAAAGCCACACTGAAAGGATCCAATCAGTGTTTCTGTATACGGCTTCGATCTTTCTCACAATACGCTCGAGAGGATCTTATATGCGATGGAAATAAGACTGATACCCCTGTAGTTGGCGCAGATTGTCGGGTCTCCTTTCTTTATTACAGGACAAAGCACGCTGAGATTCCAATCGTCGGGCATGCTTTCCGCTAGCCATATTTTTGAGATATATGGAATCAAAATTTTTAGCAGTTGAAAAGTGCCACGCCCACTTTTTCAATTCCGCCCATTTTTATCTCAACTCAAGATATATTTGATATGTATCCGTTTACCAAATTTCATAACAATATCTTGCACGGCTTACGAAATATGGTGGTATAAAGGTTAAAATTTAGGGCTGTGCCACGCCCCTGTAGGAAGCTTTGAAAACTTGAAACCTTACATAATCCTAATCTTGTTCACATGTGCATCAAATCACCAATTTTCATCAAAATCGCTGCAACTTTTTTCAAAATTGACCTGGGTATATATAAATAGGGTATGGGCGGTAGGCGTGTCAGTTAACCGATTTCGCCCATTTTCAATAGCAAGATGCCTGCAAGAAGATGTGACCTGTGTGTGAAAGTTTCATTCCATTAGCTCTCTTGGTTTTCCCGTAAACCTGATTTCAACAGACAGACAGACAGACAGACAGACAGACAGACAGACAGACAGACAGACAGACAGACAGACAGACAGACAGACAGACAGACAGACAGACAGACAGACAGACAGACAGACAGACAGACAGACAGACAGACAGACAGACAGACAGACAGACAGACAGACAGACAGACAGACAGACAGACAGACAGACAGACAGACAGACAGACAGACAGACAGACAGACAGACAGACAGACAGACAGACAGACAGACAGACAGACGGACATCGCTAAATCAACTCATGTGGTGACGCTGATCAAGAATATATACCCTTTTCCATGCCTGCCACGCCTCCTTCTATGTGTTACAAACGGATGGACAAAGTGAATATACCCTCGGTGTAGAGTATAAAAAAAAAATATGTATAATATTAATAAAGCAAAAAAAAAAAAATAATTAATATAATATTTACATACTTTTTATTATTAAATGATTGTATTGATATATTTTATTGTTTTAATGAATGAAATATGTATATCATTTAATAATAAAATAATAAATAAATATACAAACAACAAAAATGTACAATTTTAACTAAAATACAATTTTTAAAACAATAACCTAACCATCTAATAAGAAAAAAAAAATACAAAAATAACTATCACACTAACACCAGCAATGCAACTACAAAAACAACATCTACAATACGAGACAGCAACAATATGGACTAATCCCTATCAACGTGAGCTTTCAATAATATTATTGTTATTTACGTATTATAAATTATGAATGGATTTCAACTTAAAATAAAAAAAAAAAGTCGAAGATTCAAGTAAATTTAGAATATAAGTAAAATTAAAAAAGGAATTTAATTTGAAAAGGTTCTACATGAGACCAAGCTGTCATAATTGAAAACTAATTTCTTTTTGTAAATTTAAAAGTTGAAAATTTAAAGAAAATTTTAAAAATTCTCGTTCTTTTAAATTCAAATTTTTTTTTTGGAAAATTTTAAAAAATTTTCGGTATAAAAGAATAATTTAACATAATTTGAAACTAATGTTCGCATTAATTTAGCTGTACCTAAATTAACAAACATTTACACAAAACTCAAATATAGTTTGATATTTTGGAAAAAAATAGTGGAAATTTCTACGGCTATCACAAAAACTATTTAACTTTCGGCAATTTTTTTTTTAACTAAATTTAATTTGACAGTTTGTTTTATCGTGTTCGGAAAATTTCGTTTTTATAATTCCTTGCGAAATTCGTGAAAAATGCCTCTGCGTCGTAGCACGGAAAACTTGTCCATTCTGGGAAATGCACCGGATAATCCGTGTGTGGTTTGTACTCAGCAAATGATAGATGGTGAAAATCTAATTATTACCCCATGCTTTCACATCTTTCATTCTGAGTGCATTTCAAAGTGGGTACAGGACTCACGCAATTGCCCTTATTGTCAGGCAGTGTGCAGTCCTAAGAAACTAAAACCGTAAAAGCCCATGCCAATCCTAGATTTGAGTTCGTTCACAACAACAGCCACTGCTGTTATACACACCGGTACAATTTCGAAAAATAGTCGTCCGGTAACACGAGGTTACAAAAATTCATTAGAACCAAATATCATCTCAATATGTCAGGATTGCAGCCTTTCTCCACAGGCTTGTCTACCCAAGCAAGTGCTCAAACTAATTTAACTCAACTTTCTGACGCACAACTACAAAATTTGGTTGATGAAGCGGTGAGAGCTCAACTGGCAAAAATGAATTTAAATTCAGTCAGTAATGAGCCTCCTGAACGGAATAGAGATCCAACTCAATTTGCAACTTTTGGGCGAACGTCTGACATACTCCAGGCTCCTGGAAATGCAACCAACCATCCTCAAGTTTGATATGGACTTCCTCCATATGACCCACAGCTTCCTCCGACTGTTTTTCAGTCAAACAATTATCAACAATCCACGCATGGTATATTGGCTCAAGGTATTCCAGCTCAACATAGGGCAGTTCCTCTTTTTATCACCTCAGAGAAAGTCTCAAGACATATTTCCAAATGCAAAGTGACCTTTAGTGGCAAAGAAGACGCTTTGACCGTCGATAAATTTATTTACCGAGTACATTCTCTGACCGTCCAAAGTTTGAGAGGTGCTTTTGAAACCCTGTGTAATCATGCACATATTTTGTTTAATGGGAAAGCGTTGGATTGGCTTTGGCGATATCTCCGAAGTGTGACTCAATTAGATTGGGAAACCTTGTGTGGTGAACTTCGTGGTCAGTTTCGAGACCGTAGAACGAATTTTGACATCATGAATTCGATTCGTCAAAGAAACCAAAAATATGATGAAAAATTTGATGAGTTTTATGAATCTGTTCTTCAGCTCTGCGATAAATTTCAAAGTCCTCTTGACCCACCAACTTTGTTGGAAATTATTCGACGAAACTTACGTCTCGACGTTAGACGCAGTCTTCTCTATGTATCCATAGAAAACATTAGTCATCTTCGAACATTTGTTCAAAAACGCGAGTTGTTGGATGAAGAGTACGGCAGGTCGACCAGAAACTTCCAAGCTGCACGCAACGTTTCGGAAGTAAACGTTAAACCAGAAGAATTCTCTACCAACCATTTTTTAGAGTTGCCAACGGCACCGCCACAACCTTAAAAAGTGATGCGGCATGCCAAACTGAAATTTTTATTTTGAAACCAGTACATCCTAATTTAGTTCCTGAAAATAAACCCGAAATTACACCCAATATTTTACCTACACGTCAATTTAAACCTCTGTACATTCGTTGGCAGGAATACAGAGCAGCCCGCAGGCGAATTTTTTGTGATGTTGAAAACATTGCTTCACCGGGGTCTGCGCATGAAAAACGTTCCACATTGAGATTGAGAAAATTTTGGAAAAATTTAAAAGCGAAGAAAAAATTTATTTGTTCTTCTGTGGTTTCTGACAAACCTAAAAATGATTTACGTCCCTATGCTCAAATCCTCATTTTTAATGAAAAAATGGAAGGATTAGTCGATACTGGTCCTTCTGCCAGTTGCTTAGCCAACAATTTGGCTCAAAAATTTTTAGAAAATAACCAACACCATTGGCACAAAGTTAAGACTAATCTTAAAACTGCGGATGGAACGAATCATTTTGCATTGGGTTTCGTTGAAACTTTTATTACTTTTAGCGGAGTGTGGTGCTGGCCTAACCTTGGGATTTCAGGGGTTGGCCTATACTTTGTGTATTATTCAGGCGCACACGCCGTTTATTACAGCCGCAAGGCTTTCAAGGGATTTTTTCAGCATTAGCCACAAAGGCTATTTCCATAAAAATAAAAGACTGTTTCCTTTTAAGTCTGAATAAATTCTGTTTTTATTTACAAATTCTAAAACTATTTATACAAATTAAACTAGTATTTCTTAACACTATTTTTGCCGTTATTTTACCATAACTCCTCCTCCATTCAATTTCCCCGCTGATCGCGCAATTTCAGTTGCGTCAGCATTTCAATATCCAATATGCAAAATTTGGTAAGAGTGAAAGAGTCGCAAATCTAATTTGACTTCAGTCACTTGTTCCCAGCCTTGAAAATACGGCATAAGGGTGTTTTCTTACAATGTGCATTTGGGTTTGTTATTGTTGTTGTGTGTGCCTTGAATGCACTATATCAATGACGTGCGGGTGAAACATAATGATTGCATTTAATTGTTGTTGCTTTTGTTTGTGCGAGTGGCGTTAGCGGCACGAGCACAAAAAAGGCAAAAGAAAAATGAGAATGACTTGCAGATGTAAGTCGTAAATTGTACTTTTTATGACTTGACCGAAAAGTGTCATATATATTTGTTTATTTTTGATTTCCGTAAATCAAAAATAAAATTTGTATTTGAGTGGCTTTATTTTACTGTGAGGAATGTGGGTTAAGTTAATTTGAAATTAAGTGGAAATCGGTGGGAAAGTTTAGTTAATTTGGTTCCCTTGTTATTGGAATTTAGAGAAGGTGTTAGTGGTGGTCTTGGTGACTAAGTAGGTTCACTACACCCTAACCCTTAAGCAAAAAATTATATCTGGAGATAATTTTTAAGATAGTGGAGTATGGCAAAATAGTATAACTTGTATTAAAATTGATAAGTTTTAGTAATAATATAAGAGATTAAGTTCTAGATATGTATATAGTATTTGATTAATGATTAATATTTCTATAACATTAATAAAAAAGTATTTAATTAATTATGTATTAAAATTATATTTTAATGTATGAATTTTATTTCATGAATTATTTGAATTTTATAGAAATTTAGTTATGAAAATTAAATAAAGTTTAGAAGTTACAATATAAATTTTTTTTTTTACGATTTATTAAATATAAAACATGTATATGAAATTAAAATATTAATAAAAAGTTTATTTATTAAATATGTTCTTATATATGTAAAGTAAATATACTTAAATATTTGAAAGAATTAATTTTAACATAATTTTAGTTTTTGGATTACATAGTGGCTTTAATTTTCTTTTTAAACATTTATTTGTTTCATGGTGTGTATTTTTTTAACATGTTATTATGAAAGGATTTTAAATTATTATCTATTTCTATGACGGAATTAACTCCGTTCCTTACTTTTATTACATATGGACCTTTATATGGACTTTGAGATTTTCTCCTATTTTCTATTTTTATGAGTACAAGATCTTCTATTTTAAAATCTGATGAGTTTACATTTTTGTCATAACTGAGTTTCCGTTTGTTTTTTACAATGGTTATAAGGTCTCTTGCTTTATTAATAGCTGTCCTTAATCTTATTTGTAGTTCGTTTCTATAGTCTTCTAAATTGTAATGTTTTGTTTTGTCGCTAGTCAGGTCGCTAGGAAGTGAAGGTAGTTTTCCGAAAATTAGTTCAAAGGGTGTGTAATAGTTATCTACGTGTGGGGTTGAGTTGTATGCGAAAGTATAATATGGAATCCATTTGTCCCATTCAAAGTCATCGGCGAAGGATAGTAAGTACTCGTTTAGGGTTCTATGATTTTTCTCGAGTGCACCAATCGTTTCGTGATGGTAGGGGTTTGAAAATATTTGTTCTATTTTAAGCAGTTCGCATATGTTTTTCATTAATTCATTTGTGAACTCTGTTCCACGGTCGGATTTTAATTTTTTAAATAAGCCAAATTTTAAAATTAATTGTTCTACTAATGTTTGTGCGATTGACCTTGCGTCTTTGGTTTTTATAGGGTGTGCAATAACGAATTTTGTGAGTTCGCACTGCATCGTTAATATGTATCGGTATCCGTTTGATATCTTAAGTGGACCTACTGTGTCAATTGATATTGTTTGGAAACTTGTACTCGGTGTGTCCGTTACCGTCATATTTTCTTTTGTGTGTCTCGTATATTTGTTGCGAGCACATTTGTCACATTTGTTGACATAGTTTTTTACCATTTGCCGCATGTTTTTCCATGTGTAGCGCTGTTTTAATTTAAGTACTGTTTTTCTGATTCCTAAGTGTCCTCCCTGGGGTGAATCATGGAATTCTTTTATTAAGTTTTGTTGCATGGTTTTACTTGTTATATTCTTTGGGGGTTCATATATCAATATATTTAGAGATTTATTACTCTTTATTTTCTTCTTCTGCTGCAGCTTATTAAATTTTTTCTTGAATTCATTTTTATCAAGAATTTTAAATATATCATCATTTGACTTTAGGCCTAAGTCTTTAATATTCTTTTTATACATAAGAGATGATAGCTTCTCCAAAGTCGAATCTAGATTCGTTGGATTGTCGCCACATCGTACTTGTACGATATCATCTGTAATTTCAACACGTGTATTGTTTAAATTGTTTATAATGAACTCTAATTTCTTCATATTTTTGACGTCAGTTATAGATGTGCAATCCCATGTGAAAAGTTGATCAGACTCGTTCTGAGATGTGCATTTCTCTTGTTCATTATCTTTTGCTAGCTTCTTTTTAATTCCCCTTGTTATAACCAATGCTTTATTTATTTTTTTATCTTCTTCAGATGGTATCATATTTACTAATATTTCCGTATTTATTTGAATACGTAATAGCGCGTCGGCGTTGGTGTTGTTCTTTCCTTGTTTGAATTTAATTTCAAAATCGTAGTCTGAAAGATCCAATCTTATTCTTGTCATTTTGGATGAGGGATTTTTGTGGCTGAATAACGAGACTAAAGGTCTGTGATCTGTCACAACGATAAATTTTCTTCCATATAAGTAGGGTTTGAAAAAATTTATTCCCCAGTGTATTGCAAGTAATTCTTTTTCAATTACCGGTTTGTTTATATCATGCTTTTGTAGGGTTTTGCTTGCGTAGGATATTGGCAAGTCTTGTCCAATTTCACCTTGTGATAGAATAGCTCCTAGTGCAAAATTTGAAGCATCAGTCGTTACAATGAAAGGTTTTGTAAAATCCGGATATTGTAAGACTGGAGGTTCTATCAATTTTTGTTTTAGTGTTTCAAAGGCTGATTGGCATTTATCTGACCATAAAAATGGTTGATTATTTTTAAGTAGTGTATTAAGGCATTGTGCAATTGTCGCGAAGTCTTTTATGAAGCGTCTGTAGTAGTTGCAAAAGGCTACAAATCGTCTTACGTCGTCTGCGTTCTTTGGTGTTGGATAATTTTTAATCATATTTTGAAGGGTCTGTCCTGATACCTTCTTGTGTTATCAAGTGTCCTATGTATACTACTTCTGGTCTCAAAAATTTACATTTACTAGCGTTTAGCTTTAAATTATATTTTGAAAGTCTGTCGAAAACTTTAACGAGATTTTGATTATGATGCTGTAGGTTGCATCCGAAAATTATAATATTATCAACGTATAGAAAAGCTTCTGAACTTAAACCTGTTAATGCTATGGTAAGCATGCGTTGAAAACTGTTGGAGGATATTTTCAATCCAAAGGGTAATCTCTTAAATTGGTAGTGACCTTCGTTTGTTGAAAACGCTGTCAATGGTCGTGATTGTTTGTCTAGTGGTATTTGGTGAAAAGAGCAAGTCATGTCGAGTGTAGAAAAATATTTTGCTCTTCCTAATTTGTCTAAAACATCATCTATCCTAGTCAGTGGAAATTTGTCGTTTACTAACTTGTCGTTTAATTTTCTAAAATCGACGACAAATCGCCATTTTTTTGTATCATCACTGCTCTTTTTGGGTACTAGTAATAAAGGTGCGTTATATGGACTAACTGAATGTTCTATGATGTCGTTTTGTAGTAAATCTCCTATTTGTCTGTGTATTTCTTTGTCATGAGCTTGTGGTAGTCTGTAGTTTTTTATGTATGTTGGAGTGTTATCAGTTGTAGATAGTGATTGAGTGTAGAAATTGTTTACTGTCAGTTGTTCATTTTCTAAGTGAAAAATATTTTGATATTTTCTAAAAATTAAAGGGTGACTTTCATCAATATTTAATTCTTTTTTTAGTTTCTTAAATCGTTCGTCATTTTGTTTGTTGTTATTTCTAAATTGTATGTAATTTGTTAGTGGTTCTAATTTTGGTTTTAGTTTTAGTATTTTTATTTTTTTGTCATTAGTATTTAGTATTTTGACGTGGCATTTTCCGATAGCAGGAATTATGGTGTTAGCTAAAAATACACCTTCCTGAATTTCTTCATTTAATACCAAGCTGTCCTCTTGTACGTCTATATTGATGGGATGTACTATCTCTGTCCTTGGTGGTATTCGTATAATGTCGTAAGCGTGTTTGTTAAAGTGTAAAGGTATTATCACGTCTGTATCGTCTAATACTGTTGTTAATGTTTGTGTTTCGTAGTCTATTTTGCACATGTGTTTTGAGAAAAAATCTCTGCCTAATATACCGTCTGTTGGTATAGGAAAATCATCTTGTACTGCATGAAATATATGGGGTACTATACGGTATTGAAAATCGAGTTCTAGCTTTGTTGTTCCTAGAGTTGCAATTTCATCGTTCGTTATTCCTGTCAATTTGCATTGATTTCCCGTCATCAATTCTATATTATTTAAATTTTCGATTTTGCAGATAGATATGTCTGCTCCTGTATCTATAAGAAATTTTAAATTAGTTTTTGCATTTTTACATTTTAAGTATATGTAATTAGTTGAGGTATCCGAGATATTAAAAATCCTTAATTTTGCTGTCCCGGATGGTCTTGTGCTACGACCTCCGAGCGATTCTCGTTTCCCTGATTGTTGGTTTCTGCAACATATATTCTATTTTGGTTGCGTTGATTATTTGAATTACCATTATTGTTGTTGTTGCGAGAACTTTGATTTCTGTTAGAATTGTTATTATTATTTCGAAAATTGTTATTGTTGTTATTCTGATATCCGCGATTGTTATTAGAATTGTAAGCATTATTCGATCTTCGATTATTATTATTGAAATTATTGTTATTTCGGTATCCGCGGTTATTATTATCATTATTATTTTGATTAGAATTATTGCGGTTGTAATTATTGGAGAAATTATTGTTACGATTGTTATTATTGTTATTGTTATATCTCCTATTGTTATTAAAATAATTGTAGCGGTTGTTGTTGTTATTCTGTCTAAAATATAACAGTTGGTTACTTGATTTGTTGTTTTTTTCTAATTCAAGTGCAAGGTTGGTTGCTTCTGTTAATGTTTTAGGTTGGGCTGCAAATATCGTTTGCTTTAACTCGTCATTTAGACCATTTTTGAACACTGTTAAAGCGTAGGTTTCGTTCATCTTTAGGATGACATTTCTTTCTTTTTGAGTTTGTCCTTAAATTGTGTCACTGTGTTATTTTTTTGGGTAAACGTGGCTAATTGAGTGTGTATTTGAGCTGTTGTCAAGCTACTTTGTATGAGTTGCGTAATGCTGTTTCTAGTTGGGGTAAGGTCGTAATGTTTGATGTATAACATAACGTCGTTCTAACACTAGCGTTTAATTTTATACCTATGACAAGCTCTATTAATTTTTTTTTGTCATCTGCAGAGTATGTGTCATGTAGTAATTGTATAAGCTTCAAAAAACCTTCTAAATCTTTGTAGTTTCCTGTGAAAACAGGGACTATTTTCATTACTGTTTCTAAGCTGAATTCTACCATTTTTAGTTCTAAATTATTTTGTTCTTGGGTAGTGTTATCTTCTGTTCCTGTCATTTGTTGTAGTAACGATTTGGTTTCTTTCACTAAATTGTAAAAGTCTTCGGAGTAACTCGTAATTTGTTTTGAGTGTTAGTATGTGTGTTTCGAATTCCTTTTTGAGATTGTTAATCTGATCTAACTTTGTTTTTATAGTTGCTACATTGTACTTTCTATTTACTGTTTTCTTTAAATTTGTCTTTATTTTCCTAACCTCTACGAAGATTTCTGTTAATCTGTGCATAAAAAATTTCTTCTCTGATTATTTGTTTTATCCTTAGTTTCCTAACCTTATTAAATGTTATATCAATTTGGGTAAAATGATTTATTTTATTATACTGATTGAATCCTATTCACATGTTTTATAACATAAGATTTATAATACCTATTTAATTTATAAATTGCATATCCTATTATAATTATAATTACTACTGTTATTATAATGGTTGTCGTAGTATTTTTAATGTCCGCGTTGGTTATAGCTGATCCAACGTTGTTTTCAATGCTTTCATTGATGGTTATTTTATCCTCATTTTTGTTGTTCAGCATACTGATTCTATAGTATGCGTCTAGCAGCTCTGGTGTCATCAATTATCTGTTTTTTGTTTTATTGAAATTTATTTTAATGGTCCATCTTTTTGACAATTGCCGTTGGCGGTATTCTTCTATGGATAGTTGTTTTGGTCCGGCAGTCTTTGGTGTAGGTACGTATTTAATGCTTGTAATTGTTGAAGTTGATGTTGGTATATATTCTTCTGTTGTTTCTGCTTTCTTTTCTATTGATTGGATCAGCTCTTTGTACTTTTCATCGAGCTCTTCGAAACTTGGCATAATTATTTTTGTTTGCCTTCGATATCAGATTTTGTTTTTTATTGGTCTTCCTTCAGTTCGGATTTCGCAAGATCGCCATGTGGTGCTGGCCTAACCTTGGGATTTCAGGGGTTGGCCTATACTATGTGTATTATTCAGGCGCACACGCCGTTTATTACAGCCGCAAGGCTTTCAAGGGAATTTTTCAGCATTAGCCACAAAAGCTATTTCCATAAAAATAAAAGACTGTTTCCTTTTAAGTCTGAATAAATTCTGTTTTTATTTACAAATTCTAAAACTATTTATACAAATTAAACTAGTATTTCTTAACACTATTTTTGCCGTTATTTTACCATAACTCCTCCTCCATTCAATTTCCCCGCTGATCGCGCAATTTCAGTTGCGTCAGCATTTCAATATCCAATATGCAAAATTTGGTAAGAGTGAAAGAGTCGCAAATCTAATTTGACTTCAGTCACTTGTTCCCAGCCTTGAAAATACGGCATAAGGGTGTTTTCTTACAATGTGCATTTGGGTTTGTTATTGTTGTTGTGTGTGGTCAGTTTAGGTAGGCTAAGACGTTGCCTTGAATGCACTAAGTCAATGACGTGCGGGTGAAACATAATGCTTGCATTTAATTGTTGTTGCTTTTGTTTGTGCGAGTGGCGTTAGCGGCACGAGCACAAAAAAGGCAAAAGAAAAATGAGAATGACTTGCAGATGTAAGTCATGTCTGAAAATATCTAACTCTACTTCAACTCTATCTCAAGTTTTCTTTTAAAAAATATATATCTTTTCAAATTTCTGATGTACTATGTTTTATTTGTAACCTTAGTGTCCAATCTGGAGGTTTTCTTCAGTTTCTTAAGACAGCAATAGGAGAGGTTACTATTCTTAATAATTACCGTCCTATCTCACTCCTACCAGTCTTTTAAAACATTTTTGTGAAGGAAATTAAGGCCAGAATAAAATCCTTCTTAGATAGGACCAGTTTTTTCAGTAATGATCAGTTCGGATTTAGAAGTGGTAGATCTACTGAGAGTGCGCTATTAAAATTAACCGGTGAGATCCACAATAGCTTAAATCAGGCTTTCGAACCCTGTAAATTTTGGTTGCGGTAAGGGTTCGGGTTCAATTTTTTTCCAAAAAGATAAAAAAATTAAACGTTTTCATTTAATTTTTATTTTAGAATGATATTTTATTTATTTTTGGAAAAAATTTTCATTTAAACTCACAAGTAGAACATTCTCTAGTGATTCTTCGTAAATATGCACTCTTTGCGAAACTAAAACAAACTCCAACGCAGAAAAAGCCCGCTCGACACTGACTTCAGTTGCTGCAACAGCTAATATGACCCGATTTTTTTTTACCAGAATTCTGAAATCTATTTTCTTTGGAAATCCTAGGATAAGTCTGATAAACCTCGAATTCTTTGATATTGCATTGTTTTTCTTGTTCTTTAGCAGCTCTTTCAGCATATCTGCTCTTTCATTTTCGGAATAAGATACTACTACACTTATTCGTTAATATTTTCAGTTGTAAGTTCTATACTAGTTTATGATACCGTTTCTGGCTTTATACGTATGTATGTGTGCATTTCCACCGAAATTGTAATTTTAGCCGGCCACGTTGTTAATTTTTTGGAGCACACTCTTCAACCATGATTTTTTTTGAAGTTAAGGCTATTTTGATTTTATATTCAAAGTGAATTCAAAGACCAATTTTGTATGTAACTTTTCATGTTTATTTACTTTGAATGCAATTTTAACTATGTATGTCTCCCTCAGAATTTTAATTCTTCCTCCTATAATATTAATTCAAGAAGTCTTAGCTTCAAGAAAAACGATAGTTGAAGGGTGTGCTCCAAAAAAAAAATGAAACATGGCCGGGCTGAAATGACAATTTCGCCATGGTTTCGATTTTTTTTTTTTTTTGAAGCACACCCCTTAATCATGGTTTTTCTTGAAGTTAAGTCTGTCTTGAATTAATATCAAAGGAGGAACAATTAAAATTCAGAGGGAGACAAAGTTAAAATTGCAAAATAAAAAAAACATGAAAAGTTACCTATGTATAAAGTTGTGTAATCTAATAAGCGTTTGAGTATATAAAAAGTGGAATTCCAGCGGGTTGGACAATCAAGCTATGCTTTTTTTAAGCCTAACCTTTTTACCAAAGAAGCTTTAATAGGCGTTCCAGGCTTCTTAGAAAAATCTCTGCACTTAGTAACATTAATATTAACTGTAGATATTGGGTCATAAACTGCCAACTGGGAAGTATGAGCTATGTACCTAAAGTGTATTATAGCCTTATACAAACTAGACAAGAGTTCTAATCCTTCTTCATTTGCATTTAATTCTTCATCTTCATCTTCAACTTCTTCAAAATCAGAAAATTCACATTCATTTCATAAGAGTTCAATGAAAATTGTTAAACCAAAAACTTGCTTGGAGCAAAAAAGTTCTGTGAAATATGAGATTTGAAATTTTAAAAACTTCAGTGAAATATGTAATTTGAATTTCTAAGCGCAATAAAAATTGAACCTGAACCGAATTTTTGAATGGGTTCGGGTTCACATAATTTAAGAAAAAACATTGTTCCGGAGCGGGTTCAGGGTTCGGGTTAGCAACCCTGGTTTAAATTCATCTAAAACTCCAGATTGCTTGCTTATTGATATAACTAAAGCTCATGACATGGTGGACCAATCATTATTTCAAAAGCAGGTTTTCGTGGTTGTATTCATGAGTGGTTTGATTCCTTCCTAAAAAACCTCATTCAAGTTGTAAAAATCAAAAATAGTTTTAGTTCCCAAAAGCACATCAATTTAGGAGTCCTTCAAAGTTCGGACCTGGGCCCCATACTCTATTTAATTTATTACAATTCCTTATCTGCACAACTTTTCAAAGGTACCTAAAATCACTGCTTTTGCAGACGACACTGCCCTCTTGTATTCAGCGGGCAATTTATTTAACTTAGCTATATATGTCAATGCGGATCTTGATTTATGAAGAAGGGTTTGTAGTGTACGAAATCTTCGTGTTAACAATATGAACCTCGTAAATATACCATATTTTCGCACTTCAGCTCTTAAGTGTTTTTATGATGTAACTTCGTGCCGTTTAATAATAAACTTCCTCTTAATCTAAGATTATTGGTTTCTTCTAATATTTTTGTTAATAAACTCGTAGAAAATTTGCTTAGTGATTGAAATCGATTGTTATGTTACAATTTTCCTTAAGAAATTGTTAATCCTAATTATGTTGAATATTCTATTTTGTGTTATTTTTTGCAAAAATTGGATATAATTATATCGTTATAGCTTGTCACCCCTCACTGAATTATTGCTATCATAGATTTACTATTTAATAATGAAGTGCATTTGTACTATTTATCTAAAAAATAAATGTCACTACCACTTTTCTTCATAAGAATGAATATTAAAAAAATTTGAATAAGCTCTATACCTTGTAAGTAAATGAGAAAAGTAACAAATAAATAAATAAATATTTTATTACAAACTAAAAAAATCAAAACCAAAAAAAATATATAACATAAAAACAGTGTAAGCAGTGCTGCAATTGTTTCTTTCGTTTTCTTTTTATGCTTTTTTTGTTTACAAAGCTTAAACTCTCTTAGTTATTTTGTTGTTGTCACTTAGCGGGTGTAATATTAAAAATATTAACCCGTTTTCTTCCTATCCGAAAATTTTAAGCCAATTTCTATAAAAAATTTAATATTTATTCTTCTTTTCTTTTTAAGCTTTTTACTTTCGATCTACTGTTTTCATGATGGATTGTTTTTCCTCTGAAAATTTATAAGCTTGCTCTCTAAGAGATCAGTGAAAAAGCCAAAATATATTGAATGCAATGTTTCCCTGTTCAGGTCCCTGCGAAGAGATCTTTCATGCCTCTTTTATAAATTTTTTATGTTCTGAACGTACTGTCTATCTTGCAGGGCTAAAATCTATATTCACATCACGACTACAGTCTAACACTACCATTGACCATGTTAAAAACTTTATTAAGCAAAATCAAATTATTCCTGCCGACGCCTTCATTTCCGGCAGGAAAATTGGTAACAAACCAACTCATGCTTCTTTTAAAATAACAGTGGCTTCTTCTCATGTTTCTGCCATTCTTAATTCCAATGCATGGGTAGGTAGATAATATCTATATTTCTGAATTTAAGTAAAAAAAAAAATAATAAGACTGTCAGACATGTTGTCCGTTCCAATTCAAAAAACTAAAAAGGCTATCCCTTTACTATCAAAATGTAAGGGGTTTGCATTCCAAGACGCATGACATCTTTTTATCAACTCAGAATTTCTCTGAGGATATTATCGTTTTTACCGAAACTTGGTTAAATTTTTTTTTTTTTTTAAAAAAAACTTCATTTTCTTTTATTGAATCTTCTCTTAAGAGACTAAGAATATGTTTTAAAATCTTAAATTAATATACATTATTATTATGAATAATTAATATATAATTTAATAATGAACTTGTCTCCTTATACTTCTTGTGTAGTAGGTGCAGCTTGTGTATGGCTCAGCACAGCGAGTGCACAAGAGCGAATGACTCGTTGGAGCATAGGTATGGACGCAGCTGACGATCGCGTCTCCCCATATTCTTTGCCAGCCGAGACGACCGACGTCCCGGTCTTGGCTTGGTAGCTGAGACGAGCTAGGTCTCAGTCGAGTGGGGGTTTCGAGTACCACAAAAACGATTGTCTTCGTGGTCGCCGAGACAAACTTGGTCCCAGTGGACCACGTTGGGAGTGATTAGTGGCTCCAGGACGTTTTCGAGGTGGTAGCCGAGACAAACTAGGTCCCGGTCTAGCACCTAAAGAAGACCGAGAAGACACTGTTTCAACTCTCTTCCTGCTACTCTCTTCAATTCATTGGAAAGCGGCCGAGACAAACTAGGTCCCGGTCTTACACCCTCATCGGAAGGAAAGCTAGCTGCGATAAGTTGCCAAGGTTGGTTTGCAATGGAGGACTGTGCCCAAGACGAGCTAGGTCCCGGTACAAAGTCCTCATGTGATTCTTGATGATTACGTGTAGTGCCTCGGAGGGAGGGTAAAACGTTTGAGCTGTTTAGTTTCGTTCGGTGTAAGTGGCTTGCATAGAAGGACGATCCTTTCTTTTTAATCTGGAGCGACCCTCTATGTTTGTTAAATTACGAGCCAATGGGTTCGGATGATGCAGCAACCTTATGGCGTAGGTTTGTTTGATTCTGTTAATTTCATCTTTTACCATGGGGATGCATAGATCTCTGTGAATGTTTTCATTCCGTATATACCATGGGGCACCTGTAAATATTCTTAAGATTTTGGACTGAGCCCGTTGTATTAGTTCAATATTTGAGGAGCTGGCGTCACCCCATAATTGGATTCCATATAACCAAATTGGCTTAATGATTGTTTTGTACAAAAGGATTTTATATTCAAGCTTCAAATGGGAACGATGATTAATTAACCAGTGAAGACTGGCGGTTTTTAACTTTAACTGCGTTTTTTTGGCTTCAATATGCTTACCTCATGTTAATCGTCGATCTAATTGAATACTTAGATATGTAAAAATTTCACCCTGTGGGACTGAAATATTATTAAGTACAATTGCAGGGCATTCACCACGCCTAAGAGTAAAAGTAACTTGCTTACATTTTTGCTCATTTATTTTTATGCGCCATAGCGATAACCATTTTTCGATTGATTTTAAATGAAGCTGGAGGTTTTCTAGAAGCTTCCAAAGGGCAACGGTTACAACTTAAGACTCCGGTATCATCTGCGAATGCTGAGATGGTAGTGTTGGCACTGATTGGCAGATCTGAGGTATACAATACATATAGAAACGGTCCTAGTACGCTACCTTGAGAGACACCTGCTCTTATATTGAAGTGAGTTGAAATAAAATTCTTGTGTTTTATTTTAAAAAGCCTGCTTTCGAGGTAAGAAGTAAATATTTTATGAACATTAAGAGGCAATAGGTGTTAAACTTTTTTGATAAGGCCTTCATGCCATACTTTATCAAACGCCTGTGCGACATCGAGAAATGTTGCAGTGCAGTATTCACTGCGCTCATAAGTCTTTCTTATTTCATTTGTGATCCTATTAACCTGTTCGATTGTGCCGTGTTGTTTTCGGAAGCCGAATTGGCGAGGCGGTAATAAGTTTTTATCAGTAATATATGGCATTAATTTTGCTAAAATTAATTTTTCTAATAATTTTGACAAGCAAGGTAAAAGGCTTATGGGTCTATACGATGACGGTAGTGTACGATCTTTGTCATGTTTTGGTATCATGGTAATATCCGTACTGAATTATAGCATTAAAAAGCCTGGTCAGAAAGATGACACCTGAGTGAGGCAGTTCCTTAATCATTTTGGGAGTGATGCTATCACATCCAGGGGCTTTTTTAGGACACCTTTCTTGAATTAAAATGATTAAATTATTGCTGTGGAAAGTCATTTGGATAGTATCGGTGTTTATTGGCAGTTGGGAAGGCATGAAACCTTGAATGAACGAATTTGGTTGAAAAACTGTACTTAAGTGATTGGGCAAAACTCTCAGCTTTTTCTTCAACACTTCTAGCCCAATTTCCATGTAAATCTCTTATCGGAGATTCACTTTCAGTGGGTGCTCTAATTTTTTTGCTGGCTTTCCACAAGGATTTTAGTCCATTAGCATTTGGGGCAAGTTTTGAGACATATTTTTGCTGTTCCACGTCTTCTTTGTTTTTTAATGCAGACCTAAGTTTGTATGTAGCAATTTTTAGGTTTGCTTTAGAAGTTGGGGATCTATGGACCTGCCACTCTCGTCTTAACCTACGCTTTTCTGCTACAAGAATTTCAATTTCACTGTTAATAAGGAAACGGGTTTTTGTATTTTTCTCCGCCTGATCAGGTATTGAGTGCTCAGCAGCTCAATACAGTGTTGTATTAAAAACAGCATTAGCATCGTCAATATTCTCGTTGTGTTCTATCGAATAGGTTGAGTGGATGTGTGAGCTTATGTAGTTTTTGTACTTTAGCCAGTCAGTCTGACTGATTTCTCTAAAAGGCATAACATGATTGGAGAATGATCTGAAGAGAGTTCAAAATTTGTCTCGGCTGTTAATAAGGTTCCATCGATACCTCTTGTGATGGCGAAATCAATGAGGTCTAGGATTTTCCTTCGGTCGGCTGGCCAATATGTTGGTTGACCAGAAGAAGCAATGTTTCATTAACATATTATATGATTGTTTGCCTTTAGGGTTTATAAGACGAGATCCCCAGTATGTATGTTTTGAGTTATACTCTCCAGCAGCTAAAAATATAGTTCCCAAAATTCTTTGAATTTTCCCTCACTGATTGCGAATCGAGGTGGGCAGTAGACTGCCGAGACAGTAAGGTTTTTGGAATGGTTTTGTAGACAAATAGAGGTAGCCTGAACATAATTTTTGGAAAATGGTTCTAAGCAGTAGTGTTTAAGGCGAATTCGAACTAAAATTCCTGAGCCCCAGTGAGCTTTACCATCAGGATGATTGGTTTTGTAGAATTTGTATCCTGGTATATAATCTCGTTCCTCTTGACCTGCTAGGTAAACGGATGGCAGCCTGTGCTGCCATCAGACTCAGGGAAACTATCTGCTGGTCCGAGGGTAGAACAGGCCACTCAACTATCCTTAATAGCTTGCGGTCTGTACCCTCTAATTTGGACTATATTGTTCCAGTAATCTCGTTCAATAAGGATTACGTAACTCACATTCCATCTAGGGATGACTGGAAGGGAGGAATCCCGGGGAGAAGGGGCCATATTAATTTCTACACAGATGGTTCCAAGCTAAATAACCAGGTGGGCTATGGTATTTACTCTAAGGAACTGAAAATTAGTATCGCTGCGAGATTACCAGACCACTGTAGCGTTTTTAGGCAGAGGTTATAGCGATAGAAGAAGTAGCATCCTGGCTGAGGATGAATGTCGTATCCAGAAAGGATATAACCATTTATTCAGATAGTCAGGCTGCTATAAAATCTCTAGAATCAGTCTTCCTTAATTCACTAGTGGCCCAACAATGTCGCTCATCTCTAAATGAGATGGCCCAGCATTTTAATATTCACCTCATCTGGGTGCCAGGGCATAGGAACATTGATGGCAACTGCAAAGCTGATGAACTTGCTAGGCAAGGGACTACTGCACAAATTCCTCAAGATAAAGAAGGTGTTGGCATGCCACTTGCTACCTGCAAGTTATTGCTTAAAGAAGAAATGGTAAAAAATGCTAACAAAAGGTGGACTCAAGGGTCAACTTGTAATATAACTGGGCAGATTTGGCCGAAATGGGATGCTAAGCGTTCGTCAGAACTGATTTTTCGCACTAGACATAGTGTCTCGACAGTTGTTGCAGTCATAACTGGACATTGCCTCATTGGCAGACATGCGGAGAGATTGGGTGTTAGGTCTTTTGACTTTTGCAGAAGTTGCGGAGATGTGGAGGAGGAAGAAAACATAAAACATTTTCTCTGCTCCTGCCCCGCACTTGCTAGGAAACGCCACAAAACACTCGGTTCGTTTCTATTTGATGACCTGGATGACCTGAAGCATGTTGGTATAGGTCAGCTATCAAGTTTTATTAAGAGATCTGGTTGGTTCAACGAGAGGGTATAGTGAGACACCCTGTGGTATCACAATGGATCATTTTTTGGTCTAAGTGAGTCAGTTCGCAACTGACTGCCACTCCTACCTAACCTAACCTATCCTGGTATATGAAAATTTTGCTTGTCTGTCAGATGAGTCTCTGAAACAAACATTAAATCAATTTTTGCATGGGTTACATAATGAAAAATTTCATTTTTATTTTGGCTGATGCCGTTTGCATTCCAAACAGAAATTTTGAGTTGACTTATTTTTGCGCAATCAAAATTTGAAGTAGCTGGTTTTGTGTTTTAACTAGATCTTGTAGAGTTGATTGCATTGAAACCATAAATTGATTCAGGGTTTGAGTTAAGTTTGTGATCTGTTTTTCCAAGCTACTTTGTTGAGGGTTCGTTGCTCCTGATTCGAGCACATTTGCATATGGATTTACTGGATGCGCAGTGCTTTGTTGCTGGACAAAGTTATGGGTTGGGAATATATTTTGAATTGGGTTTCGGTTAACTTTCCTTTTTTCAGAGATTCTAGCTTTTAGCTCTTTATAAATAGGACAACCCCTGTAGTTTGCAGTGTGATCCCCTTGGCAGTTAGCGCACTTCTTTTAATTTGTATCTTTTTTCAACTTGTTTGAACACTTAGAAATGTGGTGAAGTTCTCCACAAGCGGAACAGACAGATTGAAGGGTACAGTATGTTTTTGTATGCCCATACTCTTGGCAGTTAGTACATTGTACCGGACCGTTCCTTTTATGAGGTTCCTCTACCACCACACGACGGTGAAGCAAATATTCAAGTTTATAAATTGGGTGTACCTCTTTCTTTTTTAATTTAGTAGAATCAGGATAAAGATCAACCTTAAGCATAGGTTGTGAAACCTTATCCTTGTTTACTATATTTATTACAGCTTTAGCATCGAAATTTTTCAGACCCAAAGCTTCTTTGATTTTGGCAGAGTCAACAGAGGATTCAATACACTTAATAACAACTGTAATACCTTTACTGCTTTTAAGCTGGTATGTGTAATAAGATTTATTACTGTCGTTAAAGTTTTTGAAAAAAATGCGGAAATATTCCTCGCTTTTTACTTGAATCTTCGTTTCATGAAGATTACCTCTAGTTAAAAAAAAAATTTAATTTAATTTAATTTCAATTGGTATACAATATGACTTAGTCTTCTATAGTACATAACAATGGTAAACAGAAACATTAACAAAGAATGAATAACTTAACTCTAACAATTTTTTATCCTGGAATACCTATACTTATTTAAAAATGATAGGAATAAAAAAAAGAAATCATTACAAAAAAAAAGGGATAGAGTATGTAAATAAATGGAAAAAAATGAAGAAAAGAAAAAATTTATTCTTAAGAAAGTAATTATAAATAGCTGTTTTGAAGTTGCTTTCTGCAGTTATACGCCTTAAATAAACAGGTAAAGAGTTCCAAAGTCTGATGGTGCTGATGAAGAAAAATCTGGTCGAGTTTAGGTAGTTGAACCTGGGAATGACTAACTTAAATGATCTGGCATATTGACAAAATTGGAGTTTAACGTATAGATACTCAGGACTATAAGAATAAATGAGTTTGTGCAGAAATTGCAAATTGCGTATGTTCAAGTGCCCATTCAAGCTACAACCCAGTTTGCCTCTACTTATCTCGGAAATGTGCTCAAACTGACGAACAGAATACACATATCTAGCAACATTATTGAAAGCGACAAGCAGTTTATGTTGAGATTGGGAATCAAGTTTGCAATAAACCAGGTGAAAATATGTGATATGGGGCATTATTAATTGTTGGACAAGCCTTCGCTTAGTTTCTAATGGGGTGAAGACGGCAGAAGCTCTTACAATCGAAGGATACCATAGATCTTTCCTATAACACTTTCCTATAACACTGTCTGAACAAGTCAGGTTAGAGTTTGAAATATAGCCAAGATTTTTTACCCTGTGAACAAACTCTAATTGAGAACCACCAACAAAGAGAGAAGGAATCCCTTGTAGGATTCTTCTTGTTATAGGCAATACCTTAGATTTTAGAGGGTTAATTTGGAGCAAGTTAGTATCAGCCCATTCACCCAGTAAGGACAAATCTTTATTAAGTCTATAGCATAAGTCCTCAACAAGTCCAACAGGGCTCAAAAGGTAAAGTTGAATATCATCAGCATATGCGTGAATTGTAGCATATTTACACACAGAAAAAATATCGTTAATATATATGGTGAATAACAGAGGACCTAAAATCGATCCTTGGGGAACACCTGCATTGACTGTTTTTAAAGAAGAAAAATTATTATTGTCTTTAACCTGCTGCAATCTACCCCTTAAATAATTGCTTATTAATTTAACCGCACTATCACTAAAATTAAAGTAGTGCTTAAGTTTCAGACAAAGCCGAGAGTGTGGCACACAGTCAAAAGCCTTAGCAAAATCTAGGAGGCAAAGAAGAGTTAACAAGTTTTCGCCATAAGATATTCTAATATCATCAATAATTTTCATTAGGGCAGTGGAACAACTATGGCCAACACGAAAACCAGATTGAAGAGGTGATAATAACCTATTCGAGTTTAGATAAACAGAGATTTGATCGTATATAATCCTCTCTCATACTTTTCCCACAGCTGGCAAAATACTTATAGGTCTAAAGTCGCTACATATAGAGAGAGGCATTGGCTTTTTTGGCAATGGGTGTAACAATTGCAACTTTCCAAAATTCGGGAAAACATGAACAAGTGGAGCAGTGATTGATAACATGAGTAATCGGTACAAGAATGTAAGGTAAAATCAATTCGATAAATTTTATGGAAATTCCATCACAGCCTACTGCATTTGAGTTAGTTTTCATAATAGATCTAGCTACATTTTCTTGGCTAACAGCTGAGAACTGAAAAGAAGTATCAGGTAAATTGATTGAAGAGATAGGTAACTCAGTTGAATTAACCGTATTCATGTTACTAAGGCTACCACTGTTCAGAAAAAAGTTATTATGTTCCTCAGGGTCTAACTGACATACAATCCTCTCCTTAGTGGATATTCTATATTTCCTAATATTTTGCCAAAGTTGCTTTGAACTGAGGTTAGTATTTAACGTAGATTGATAAAAGTTCTTTTTGGCCTGCCTTAACACAAAAGTTGCATAGTTCCTAGCTCTTCTAAATTTTTCCCAATTATCAACAGTTCGGTTATTTTTTCACTTGGAATGTAATCTGTTTCTTTTTTTGACTACAAGAATCACATAGTTGTTAATCCAAGGGCTACTTCTATTCCTCGCCACTATCGATCGCATTGGGACATAACTAGAAAAAGCAGATTCAATTTTAGCCATAATAAATCTTAATTTATCATCAACAGTTACACAGAAATAGCAATAACTCCGGTTAATTTCACTCAAGTCCCTACATAAAGAATTTATATCGATAGATTTATAGTCGTAGTAAGAAAAATATATGGGATTTACAATTTGACTGATTTTTATATCAAAACTACTAAAAATAAGACCATGATCAGAAAGAAACGTTATTTGGTCAAAGTTCAAAAGCAACGAAGCATCTGAAACGAGAAAGATATCGAGAAGACTAGCCTCAGAGTCATTTGAAAACCGGGTCGGATTAATAGAATTAATTAATTGCAGGCCACACGTACAGAACTTATCACGAAAATCATCAGAGGGGTATTTCCATGTAAATGTGGACACGGTATAGGATTATTTTTTTATAGCTTTTCAATCTTCAACTATATCCAAATTAATGTTCTATAATAGTAGTTTTGCCACCAAGTGTCAAATTTAAGATTTGACCATAAAATTCGTCATTATTTTCTGTTCTAGTTACTGTATGTACGTGTGCTTTCAGTTTTGAGAAAAAAAATCATTTCTTAAATCTCTGTGTTTTGAGTTTCTTGTTTTAGTTGGTAAGTAAGTTTCATGTACCTAATATTGCATATATTCATGTTATCAACAATGCGTTGCAACACTCGTTTTGAGAAAGCTGAGTGCTTAAAAATTAAGAAAAAAGATACCCTTGTTTTTTGTAACGCGAGTTACCAATAAGTAAATTTTTTTCTAGTATTGTAGGTGTTTGTTGTCTAGTTCAAACAAATACTTAGATTCTCTTTTTGTGTTTCAATTTGTACCGAATAACGGTAAAAACATCCTCCGTTTGATTTAACTAGTCTAAATAAAATGTAAGTACTTTTTGTAACGCGAGTTACCGGTAACTCGCATCTTCATCATTTAACAAGAGTTTCTGATAATTTTTATCTATCTTCTTTTGAATGAAATTTGTTTTTTGGTTTAGGACCAAATGCCGCTCTCGGCTACCTAAAAATGAAAAGAAGGAGGGAAAAATTAAAAATCGAGGGAAAATACGATGATTTCAAAAAGACATATGGGGAAGCTTGCCGAAAGAAGAGAGCAAAAATTTATAGTTTGTCAGAAGCAGAAAAGAAAGAAATAATACGTCATGAACGTTGGAATATCCAAAACCCATTTGATTTACTGGCAAAATGAGAAACTGCAAATGGCCCGAACATCAAAAGAAGTAAACATGGATATCTTACCAAAACATTTATATTATGAAGATTTGTGTGGATGTAGTAGTGATACTTATAGTTCTGAGGATAATATACCATTATCTGTACTTAAATCATAGTTCACAGTATTCCCGAGTTATGCATTCTAGAGTAATTTGATTTATTATTCAATTTTTGTTTAATTTAAATTTTTGTTTAATTTTTGCACATTAAAGACTGAAAAAGTTCCTTATTATTATTAAACTTTGATTTTATTTTTATTCTTGTGTATTACAGCTAGATAAAGCTCCTTATATTGGTATAAAAGTATTTGGTAACACGAGTTACCAATCTTTTGTAACGCGAGTGAATTAATTTAAAAATTTCGATTCATTATCGCTGTTTCAAATAATGGTAAGCTTATTTATATATTGCTCATTTATTTATGTCAAATATAAAGCAGTCTACTCACAAATTTCGGAGAAACTTTCAAATGAAATTTACTCTCTGAACATGTTGTCCAAAATTGGTAACACGAGTTACCAACACAATTTATTATTTTACTGGATAAATACTTTTTTAACACTGAATTTTTAGACTAATGTAGGACAAGAGAAATGTTATGTGTTCAAAAGAATCCAATTTTATTAGTTAACCTAAATACTTAAAATTTATGGCATCATTAAACTCAAAAATACTTTCTGGATGTAACGCGAGTTACCATGGAATTACCCAGAGACATGATCATTTTTCAATAAATTTACATTGAAGTCACCGCAGACGACAAGAAAATCATAGTCTATTAACCTGTTGGAAATGTCAGAGAATATCGGATCAGAACTATGGGACCTATGAGGGTTATAAGCTACAAAAATAAGAATTTTAGTGGTATTATCAAAAAGTTCAACATTCAAAAATTCACAATCTACATTGCTATTACTGATAAACTTGACATTAAAATTAGATTTGCAGTAAATTGCAACACCACCACCTCTTTTTCCAACCCTATCACTCCTAAGCAATTTGAACCCATTAAAGCCATAGTGATCATCAGGAATCTCAGTATGAAACCACGTTTCAGTGACACACACTATATCAACTGGCGAGTTTTCGAATATATACCTAGCAAATTCTAGCTTAACACCATTCAAACTTCTAGCATTAAAGTGTATTATATTTAATCCATTTTGATGGTTATATAACACATGGATAAGCGCCTTGCAATTTTCACCAGCACCACCAGAACGACAACATGACACAACATGAAGAAAGCAACTTCTACCATTATTGAAAACAACATATTAAATTTATAGAAGAGAAATGAAGCGGAATAGTAAATAAATATATGAATAATGGAAATAATAAAATCAAAGATCAAACTTAAAAAAAGAATTTCTAAAAGGAATAATATTAAAACTATATAGTACATATTTAGAAAAAAAAAAATACTGAATAAAAATATAATTATAAAAAAAAAAATTTTCGAGTTTTTCAAAACACCCAAATTGACAGTTTTTTATGTCATTTATATTTTATAGTTGATACTGAGGTTTTCTGACCAGTAATTTTAAATTGCAAAAATTTGTTAATTAAAACATCAAAATTTTTCAATTAAGAAACTATTAGAAGACAAAAACACTTACAAAACAGTAAGGACTGATCCGACCAAAGAACTACAGAAAAAGAATAACAACTTAATCAATCAATTACACAAACATCAATACATTGACAAATACGAAAAATTTCGACTCATGAGCTCAGCCGCAACAGCTCCAAGACTTTATGGTTTGCCCAAAATACATAAGACAGATGTCCCCTTACGGCCAGTATCTTCATCAATTGAAGTTCCGTGTTTTAAACTTTCCAAACACATTGGAGGAATTTTAGAGCACCTAATTTCAGAAGATTATAACATTAAGAACGCTTTCCAATTAAAAGAAAAACTGACACCTCTTACACTTAATGACGATGACATAATGGTCTCTTTTGACGTGGTCTCATTGTTTACTAATATTCCAACTTTCTTAGTAATCAAGAATATTATGAAACAATGGGATATTACTAAAAATTTTACAAAAATACCACGTCAACAGTTTCTAAGTATTTTAGAATTTTGTTTAAAAGACAATAACTATTTTAATTTTGACAACACAGTATACCATCAGATTTATGGTATGCCTATGGGCAATCCACTATCACCGACTGTTGCAGATATTATACTTGACAATCTACTGGACAACGCTATAGAGTTTTTAAAAATTCGAAAAATTATATTCGGTTTTGTATGTAAATATGTTGATGACATTTTTGCTATTATAAAAGAAAAAGACTTGGACATCATCCTTAAAACACTCAACGACTTTCACAACAAAATACAATTTACAACAGAAGTTGAACAAAATAAGAATATTCCTTAACTAGACGTAAGATTACATAGACAGAACAATTAAATATATTTCGAATGGCATACAAAATTAACTTCATCCAGCATATTCACCAGGACAAAGTCCAAAATTATAAACGAAGATAAATGTAACATCGTATATGAGGTGAAATGCAAAGGCGCGATAAATGATGCGTGTAACAAAGCTTACATCGGAACGACGAAACGATCTCTAAAAACAAGAATGTTGGAACACAAGAATTACATCAAAAACAAAAAAAGAACAACAGCACTAGCACAACATATGTTGGAAACAGACCATACAGCTGATTTCGATGCTGTTAACATTTTGGACACGGAGACAAAAAACAAATAGAAGACTGACGCTGGAATGCCTTAGAATACAGCAAAAAGGGAACGAGACAATGAACTACAAAAAAGAGGTGCCGTGACATAATCCCCACGGACATAATCCCCATTTTTGAAATGGGGATTATGTCCGAAAATTTTCGGACACAATCCCCATTTTTGCTGTGGGGGTTATGTCCGCAAAATTTTCGGACATAATCCCCATAAAAAAGCGGACATAATCCCCAAAGCTATGGGGATTATGTCCGCATCAGTGACGGACATAATCCCCATAACAATAATTTTGTCATAGGAAATTTTTAAGTTTAAGAATCGGTTATTTTGTCGACAAATTGTGGAAAGTGTGGAGGAATATTTTATTTAATTCTTAATATTTTTTTTGTTAAATTGAATTTTTCTTCAAGTTAGTTTTGTTAATAATTTTTGAATTAGTTGAGTTAAATAAATGGATAATTGCCAGCTTTTTTCATCTTAAATTAAATTTTTTGAATAAAGCCACCATTGGAATTATGTCCGCATGTTCAACACCGGCTTCGCTAGCTACAGTAATTCCACATAAAAGTCAAGGTAAGTGGGCGGACTTCGGCCGCAGCTCAGGATTTAAAACTCCCAAAAATCCAACACCGGCTTCGCGGCGGCCTTCGGCTGCGGATCAGTCTATAAAATCTTTAACACCTTGTTTGCTAGTCACAGTAATTCTACATAAAAGTCAAGGCAAGTGGGCGGCCTTCGGCCGCAGCTCAGGATTTAAAACTCCCAAAAATCCAAAACCGGCTTCGCGGCGGCCTTCGGCCGCGGATGAGTCTATAAAAGATCCAACACCAACGGCTTTCGGCGGCCTTTTATGATCCCACATACCTTAACTTTTATGTGGAATAACTGTGGCTAGCAAACTAGGTGTTGGATATCTTATAGACTGATTCGCGGCCGAAGGCCGCCGCGAAGCCAGTGTTGGATTTTTGGGAGTTTTAAATCCTGAGCTGCGGCCGAAGGCCGCCCACTTACCTTGACTTTTATGTGGAATTACTGTGGCTAGCAAACTAGGTGTTGGATCTTTTATAAACTGATCCGCGGCCGAAGGCCGCCGCTAAGCCGGTATTGGATTTTTGGGAGTTTTAAATCCTGAGCTGCGTCCGAAGGCCGCCCACTTGCCTTGACTTTTATGTGGAATTACTGTGACTAGCAAACAAGGTGTTGGAGATTTTATAGACTGATCCGCGGCCGAAGGCCGCCGCGAAGCCGGTGTTGGATTTTTGGGAGTTTTAAATCCTGAGCTGCGGCTGAAGGCCGCCCACTTACCTTGACTTTTATGTGGAATTACTGTGGCTAGCAAACTAGGTGTTGGATCTTTTATAAACTGATCCGCGGCCGAAGGCCGCCGCGAAGCCGGTGTTGGATTTTTGGGAGTTTTAAATCCTGAGCTGCGGCCGAAGGCCGCCCACTTACCTTGACTTTTATGTGGAATTACTGTGGCTAGCAAACTAGGTGTTGGATCTTTTATAAACTGATCCGCGGCCGAAGGCCGCCGCTAAGCCGGTATTGGATTTTTGGGAGTTTTAAATCCTGAGCTGCGGCCGAAGGCCGCCCACTTGCCTTGACTTTTATGTGGAATTACTGTGACTAGCAAACAATGTGTTGGAGATTTTATAGACTGATCCGCGGCCGAAGGCCGCCGCGAAGCCGGTGTTGGATTTTTGGGAGTTTTAAATCCTGAGCTGCGGCCGAAGGCCGCCCACTTACCTTGACTTTTATGTGGAATTACTGTAGCTAGCGAAGCTGGTGTTGAACATGCGGACATAATTCCAATGGTGGCTTCTGAGGACTTACATCCTCCAAAATATGCAACTCCGGCTATGTCTATTCTTAGAAGTTGTTATAAGCCCAACACGAAGTGGGGATTATGACCGAAAAAAAAAACGGACATAACCCCCATAATTTAATTTATTTTTTCGGACATAATCCCCATGGGGATTATGTCCAAAAATTTTGCGGACATAACCCCCACAGCAAAAATGGGGATTATGTCCGAAAATTTTTGGACATAATCCCCATTTCAAAAATGGGGATTATGTCCGTGGGGATTATGTCACGGCACCCAAAAAAGACACAGACCACATTAACAATAATTATACAGTAGTCCTGCGATAAAGACGTTTTAATCCTAAGTTTTTAATTTTTCTTTTCTATTTAAAAATAATTTCCTTTAATTTTCAATGTTTTTTAACGCTTTGTTGTTTTTAATATGTGAGTCATTTCAATTTAAACTAAAAATTTGTTTGTGTTTTGAGTTTTTGTACAAAAATATTATAATTTTTCATTGTTATATTTATATATAAAAAAAAAAAAAGTTTTTGCTATTTTAGATTAAAATAAAAAAAAGTTTTGATGCCCTGAAGATGTTACCAAATAAGTGACGAAACGTCGGCAAAAAATTGAAAAATTTTGATGTTTTAATTAACAAATATTTGCAATTTAAAATTACTGGTCAGAAAACCTCAGTATCAACTATAAAATAGACAGTTTTTTAATTCACCCTAATTACCTAATTAAACAGCCACGCAATCTACGCTCTCCCTGTCACTTACTAATTTGGCCTCTCCTTCAGCAGTCGAATTGTAAATACCGCTGCTAATTTTTTTCGCGCTTTTTCTGCATTGCGTATAGCATAATTGCACGACTTGCAGTTGTAATGCTCTCGTGCAAATAAATTCTTTCCTCACCTCTCAACCAGCGCTGCCGAAACAGGCACAATCGTGCCAAACTGGCACTTTCAAAATTTTTTGGCACTCTGACTGTCATGGCACATTTTGGCACTGAGCGTGTATATTTTGAATGATTTACTTTTATATAGCTTCAAAAGCAATGAAAATCTTATTTGAAAATTATTTGCACCGTGAACCTAAAAATTGGATGTTTGCGCATGCACCTTAAGTGCGCATGCTTACTTATAAACGCACTTGCAATTGAAGCCCTGGCAAATCCATGTCTTTTTAACAGTTTTTCAAATGCTACGTTGTTTATACAACGTCAAAACTGGATTTTTTAATTGGAGTTTCTATTAGAATACACATGGTTTTTTCAAAGCAGTGAAATTTTAGATAGTAAATATAGTCTTGAAAAGTGCTTTTCTTTTATAATTTATATAACTGAAGAAGAAGAACGTCGAGACTGCTGCGAAAATATAAAATAAAAACAAAAAGTAACTAATATATGTATAATAGAAAAAACTTTTACCGGCATGGATAACCACAAAATTGTTGAGTAAGAAATAAATTTATGGCACAGGTTTACCGTAGCTCCAATGCTCCAATCTTTTTTGTTTTTGTTGTTTTACCCCCTAACATGGAAATAAAAATAGCAAAAAAAATGTCGCTCGGATGGAGCCTAAGGTAAACTTAAGCCGAATTTATTATATTTATTATGGAACTCATGCTTCTTTAAATATTTTAGTTTTTTCTCCAAACATGCTGATTCAGACAAGGAGCCAAATTATGTCGAATCTACCATTTTTAATACCAGTAATATAAATAAAAGCTCTTCAACTGCTATACGTAACTTCAACGACAAATGGTTGCTTAACTTCTCGTGGCTAACTAAAAAAGGTTCCAAGGCATTTTGTAAGTTTTGCAATCAATCCTTGTCAAACAACTTAAACCTTCTCAAACGGCATGCTGAAGCCACTATTCTCAGCAAATATGTCAATTCGCTTAAAAACCAAGTTAAATAGATAGTTTGGACGAAATCGCTGAACATCAGACTTCTAGAGATAAATTTAAAACAGCTGAATTAAAAATATTAATGTTTATAGTTAAAAACAATCTTCCATTTAATCTTATTGAAGATGTAGTTGACTTGGTTAAAGCAGTTGATGCAGACTCAAAAATTGCTAAGAACATTAAAATTGGTAGAACTAAAGGTAGACAAACTATTTGCAATATTTTTTGTGAACAGAGTACCAACGGAATTTTAAGTATTATAAAAAATCAATACTTTTCTTTAATAATCGATGAGACAACAGATGTAAGTTGCACAAAGTCGTTGGCATTAGTATCACGATTTTTTGATTTCAAAGAAAACAAAGTTCAGGATAAGCTGTTGGCACTTCTCGAAGTAGAAAAATGTGATTCTCAATCAATATTTGATGCAATTTCAAAATTTTTCGATCTCCACAAAATTTCTTTTTTAAATTGTATTGGATTCGGGGCAGATAACGCGAGCGTTATGATGAGAAAAAAGAGCGGAGTTCAAGCGTTGCTCAAAGAAAAGAATAAAGTTATGTATATCCTTAGTTGTACATGTCACTCCCTCCACTTATGTTCTTGCGCTGCTAGCAAAACCTTTCCATTTGAGCGTGAAAAGCTAGCAATGAACATATACTTTTTTTCTCACATAGCCCAAAACGACAACTTGACTTAAAAGAATTCCAAGATAGCTTTTGTATTCCTGCTCATAAAATATTAAAAACACCAAGTACACGTTGGTTGTCTTTAGAAGGGGTAGTGAACAGAATTTTAGAGCAGTGACAACCTCTTAAGCACTATTTTGGTCTGGCTAACTTTGAAAATAATTCGGACATAGCTTTGGATATTTTAGATAATTTGAATACCAAAAATCAGATTTTGTTTTATTTTTTGTCTTACATTCTAAAACTAACAAACATGCTGTGACGAACCTTCCGGCCGGGGTCTTGGCTCGCCGGTGTCCAAGGTTCGGTTACAGAAAATTTGTATTTTGCAGGTTGGCTATTTTTTTCCTTTAAATTTTAATTAAAAACGCGGATGGTTTCAGTTTGATTTAATTTCTTTAATTCGGGAAAATTTAATTATATATTAAATGTAACGTTTAATTTGCTAAGATTCATAGATTATAAATAAAAATATGATTTTGTGATACTTATGATATGGTACACCCTGGCGCTGCTCGCGGACCGCTGTTCGTGTCAACCGGGGAAAAATTGTTTCTCTCTTTTTCTTTTCAGTCTCTTGCGACGCTACTTTGTATTTTTTTTTCCTTTCGTTTGCCTTCTATGTATCTCTTCTAAAATTGTACGTGCGTTGGTTTTGAACTGACTGCGTCCTAACGTGTGAGTGCCTCAGTAAGCCGAAAGCACACTCATGCGTTTGGAATTAGCCGAAACCTTCACACGCAACTCCTATGCTGTGAGAGTGAAGCTTGGTAGAGCGACTGTGCTAAGTTCTAGCAGCCAAGTACCCCGATAAACCGAAGCGTACTTGTATGATCGAACGTTGCAACGAATGCTACACCGAAACCTAACTTCTGCCTATGCGACCACTGAGCTAAAATACTTGTGCGTTGGTTTTTCCGACTGCGTTCTAGCGCTTGAGTGCCCCAGTAAACCGAAAGCACACTCATGCGTTTGAAATTAGCCGAAACCTTCACACGCAACTCCTATGCTGTGAGAGTGAAGCTTGGCAGAGCGACTGTGCTAAGTTTTAGCAGCCAAGTACCCCGGTAAACCGAAGCGTACTTGTATGGTCGAACGTTGCAACGAATGCTACACCGAAACCTAACTTCTGCCTATGCGACCACTGAGCTAAAATACTTGTGCGTTGGTTTTTTTCTGACTGCGTTCTAGCGCTTGAGTGCCCCAGTAAACCGAAAGCACACTCATGCGTTTGAAATTAGCCAAAACCTTCACACGCAACTGCTATGCTGTGAGAGTGAAGCTTGGCAGAGCGACTGTGCTAAGTTCTAGCAGCCAAGTACCCCGGTAAACCGAAGCGTACTTGTATGGTCGAACGTTGCAACGAATGCTACACCGAAACCTAACTTCTGCCTATGCGACCACTGAGCTAAAATACTTGTGCGTTGGTTTTTCTGACTGCGTTCTAGCGCTTGAGTGCCCCAGTAAACCGAAAGCACACTCATGCGTTTGAAATTAGCCGAAACCTTCACACGCAACTCCTATGCTGTGAGAGTGAAGCTTGGCAGAGCGACTGTGCTAAGTTCTAGCAGCCAAGTACCCCGGTAAACCGAAGCGTACTTGTATGCCAACACTGCTGAAAAGAAATAGATAATGGATTAGTACTGTATATTACCACTTGTAGAGAGCTGATGTTTGTTCACTGCGGCGGACCCCGGTTGACTGTCCAAAATTATGATCTGCATTCAACACCTAACCTTTTGCTGGTGTCGATTGCATCAGCTGGTTCTTGTTTTCTGTCACAACAGCTGTTTCGGTTGGTGGTGCCAGATAGTTTGATAACTTAACCTAGTGTATTAACTACTAATATACGTCCTTATGCCAACTTCAATGATTAGTTGTTCACATGCGTGCTTTGTTTTCTTTCCATAAATATAATGAGTATTTAACGAATATTTAAACCAAAAATAAATGACGATGTTAGTTGCGGGTTACGGTGCGTTAGCCTTTTGTATGGTCGAACGTTGGAAGTCGCTGACACTCGTTTCCATCCTCACAATGCTAAACAAAGAATTTCAGAGCGAGACCACTAAAATTTGTACGCTGGTTCAATCTGTTAAAACATATTATCTTACAGTTCTGCATAATTTTGTAAAAACAGAATACATTGATGAATGCAAAGTGGACGATTTGAGCCTCACAGATGATATTTATTTGGATGATGAATCAGTATATATAGGGCCAAAACCTGAGATTCAAATTTCAAAAAGTAACTTGCCTAGCAATGTAATATTGGAAATTAAAAAACAGTGTAAACAATATTATGCCGTGTTGTGTTCTCAAATTAAGATGAGGTTCAATTTTAATTGAGCTCGAGATATTAAATCATGTAAAAATAGGTAATAGTTTGGTGCATTGCTTAAACAATTTCCAAATATGTGTAATGACAAAGTGGAGGAAATAGAAAATGAGTGGAGAAATGTGATATATCAAAAATATGTGCCAAAAATACAAAACGTTGAAAAGTTTTGGGGAAGTATTTTTTCATTGAAGAAAGGATTAAACGAAACGCGTTATCCCAATTTAAAAAATTTTATAGGAGGGTTATTCAGTTTGCCTCACAGCAGTGCTGCAGCTGAACGCATTTTTTCAGACTTAAATAACATTAAAACAAAAAATCGTAGTAGCCTTAAAACTAATACAATCAATTCTTTACTTGTATCGAAGCAATTGGTAAAAGACAGTACTCTTTGTGAGTGGAGCCCACCTCAAAGTTTGATTAAAAAATACAAATTAACAAATACTTAATTTAACAAATGGTTTAGTTTGCATTCTCTAAGAGATAATTTTCATTTTAAATGGACTGTGTATCATAACATTCTCTAAGTTTTTTCGTTTATTTTAATAACAAACATACTTATGTACATAAGTATATAAAAAAGTAAATTTTTCTACCAATTTCTACCAATTTTAGTTTTTTTTGCGTTAAAACAAAAAAAATGTGTAAAGATGAATAAAAATTGTCAATAAAAATATGTACATATGTACCATAAAAAGAATACATGAGGTGGTAAATATCAAAACTGTTGAGTCCTACTGTACAAAGTCTATTTTTTAATATTTTATTTGACTACACAGAAGGAAATAGGCATTTTTGATATTTTTCTACAAATATTTTGATTAACTGTTATTTTTAAAAATTGAAATAGGTTCTTAATTTGCCGTTATTAAGTATGTCGTTATGGGGTGTCAGAAGCTTCAGATAGCGTTTCCATTATTTTTTTTTTTTTTCATTTCGTATTGAGTTGGTTTGGCACGCTTTGGCACTCTAAGTTTCAGGTGGTTGGCACTGAAATTTTTTATGGTGCGGCAGCGCTGCTCTCAACTGATGTCACTACGTTTGAGTTGCCGCTTTTTTGACTTGCAGAAAGAAGAAAGAGCTATAAAAAGTTAGTTGCGCTCATATGCAGAAGTTAGCTTCCCGATGACTGCAGCACTGTTGTTGTTTGCGTTGGAGTTGATGTTATTATTTTTGTTTCTCATTCTGAAGGCATCGCGCAGCTTAATAGAGTTGCATTGGAGCTTAGAACATATGTTGCAGAAAATGCTGTGGAGATTTTCGTCTGCAGAGAACGGAATTCCATTAATGATGACGTCACTAGAAATTTCGTTGTTTTCATGTTTCTGGTTTTTTTTTTTAAATTCGCATATTTCGTTACTGAGCAAAGGAGAATTAGGAATCCCTGATGAGTCACCGCATTTGAGAGTTTCTATCTCACCTTTGAGCTCATTTATTTCAGTCTTCATTATGCTGATCTGGCTGGTTGATTCCTCTAAAGCTACGACTCTTTCCACGACATCTCTCAGAGACGATTTTAAATTTGTTATTGCAGCTGACACCACTCCAAATCGTTCCATTACCCTCTCCTCAGGTGTTTTTAGAACATCAGTCAGATGTTTGATGATGGTCTCCCTGAGCAAGTTGAGTTTAGCATCAAGGTTTTCCTCAGTTTGAGACGGCGTCGTTTTCAACGATGAGTCATCTCTATTTTGGCTGCGTTGTCCGACGTGGGTAAAGGTACCAGACGACTACTTTCCAAGTTTGTTGTTGTTGCGCGTATTCATCATAGTGAAATTATTGTTAAGGGAACAATAAAAAAGGTATCTTTCCCTATAAGTTGTGTTAGCTTTGCTACTAAAGCGTTTGAGCTTCGCTCACGCAAATAAATTGGAGGCGGCTTAAAAGTTTTGGGTGGTTCGCTAGCATTGTTTTCGTCAAGTTCGCTTAATAGTGCAAATCGAATGCCAGATAGAACATTTGAAGGTGTTACTAAATTGTTAGTTTTGTTTATCTTTGAATTTCCAACATTCCCTTTTTGATGGCTGAGCTTTCGCTTTGAATTCAAAGTTATGTAACGATCTATACCTGTTTGAACTTTATTTTTTCCTTCAGTTGATCGTACCTTAGGAATAGTACCAGTAGAGATTGATTGTGATGTTGAATCATTATTTACAGCCACCTGGGTTGAATAGCTATTTTCCTTCAAAACAGGAGAGCTAGATTTTTCAGCTTTTTGCCTGCTCTGTTGCTCCTGTTCTTGTAGAAACGGTTGTTGTTGTTGTTGTTGTTGTAGTAACTGTTGTTGAAGCAAGTGTTGTTATGGTAACTGTTGTTGTTGTTGAAGCAACTGTTGTGGTTGTTGTTGTTGTTGTTGCTGTTGTTGACTCCCACCAGATGGAGGAGAGCGTCTCAACGTCATAATGTAATAATATTATGTGAATAAACAGAAGCCATTTTTTTAGCCATTTCTGTCATCCACATAATTTGTTGCAGACTTTTAGGATCTGTCAACAAAATATTGGTTTCCCTGGTTTCTTAAAAGCACAGCCTGGAGCTTTTTTCACTAACAGCTGTTTTTGGTGGAGCGCCAATTCTCGACACTTTGTTAAATTTGTTGTTGCAGTTTAAATGCAAAAAGGTACCTGCTTTTTTGCTATATTAGCACCACAAAAAACAGCTAACTTTCAGCTTGTCTGCCAATCGCTGTGTCTTAGCAGTCTATAAAGCTGCGAAAACGCGTTTTTTAATTTGTATTTATTACCGAAATTAAATTACAAAAATAAACTTCGCACAAAGAACTGTCACCACTTATAGTGTTGCCACTGAGCTTGGAACTTGGTTAAATAACAGTTTTTTAATATGGAACTTTTTGATAATAGTTTCCATGTTTTTAGAAGAGACAGACACTTGGAAGATCTTTCTTCTGTTGGTGGAGGCATCTTAATTGCTATAAAAAATCATTTAACCAGTTCATTAATCAAAATTGCCTGTGTGTCTAATATTGAACTTTTATGTGTTAAAGTTACACATTGTAACTCTAATTTATACATTCTTAACACTTATGTTCCACTGAATAGTTGCGCAGATCTCTACGAATGTCTTTCGATGGCTGAGAATACATTATAAATGAACTAGACGCTAATGACGATATTTTGTTGTTAGGTTACTTTAATCTGCCTGACCTTAAATGAACTTCTTCGGATGATGGTACATATTATTATGCATCTTGTCCAAAAACTCAACAAAAACAAATTTTTGTTGACGAAATACTTTCAAACTTTTAACAAGTAAGTTGTATAACTAAGGACTGTCCCAGAAAAAACTTGCACTTTTATTTTTTAAAATATTTATTCCATATAAAGTGACGTTTGATATGATGCATAACACTTGAAGATAGCACTTCTAACGACAAAGATGTCTAGCAAGCAAGAAAAAGTCCGCGAACTGATTTTGTCCACATACCTGCAAAATCCAGGGTTAAAATATTCAGCTATAGCAAAAATAGTTGGTGCATCAGAAAGAACTGTCAAAACGGTTATTTCTAATTATAAGAAGGGTCTACCTGTTTCACGAAAAAAGGGTTCAGGCAGAAAACCAGAATTTTCTAACCCAAAGGTAGCGGCGAAGGTGAAGCGCCTTTTTAAGCAGAATCCCAACACCTCAGTGCGAGATATGGCGGATAGAGCAGGTACATCAAAATCTACTGTGCAAAGGATAAAGGAAAAAAGTATGCTGAAGACATATAGAGTTCAAAAAGTACCAGACCGTTCTGATGAAAAGCAGTTGGTTGCTCAGATGCGAGCCCGAAAATTGTATGAAAGGTACCTGACTAAATTTGACTGCTGTGTTATGGACGACGAAACTTACGTTAAAGCAGATTTTAAGCAGCTACCTGGGCACGAATATTATACATCACCGAAGAAGGGGAATGTGCCTAGTAAATTCAAAGAAAAAAAAATTTCGAAATTTCCGAAGCAATATATGGTTTGGCAGGCCATATGCACCTGTGGCCTCAGAAGCAGCTTCTTTGTTACGCAAGGCACAATCAATTCCAAAGTTTATATAGACGAGTACCTCGAAAAACGTCTTCTACCATTTATTCGTGCACATGAGGGTACCGTACTATTCTGGTCAGATTTAGCAACCTCTCATTACTCTAAAGCTACGATGGAATGGTATGCAAGTAAAAAGATCAATTTTGTACCAAAAATAGCAAATCCGCCTAACTGCCCAGAGCTTCGCCCAATTGAAAAATCTTGGGCTCTAATGAAAAGAGATCTTCGAAAGAGTGGTAGGACTGCAAAAAATTTTCAAGACTTCAGACTTAAGTGGAAAAGATCGTACCGTACTGTCGATGAAACAACTGTGCAAAATTTAATGAAGGGCCTTAAAAAAAGTAAGAAATTTTTATAGAAAAAACAAAATTGTTAAGTAGTTTTTAGATATTTATATTCTGAACCCTAGCCATTATTAATAAAAAAATAAAAAAAACCAAAAAAATTGCTGGGTATTTTTTTATAACTAAAAAACAAAGTGCAAGTTTTTTCTGGGACAGTCCTTAATTGCCACGGACGACAACTTGACTTAGTCTTGGCTACAAATTGTAGCAATGTTATTGTAAGAAATGCTATCCATGCTCTTTCTACGGTAGATTCCTATCATCCACCTTTGAGTATTGTGTACCAATCTGACAATGAAAATTTGAGTGATGCATGGTCATCCATTAATATTTACGAATTCAATTTATTAAGGAATAAATTAGACGACTTATTTATTTATTTTAATAAAAATACATTCGATGATTGCATTAAATTTTTCTATGGTGAACTTTTTTCGGCCATAATTGTTGGTGCCATTGGTACACAAAGGATTTGAAAAAAATTCGCAATGGTCGCAATAGGGCATGGAACAAATATGTTTGAAGCCAGGACCGAAATGACCTAGTTGCTTACCAGCGACTGTTTTCTGAATTTAAAGATTTGTCAGCTTTAGTTTATTCTGAATATTTAAATAAAACTAAGCTGAATATTCTTCATAACCCAAGAATTTTTGGGGTTTTATTAATTCTAAAAAAAAATCTGACGGGTTTCCATCTGAATTTAGAACAGTTGATGGGCTCACTAGCGACCCCACAATCATAGCTGGGTTGTTTGCTAATTTGTATTTACAGTATTATTTAGCCCTGAGATCAACTATTTTGAATATATGGATAACGACCCTTTAGTTTCGATTAATGAGATATCTTTCTCACCTGAGCTGGTATAGAAATACTTATATCTCATCTGTTGATGATGACTTCAGTTCTGGACCCGATGGTATTCCTGCGACAGTTTTCGTTAACTGCAGCTCGGTGATGAGTTAGGTACTCAGTTTTTCATTTAAAACAATTTATTAGGGAAAGTTATTTTCCTAAATTTTGGAAAAAAATCATATATAAGCCCCATTTTCAAGAAAGGGTGTAAAAATGATGTTTCGAACTATACGCCCGTGGCTAAATTCATCGATACCAAAACTCTTTGAACGTATTGTTTACGATCAAATTAAGGTATGCTGTGGTGAAGTCATAGCAACTCGTCAGCATGGTTTTGTTAATGGCAGATCCACAGTTTCTAACTTTCTTGATTTTTTTCCGTTTGCATTAAGCTCTTTAGACTCTGGTTGGCAAGTTGACTGCATCTACACTGACTTTAGTAAAGCATTAGACAAATTACCTCATAATTTGATTTTGTTTAAATTAAAGAAGCTTGGATTTCCTTTAAGTTTTGTCAGCTGGATTGAATCTTATTTATCTGATCGTACGTGTTCCCAATAAAAAGGATTAAGTTCTAAAAGCTGCAAAAATTTTTAAATCAAATTTTCTTGATCTTTCATGATAGCGCGCAACGTTGCCAGTCCAGCGTATACACAATGGCTCAGGTCTACCAATTTCTCCTAAATCGTCAGCTACACTTTCTTCAATTAATGTGAGTGTCGATCTATCATCCATAAATGCATAGGTTAAAACACTTTTTAATTTTCCATATAAGGTCACCGGAATAATTCGAAAATATGACTCATTTTCTATCATAGAGCTTCGGTGATTATTGAGAGTGCTGTCAACCATTGCATTTGATGAAGATTCTGACACTGAGCTAGAATTATGGAGCAGTGTGTTGTGTTTTATGGTACATCCATTTACGCCGCATGATTTGTTAAACCAGCATCGACCCTTATGTGCACCCAAACATTGACGGCATAGCTTTTCTTCTTTTACTACATTCCATTTTTCTGCTATTGGTAGCTCGTGAAATTTTTTACATTTGAATAATTTATGCTCACCCTTACATACAGCACAATCTTTGATTGACTTAACCGTTGCCTCTTTGCGAACGTTAAGATGGCCAGATCTGAGTAGTAGCTTTTTATCCTCGTCTGCTGAAAAAACTGGTGTTGTTACTCGACATGCAGCTTCTGCGATTTCAAATAGCCAATCAGAAAAGGTTTGCAAATTTAAGCCAACAATCGTCTTGGAATAAATTGCCCAATTCAGCAGCATATCAGGCCCAAGCTTTTCAGTAAATTCCTGTAAAAGTGTAGGATTATTTAAATATTCGGTTAACTGACTTGCTTTAATTGTCGCGCAAATATTTTTCACTGCAAACGCAAATTCAATAAGCGGCTCCAATTTGCCTTTTGGTGCTGGCAGCTAACGTGCTCGCTCAATTAGGGTTTTCAAAATATGTTCCGGCCTACCAAAATACATTTTTAATGTTCTAATCACATCCGGAACCATCTCCGGAAGCATTAAGCAATTACGCACGGATTCCCTTGCCTTACCGTGTAGGCACTTTTGTAACCTTATTAAATTTTCATCATTGGTGTAGCTAGCCACCCTCGTACTTTGCTCAAATGAGCTAATAAATATGGGCCACTCCCTTGAATCGCCGCTAAATGATGGCAAATCTTTAGGAACTGACTGACGCGCAACCATTTGTGTTGTTGTTAAATATCCACGATCGTTATTTGTGCCCTCAAATACATTCGAGCGCATAGGGGTACTTTGATGTTCTGGATTGGCAAATACAGGAATCTGAACCCGCTCTCCAGTAACTTGGCAAGCATTGCGGGCAGCTTCCATGGTGGTGAGGCTGTTGGCAACGTTTATTTGGCACTCTGCAAGTGGTGGCTCAGTTATTCGAGCTTTAAAATTATTTACCGGCTGCATATTTTTGTTTTGTTGAGTTTCAATGTTGTCAACAGGATCACTATCCATCTCAGAATTATTCAAAATCTCGTACTTACGTCGCAAATATTCTTTTTCCAAACGCATTTCCTCCTCTAACTATTGCAAACGAAGCTGCTTCTTATTATTGATTTCGTCTTTACTCATTCGCTGACCTTCGGCAGTTTGCGGTCGTGGGTTGAGGTTAGAATTATTAGTCCTCGTGGTTTTAAGTTCACATTCGCGATTACAAGCCGACTGCAAAGTGAGGTTGTGAACGTCATCAACCAGCGTGGTAGCTACACTTTGACACCCCTCTATCTGCAAACAATTTGCACATATCCAATCAGCATTTCCAATAGATACGGCTCCACAGCAACTGCTATGTGCCCAGAAATCACAACTGGAGCACTTCATCATCTGGTCGTCAAGCTCTTCCACGCACAGCATGCACTTGTTGATTGAGGTTTCTGTTGGTTTCATTTTTTAATGAATTTTAAAAAAAAATTTGACTTTAACAATTGAGTGTTAAGAATTTTAAAGAAATGTTCCCAATAAAAAGGATTAAGTTCTAAAAGCTGCAACTTTATATTTGTAATTCAATTTATTCAAATAAGAAATATATATAAACTTTTAAAGTATTTACAGCAGCTTTAAAATTCTTAAGTGAACAGTAATCTTTGTTCTTAAACACACAAAGTTAATTTTTGAAATGAAATTTTTCTAAAGCTCGTGTACGAGTGCAGGAAAATGAAATAAGAGAAATGTCAAATAATAATTCGTTCAGCAGAGTTGCAAATTGTTTGCAGGGTTTCCGTCTGCGTTGTAGCGATGTTGCGTGGGGTTGGCATTTTTCGGTAACAGTACGTATCAAATAAGATTTCAGAGAGTATTTTCCTCCCCATTTAGCGCGACGTCAGGTGTTCCACAAGGAGGCCACCTGGGGCCGCTATTGTTCATTTCAGCAATTAATGACGTTAAACATGTTATTAAAAATTCCCATCTGTTAGTATATGTAGATGACATGAAAACTTACAGGAACGTAAAGGGGGTTGGTGATACTTTTCCACTTCAGTCTGACTTGAAATCCTTTGAAGTTTGGTGTTCTAAGAATAACTTACATCTCAATCCTGATAAATGCCAAGCTATGATTTTTACCAGGAAGAAAAAGAAAACTATTGTGCAGTTTGATTATAAATTAAAAGATAAAAATATTTGTCGTGTCGATGTAGTCAAAGACCTACCCACTCGGCATGAAATGTTTCCGAAAGTTTCAGAAATATTTCGCAACGTTGCAGAAACGCTTCATATGAAACGTTGCAAATGAAACGTTACAGAATTCTTTCTGATATATTTCAAATATAATGTTTCGGTTGCAATCATTCTGAAGCGTTTCTGAAAGGTTTCAGATGCAACGTTTCCTGAACTTTTTCAACTTTGATTTTCATCATTTCATTAAATTTTTTAATGAAGATTGACCATGATGTATTTATAGATTTGGTGTTTTAACATTATTATGCGAACTCAAATTAAAAAAAAAAAAAATTGTAGGAGTACTCGTAACTCTTATCCATTATTTTACCAACCGGTTAGTAGAACTGATTATATGGCTACAGCTCCATTTAATCGCATGACAACTCTGATTAATAATTGCGAAGTTTATAACATTAGCTTGTCAAAAGGTCAACTCAAGCTTAGACTGAAAACTAACTGTAGCTAAATTTGTAGCTTAATGGTGGTGTGTATATTTATGTTTGTGTAGTCCGAGCTCCACAGCATGCTGGGTAAATTTTTTCTGACATTTATCCCTTAGGCCATATGATTGAATCCATACAATTACATTTATGCAATATATACATATGATCTGAGTGGGTATGTTGAGAAAGTGCTATAAAGCTAAGAAAAAATTATAAAAAAAATGACAAATTAATTCCATGTATAATTTTTTCATTTCCATTTATATTTAATAAGCTTTTTACTTGATTTAAAGCTTCAAGCTTAATACTTAAGAAGGCTAATAGATGTAGTAGCTAAACTCTATTATTATATAAGCGTGAGAAATGTTGAGTTTTTAAATATTATTTGACTATTTCAACTTTTTTCATTTTCAATGTAATCGACTTTTTAGCCTTTTTCAACTGTTTCAATATATTCTTTTCAATTCTATCTCTTTTCATTTTTCAGCTTTTGAACCTTCTTCAATATTTCATAAATATATCGGACTTATTCAATCTCATTAAACTTTTTTCAATATTTTCCATATTTTTTTGACTTTCAACCGTTTCAACTTTCTTCATTAGCGATATCAAAGTATTTGAACCTCTATCAAATTTTTTTCATATCTTTTCGACTTTTTCAATTTCATTCAACTTTTTGCGACTTCTTCAGCCGCATTCAATTTTTTGGAGATTTTCAACCTCTTTCAACTTTTTCAACACTTCATATATTATCGACTTTATCAGACTTTTTCACCTGTTTCAACCTCTCTCAACTTTTTTCAACATTTTCCACTTTCAATTTACTTGAACATTTTCAACCTCATTCAACTTTTTTCAAATTTTTCAACTTCTTCAACTGTTTCAATATTTTTCAACCTCATTCAACTTTTTTCAACATTTTCCATATTTTGTCGACTCTTTCAGCCTTTTTCACCTGTTTCAAATTTTTTTCAATCATTTCCATATTTTTCCGACTTTTCCACCATTTTTCAGCTTTTCAACCCTTCTCAACATTTTAAATAGTTTTTTGACCATATGCACTATATTCTTCATTTAATTTTTTTCAACATATTGCATATTGTTTCGACTTTTTTAACCTCAAAACGAAAAACCGAACTGTGGTCGGTCTCCTGGTACTATATATTGTAGCCGTGTTTTATTCGCTTTGGTTGAACCTATAATTGAATAAAACGCACAAGATTCACCTTTTATAATTCTGCATCAAACCAATAGGTGGCATGACAGCGTTTGAAAGTATTTCTATTTTAAAATCAGAGCCAGATTTATGGCCGTGTGGTTCAACGGGGCCTAGCACGGTAAGGGGCTTCACGTATCAGTACATATTTTATTTATTTTTTTTTTTTTGCTATCAAATTATTTCAAACTGTTTTTATAGTGTCGCAGATGCTAATACCAAAGTTTTCGTTTTCTGTTGTTTCATCACTGTTTTTATTTTTATTATGTGTTTCTATTTTAATATTTGGGTGCCCAAGGCCTTGCGTGACCTAAGAAAGCTTCTTCAAAATTCCAGCAAAGTTGCCATATATTTTAGGTTTGTGTCTACAGTTAATGCAATGAGCTTCAAACTTTAGCAAAGAAAAAATAAGTTGAATCAATTGAACCTGAAACTGAGCTGATTCACACATTTGTATGAGTTTTTGGTTTAACCAAAGCGAATAAAGCACGGCTTATGTGTAACTACACAGTTGCCAACAGTAAAAATCATAATCCAATGAATACGTTCAGACAGCGATGAGGGGCAGTTCAACAACACATAATTATGATTTTTATGTCAGCGGATGTGCTTTCTTGCCGCATGTGGGGTAAAACACACGAAAACGCCACCTGAAAAAATTTTTGGCTCCGATTTGGCATTATTGTAGCATCAATGTCCAGCAATAAAAGTGCGTTTAGGATTTTGCCCTAATATTATTTGTTGTTCAGATACGATTGATTGTTCAGAATCTCATTCAACTTTTTTTCAATATTTTTTCGACTTACAACCGTTTCAACTTTCTTCATTAGCGATCGTAAACTATTTCAACTTTTTTCAAGTTTTTCAATCTCTTTTAACTTTTTTCAACATTTTTTTAACTTTTTCCACCGTATTCAACTTTTTTCGTCATTTTCCATATTTTATCGACTTTTTAGCCTTTTTCAGCTGTTTCAACTTTTTTTTGGCTTGTCAACAGTTTTCAATATTATTTAAATACATATATCATAGTTATTCAACTTCATTCAATTTTTTTTACACATTTTCAATGTTTTTTCGAACCTTTCAACCTGTTTCAAAATTTTTTCAATTTATACCATATTTTTCCGACTTTTCCAATATTTTTTAGCTTTTTCAACCCATTTTAACATATTCCATAACTTTTTCATCTTTTTTGACGTTTTACAACATTTTCCGTATTTTATCAACCTCGTTCATCGTTTTAAATATTTTTCATAGAGTTCGACATATGTATTTAACATCATTTCACTTTTTTCAACATATTTTTTCGACTTTTTAAGCCTCAAAACGAATAAACCGAATTATGACCGGTCTCCTGGTATTTAGTGATTATGTGAGTTAACCGGAAATTGGTCCTACGAAGTTGAATTCTCTCGTTTGGAAAAATCGCTTAAGTTTTATTTTCCCGAATAACTCATTAATTTGAGTAATTTTTATATGTATTAAGAAGTTCAACGATTTCTTCCTTAATTAACAGAAGCTCTACTGAAATTAATAGCTTTTACTACAATTTACATAAATGTTTTAAAATTAATTTTAAAGATTAAAAGTGATCTCCTGCAAAACAACAAAACCACGCTTAATCCAGATAGCGCCGAAATTTTTTTTAATAAAGTTGAATGTTATTACAAATTTAGGTCAAGATCGCGTTCTAAGCATTTTTTTTTAAAATACCTTTTATTCGTATATACTATAGTTTTCCAAATCCAATCTGATCAAACACGACTTTTTGACTGACAAACAGCGGTACTCGTATGTTGCATTTTTCACAATATACTTGAGTATCAGACTTACAGGCTTACACGAGAGTTTCAGCTACTTCTTCCCGAAACTTTGGAAATTCAATGCGTCGATATTTTTTAGTATATATGCGGTGATATAAGACGCAAGCCAATTAGGCTGTCCATCAGATCTACTCCGCCCATATGTCGAATTTATCTTTCACAATGTTTGGACAGCTCACATTTTCATAACGCTTAGGTCTACGACTCCAACAGTGGGATTTTCTTGTTATTTCTTCCGAAGCATTTGAGTTAAATGGTTGCACTCCAGCATATATTGAAGCCTTTGTTATCCTTCCAAACACCCGTAGCAAGTCCGAATGCCAAATGCGGTGGCAACATATTCTTCAGAAAACACACGACAAACTTTATTCATCACCACCAGCTCGTCTGTAGACAATTTACAGTTTCGCACCCGGTTGGCTCGAAAAGTTCCAAGAGAATATATGCCGCGGCTTCGTAAATAAACCAAAAGTCCAAGCAATGTGAAATAATTGTCGAAATATGCTATGTGGTTTCGAAAGTCTGATATATGTATTACGCAACAAGCGGACAGCTATAGTCTTCATTACTAGGGTTTTTAACGCAATAATGAATTTCCGCCATTATCCTGGTGAGTGTAAGAAATCAATTATTTAAATGATCTCGAAGCACGGAAAAGATTCCACTTTACCATCTTCATACAGACCAATTAGCTTGCTTCCTGCCCCTCAAAACTGTTTGAAAAAGTGTTCATAGAAAAACTTAGGTCATACCTTCAAGATTATCAACTTATTCCTTCACACCAGTTTGGCTTTGGAAAAACATGGAACCATTGAGCAAGTGAATAGAATAACAAACGAACTTAGAAATGCGTTTGAACATAGAGAATACTGTTCCGCCATATTTCATAATTTATTTAAATTTGGTTCTGTATAATAAGAACTAAGCTCTTTTATAACACAATATTCTTTGATAACAATTTAGCAAAACACCTTTAAGATAAACATTTTAAAATAAATAAATAAATAAAATAAAGTAAAAATAAAATTAAGCTTAAGTTTGAAACAAAAAGAAAATTATGCTTAAATTTGTAACAAAAAGAAAATTTTAAGTTTTAAATTTGAATAAAATAATTTAAAAAAATAAAGAAAATTAAATTGTAATAACTTAATAATAAAAAGAAAATAACAATAGATAAAAGAATAGATTCAGAGATTATTGGTTACTGAGCAAAGTAATTAAATGTAGACAGTCCAAACTCACTTCCATCCCGCTTAGCTCTAAAATTATTTGGAAAAGAATTCCAAATTCTAATGGCATTAATGAAAAATTGCCGTGCTGAATTTAAATCGGAAAATTTTGGTACAGTAAGCAAATGGCTTCTAGCTGATTGGCTGAAAGAAAGCTTTTAAAACAAGTAGGGTGGCGTTTTTGTTTGCATTAGTTTCTGAAGGAAGACACAATTTCTATAGCTTAAGTAAGTGATTATATCGCAGCCAAGAATTCTTTTATTAAAATTAAATACATGATCATACTTTCTTAAACCATATACATAACGAGTAGCATGATTAAATGCAATTTGCAATTTTAGTCTCGAGCATGAATCAAGTTTACTATATGCTATCTTAGAATACGTAATAATTGGTACAATTAACTGTAGAACAAGTTTGCGTTTGGTTTCAACAGGCGTAAAGTCTGCAGACATTCCTAGGTTACGTAGTGCAGTATAAACTTTCATGATGACACTGTTGATATGGTCAGTACAAGTAAGGGAGGAATTTAAACAAAGACCAAGGCTAACTGCTTTATTAGTGAGTTGCAGCTTTTTATCTAACTAAGAATGTTTTCAAAATAAATTGTATTCTTCGCAATTGGTAAAACAAATGATTTATTAGCATTTAGCTGAAGGCAATTTTTAGCAGCCCATTCAGTATTAGACTGTAGATCCTCATTTAGTTGGCAGCACAAATTCTCTATAAGACCAAGTCGACTGGATAAATGTAACTGTATGTCGTCAGTATAAGCGTACATAGTTGAATATTTACATCTCGAAAAAATGTCATTTATAAAAATGGTGAATAGTAGTGGCCCAAGAACTGAACCTTGGGGTACACCACTATCAACTGATTTATATTCAGAAAATGTTTCACCTACCTTAACCCTTTGTATCCTGCCTGTTAAGTAGCTTTTCATTCAATTAACAGCATTATCACTGAAACCATATAGGAATTTTAGCTTTTTACAAAGTAACGAATGATTGACTTTGTCGAAAGCATTTGAGAAGTCAAGCATGCATAAAAGCGTCTCAAGTCCATCATCATAAGATGACCCAACGTTCTCAAGCAGTTTTACAGTTTCAGTTGAGCAACTATGTTCTGGTCTGAAGCCCGATTGAAGAGAGTGCAAGAGTTTATTCTCATATAAGAAGGTGGATATTTGATTTGCCATAGGAGCAGGGCCGACGGGACCGCGGCCCGGGGCCCCCACATTTTGGGGGCCCCCACAAAAAATGCGAACAAATAGGTTTTTCAATTTTTTAAGAATTTAAGTTGGCTAAATTTACGTGAAAGTTACGAAATGCTATACTTTTAGAATAAAACTGCTGGAGTTTCGTTTGATAATTTCCTAAAAAATTTATTATATGTATTCTCAGGTTTTTAATTTCATGTTATTCATTTGAATATTTTTATATTACAATTCGTAGCTATTGTGAATGTTGATTCGGTATTAAGTATTGTTTGAAAGTGTATAACTGTTAATTATTCTTTGGTATAAAAACTGTGCACTTGAATTCGCGAGTAGAGATTTTGATTTTCCCTCTACCTCGCAGAATGCGATATATTGAAATCGATTCATCGTTTGTGTCAACTTCGATTAACTTGTGTCAACGGCTGTTAAACGCAGAAGAATAGCTTCAGCTTTTTGTTCGTGCTTGTTCGTACCTGTTGCTTTGCATAAAAAGGTAACATTCCTCGATTTCACTACTCACTATTTATTATTGTAAACTGTTTCAAACTTGCGTTCGTGCTATGCAGTGCGACACGCGCCAATCACATAGCGTGTGTTGACAAAACGTTGCAACAGCAGGTTTCTATTTTTACACTTTAAAAAGATGTTTTTTTTCGTGTTTTATGAAACAAGTTATATATTTTACAGATCACAAAAAAAGCTGCGTACTGGCGTGAAGTTTTTCGGAGAGTTGTCAGTACCATCAAATTCATCGCAGTACGAGGCTTAGCATTTCGTAGTTCCGATGAAATTTTAGGCTCGCCAAACAATGGAAATTTTCTCGGAACGCTTGAACTACTCGCTCAATACGATCCGTTTTTGGCTGGTCATATTCAAGAACATGGAAATCGTGGACGAGGGCATGCGAAGACCATTTGCGAAGAACTAATCGCTTTGATGGGGAAAAAAGTACAGGCTGAAGTAGTTGCTCATGTAAAAAAGGCCAAGTATTTCTCAGTGTGTGTCGACTCCACCACTGATGAAGCGCACATTGACCAATTGTCAGTGATCATCAGATATGTTGAGGATTTGGAGCCAGTTGAACGGTTCTTGACTTTTCTCCCCAATTGTGGCCACACGGGAGCAGAAATGGCGGGCGCTCTTCTTCATTTCCTCCAGGAGCACGGCATTGATATTCAAAATTGTCGTGGCCAATCGTACGACACCGCACCAAATATGAGTGGCAAGTACAAAGGAATGCAGGCTAGAATACTTGAAGTAAATAGCAAAGCAGCTTACATTCCATGTTGTGCACATTTACTGAATCTTGTAGGCAAGGCAGCACCTAGTGCATGCCCTGAGGCGGTTATTTTTTTCGATATTGTTGAACAGTTGTACGTGTTTTTTACGAGTTCACCGGCACGATATAAAATTCGCAAAGAAAAATTGTCAGTTTTGAAAATATCTTATAGCCTCAAGAATTCAAGTAGTACTCGCTTTTCATGTCGAGCTTATGCTACTAAAGCGTTGAAAACTGGGTTTGTTCCTATCTCAGAAGCATTAATTTCAATACGAGATGACATTGAACAGAAAGATATCGTAAGAAACCAAGCTCGAGGTCTTGTAAAAAAACTAAGTCGATTTGAAACAGCTATACACATCGTATTTTGGAATGAGATTCTTGAAAGATTCGATTTTAGTAGCAAATCTTTACAAAATTCTACCATGACCCTGAGAGTCGCTGTTGATTGCTTAGAATCTTTGAAATCTTTTGTGGAATCGAAAAGAGATGCTTTTGAAACTTACGAGGAAGCAGCAAAAACTTTTTCAAGGTCTTGTGACTTTGAATCTGTTCGGGCCAGATCAAGTAACGTACGGTTGCAATACCTTGACTCTCAGGAGTCTCAGGTCTCAGCGGTACAATATTCAGCAAGAGACAAATTTCGTATCAAAGCTTTTCTTCCAGTGATAGATGAATTGATGACCGCATTAAATGAAAAAATTTCATCTTATAAGTTTGTCGTGGCAAAATTCAATTTCATGGCTAGTTTACTCGATATGGAATCCAGTGAAATCGCAAAAAATGCTTCTAATCTTGTAGATACGTACTCTGAAGATTTGGAAGCAACTTTGGCAAACGAGCTTATACAGCTCAAAGAATTCGCTCATCTCCAAGAGAAAAAAGAAAATTAACCAGTTGAAATTTTTCTATATCGCATTATTAAAAAAAATAGATTACATTCGACGTTTTTTAATGCAGAAATCGTGTTGCGTTTGTACCTATCGATGATGGTGACTAATTATACGAGTGAAAGATCGTTTTCGAAAATGAAATTGATCAAAAGCCGACTTCGTTCGAGCATGGAAGAAGATCGACTGGTTCATTTGACACTTCTCAGTTCAGAAAGAGACATACTTCGTGAAATAACTTTTGATTATATTGTTAAGAATTTTGCTAATGAAAATGCCGTAAAAAGACTTTTTAATATAAAAATTTGATAGTAAGTTTGTTTTTACTGTATACAGATGCAATTTGAAACAATTTACTTATGTTTTACTCTACTCTTCTACGCTGTATTAGATGACTAAGTTAAAATTGTGATAATAAATAAATAAAATGAATTGAAGACTTAATCTTATTGCATAATGTAAATAATTTCTGACCGCTAAAGGGCCCCCACACATTGATCGGCCCTGGGACCCCCACATTCTTAATCCGGCCCTGCAAAGGAGCTTCAGAAACTTTAGACAAACACGGCAACATACTTATGAGTCTAAAGTCTTTTGGCTCATTAGACGAGGTTTTCTCAGGCACTGGTAGAACTAAGGCAACTTTCCAAGTTTTGGGGAACGCAGATGTCGTAAAACAATGATTAATTAAGTGCGTGATAGGACTTAAAACATACGGAAGAATAAGTTTAATAAATTTTAGTGAAACACCATCTTCACCTGTAGAGTCAGATTTAATTTTCATTATAGATAGATTGGAAAAACTGCCTAGTTAACATTTACATTGTTTGGTACAGAATTAGAGAAAAGGAAATTATTTAACACATCAGCTGATACACTACAAGTAGAATTTTGTTTTTCTTAAAACCTAATTTTGTCAAATTTTTCCACAGCACTTTAGAGAGAAGAGAGCATTTAATTTAGTAGAGCAATAATCAATTTTAGATTGCCGTGTGATTTGATTTAAGGTATTTATAGCTACCCTAAAAATCACTCAGTTTTCAGGAGTTGGGTTTTTTTCCAAATATTGTGCAACTTATTGAGCATTTTAATTGACTTCTGAACTTTGGAAGTAAACCAGGGACATGGCATATTTTTGACTGTGATGGTTCGAACTGGGACGTGTTTTTCATAAATTGGGCTTAAAAAACTCATAAAAATTTGTAGTTTTTCATTAACAGTCTCACCAAACCAAATTTCATTCCATGATGTATATCAAAGATCATTGTAAAGCTCAACATAGTCAATATATTTAAAATCACGATAACCAATAACATTAAACATTATATCACGACATTAATTAACATTTAACGTGCAAAATAACAGGTCATGATCTGACAGAAAATATATTTCGTCCAAAAAATTAGACAGAGGATAGATCAGATACAATCAAAAAATCTAACAGACTTGGAACAGCATTGTTTGAATAACGAGTTTGAACATTTTCATTCACTACAGACAAACCAATAAAAGCAACATTTTCACGGAGAGATTTCGATGTACTGTCACAAACAAAGAAATTATAATCTACTAGGGTGTTATTAAGAAAAGAAAGTATGAATCAAGATTATTGCACTTAATGGGGTTATATACACAAGACAGAAAGACTTTTGTACTATTGTCAAAAATACAAACGTTTAGGAATTCAACACTACTGCCTGGATTGGACTTGCTTACAATTTTTGCATTAAGATTATTACGACAATATATAGTTACTCCACCTCCCCGTTTCCCGATACGATCATTTCGAAATAGCTTGAACTTGTTAAGGACAAAAAAGGAATCATTAACGTCATCACAAAACCACGTTTCAGATATACTAATAACGTCAACTGATGTGTTTTCAAACGCAAATCTTCAGTAGTTTAACTTACTAAAGTTGAGGCTCCTTGCGTTGAAATGAACCACTTTCACGCCACTTTTTTGAGCACATAGTACTTTAATTAGAGTGTTGGTACTATTCTTAATTTCATTAGTTAGACTTTCAGAATACATCGTTTAAGACAGAATAAATAAAGCAAGCTTAGACAGCCAAATAAATATACTTGATAGAAAAAACTATCGAATAACCAATAATCTCGAAATAATTCAGTCAGAGCTGAGAGAAGAGTATGAAATAGAAGTACTTATATTGGAGAAAGTTATATAAAATCGAAATATTAACCTAATACTAAAAAATTCATAATTTTATGGGGCTCGATGGCAGTACTCAATAACGATTATAATTAATCTTGTGTTTCAGCCGCAGCTATATCCTCAAGTTGAGTTGAGTAATCAATTGCGTAGCTTTGACTATGCTCAGATTTCCTTACAAATACCTTTCCAATCTTGATAAGAGCAGAAAACAGTTTCTTGTTCTTCTTCTCTTGAGTAGAAGACGAGAGCGTTTTGTCAGGCTTTCATTTAGGTAAAAGCTAACATTTGACTCAAGATCGACATCTCTAAGCATGAGCGCCCTCTTTTTACTTTTGCGATACACAGCCGCAGATCTGAGCAAAACATCTCTTTCATAATTACTATTTAATTTGACGATAATAGGCGTTTTATTTGAGTCACTTCGCTTTGCTCTAAAAATGCTTCTGAGTGGCAGAGCACGGCAGCCAACTGAGATGCATAGCTTATTAAGAATTTTGGTTAGATTCTCTTCTTTTTCCTGAGATATACCAAATAGAACAGCATCCGCGGAGAGTTCTCTTCTTTCCATGGCAAAAATATTTGCATGCATGTCAAGCACCTCATCTTTGAATGCATTAACATCGGACTCCTCATTTTCAATTTTTTCCAATTTATTTCAGTTGCATCCTTTTGAACACTTGTTACAGCAGCATTGTTCATTTTTTATGCTATCAAGTAACTGCACACAGAATTTACTCAAACGATCGTCAAGCACTTGAGTAGTGAGAACACAAGATTTATTGCGCGAAGCTGGTGAGTCACCATGCATCAGCGTCATTGTTTTTTGCTTATACGTTTGTCTAGTTTGCACTGAGAGACATAAAGAAAATAAATAGCGTTAAACTGTTGGTTGGTTGCAGAAAATTAGTGTTTTAAAAGAAAATAGCCGGACAATACAAAAACACGTCTACTCGTTATAATGCATATTTCTCGATGTTAAACAAGCTTTTAATAAAGTATGGCATGAAGGTCGAATTTACAAAATCAGACAGCTCCTACCTCAAAATGTCTATGCAGTCCTAGAGTCATACTTGGCAAACAGGTGCTATAGGGTTAAATATCAAAGTTTTAATACATCTGAATTTTCGATTGGCGCTGGAGTTCCTCAGGGTTGTGTTCTTGGTCCGTTTTAATATATTTTATTCACCTCTGATATTCCGACAAATGACCAGCTAGTCACCTCCACTTTTTCTGACGATATGTCAATTTTAAGTCGTCACAAAAATGCTGTGGTTGCCACCAACCAGTTTCAAAATCATCTAGTCCTTATTGAAAACTGGCTATCAAAATTTCGCATCAAGGTGAATGAACAAAAATGCCGACGTGTCATATTTACATTAAATAGAAATCCAACTTCAACCTTATCATTGACGGGCATTCGAGTTCCAGAAGTAAATGATGTAACTTGTCTTGGAATTCACTTAGATAAACGCTTAACTTGGCGTAAACATATCGAAGCCAAAAAGACGCAAATCAAACTCTAAGCTGCTAGCTTACACTGGTTAATTAACAGACACTCTCCTCTAAAATATAAAGTTCTACTATACAATAGTGTCATCAAGCCTATCTGGACCTATTGCATACAGCTATGTATATGGATCCGCTAGTTCATCATATATATAAATTCTACAAAGAGCTCAAGCAAAGATACTAAGGAAAATAACAGGAGCACCTTGGCTCATTATAAATTAGCATATCCATACTGCAAAATCACATCAATCCATTAGCTACGCCACTTGTCAATACTTCAGCACATGGGCGCTTAAAAAGGTCTGACTGTCCAGCTATTATAAATATATCCTCCACGCTTATTGACATCGATCGTGAAACTTCCATTTGAGCATGTGCATACGCAACGATAGAAGCATTCCAAATTCTACGCAAAGTGGACTTTGTACCGGCACCTTGCTCGTCTCCGGCACTGTTCCCTATTACTAATAATAAAAAAAAAATTTAAAAAATCGCCATCCAGCTCATTTTCCTATGAGGGCACCGGACCGGGACCTAGCCCGTCTCGGCTGCTGCCCGATGAGTGGAAAGTGCGGCATCAAAAGTATTGGAGCAGTGTGCTTTTAGGATGCTTTTGGGTGCAAGACCGGGATTTGACTCATATCGGCTACCGCTTCAAAGTTATCCTCGTTGCACTAGCTCTCCCCAACATGATAGACCGGGACCTAGCTCGTCTCGGCTACCATGTCACAATCATATCGAGATACTAGTTACCTCTTTGATGGTGGACAGGGACCTAGCCCGTCTCTGCTACCACGCCAACTCAGGCCGAGACCTCGCTCGTCTCGACTGAAAATTTATCAGGGGATACTTAATAGTCAACAGCTGCAACTATAGATGGTTGCCATAAACATATCGCCACGACATCGCTCCAACGGGTTATTCCATTCTCACCTACCGTAATTGCAGAAATAAACAAGAGATGTGCTTAGTAATATTTATTTTAGGCCAGCTAAAGTCTTTGAGTCCCGTATAGTTTTGAATTACTTATTATAATACATATACCAATTTGTATAAAATTCAAAATTTGTAATTGTTTTTTAATTAGAAATAAGAGTTTATAACTTATTGTTAGTCTTCACAGCTTAAAGAGATACAATAAGCTACCCATTAACGCCTCGTATATTGAAAAGTCCTTAAGTCGCTGCTTCCCATGTATGCCGTCAACATTTTCGCGTACCACGCACTAGACATTAAGTCAAATAAATTTTTAAAAATAAAAAAAATGTAAAGAGTGAACTGTCATATACGATGTGGCCCCAGCATGTTTTACCTCACGACAGGCTGACTTTTATTGCCTGACTTTTCAACCAGCTTCTAGTTAAGTAGTATTTACATGACGATAAATGCCTTATTTCCGTAGCTAGTTGAATATTTCCCAGGGAGGTGTAACAGAAGGGGAGGTGGTATTGCAATATATTGTAAAAACAATCCTTATGTGAAATTTGTAAAGAAATCTGTGGAATCAGATATTGAGTTTTTGAATGTCGAAATTTTTGACAATGTCACTAACATATTGGTTTCCTGCGTTTACAATCCAAATCGTGTTTTTTCATTGGATCCTTTTTTTACTGCTATGTCTGATTGTATAATTGAGTATGATCAATATATTGTACTTATGTGGCGATTTTAATACAAATGATAGCTGTTCCAAAAAACTCTGTAATAACTTAGCAGAAATAGGACTTGCTATTGTTGATGCTATAGCGCCAACTAGTTTTTAATGCTCTTCTAGTCCCAGTTTACTTGAATTAATCTGTGTTTCTGAGATTTAATCTATTTTATCATTCGACCAAATATCTTTTGTATCTGTCCATGATCTCATTTTTTGTGCATTATACATTAAGTTAAGTCTGGCTACCACTTGTGAAACCTTTACCTATAGAGATTATAAATCTATTGATTTTCAGTCCCTTTATACTGATCTTGCCTTAATACAATGGCGCATGTGTTGGTATCTTAACACGGTTGATGAAAAATTAGAATATGCATGTAACACTTTGTACCATGAGAATTACAAACACTTCATGCCCCTGGCTCACTAGCACCGTGAAATGCGCTTTGAAAAAAAGGAAAAAGTCTTATTCAAAATGGAAAATAAATCCTACTGCCAGTAATTGGACTCGCCAAGAAATGAAGCCACCAATACTGTCAGGCAATCAAAGAAGTGATTTTATTTGTCATAAGTAAACGTGTCATTACAGCCAATGCAACTCGAGAGAAATTTGAAAAGAATAGGTACATGTAATAAAACCGCAGTGCCAATATTCTCAATGAGCACTTTGTCTTTAAGCCTTCTCCTGAAGTGCATACTATTCTGGATGATTCAGGGAGAAATATCTCCAATTCTTTTGAGTCAAACGCAGTTAGTGAATCTGATGTGGCCAAAAGTATTGGAGACATAAAATCAAATGCAACTGGAGAAGATGGTATTTGTTTATGCTTAAGTTCTAAATAACATTTTATTTCAGTCTTTGGAATACATGTTCTCTTAAGTTCTTAAGACTTGTATTACCTTTCGTACTCTGCCCTTTTACACACATAATCAACCATTATTTCACTTGCTCAAAATTTCCAAAACTGTGGAAAGTAGCAACAGTTATTCCTGTTGCCAAAAAGCCGGCAGCATTGCAACCTCATGAATTTAGACCCATTAGTATACTGTCATCCATCTCTAAGGTCTGTGAGTCTCTGATGGCTGCTCAGATACTTGCGCAAATATGGCTTTTGAGATGCTGCGGTTAAGTTTTTAAAAAGTTATCTTAGAGGCAGAACCCAGAGAGTTAAAATTGGAGACAAATACTCTATGCACTAGTTGTGGAGTACCTAAGGGCTCAGTATTGGGTCCTCTTTTATTTACCCTTTTTCTAAATAACATTTTCTCTGTTTTTCAAAATGTTAAGATGCATGCTTATGCTGATGACCTACAGCTATATTTGTCACGACCCATTGGTCTTGTTGAAGACTTGTGCTCTACAATAAATGAAGATTTGATAAGTTTTAGTAAATGGGCCACCCAAAATAGACTCAGTTTAAGTCCGTTAAAGTCTTACGTTCTGCCAATTTCTAAAAAAACTATACCTTTTGTGAATTGCCATACATTTATCTTGATAACACAGAGCTGAAATATGTTAGTAGAGCTACGAACCTCGGATTCCATATTAATTCTTCCTTAGGCTGTGAAGATCACATCAACTATATAGTCAGTAAAATTTACTACACTTTGCGAAACTTACGAATGACGTCTTCATTTGTACCTATTGAAAATAGAAGACGGCTAGTTGTCCAACTTATAGTTCCAATAATAACATATTCGGAAGTAGTCTACAGCAAGCTAGCCTTGCGTTAACTTCACAAGCTGCAAGTTGCTTGTAATAATGCTACACGTTATGTGTATGGTGTTAAAGGTTTGACCACATTTCGTCCTTTAGATGCCGAATACTTAACTGCAGTATTAAGGATTATCTCGATATAAGAAATGGTGTCTTCATGCACAATATTATACAAAAAATAATATACAAAAAAATCAGAATATTTGTGTGAAAAACTAGATTTATTCTTAAGATAAATCATTATCCGATATTCAATTGATTGTTGTACTTAAAAGAAAAATTTCACTTGTATGTACTAATATTATCTTCAACAATAAATGAAATGAAATGAAATGAAAGGTCTAGTCTGATTCTCGTTATTTTGGATGATGCATTTTTATGGCTAATTAGTGAAACCAAAGGTCTGTGACCTGTGACTACGTAAATTATAAACTATAAAAAGGTTCTGGCAGAAAACCAGGATTTTCTAACTCAGGGTCTTTTTAAGCAGAATCACAGCACCTCAGTGCGAGATATGGCGGCTAGAGCAGGTACATCAAAATCAACTGTACAAAGGATAAAGGAAAAAAGTAAGCTGAACACATATAGAGTTCAAAAAGTACCAGATCATTCTGATGAAAAGCAGTTGATGGCTCAGATACGAGCCCGAAAATTGTATGAAAGGTACCCAACTAAATTTGATTGCTGAGTTATGGACGACGGAACTTATGTCAAATCAGATTTTAAGCCGCTACCTGGGCACAAATATTAAAGTCACCGAAGAAAGGGCAAGTGCCTAGCAAATTTAAAGAGAAAAAAATTTCGAAACTTTCGAAGCAATATATGGTTTGGCAGGTTATATGTATCTGTAGCTTCAGAAGAATCTTCTTTGTTACGCGATGCACAATCAATTTAAAAGTTTATATAGGCGAGTGCCTCGAAAATCGTGTTCTACCATTTATTCGTGCACATGTGGGCAGTGGCGGATCCAGGATTTTCTTGAGGGGAGGCTAACATTTTTCTTAAATGAAAACACGCATTGATTAAATTTTTCAACGAGCAATATTTATATTTTTTGACATATTACAACAATCTAATCAGTAGTCCAGTCAAGGGTTTCAAGACGGCGAGGTTTCTTCTGGCAAAATAATTCAGCAATTTCAGCGGATCTGATATAGATTTCTTTATGAATATTTTCCAGAGCCAATCCCTTCAAGCAATCTTCTGTCATTGTAGACCTTAAATACAATACAATTTCAATCATTTTAATACAGAAAAACTTTGTTCTGCTGGAATTGTGGCTGTTCTGCTGCAATTGTGGCAAATACTTGCAGTAGAATTGTGATGCATTGGAAGAACGTTTCCATTTTTTTGGTTTTGATAACACCTTTTACAAAAAAAAAAGATCTGATTTCTCATATACTTTTTTCTATGTATTTTAGGGCGTAGATTCCAAAAATGACAACCATTTTTTGTTTTCTTAAGAATCCTCTCGAGATATCCCCAAAAAACCCTTTTTTCTGCACTTTTTCATTTATTTGGTCAGATTTCTATGAACTTTTTTTTCGACCTAAATCGGTTGCACACTATTCAAAAATTAATTTTATCTTCTGTCAATCGGTTTGCCGTTCATGAGATAAGGATAGGATTTGATGGAGTTACAAGCGTTCAGAGTGACTTTTTTGGTCTTTTCAAAAAAGTCACAAAATTTCTATCCAAAAACTATTCTAAATCTATTTTTTAACAAATATGTATTTTAAGTATATTCCACCCTGAAGAACACCAGCGCCAATTTATTAAAACTTTGATACTTAACCCTATAGCATCTGTTTGCTAAGTATGACTCTAGGACTGCATGGACATTTTGAGGTAGGAGCTGTCTGATTTTGTAAATTACACCTTCATGCCATACTTTATCAAAAGCTTGCTTAACATCGAGAAATATGGCGGAACAGTATTCTCTCTGTTCAAACGCATTTCTAACTTCACTTGTTCAATGGTTCCATGTTTTTCCCTAAAGCCAAACAGGTGTGAAGGAATAAGTTAATAGTCTTGAAGGTATGACCTAAGCTTTTCTAAGAACACTTTTTCAAATAATTTTGAGAGGCACGAAAGCAAGCTAATAGGTCTGTATGAAGATGGTAAAGTAGAATCTTTGCCGGGCTTCGAGATCATTTTAGTTATTGATTTGTTCCAATCATCAGGATAATGGCCAAAATTAATTTTAACGTTAAAAAGCCTGGTTACCCGTGTTTGGGGTTTTTTTCAGCATTATGGGGGTAATGGAGTCATGGCCAGGAGCTTTTCTGCATTTGGAGTAATATTAGTGTTTCACCGAGGCCGAGGCGAGGCGAGGTTCTAGTTGATCTCGGTCTCGCCTCGTTTTATAAATTTAAGTCTCGCCTCGCCTCGGCCTCGGACGAGATCTTGCCATCACATGCATCGCCTCGCCCCGCCTCGCCTCACTCTCGGCCGAGGCACCTCGGTAAAAAAGCTAGTCTTTTATTAAAATAAATAAAAAATTATACATGTATCCAGGCTGACAGGCTGATCAAGCCTCAAGAAATAAAATAAAATATCTGTTTTTATTTTTGGTGAATTGGATGAGATGTGATGAATTTCATTCTTTTCTTATATGGGAAGGAGAGGCATTGCCTATTTTTACAAACCAAACTAAGCTATGAACCTTTTACGAACATACATATATTGATCTTTATTTATATACTAGCATTACCCTGTGCGTTTTGCTTCACCTTACCGGTTCTTAGAAAGACTGTTAGATTAATTAATTTCAATGCAGTGCTGTCAATCATGCAGTTTTGCTTATAGCCATACATAGCCTTACATGCTTCCCTAATCGATCAATCGAGGTGAAGTCGCATAAAATCTGATGCGATCCAAGGACTTCTGTGCATTAGCGCTTGGACCAAATCTGAACTCGTAAGAAGCACATGCGGGTTAAAAATAAAACAAAGTAGTTTACTCAAAATAAAATACTAAAATATTAGTTAAATATAGATTTTAATATAAAAATTACATTCATATTTTGAATCTGCATATGGGTCTTACGAGTTCAGATTTGGTCAAAACGCGTCTCGCTCTTGGTTTCCAAAACGAGGCTAGGACGAGGCGAGCCCGAGGCGAGGTGCCGTCTGATCTCGCCTCGCCTCGGTCAAGCGAGGAAAATTTATTTTTCCATCTCGCCTCATTCTCGCCTCGGTCTCGCCTCGTTCTCGTAGTCAAAAACGAGGCTGCCTCGTAGCCTCGGTGAAACACTAAGTAATATGCATATTTATATTTTGGGTGGTACTTATTTGCGAAGGAAGATCAATAATGATTTTTTAAATGAAGACCCTTCTAACTGGATCGTCAATGAAGCTTATAAAAAAGGAAATATGTAATATAATTCATAATATAAATATGGTAATTGATGCAGCAGAACGTGGAGTAAAATTAATTGAAGAAAATACAATAAAATTTTAACCAAGAAAGAACAAGAAAAGCAATATTTATTGAAAATGGTTACTGACTATCGGAAAAACTTCAAATAACATACTAAATCAGCCGTGACTTAAAAATTAGTTTTGTATTATTTTTCCTTTTGAATTTTCTTATTGTTAAAAAAAAATTTTACAAATAAAAAAATATTGATGGCTATTATCTTTATATGTTATTGAAATCAAAATGTTTGGTTTTTAAATAATATAAATGGCCATAACTTCTTTATTTATCAACCGATGATTATGATTTTTAGCTGGTTGGAAAGGTAATCGATTACATAATATGTACAAATATTTACTTTTTTGTTCAAGATTGGTTTAATAAACCTCAAGGGTGGGTAAAAGGAAGAAAATAGAAAAAAACATTTTTCAATATTTTGACCGGCTTGAGCGACCTCTAAATCACTTCGGATTAATCTTAAACTTCACATTTTATCGTTTCTCATCTATTCGCACATTTTTAGGGGGATCGATTTAAAAAAACGACACTTTTGAAAATAAGGGCCACCTTAATGTTTATATCTAAAATATTTGTTAAAAAATAGATTTTCATCCTGAATATTAAAAATATAAATAACAAAGGTTTTGACTTTTTTGAAAAAAAAACAAAAAAAGTCACTGTTTTTGGAATATGACCGCTTGTAACTCCATCATATCTTATCCTATTCTCTTGAACAGCAAACCGTTAGACAGAAGATAAAATTAATTTGTGAATAGTGTGCAACCGATTCAGGTCGAAAAAAAAATTGATGGAAATATGACTAAATAAACGAAAGAAGTGCAGAAAAAAGGGTTTTTTCATTTTTGGAATCTACGCCCCAAAATACATAGGAAAACTTTTATGAGAAACCAGATCTCGAGATGAGGCCCAAAATTGTAAACTAATGTAATGGGCAATGCTTTCATTGCATTCAAAGTATCTTTGAAATCGGTTTTACAACAATGCTGATGACAAAATTTAATTTCGGATTAGCGCTCAACCTTACTGCAATTTAAATCACTTTCGTAAGTGAGCGCAGCCCCTATGATTTTTTCAACTTGCCTCATCGAGTGATTACCGGTATAAAACGTTCTGAGTAAAATACTCAAAAATGTACTCTGGAATTTTATTTTAATTCTGAAATTTTATGATCCAAATAAGGATAGAATATTGCGACACTGAAACATTTGAGAAAGAAATGTGAAATAAAAATAAATTAAAACTAGTAATATTCGGCCATGCCGAAACTCACATACCTAACACTGCATTGAAAGTACCTTTACAATAAATGTTAAAAAGACGTTGAAGAGCTTGAATAAGTCGAGAAAAAATGTAAAAAAATTGAAAAAGTTTGAAAAGTGTTGAAACAGTTGCAAATGACTGTTTGAAGAAATTGAAAAAAGTCAAAAAATATGGTAATGAATGAGTGATGAAAAATATTGAAAGCGGTTGAAAAACTCTCAAAAATTGAAGAAGTTGAGAAATGTTGAAACAATTCAAAATCGATGAAAAAGTTGAATAAATAAAGAAAATGACGAATAAAGTTGAAAGAGGTTGAAAAAGGCGAAAAAATACTTTGGAAAAAGTTAAAATAATATGGAAAAGAAATTAAAAAGTCGAAATATCCCACGCCCACTTCTTGTGGATTATATCGACTACGGTGTTAGTTCTCTTAATATACGTTCAGCTATCCACGCCCTTGTGAGAGACTTTGAAAGCTCAAATCATTTTTTTCATTTCATTTTACTTATGCATTTTTTTGATACAATAATTTTATTTTTTACAAACGATTTAATTCACGTATTTATAGTAGTATTTTTATCAAAAAAAGAGTATGGCATTTAATATAAAAGTAAATAATATAGTTCAAAATGCCATTTTAAGCATAATTCTACAATATATAAAGTGTTGTGGGGTAACAACAGAATTTAATCACTAAATTTAGATAAACAATTTCACAAAAATAAAAGATAAAAATATAGGTAAAAATATAAGAAAAATTACATTTAAGTTGAAGTAAATAAGTGGCAATACAATAAGACACTTATCAAATTAGCAAAAAATATATAAAAAAGTGTAGGTGTCAGCAAAATGTCGATTTCTAAATGATTGAAACTGAAAAGATTAATCCTAGCCAAATCCTAATTTTGCTCTCATTTGCACCAAATCACAAAGTTTCATTAAAATCGCTGCAATAGTTTTGATAATAACTAAATTGATATGTAAATATAAGAATATTTGTTGGTCAAATTACGTCGGAACGCGGAACTTAGCTTCTCCACTATCGGACCAGTTTCGAAAATTCTTATATTTATCAAAGTTTTTTTAAGAATTTAAAAAAAAACGAAGAGGGCTTACATTTCGGAAATCAAGTTTTTTTTTGAAGTGAACTGAAAATAAACGATGAAGACTAAAATGTTTCATAAAGCCGTATTTTTTTCCTTAAAGAGCATCAATGCGTTACAAACGGGATGACAAAGTTATTATACACTCAGTGCTGGGTATATTTTTCTTTTTATTATTTATTTATTTACGAGCGGGGAAGAATCAATTTAGTGTCTAACTCAACAGCGATTGAAGATGCTTCATTAAAAATATTGTTATGAAATTGTCTTAATATAAGCGCGTACTATGCCACCCTAGCGCTACAATTTAACCGTAGGATCAGGTGATGAGCGTGAGAGCGCATCATGAGTTTGGCCATGATATGTGTACATAAAGCACATAGCGGCACATTATTTTGCTAAAGTAAATTAGCGGACTGGAATGTACAGAATTGTTTTTGTAAAAGAGATGCACTATTGGAATGCAAATGAATTGTTTTTTTGTTATTGAAGTTATTGAAATTTGTAACGTTATTGAAAAATAAAGATGAGTTGAATTTGAGAAGCTAAGTAAGAAGCACGCGTCTTCAGTTTATAAAGATTTTATTTTCAGATTTCAACGATTTGGTAAGTTTTTTTCGGTGCACACCAGATACATAAGAAAAACCTAAGCCTCTCGGGAACCAGAGGTGCACTTACGAAGGCAGCAACGAACCAATTTTTGCAACACTGGTGTCAGATGTGGGGTGCTTAAAATTGCACTAACACGAACGAACTGGAGCACCAGTTTTTCCACCAACCATGCCTACAAAAACGCGCGAGCTTAATCAACTTCGACATCAAATTCAACAAGATATACAGCAGCATTTTCTTAGCCTAACAGAATCTATGAATAGTCAGCTCTCCAGTATGCTACGCGGACAACGCTCACCGTTGCAGCGCGAAATTCAAGAATTGCGCGTGGAGCTAGGAAATCTGACACATGCATTAGAGGAGCGTGTGGCTGGAATGGAAAGTGCCTTAAATCGTTGTACTACGGAAGCGGCTATCTCGACTGTGCTTCCAAACTCTGCGTCAAACCAAGCTATTTTCAGTACCGCATCAACAACCCCTGGTGCAGCCGACGTACGTTCGAGTGCTGGTGCTACAAACTGTGGCACTTCTCATGATTCACCAGCAGCACAAGCTTGTTTCACTCGTCCGCAGTCCAGCTCTACAGGCATAACGATGGGTACGGATACCGTGCCTCAAGGTCAGCGCGAGGAAGTCACCGACAGCACCTCACACGGCGATCAACACACCACAAACTTGTTGGATAGCCGGCAGTCAACGCAGCTGCAGCCACCGGTCACTTTTCAGGTTTCACGACGTCCATTTTGTCAGTATGACATTTCGCCATACGAAGGAAAAACCTCATGGTCGGACTATGAATGCCTGGTTGAGCACACTGCTAATTTTTATGGATGGACCGCGGCCGAAAAAGTAATGGCAGTGATTGCTAATCTTCGTGGGGACGCGCTACGTCTAATAAGCACTCTACCAACTTCACCTGCTCCAAGTTGGGAACAGGTAAGACAGCTTCTTCATGAACGATTTACTGTGCCCTCGCAAGTAAGCTACCAGGAGTTCAAGCGGCGTACACAAGGCGTGAGAGAAAGCTTAACTGAGTTCGCCACTGCGTTGGAGTTGCTGGCAGTAGCCGCGTTTCCCTCTTCACCACCATCGTTTGTTGCCGAAACGTTGAAAAATCAATTCATCGATGGCCTTCGCGATTTAGAAGTGTTAAAGTTAGTGGTTGCTGGGCAGCCTCATTCAATTAAAGCAGCTTTGGCAGCCGCGCAGGATATATCGACTCGAACGGAACACAGGCGCTCACGTCCTGTGTACGCCCTGGATACTTCTGATAGCCAGCCGCGAAATAACCGACGTCAACGGCGTACAAACAATGTTGAAAATCAGCAGGAAAACGAGCACTCGTCGATCATGGGGAGCGAAAATCGACGAGCTCAAAATTAACAGCTCCACAATCATTTTTATGTAAACATCAACTCCCTTGCTCGAACAAAGTTGAGGAAAGTTTTCAAACAGCAACAAAACTTCATCATACGCCAACACACTGTATAGGCGTTGTTGGTAACAACAATCTTTCGGTACGTGCCATGCTTCAGGGCTTACCTATCGATTTCATCGTTGATACTGGGGCAACAGTGTCTCTCATCCCAGCCTATATGATTCCACAGCAGTGCAATATTGTATCTGGACGCTGTCGATTATCCGCTGCTGGTGGAAGCGACTTTTTCTCGACAGGTAAAACTACGCTAGAATTTCACCTAAGCCAACGCAGCTTTGAACATTCGTTTTTGGTTGTCGACGCCAACACTCCTGCTATATTGGGACTCGACTTTTTATGTACGCATCAAGCTACTATCAATCTCAGTGATACCCGAATGGAATTTTCGTGGGGAACAGTGCCGTTGCGCACTCCGCCATACTTAAGAAAGGACCTTATTGTATTGAGCACGCCACTACAGTTACCCGCCCGCTCCGATACATTAATCCAAGTACCGTGCGCTTCAAGAAAATATACTTCGGTGCTGTTGATAGCTTCCGCGCCCGAAAATAGTCTGCCTGAAGGGGTATTTGTTGGCCGATCCTTAATGAATCCAGAGCGAATGACAATGCCAATACGTCTCATTAATACAACCTCTACATCGGTAGAGCTTCTCCCGAACACCGTGGTAGGTGGAACGCACGAGGTAGAAATTGTCAGGGTGATCAACCAATCTTCTGTAAATGCACCTGGTAGTCAGGATATGAGTTTCGTTTTACCAGAAGACCTACCCATGGCAAATCAGCGAGCCTTCAACGATCTGGTGAGTGAGTTTAGCGTAATATTTTCCTCTCATTCTAGCGATTTTGGGCGAACAGACCGGGTGCAACATCAAATCGACACCGGCGAAGCTCTACCTATTCGCCAGCCACCACGGCGTGAACCTTTAGCGAAACGCAATGTAGTTGCTGATTTAGTAGCAGATATGGCCTCCCGCGGAGTGATAGAGAAGTCTTCCAGCCCATGGTCATCCCCGATCGTCCTCGTGAAAAAAAAAGATGGCACCATGAGATTTTGCGTGGATTATCGCAGGCTGAACGACGTCACGAAGAAGGATTCATATCCACTGCCTCGAATGGACGATATCTTGTCTACAGTAAGCGGCGCAAAATGGTTTTCGACTATGGATTTACAGAGCGGTTACTGGCAGGTAGAAATGCATCCGAATTCAAAGGCCAAAACGGCTTTTACTTGTGGTTCCGGCTTATGGCAGTTCAAAGTTATGCCGTTCGGGCTATGTAATGCCCCTGCGACGTTTGAGCGGTTGATGGATGGCGTTTTCGAGGGTCTTCCATGGAGTACTGCCTTGGTCTACTTGGACGATATTATTGTCCATTCGCGCTCAGCTGAGGAACACATAATTGCCCTGAGTCACGTATTTAGCCGCTTGCGAGATGCAGGATTGAAGTTAAGTCCAGAAAAATGTAACTTTTTTCAAAAACGCGTGCGCTACTTGGGCCATATTGTTGGGAGAGCCGGTTTGGAGGTGGACCCAGAAAAAACAGCAAAAGTAGCCAGCTGGCCTGTGCCTGGTTCTAAAACTGAAGTGAAGTCGTTTCTGGGACTCTGTTCATATTACAGAAAGTTTGTGAGTGGATTCTCAACCATTGCGCGCCCTCTAACAGAATTAACAGAGTTAAAAAGAGCTTTTGAGTGGACCGCTGACTCCCAGCATGCGTTTGATACTTTAAAGAGGCATTTAACAACAGCTCCTATTTTGGCTTTTCCTGAAGAACAATCTCAGTTTATACTGGACACCGACGCTTCGAATTCTGGCATTGGCGCTGTGCTAAGCCAGGTGCAGAATAATGAAGAAAGAGTAATTGAATATTACAGTCGAAGCTTAGACAAAGCCGAGCGAAATTATTGTGTCACACGTAAAGAATTGCTTGCGGTTGTTGTTGCCGTGTATCATTTCAGGCACTATTTACTTGGAAGAGAGTTCCTATTACGGACTGACCATGCTTCATTACGATGGTTGTACAATTTTCGGGCACCGGAAGGTCAAGTGGCTCGCTGGCTAGAGCGATTGCAAGAATATAACTTCGTTATACAGCATAGAGCCGGAATTAGACATGGCAACGCTGACGCCTTATCGCGTCGTCCCTGTGGAGACTGCCGTACTTGCGAGCGTGCAGAGAAAAACGATGGTCAAAATATACTCTCGGTGGCCACGGTACCACAAAATTTGGCAGATGCCCAAAAGGTGGATCCTTATTTGAGTAAAGTATTGCAGTGGATCCAACAAGACTCACGACCAACTAAAGATGAAATTATGAGGGAAGATTCTGAATTAAAATCATGGTGGGCTATGTTCGATCAATTTGAGCTTCGCAACGATACCTTGGTGCGAATATGGCTGGATGGTGAGGATCAGCGCACAATACCCATACTACCTAAGGAGTTCAAAGAATCGGTCATCAGGCAGCTTCATGATAGTACAACAGGAGGTCACCTGGGAGTGCACAAAACACTCCAAAAAGTAAAGCAGCGTTACTACTGGATAGGAATGACTAGCGATGTCAAGCGTTGGTGCAGTAATTGTTACACATGTGGCGCGAGGAAAGGTCCTGGTCATCCTACGATAGGCAATTTGCAGCCCTCTATGGTTGGCGCTCCATTTGAACGCATCGCCATCGACATTCTGGGTCCCCTACCTAGGACCGATGCAGGCAATCGTTATGTAGCTGTAGTTATGGACTACTTCACCAAATGGCCAGAGTGTCTATCGCTCCCAGATCAGACAGCAGAAGTTGTTGCGCATGCACTTGCCAGTGAGGTATTTTCTAGACACGGTGTACCGCATATCCTACATTCAGATCAAGGACGCAATTTCGAGTCTGAAGTTTTTCGTCGTACTATGGAGATGCTAGGGGCTGACAAAACCCGCACCACACCACTGAGGCCACAATCCGATGGCATGGTCGAGCGATTTAACCGAACGCTGCTGGATTATTTGGCGAAATTCACGGATAGAAACCAGCGCAATTGGGACAAGCTTCTGCCTTTCGCGCTAATGGCATACAGATCTGCGGTGCACGCTTCTACCAAAACATCACCAGCTCAACTTTTGTTTGGCAGAGAACTACGTCTACCAGTTGATTTGGTATTTGGAGCACCATCAACGCAAAATCAAGAGCTGCCAGAGTACGTTGAGAATCTGAGAGAAACTTTGCGCAAAGTTCACCAATTAGCACGAGATCACCTTCAGTTGACTGCAGAAACAATGAAGCAGAGATATGATCTACGTTCCAATGCTAGGTCATTCAGCACCGATGATTTAGTGTGGGTGTATTTGCCCACGAGAACAAAAGGGCGAAGTCCAAAACTTCAATGTGATTGGATTGGACCGGCAACAATTGTAAGAAAAATAAGTGATTTGGTGTACCAGGTACGGTTACCCGCTAAGAGGACATTACGAGTTTTGCACGTAAATCGTTTAGCACCGTATAACAACAACAATAATGGACTTCGGCCAGGAGGCTCGAAGCTAAACGAGGGGGTAGTGTTATGAAATTGTCTTAATATAAGCGCGTACTATGCCACCCTAGCGCTACAATTTAACCGTAGGATCAGGTGATGAGCGTGAGAGCGCATCATGAGTTTGGCCATGATATGTGTACATAAAGCACATAGCGGCACATTATTTTGCTAAAGTAAATTAGCGGACTGGAATGTACAGAATTGTTTTTGTAAAAGAGATGCACTATTGGAATGCAAATGAATTGTTTTTTTGTTATTGAAGTTATTGAAATTTGTAACGTTATTGAAAAATAAAGATGAGTTGAATTTGAGAAGCTAAGTAAGAAGCACGCGTCTTCAGTTTATAAAGATTTTATTTTCAGATTTCAACGATTTGGTAAGTTTTTTTCGGTGCACACCAGATACATAAGAAAAACCTAAGCCTCTCGGGAACCAGAGGTGCACTTACGAAGGCAGCAACGAACCAATTTTTGCAACAATATCATCAAATGACGTTTCATTTTTTCGCATTTCTGAAAACAGGTTGATAATTTGCTTGACATGAGTACAGGCTGAAGAGATTTGTAGTGTCTGATCTTGTAGTTTGCGACTGAGCGACAATATAGGAACATTTACAATTTTCAGAATATGTAACGATACTAACAAATTGGAGCGTGCTATCGAAGCTGAAAGTTGGACAGTTTTTGAAGACGTTTCGGCTTACTAGCTTTGTTCTAAGTTCTGTAATGCTTAAGGGATAAACAGTAATAATTCGTATCAACGTGTCTAGTCGCACACAATGCTTTTAAACGATTCTTTTGTTTCAAGGGCTCCGTTAGAAAATTTTATCTTTCAATAGTTCTACTCTTTTAGATAATTTCGAGAAAAAGTTTGACACTAATGAAACTGTGCCTAGCATGTTACGAATTTCAGAAATGCTACATGATTTTCCTGGAATTTCAGAAATATTACATGATTTTCCTGCGCACAAATTCAGAGACAGCCCCCATAGCCCCCCCTCCTTGTATCCGCCACTGCATGTGGGTACAGTGATATTCTGGCTTGATTTGGCAGCCTCTAATTTGTGGTGTGCCTGAAATGATGTATCTATTCTTCTTAGCCGACTTAGGGGCAGTATGTATTGTTCAGGTTCACACGCCATTTAGTACAGCCTCAAGGCTTTATATTTAAGTATTGGAAGCCATGAAGCCACTAAGGCTAACTGGAGCTATTTAGTTCGCAGCCACAAGGCTATTTCATAAATAAAATAAGTACTGGTTGTTAAGTTAACTTTGCCTTTATTCATATTTTTCTAAGCTATTTATACAACTTCTGCCAGTATTTTACTAACTGGTCTTTTGTCTCTCTCGCTGGTCGCCAATCCATTTCATTTTTGGTAGATCACATGTTTTTATTTTCTCACACATTTGGTCAATAGATATTTTTATTTTCCCATATGGAAATGCAAAACGCCAATAACAAGTGCACTAGATTTGGTCTTGACTCAAATATGTCATTGGCACTGGTGCAACCTAATATTGCATTCGTCAAGCCATTCTTGTTGTTGTTGTGTTTACGCTTGTGCCAAGCACTATGTAGGTTTAGCGGTGTGGGAACACTAGTTAAATAAACACTTGTAACACTTGTTAAATTTTATAAATAGTTTTCTCTGGAATTTATTATCAAAAAAAAAAAATTATACAAAAATTAATTGAAATTTGAATCTCAAATAAAAAAGTCATAAATGGGGTAAAACACGCGAAAACGCCAGCGAAACAATTTTTTGGCTCCGATTTGGCTGAAATTTGGCATTATTAGCCGTGTTTTTTTTTGACGCGGCTATCCGCTTAAAAAATTTTTTGTATGAGAAATTAGTCGGCGATATAATCGCCGCTTAAAAATTAGTCGTGGAAATAAGCGTTGGACTGTTCACAATTAGGCTGCCAAATATGCGATTTGGCAGCACAGTCTCACAAAATCTCCAATTTTTAATCGTAAAAGTTCCATCTCTAAACGTCAACAGGCAAAAGAAAATAAACAAATTTGAAGAATTGCAAAGCAGAACATACAATTGAAATGGCGGAAGAAAAATGGTAATTATTTGAAATATTTTATTTTGTATTTATTTTTCATTGCATTCTTATTAGCAAGCGGAAATCTTGGAGTAAGGAGGACACCTTACTCTTGTTAAGATGCTACACGGCAAGGAAGGAGGAGTTCCAACACGCAAGGAGAAAAAAGTTTGCGCACGCAAATGTGTTGGAAGACATGGTCTTCCAGGGACTTAAGGTAAGACAAAAAACTCATTAAAATAAATTCGTACAGTTTATTATTGTTTTGTTTTTTAGGACACAAGTGCAACACCGCTCACCCTGGAAGGGAAAATGCGAACGCTTTTGCAAGCTTATAAAGCTGCAAAAGATAATGCAAGTAGAACTGGTGCTGCTCCATGCAGGGCACCTTACATGATGGAAATGGAAGAAATATTTGGGGAGACGCCCATTATTTCTAATGCCCATACGTTAAATCTGGGTAGAGGGCACATTGATCCATTAGAGGAAAGTCAACATTTGGTGGAAATATACTTAGGTAAGTTTGAATTACAATATATTAGGTAATAGGTAAAATAAAAAAAAAATGCAAATGGTGCATTGTTTTTAAAGCAAGAGAATCAAATTTTCTAGCATCCTAAAAAAAGTATAGGTTATTGACACATATTTTTGGAAAAAAATCCCTGTTTAAAAAAAAAATGGTCAAAATTTCAGAAATATTGTCATATCTCCAAAACGTTAAGTAAAATTTGGAAGATCCATTTGCCATTATTGTATCTCGTTAAATTATCTTTCTTATGACATCCATATTTTCGAAATCCATACTACGGTTCCCAACATATAAGGCTTTTTACAAAAGCTTTATCCGTAATTTCCGATGACTATATCTTTGAAACTAGATACGAGCGACTTTTCTTTCGAAGTTTTTAATATGGACGAATATGGAATCAAAAATTGGGAAACAGATATGGGTGTCATATAAAAGATAACTTAATAAGCTTTAATATTAAATTTAAAAGTTATTTGAATTTTATGTTGAAAGGTATTTTTCAAAAAAAACGTTATAATAAGAAATTGCTAAAATTAATGTGCGTACATGTGTTCCGAAGCGCACAAATTTTTGTTTCTCACCACCCCATAATAAATATATACTTTATTTCAGACGAAGCTGAAGTTCCATCACCCTCTGTATCAACTCCATCACCATCACCATCACATGCAACTGTGTCGCCATCGCTTCCAAGTTCCTCATCTTCTTCTTGCTATCGAAGCAAAAAAACTTATAAAGAGCGGTATTATGAGGCAAAGCTTGAAATAAAAAGAAAATCGGCTGCCCATAAGGAGAAGGTTCGTGATGAGATGAAGGAACTGCTAAAAGAGAAATGGAAAGCTCAAGTTGATATTGAGAAGGAAAAGCTGAAGCTTTTGGAAAAGTGGAAATAAAAATTGAATTCCAGTGACGTAATCGCGATGTACTATATAGTTTTTAAATTTTATTATGTAAAGTGAATTAAGTGAATTTTTTTGTTTTTTAAAGATTAAATTTTTTGTTGAATTTTGTGAGAATTTCGTACCGCCTGAAATCATGTTTATTCAACTAAATAATTATAACCAAAAAACAATTCATCATTGCTCATGCACTTGTACCTAGTACAGTAGTAGTCGTTTTTTTAGTCGAATAACCATAATTTGAGTCGGTATGAAATTGCCGCAAAATTCAACTCCCTGGCATTATAACTAATAGGAAAACAATTTTTAAATGTTTTAAATTTAAAAAAAAAAACTGATTTTCAATTCTATATATATATTTAATGAAGTTGCATGTGTATCTTGTTCATGGGAATCAGCACATAGTCAAATTTGAATAACAACGGTGTACACCAATGCAATATTTTAACACTTGGTAGTTTTTAAAATTCTGCTATTAAATTATTTTATCAATACATACATACATATGCATAAAAGAATGAATAAAATACTAATGAGAATAAAAAAATATAGTTTAATTGAATTGTGGTAAATTGTAATCTTTCTACATTAGGTGTAATATAAATTTCTAACTTTTTTTTATTAAAATAGAAATTTGTATTATTACTTTTTTAGTCAGATTCCTTCTTAACTTATGTAATCATAAGTTAAGAATACCAATCGCCAAAAATGAATAAAAACTACAAAAGTGTCGAATAGAGTCAAAATTTTGAATTTATTTCAAATTTATACTTAAATTATATTTTGAGATCTTAAATAATTAAATAAAGTTTCAGGGCGATTTGTAGTTCTGTCTACATGGGACTCTTCGGGGGAACTATCTGGTACATTCTCTTCTGACTCTTCTGATAGTTCAGTATCCTCACACAAGTCGTCTCTTATAATGCAAATGTTATGCAAAACACATGCACTTACAATAAGGTTCGTCACTGCACACAAATCTTTATGCTCTGTGAACCTCAGTAGCCTCCGGAAACGTCCCTTTAACAAACCGAATGTGTTTTCTACTACTATTCGAGTAGATGAATGAATGTAGTTAAATTTACGCTGAGCATCCGTTAAATGCCCATTATCTTTATATGGTGGTACCAACCAACTTGTCGAGAAATAAGCAGAATCACCGATTATAAACGTTGAATTAGAAAACAACTCTGCGTAATTTGTTTCCACTCTTTTAAACAAGTCAGACCTCCTTAGTACTCTGCTGTCATGGAGCGATCCAGGTTCCCCACAGTTGATATCAATGAATTTCTTATCCATGTCAACAACAGCTTGCAAAACTAAACTGTAGTTTTGTTTCCTGTCAAAGTAGCATTCCTTGTTGACCTTCGGAGCATTTATGCAGATGTGGGTGCAATCTATGGCCCCAATAACGCCTGTGATATCCTGTTTTTGTTGGAATTTCCGACAAGTGTCTACTGCAGCAGTACCTGTCGGCCATTTAACGAATTCATGGCCGATGGATATAAGCCAAGATGTAATTCGACGAACCGCGGTCCATGCTGACGATTTGGTTACACCAAAGAGGTTCCCCAACTGCCTATACGTCACTGAGTTGCTAATGTACCAAACATACATGTAGACCATACTTTTACTGCTCATTTTCGGTCTGCCAGCATTTCTTTCATCCGTGGATGAACTTTCTGCAAATCTGCCTGTGAAAAAGAGGACTGATTTCATTATTTCAACAAAAAAACTTTGTATTAATACGTACTTATCAAATAATCTACAGTATTCCTCTTCAATCTCATGTGTGACTTAAAAACGTTGTCTGGATATTCCTCTATTGTTCCAACAAAATTATTGCACTTCGGATGCGCTTCCGGATCAGCTTCAGAGTCATCGGAAGAGGAACTTGATGAATCTTCTATAAACAAATCCATTACTTCTTCGAAGTCATCTTCGTCCTGGCAGTTTGTCAACAAATTTAGAAACTAAAAAACGGATGGACATTTATACATGCGTACATGTTGTTTTGATGATTCCTCAAAGTACACTTACCTCTATTTTTCGTGAATTATCCATAGCAAATATTTAAACTTTCAATTTTATTTAATTTTTACTCTTATTGTGTTTGTTTAGGATTAAAAACGACGCTGTTCAATTTCAAGTTTGTTTTGATTTAATTCAGTTGTCAGTTTTTGTTTGACAGTTGCTCTACGGCAGTGCTGCCAAATTTGATTATCGAAAAAATTAAGCGGCGATTGGCGTTTTTTTTTGCCACTGAGATAACTATCTTATACCCGCGTCAAAAAAAACACGGCTATTGTAATATCAATGTCCAGCAATAGAACTGCGTTCAGGAAATTGCCCTAGTATTATTTGTTGTTGAGATACGCGGGTATGAAATTCACGATTTTTGTACTTTTTCAGAATAAGTGTTTTTTTCGAAAATTCATAGCTTACAGCAAACTCTATCAATTAATAATTGGTATACCTACGATTTTAGGTTTTTCCTTGTACTTTTCGAAAAAAAATATTGTTTTTGAAAAAAAAAAATTTTTCGCAAAAATTTTTCGAATTTAAAATAATTTTTGCATTTTTTTTAAAAAAACCATTTTTTAAAATTTTTTTTTTTATTTTTAGAAAAAACTTTTAATTAATTACTTACCCTCATGTTATGGCATATCATTTTGAAGCTTGCAGATCAAGCTGTAATCTGAAGCTCATCAAAAAAATATTCAGAAATGGATTTTTCAAAAAAAATTCAAAAATTCATTTCAATTTACGAAATTTTAGCTCTTTAATTTTTGTTAAAATTAAAAAAAAAATATAAATACTTTTTTCCCCGCAAAAATTTTTACGTCATTCAACGCAGAATAAATCAAAGTTTTTTTTTTTAAAAAAAAAAAAAAAAATTTATACATGGGTTTTTAAAAAAAAATGCAAAAATATTTTTCAATTCGCAAAATTTTTGAGAAAAAATTTTTTTTTCCAAAAACAGTATTTTTTTTCGAAAAGTACAAGTAAAAACCTAAAAATGTAAAAACAAAAAAATTTTCAGAAATGCATTTTTCAAAAAAAATTCAAAAATTCATTTCAATTTTCAAAATCTTAGCTTTTTAATTTTTTTTTAAAATTAAACAAAAAAATATAAATAATTTTTTCCCCATAAAAATTTTTACGGCATTAAGCGCAGAATAAGTCAAAGTTTTTTTTAAGAACAAAACAAAAATTTTTAAAAAATGGTTTTTTTAAAAAAAATGCAAAAATAATTTTAAATTCGCAAAATTTTTGCGAAAAATTTTTTTTTTCAAAAACAATATTTTTTTTCGAAAAGTACAAGGAAAAACCTAAAATCGTAGGTATACCAATTATTAAGTGATAGAGTTTGCTGTAAGCTATGAATTTTCGAAAAAAACACTTATTCTGAAAAAGTACAGAAATCGTGAATTTCATACGCGCGTATCTCAACAACAAATAATACTAGGGCAAATTACTGAACGCAGTTCTATTGCTGGACATCGATATTACAATAATGCCAAATTTCAGCCAAATCGGAGTCAAAAGATTTTTTCGCTGGCGTTTTCGCGTGTTTTACCCCAAATATAAAAATAGTTTTTATGAAATTAAATTTTACTTTTTAATTGACTTGTTGTGTTGCAAGTTTTTAACCTTTCGAGGGATAACACGTTGCTGCACTTGGGAGTTGTATCTAAAAAAAATGAAACAAAGATCCTAGTTAGAATTTTAGGATACTTACCAGTATTCTGTGTTCTACAAGTATTCCAAATAAAAGTAATAGCTATCTTCTGCTTCGTCAGAACAAACTCTGATTTTATTGTTAAATCTTATCTAACTTAACACCTCTTATACAGATAGCTATAACAACAAAATACATTATAAAATAATTACTTAAAAATACAATAACAAAATATTAGCATCATCAAAACTTATTCTACTTAATAAATATTTGGCCTACAATTATTTTGGCCTACAAATATTTTTGCCTACAAATATGTTGGCCTGAAAATATTTTGGCCTACAAATATTTATTCTACTTTGTAGAAATTACATAATTCTTAATTTAACAAAATAGTGAGGTTGGCATATTTCCGGGTTTCATAACTTGCATTTGTTTGCTATTTTGTTGTTGCAGTTCATTGCATTGTTTTCATTCTTGTTATTATTCAACAATTAGAATTTTCACATAGCAACTTAAACTGACCAACAAATAAGCAAATGCCCAAAAATATGCCGTATTATAATAACAAAAATTTACTGTTATTAGATGGAAATATACCATAATATGTCGTTTTTGTTAAAACAACACATTATGATATAAGTGTGGTAATTAACACACAACATTCCTCACCCCTTTGGATAAGAAAAAATTATGGCTAAGAATTAACTATAAAATTTTCTTAATAACACATTATTGTGTATCATAATGTTTTTTATTTTATTTTTAAGTTTAGTTATTAGCTTAAAATTGTTTTTCTTTAAAAGTGTATGATAATTATATATATTTAAGATGATCAATTAAATGACCCTACCTAATTCATGGCCCTACTTTTCTCCGTCACTGCTTGTCCCCCTTGGTTGGAAACTGCTTGGCTTTGACTTTGTGGCTTCGCTTGCTTAGTCATACCACAAACTTAACTTTTGATTTGATTCAAGGTGCGACACTTGTTTTTATCAGCCTTGTATGTTTAGCTTCAACATAATACTGGCTGCATGTCATTCTTCGGGCTACCATCATTTCAAATCATGATGAGACGGCTTATGCCACAGTTTTTCTCGAAAAGGAAGGCTTTATGCTAACAACTGTAGCCACCTCCCTTCCTTTGGTTTGGTTGTCACTATGTAAGGATTGACAACCATTAAATGATTTAGCTATTAACGCTGGATATTTTGCTTATTGTGCATGAAATATTTTTCAGCTTAGCTTTAAATTTTCATTCATTTTCAAATTTTGATCATAAATTTTTATTTTTAATGCAGTTCTTGGATACAAATCAGCGTGTTTGCACCCTTGAATCATTAGTGTGGAAAGTTTCTAGCCACTGCTACTGCTAATCTGCTGTAGTATAGGTAGTCCAGTAGAATTAGTCGAAAAAAAGAGAAAAAAATAATTCGTTACAGCAATCTGACAGCGGAATATTGTTGGACAAGCTCTTGTAAAAGCGGCGGAAATATTTAGAGGTTGTTGTTAAATTTAATTTTTAAGCTAAACAACCCGAAACTTTTAACTGAGATTCCTCTTAAAACTGCACCTCTTAAGGAGTTCTGTTTTGGCTCATTTACTCGTTGGTATGTCTTCTTTAGATAAATGGTAAAAAAAAGGTATACTGCAATGGAAAAAATTACCGAAAAATTGAAAATCTGTGGTCTCTTCGATGAGTAGAGCTATGATGTTTCTTATGCAGCAGCTCAAATCCTTTGTTGTTTTCACTGTATTCACCTTAATACACTATAATTTGAAATTCTCAATGCCACTACATAAATTTCCATTAAAAAAAGGTGAAATGATCAGTACAAAAGCTGTATTATTTCCTACAACTTTTGCATTGAACTTTATTTCATATGATGCACAGTTTAGCCAGAAATCGTGAAAAACTGTGTTCGACCTCTAAAAATGCACCCCATTCCACCCCGGATAGCTGCTGTCGGTTCGATTTTTTTGTCCGCTTTTATAATACTTGTCCAACAATATTCCGCTGTCAGATTGCTGACTTTTCTTAGTTTTGAAACAGAAATTTTAATTTTTTGTATGCTATATATGTACCATTTTTTTTCCGACTGAGTGGAATTGTAACACCCGGTAGATTTTATATTTCATATTTTATAAACGTATTCGATGCATGCAAAATGAATTTTCTGAATTGCAAGATTGGTGACGAAACTATGTCACAGAATGTTGGTAGCAAAGCCAACTCATAAAAATTGATGAACAAAATAATTTTTGATTAATTGCAAAAATCAAAATTATGCCATAAAATATTGGCCAATGTAAAAATTAAATAAAAGAACGGAGTAAATGCCGTATGTACAGTAGCGAGTATAAAAAATGCAACTGCGAGCGCTGAGTCAGAAAATTTGCGATATCTTAAAAACAAATAGTGTTAGAGCTTTATAATTTTATATCTGCATGCAAATGGTCCCTCACGTTATTGATGCAAATTTTTGTTGAATTATCTGCATCCAGTGTTCTGTAATGCATAAAAAAAACAAGACAACCTCAAAAATTAAGCGAGCAAAAAAATTAATTTCTTCAAAATTCAATTTATTTCCATAGTTTCCGTATTCTTACAGGAGAATAATTTTATCTTAAGTTAATGCTTAGAGGCATAACAACTATTGGCTATGTCTGCACGAAATCTGGAAGGCATAGAATCCATTAAGAACACAAAAGTCTTCATGGATGTCTTATTCCGCTCTTCCTGGAGGGTTTCTTCCAAGTTCTTTACTTTGGAGTGGTTTTTCTCTTTCACTTCGCAATCTACAAGCTCCCATAGGTTCTATGTAGAGTTGAGATCCACGAAAAACACAGTTCGCTAAGATCGACAAATGATGTTGAAGGTCAAAAATGATGCAAGGACCACGGCAGAAGATTTTGCTGACTACGTGATCGAAAAAATTGGCATTCCTATTAGAGCTCATACAGTTAGGCGACGGTTAAACGAGGGAAACTTGCAGACATCGCCAATAGTGGATATGCCTCTAAGCATTGACTTAAGATAAAAGAATTCTTCTGTAAGAATATGGAAACTATGGAAATAAATTGAATTTTGAAGAGTTGAATTTTTTTTGCCCGCTTAATTTTTAAAGTTGTCTTGTTATTTTATGCATTACAGAATACTGGATGCAGATAATTCAACAAAAATTTGCATCAATAACGTGAGGGACCATTTGCATTTAGATATAAAATTATAAAGCTCTAACACAATTTGTTTTTAAGATATCGCAAATTTTCTGACTCAGCGCTCGCAGTTGCATTTTTATGCTCGCTACTGTACATCTTTTGTATGCATCCAAATATATATTACGCATAACTTGTAACGAGAAAAAAAATTCTTTCCTCTAAAAACTTTCAAATTAAGTTGTCTAGGTTATTTCTGTTTTATTTACTTCAGCTAAAGTTGCTGTTATTTCGTTTTGTTTCATTTCATTTTGCAAAACAAATGAATGCTAATACTCATATGTACAAAGCTGAGCTGTATTTGCTTTTATTATTTTCGTTTTGCACTTGAGCTTATTTTAATTGAAATGAAATGTGTCATATTTCTACTACTACCGTTGAGGTAGGTTAGTTATATGTGACCGAGTATGCTTATTATAGCACACGTTGCAAAATGTTTTAATTCAAAAAAAAAATTTTATTTAGGTTCGTTAAATAATTTTAATAAATTATTATGTAACTTCTTTTTCTTTCCTTTTATTACAACTTCTGTTGTAACAGGCCCTCTGTCTCCCAAAACTTCAAATGGGCCTATCCATATGGGAGAAAATTTATTTTTTCTAGTCTGATTTTTCATCAAAACTTTATCCCCTTGTTTAAATTTAACTGGGTTGGTTGAAACATCATATTGTTTTTTCGATAATTCTTTTGCCTTTTCTTGATTCTTCCTCACTAGTTCGTGAATCCTTTGAATTTGAAATTTTAATACTTTTGATTGGTCCTTCGCGTTATATAGAGGTGAACATTTTCGTTTCAAATTCGTAGGCAATTCAAAGTCAAAACCGTACAAAGTACGAAACGGGGTTTGCTTAGTAGAAGTATGTGTCGTATTATTATGGACGTGCATGGGTGCTGTCAGCCAATGGTCCCAATTCGAACCATCTTCTTTAGCAAAACTTCGCAAGTACTCTGCTAGTGGTCTGTGGCTTCTTTCCAAAGAACCATTAGCCTGCGGATGATATGGTGTTATGTGCAACTTCTCAATTCCCAGTATTTTACAAGTGTCCGAAAACAATTTTGCAATAAAATTTGTACCATTGTCAGTAACTAATATCTTTGGGATATTGTACCTGGCAATGATTTCGTCATAAAATTTTTTCGAGACCGTACTTGCTTCTGCATCGGGCATTGCAGCACACGACATATATTTTGAAAAATCATCCTGAAATGTCAGTGTATATTTATTTCCTGATACCGTTTCAGGTAATGGGCCGACTATATGCATGTACACTTTATCAAAAAGACGATTTGGTGTGTCAGTCAAAACCATAGACATTTTTGTGAGTCTCGAACTCTTATTTGTTTGACATTTCGTGCATTTTGTAATGTACTCTTTAACATATTTTGCATTCCTGGCCATCTATATTGCTTCCTTATTCTTAGAAGCGTTTTTACTGCACCTTGATGCCCGCCTAATGGTGTACTATGAAAATCCCTTAATACTATTTCTATCTCTTTAGGATCTTTAAGTATAACCACTGTTTTTCCTGTGTTACTTTCAACCACAGTGTCCTTACCCACCTCATTTGAAATACTCAATTTTTCCATTCCAGAATTTTTAGAATTTGATCTGGTTTGTACCACTGTTATTTGTTCATTTGTTTTAAATAATTTCAAAATCATATTCTGACAGTTTATGTCTAAACCGCGCCAAACGTGACGTTTGATCCTTAAGGTTTGATATACCACGTAATAGTTGATGATCGGTATATATTTTGAAATGTCTGCCAAGCAAATATGCTCTAAAATTTTTCGTCGCCCAAACTATAGCGAGAAATTCTTTTTCAATTGTTGAATACCTCTTTTCGGTATCGCTTAGCGCTCTACTGGTAAATGCTATTGGATTATCTTTACCGAATTCCCCTTGTGATATAATTGCACCAATTGCATCATTGCTGGCATCTGTGGTTAACAAGAATTCTTTGGAAAAATCTGGGTATATCAATATGGGTGGTGACATTATCGCCTTTTTTTAGTCCTCAAATGATTTTTGGCACTCATTCGACCAAATGAACTTCGCATCCTTTCTCAATAATTTGTTTATTGGTAATGCTAGTCTTGCCGTGTCTTTTATGAACTTTCGGTAGTAATTTACCAGACCTAGAAATGCCTGTACTTCTTTTTTGTTTTTAGGTACTGGTATGTTTTTTACACATTTCACCTTATCTGGATCCGGTAGGGCTCCATGTTCTGAACACTTATGTCCTAAATAAACCACTTCACGACGCAAAAAATTGCATTTTTTCGTGTTTAACTTTAGATTATGTTGGCTTAATACTGTGAACACTTTAGCCTTTCCTCATGCTCACGTAAGATTTTCCCGTATATGACAATGTCATTTAAATAGACAAAACATTCTAGACCTTGGAGTCCTGTTAAAATATGGTTCATGATCCGTTGAAAACTTGCTGGGGCTCCAGTTAGACCAAATGGCATTCTGTTAAATTCAAAATGTCCTAACCCCGTACTAAATGCTGTTTTTTCTTTATCGTCATCATTCACCAATACTTGGTGGTAACCACTTGCTAAATCCAAGGTGGAAAAATATCTACTGTGTCCTAATTGATCTAAAATTTCATCAATTCGTGGAATGGGAAAAACTTGTTTGATTGTAGCTTCATTCAATTTTCTGAAGTCTATAACTAATCACCATTTTTTCTCGCCATCTTTTCCACTTTTCTTAGGAACAAGTAATAATGGTGAATTCCAAGGTGAGGTGCTGGGTGAAATTATCCCTTTATCTAACAGTTCTCCTACCTGTTTATTAATCTCCATTCTATGAGAATGAGGTAGTCTATACTATTTTTGATTTATTGGGAGTTGCCCCGCCAGTGTTGAGATATCATGCTTTAAAACTGGAGTATATGATAAGCAATCACCTTCTAATAAAAATATATCATGGAAAGATGCACATATATTTTCCATGCAATCTTTCTCTTCACTGCTTAAGTTAGGATCCAAATCAATGGATTCAAATAGTTTATCTAATCTTTCCCTCACATTTTGTTCCATTATAATATTTACTGTGGTATTTGTTTCCACTTTAAATTTATTATGATTAGAAAACTTTGGTTTGAAATATTTATCAATTATAAACTGGTCTTCCGACGAGTTTAATATTGGCACATATACTATGCCATCTTTCACTTTGGTTAGGGCTTCTCCCATGTAAACTCCTTGTGAAAGTTCTTGTTTGTGTATAACAACTTCTTCTAATGTTGTTTTAACACATAACGGTACTATTTCTACAGTTCTAGCTTCGACTGCTGTTTCTGTATTATATAGTACTTTGCTTAAGTCATTCAATGGCTTAAGCGTGAATGCTATTATTTGTTTTCGTTTTTCATTGAAAAACGTTATTTTTTTATCCATGGCATTTATGACAGTTCGGTTCCACAAAATATCTCTACCTACTATTCCATCAACTGGTACACCATGATCTAGTGACACTATGTGTAACTTTAAACTTAGATCTGGATGCTGATTATGTTGAATAGTGGATATACCTAATGTGGTAACCTTACCGCCAAATGCTCCACTCAAATCTTTTACATTATTTCTATCTAGTTCTGGGAAATGCAGCATTGCACTTCCTTTGACCAAACTTGTATCGGCTCCGGAGTCTACCAACAAAATAAGTTTTCCATATTTAGCACCTTCACAGGGCACTTCTATCAACACATCATTTTGTTTTGCTTTGCAAAAATTCTCGTTATGCTTACCATACAAGATGTGTCTCCCAGTTTCGATATCATTATCATTTGTTACGCATTCTCTGGGTTTTGCAAGGGACGCCTCAACTACAGTTTTCTGCGTATGGCTTGTTCCTGCCTTGCATTGTTCTAAGTTGTTACTTAAAACTTTATTATTTATGCGTTTAGTAGTTAACGTATCAGTTACATTTTGTTGTGGCTGATTTGTAGTTACTACTTTATCAAAGATATTCTTTGAAACTGTAATAGTTTCATTTTCAGTAGGTAACGTTTCAACTGCACTTTGTTGTGGTTGATTTACTGTTACTACTTTATTGTTGGAAACTTTAGATGTAGTTAACGTATCAACTGCACTTTGTTGTGGTTGATTTACTGTTACTACGTTATCAAAATTAGTTCCTAAAACTTCATTTGTTTTATATATTGTAGTTAACGTATCAACTGCACTTTGATGTGGTTGATTTACAGTTACTACTTTAGTTGGCCCTAATTTACTAAGATTTTTGGGATCCCAGACTATTGGCCGGTCTTGGGCCCCTCTTAGTTTCCCTGAGATGTCTCAAAGTCTCTTTTGGCATAACAATTTTCCATTGCATGCCCAAGTCTTTTACACCAACGGCATGTAGGTGTATTTTCATCGGCCTTATTTTGGCCCTGTAAAATTGTGTTCTTTGTTCTCTGTTTTTTACTTTCTATGCTGTAACGAACCTTTGGCCTGGGTATTAACTCGCCGATGCCAAGGTTCCTTTACAAATATTTATAATTTGCAGGTGACTAACTTTATCTCCAATAATGATGTTTCCGCCGGTTCGTTTTTATTTAATTCACTTTTATTTAATTTAGTTTAATTATATATCTATGCACAATAATTTCGTATAAAAATAAAAATAATATAATATATTAATTAATTTTCCTTGCTGCGGGATCTGCACCGACGCCTTACGGGTGCTGTATAGCGTCACTTGTTGATTCCGCGGGTTAATCCCAGTCGTGGCCTAACACACTTGTTTCCTCTCTAATCTTCCTGCTCAGTACGGAGCACTGTCGGTTTTAACATAACGGCGAGGCACAAACGCACCGTTGTTGGTATACCAAAGAACAGAATGCAACGCAAGATACAGACTACGCCTATCCTATCGCATTCACGCTATCGGGTTAGCTAAATTCGCCTGAGAACGGATATTCCACCGACGCAGAGTTATTCGTACTCAGTATGGAGCGCTGTCGGTTTTAATATCGCGGCAAGGCACAAGCGCACCGTTGCTGGTATACCAAAGGACAGAATGCAACGCAAAATATAGACTACGCCTATCCTATCGCACTTACGCTATCGGGTTAACTAAATTCGCCTGAGAACGAATATTCCACCGACGCAGAGTTATTCGTACTCAGTACGGAGCACTGTCGGTTTTAATATTACGGCAAGGCACAAGCGCACCGTTGCTGGTATACCAAAGGACAGAATGCAACGCAAAATATAGACTACGCCTATCCTATCGCACTTACGCTATCGGGTTAACTAAATTCGCCTGAGAACGAATATTCCACCGACGCAGAGTTATTCGTACTCAGTACGGAGCACTGTCGGTTTTAATATCACGGCAAGGCACAAGCGCACCGTTGCTGGTATACCAAAGGACAGAATGCAACGCAAAATATAGACTACGCCTATCCTATCGCACTTACGCTATCGGGTTAACTAAATTCGCCTGAGAACGAATATTCCACCGACGCAGAGTTATTCGTACTCAGTATGGAGCACTGTCGGTTTTAATATCACGGCAAGGCACAAGCGTACCGTTGCTGGTATACCAAAGGACAGAATGCAACGCAAAATATAGACTACGCCTATCCTATCGCACTTACGCTATCGGGTTAACTAAATTCGCCTGAGAACGAATACTCCACCGACGCAGAGTTATTCGTACTCAGTACGGAGCACTGTAAGTTCTAATACAACAGCAAGACACAAGCGCGCCGTCGCTGATATACCAAAATAGAGTGCACGGAGAAAATACAACTATACTATCGGGACAAATAAATTCGCCTGAGCACGAATATTCCACCAGCGCATAGTTATTCACACTTAGTACGAGCACCGCAAGTTCTAATACAACAGCAAGACACAAGCGCGCCGTTGCTGGTATACCAAAAATAGAGTGCAAAGAGAAATACAACTATACTATCGGGACAAATAAATTCGCCTGAGCACGAATATTCCACCAGCGCAGAGTTATTCACACTTAGTACGAGCACCGTAAGTTCTAATACAACAGCAAGACACAAGCGCGCCGTTGCTGGTATACCAAAAATAGAGTGCAAAGAGCAATACAAACTACGCAACGAAGTAAAAGAAAATGTACCTGGTGTTTCCTTGGCTGCTGGTTGACTTCTGTCTTCGACGGCTGCCTGCCACGACTGAGAGCGATTGTACGTTGACTCGTTGTTTTATGCTTCTCTCCCCTTTCATGTTGTACCGCGTGGTCGCATCGTTTCATTCTATCAGCTGTTCGTTGTGATTTGGTATTACGCTGGCGTTTTCTTTCATGTTGTACCGCGTTGTCCCATTGTTTCATTCCAACAGATGTTCGCTGTGACCGGCTGTGAGCAGTGTTACCATTTAATAGAATGGCAAGTATGGGCAAAATAAATTCTTGTCAGGGATACTGTGTCTTAATGCTATTTACTTCATTATTAAACAAAAATATGAACTTAACCAACATTAATTCATTAATTAAATAATTCACGAATAATTACAATATCAAAATAATAATACGTAGAAAAAATCAATACTTTCTGGAATCAATTGAACTGAGATGCATAATTTGACGATAGTGTAGACAAAAACGAGGCTTGCCGACTTTTGTCTTTACACTTCTTCTTTTCCCCGGGGTAACTTTGCAGTGTGCTGGGCATGGTAGAACTCCTCGGTGGGGATTGGCTAGGCTTTCGTGACGGCTTTTGAGACGACGCTTTATTTTGGGCCTGGTTCAAAGAACCTGGCTTTGCTCGTGCGTTTGAAAAGCGTGACTGCTCGACTTCAGTGATAATTTGTTGCACACAGTGATGAAATGTCATCAGATCCTCAGTCCAATTGGTTTCAGTGCGAGCCATGTCTGATTTGCTTCTTCGGTTTAAGACTGAAAATGAGAAAAAGAACCAAATTTAGGTTGTTACCATAGTGGTTGGACTAGGAGGGAAGAAGGGTTTGATGTCACTTAGATGCGCTGTCCGTACAGTCCTGTCCCCTTTCCTCTGCAGTTGGATTATAACTGGGGAGGTGAATTTTAGAACACGGAATGGCCCTGCGAATTTTGGAGCCAATTTTGCAGCAAAACTATCAACCGCTTTTGATAAAGGGTGTTGTCGCAGCAACACTTGCTGCCCCACTTCTGGTTTCCATTGCCTGCGCCTCAGATTATAATGCCGAGCTTGGTTCTGGGCGGCTTTCGTTAGGTTTGTTCTGACGATATCAAAGATTTCGCGCAGCTGTGTCGCTCGAGATTCTGGCTCCTGGGTAGACCTTCCTGTCCCTTCGGTGACTTCGTCGTAGAGGGCCTTGGGTAGACGTGGCTGACGGCCTTGGGTGAGAAATGCCGGACTATAACCTGTAGTTTCCGATGTACTAGTGTTTACGGCTAGGGTTATACCAGGAAGCTTTTCGTCCCAGGTCCTTTGGCAGTTTTCGGTGAACTGTGCAATCATGGTCTTGATTGTGCGATTTGCTCTCTCGGTGGGGTTCTCCTGAGGGGTATAGGGGGCTGCAAACCGCTGTTGCACCCCTATTTCGTGGAAATATGTCTTAGTAGTGCGGCTAGTGAACTGCGTTCCATTGTCGGTAATCAACACTTTGGGGACGCCGTACCTTGCCAAAATCCTGTCCCGAAATGCTTTGACTACGCCCTCTGCTGTGGCTTTCCGTAAGGGTACCAGCTCTGTCCATTTCGAGAAACGATCGAAGAAAACTAACAGCATAGTATTTCCGTGTTTTGAACGTGGCAGCGGTCCAACGAAATCGGCACATATAGTCGACCAGGGCTCCTCTGGAATAGTTATCAGCATCTCCCCTGCGGGAGCCTGTTGGCTGACTTTAAACCGTTGGCACGAGCTACAACTCCTCACATAGCGGCTGATGTCTCGGAACATTCCTGGCCAGTAATAGCGATTTGCGACCCGAGCGATGGTCTTTCTAATTCCAAGATGCCCGGCACTGGGGTTATCATGGTTCTCTTCCATGACCCTCTTACGAAGCGGTGCTGCCACGCAAAGCTTCCATTGCTCGCAGTCCTCGTCTCCAAGATGAGCTGGTAGATGTCGATACAACTGTCCATTGATGACAGTGAAGTCCGGGAACTTTTCGGGCTGATTCAGAATTTCGGCTTTCTTCTTTTGTAACCATTTACAACTTTCCTCGTTCTCGTTTCTGTCTGTTATCCTTTGACAGGTTTCCATTGGCTGACGAGACAAAGCATCTGCGACGACGTTATTCTTGCCTTTCCGATATTGAATCGTAAATTGGTACTGTTGGAGTTCTAGTGCCCAGCGTGCGATGCGTCCGGTTGGACTTTCGATTGAATTCAGCCATTTCAATGAGAGGTGGTCCGTTATCACTATAAATTTATACCCTTCTAAGTACGGGCGCATTTTCCGAATTCCCCATATGATGGCTAGGCACTCCTTTTCAGTAGGAGAATAATTTTTTTCTGCCTGATTCAAGCTGCGGCTGGCGTATGCGATCACTCGTTCCTCCCCTTCGATAACTTGGGTTAGGACAGCGCCTAGTCCCAGATCGCTTTCGTCGGTCTGCAATGAGAACGTTTGGCTGAAGTCGGGGCATGTTAATACTGGAGCTTGCGTTAGTTTTTGTTTGAGCTCTTCAAATGCCCGCTGCTGTTCAGGACCCCATTTCCAATGTTTCCCTTTTTTAAGTAGTGCTGTCAGTGGATGTACTATCGTAGCAAAGTCTGGGACGAATCTTCTATACCAGGATGCTACTCCTAAAAACCGCCGGACTCCCCTTATATTCTGTGGGGGTGTTAACTCTGAAATAGCTACTACCTTATCCGGATCCGTCTGAATCCCCTCTCCGCTGACTACGTGTCCTAAATACCGAATGCTTGTTTTGAAAAACTCGCACTTCTCTGGGTTGATCCTGAGGTTAGCTGCTCGCAGCCGACGGAAGACTTCTTGCAGGTTCTTTAAATGCTCCTCGAGAGTGGCCCCAGTAACGACGATGTCGTCCAAGTAGGCGAATGCGACGGGCTCCATTTCCGACCCGATGACTCTATCCAATGCTCGTTGAAATGTTGCAGGAGCCGAGTGTAGGCCAAACGGCATTACTCGCCACTGGTAAAGTCCTCTACCCGGAACTGTGAAAGCGGTGAATTGTTTGCTGGAGGCTTCCATCGGAATATGCCAGTAGCCGTCTTTTAGGTCTAGGCTGCTGACGTACCGTGCATTACGCAGTCGATCAAGGATGTGAGTGATTCGGGGCAATGGATATGCGTCGGGCAAGGATCTGCTATTTAATTGCCTATAGTCAATGCAAAGTCGCCAAGCGCCTGTTTTTTTTCGTACAAGGACTATAGGTGCGCTATAAGGACTATGAGACGGCTCGATGCACCCCTTGGATAACAGCTTGTTGATTTCGTCGTCAATGATAGCTTGCATGGCAGGATTCCTTGGTATGTATCTCTGTTTGACGGGACGATCATCTATCATGACAATCCGGTGTTTGGTGATATGAGTCACCCCTTGTAAATCGTTGAATTTGGGAAGTTCTGTAGCTAAAAAGTTATTGATTATTACCTGTTCATTGCTAGTTACTGTCGTCAGCTTAACGTCTGAGCATTTTGGCGTTGTTGCTGGCTCCACGGATGCTGTGCTTGTAAGCTCTGCCGTTATCATATTTGCATGGTCAACCAGTGTTGACCCGGAAGGCTCTGCCATCATCACTTCTATGTATTCCGGTGTCGTGGGTGCGATGTCATTGCTACGGGTGTTTCTTGGTACAGGCGTGTTGGTGTTTGCTTGAAGGGCTATCGAAGGTGGGTGTTGCTGCTCTGTTGTCGTCTGTTGCGGCGGAGTTGCTTGTTGGTAATGGTGTGTAATCCACCGATAACTTCCCTGAGCGTCTGCATTCTGATGAGAGCTACTACTGGCGACCCATGTTTTCAGTTGTTGTGACGGATGTTCACCTAATATGATCGTGTCATTCCCAATGGTGATTGTAGTACCAAACCTAGTCAAAAAGTCCAGTCCTAAAACTACATCTTCGGTAGCGTCAGGCATGACCACGAACTGAAAGCTCTCCGTGCGCTCCCTATGTTGTACCAGTGCTCGAACTGCCGAATCTAATATTCGCATGGATCCATCAGCCAGTTTTACATCACCACGATATGCAACTCGAGCCGCCGCTTCGCCCATTCGGCTTACGAATGACTCCCGAACAAAACTTACTGTAGCCCCTGTATCGACGGTGGCCGACACCTTTATTCCGCCAACGATGATGTTGGCGTACACCCGTCTACATACGCGTACGGTTTGGTTTAGTTTGGGCGAGGGGGGTTTTCTGGAGTGCTCGCTCCTCCTCGATCGGGGCGGCCTCCGCCATCGTTTCCCGACAGCCGGCAACAATTGATCGTTCTAATACCGGGTCTGCCACAGACCCAGCAGAATAACTTCTGACGACCTTGACATTCTCGTTCCAAATGTCCGTCTTGGCCACATCGCCGGCAAGCGGTTCGGACATTTATCCGTTCTTCAGTATCCTGTGCCACCATGCGATGCTGTACCGCTCTGCTCCTTGTTACTTCTACTGGGCGTTCTGATTCACGCGATTTTATGCGTTCAAGATCGTCAGCCAGAGCGATTAGTTCGGCCAGGGAAACGAAATCCTTTCGTTTTATGTACCATTGGTACTCTGCCAAACAATTGCGGAAGATTCTTTCTGTCTGTTGCTGCGTGGTGTAGTGGGCGTGTCGCATCATGGTTTGCATGATAAGCACATAATCTTTAAAGTTTTCTCGAGGTTGTTGATGCCGCTTCCTTATCTCATCGTCCAGTGTTTCGAAATAGCCTGGGGGCAAGAAATAATTCAGAAAACTGTGTTTAAATGCGGCCCACGTGGTCCATTGCTGGTTATTGTTCCGGTACCATGAGGAAGCTTTGTCGCGCAGAAGTTCCGGCATTGCTCGTGGAATATGGTTGATCTCCAATCCATATGCTTCCGCTAGCTCCTCCACACGTTCGGTGAAAAATAAAGGTTCCGTACTACCGTTGTATCGTACATCCCACTTCCTTATTTGTTCCATAATCATAGCATTATACATCGGCGTTGTGGCGGTTGGTGCTCCTAGCGTCGAGGTCTGGATGAGGACCTGTCTTGGTGGCGGTGCGCTGGCGTCGGTCATGGTTTCGTTTTTACTGTGGTCCTGCTGAAGCTCATCTGAAGGTGCTGCTTTCGATCTGCCCACCTGCGGGTTCGGTGACGTTGAACGTTTGTGTAAGCTTTCCAGTTCTGCTAGGCGGTTTTCAATCTCCGTGGTATGGTTATCTGCTGCTATGAATAGTTTAAACCGCTTCCGGATCTCATCTACGGAGCCATGTGTGTCAAGTCCAAACTCCTCACAATAGGTCACCAGCTCATCTTTTTTTAGGTTGTGTCCCCACGAAACACCCAACATTATGTCACTATTATTTTTTTCGGATCACTGGTGGTTACTAAGCTGTATATATACTTTATTTTTTTTTTTTATATTTTTTTGAGTATTCACTTGCGAAATCTTTTAAGTTTTTCTTAAAAACAAATTTTGCTCATGTAGTTCACTGCGAGGTTTCTTTTTTTTTTTCTTTCTTTTTTTTTTTTGAGTATTCACTTGCGGAAGCTTTTAAGTTTTTCTTTAATTAATTTTAGTACACAATCTTTGCTTACTTCGTGTTCAGATTTTCACTCGGCGGTTGATTGCTGTATTCTCTGTGTTTCCTTGTAGATATTTTACCTGGTGGATATTTTACCTTTATTAATGTACATATATATTAGCGAGAATTTAAAACACTTTTCTTTTTAGGAAAAATTTCCGACCGCGTTAAATTAAGATTTTATTTTTCGTTAGTCGAGTCCCTGCTCGGGCGCCATTGTAACGAACCTTTGGCCTGGGTATTAACTCGCCGATGCCAAGGTTCCTTTACAAATATTTATAATTTGCAGGTGACTAACTTTATCTCCAATAATGATGTTTCCGCCGGTTCGTTTTTATTTAATTCACTTTTATTTAATTTAGTTTAATTATATATCTATGCACAATAATTTCGTATAAAAATAAAAATAATATAATATATTAATTAATTTTCCTTGCTGCGGGATCTGCACCGACGCCTTACGGGTGCTGTATAGCGTCACTTGTTGATTCCGCGGGTTAATCCCAGTCGTGGCCTAACACACTTGTTTCCTCTCTAATCTTCCTGCTCAGTACGGAGCACTGTCGGTTTTAACATAACGGCGAGGCACAAACGCACCGTTGTTGGTATACCAAAGAACAGAATGCAACGCAAGATACAGACTACGCCTATCCTATCGCATTCACGCTATCGGGTTAGCTAAATTCGCCTGAGAACGGATATTCCACCGACGCAGAGTTATTCGTACTCAGTATGGAGCGCTGTCGGTTTTAATATCGCGGCAAGGCACAAGCGCACCGTTGCTGGTATACCAAAGGACAGAATGCAACGCAAAATATAGACTACGCCTATCCTATCGCACTTACGCTATCGGGTTAACTAAATTCGCCTGAGAACGAATACTCCACCGACGCAGAGTTATTCGTACTCAGTACGGAGCACTGTAAGTTCTAATACAACAGCAAGACACAAGCGCGCCGTCGCTGATATACCAAAATAGAGTGCACGGAGAAAATACAACTATACTATCGGGACAAATAAATTCGCCTGAGCACGAATATTCCACCAGCGCAGAGTTATTCACACTTAGTACGAGCACCGCAAGTTCTAATACAACAGCAAGACACAAGCGCGCCGTTGCTGGTATAACAAAAATAGAGTGCAAAGAGAAATACAACTATACTATCGGGACAAATAAATTCGCCTGAGCACGAATATTCCACCAGCGCAGAGTTATTCACACTTAGTACGAGCACCGTAAGTTCTAATACAACAGCAAGACACAAGCGCGCCGTTGCTGGTATACCAAAAATAGAGTGCAAAGAGCAATACAAACTACGCAACGAAGTAAAAGAAAATGTACCTGGTGTTTCCTTGGCTGCTGGTTGACTTCTGTCTTCGACGGCTGCCTGCCACGACTGAGAGCGATTGTACGTTGACTCGTTGTTTTATGCTTCTCTCCCCTTTCATGTTGTACCGCGTGGTCGCATCGTTTCATTCTATCAGCTGTTCGTTGTGATTTGGTATTACGCTGGCGTTTTCTTTCATGTTGTACCGCGTTGTCCCATTGTTTCATTCCAACAGATGTTCGCTGTGACCGGCTGTGAGCAGTGTTACCATTTAATAGAATGGCAAGTATGGGCAAAATAAATTCTTGTCAGGGATACTGTGTCTTAATGCTATTTACTTCATTATTAAACAAAAATATGAACTTAACCAACATTAATTCATTAATTAAATAATTCACGAATAATTACAATATCAAAATAATAATACGTAGAAAAAATCAATACTTTCTGGAATCAATTGAACTGAGATGCATAATTTGACGATAGTGTAGACAAAAACGAGGCTTGCCGACTTTTGTCTTTACAATGCCTTGTTGTTGATAGTTGAAATCAACTTCTGGTTTCCTTTTATTCTTTGTGCATCTTTTGTCGGTTTCTTGACCGTACGTGAGATTATCTTGACACTCCCGCGAATTTTTACGAATTAAACATTCATCTCTGGTATGCCCTCTTGCATTGCAAAATGAGCATTTGACTGAAAGCTTTCTGGCTAAAGATTTTATTGTACTCCCCTGCTCTCTAAGTGGAAATATTTCTGTTTCTAAGCTACTCATTGGTAATTTTCTAATACTTGAATTCACTGGGTGGGCTTCTTCATAGCCAGACTGCACGGCGTTAATTTCAGAATATAATTCTAAATCATATTGCATGAAATTTTCCATTTCAATTGCTTCCTCTAACGACTTATCTAAGTTGTTTGTTTTCTGATTTATCAACAACATCTGTAACATCTGATTATGTACTCCTGTCTTAAATCTTTTTATCACTAACAAAATACCTTATAGCACTTAAACGAGAGTCTCTGTTGAATAAAGTGATCATCAGAATTTAAAATATTCTTCGGATTTCAAAAATAAGTTCAACAGGACTTGTATGAAGCAATAACAATTTAGAAAGAGTTATTGATTTGTTACCTTTCAATAAGGTTACAAATTTTAAAATAAATTAATGAAACCTAATTTCCCTAATAATTGATGCAAAAAATAGACTATGAGGATCTCTCATAGTTTATTTTCCCAAGTTCGTTAGGTTGATGAGAAATGGCTAAGTGACGTACTTTTTAGAAGTTTTATGGGTTAGTGGTATATGTTTAGGATACTTACAAAACTGGATGTTCCAACGTTGTTGTTCCGCCAATTTTTTTCAGTTAGGAATCCTTGTTGATGTCCTTTCTAATCCAATGTTGAGTCCTGGGACTTGTTGTCCTTTCTAAATCCTTATTGATGTCCTGGTTCGAGTGTTGTTCGAACTACCGGCTACGCCAATGTTGTGTTGCAAGTTTTTATCCTTTCGAGGGATAACACGTTGCTGCACTTGGGAGTTGTATCTAAAAAAATGAAACAAAGATCCTAGTTAGAATATTAGGATACTTACCAGTATTCTGTGTTCTACAAGTATTCCAAATAAAAGTAATAACTATCTTCTGCTTCGTCAGAACAAACTCTGATTTTATTGTTAAATCTTATCTAACTTAACACCTCTTATACAGATAATTATAACAACAAAATACATTATAAAATAATTACTTAAAAATACAATAACAAAATATTAGCATCATCAAAACTTATTTTACTTAATAAATATTTGGCCTACAATTTTTTTGGCCTACAAATATTTTGGCCTACAAATATGTTGGCCTACAAATATTTTGGCCTACAAATATTTATTCTACTTTGTAGAAATCACATAATTCTTAATTTAATAAAATAGTGAGGTTGGCATATTTCCGGGTTTCATAACTTGCATTTGTTTGCTATTTTGTTGTTGCAGTTCATTGCATTGTTCTCATTCTTGTTATTATTCATCAAGTAGAATTTTCACATAGCAACTTAAACTGACCAACAAATAAGCAAATGCCCAAAAATATGCCGTATTATAATAACAAAAATTTACTGTTATTAGATGATGTTAATAATGTTAATCATCATCCCAAAAACATACCAAAATATGTCGTTTTTGTCAAAACAACACATTATGATATAAGTCGAACATGCCGATTTTTCCCGACGATACAACATTGAGTGCTGCAGGTGATCAAGCAGTACTTAACTATGTGCAACACCCTCACATCAAAATCGTCAAATGGTTGCTTCAGATGTTTCGTCTGCGCGTATACCAAAGCTTCCTGTTTTCTGGAAGGATGAACCTGAAGTTTTGTTCATCCAGGTTGAGGCCAGCTTCCGTATATCAGGCATCACGCAAGATTCAACAAAATTTGAATACCTCGTGACAAATTTGAACAAGTCAATATTTTATATGGTGAAGGACATCATATTGTTTCCTCCGGAAAGTATATGGCTCTGAAACAGCGCATCATCAGTTCGTTTGCAAATACTGCAGTGGCACAGCTCAAGAAACTACCTAGTGGCATGGAAAATTGGAGACCAAAAGCCGTCGCATTATCTTGTCCAGTTGTCGGGTTAGTGTAAATATTTTAAAAACTCTGTTTCTTGAGAGATTACCAGACAAAATCAAAAGTAGTTTGGCCGTTTGTGACACCACTTGGCTGGCGCTACAGGCTGACAAGATATCTGAAGCATTTTCAAATTCAACAGCAATGTTTGTTTCTGAGCTAACACAAAACAACAATTCAGCTGTCTCCTATGACTTTGCTCATATGTTAGACACCATTATTGCCCGAATTGATGCATTAGAATCACGCTCTAGGCCGATTCAGCGACCAGAGGCAGCATCGCTACCGAATATACGCTCCAAGTCAAGATCTACGTCAAAGTCCAGGAAGGATCCACTGCACATGGTTGTTAAACAGTGGCGTAGCGTACATATGTGCCACCCGGGGCGGAAAACTAATATGCCGCTCCCTTTCAGGGGAAGGAAATAGAAAATTTTAACTAGTTAACTAAAAAAAAAGGTCATCAGTTTTTACTTTCAAAAAAAATTTAAACTCATTTCCAAGTTATTGCTCAGCAGCAACTTTCAATATAATGTTACGATCACTTAACCGCGTACGCATACATCTTCGTGTGTAGCTACAAAGTTCGCAGTAATGAAAATGGGTAGCACTATGACAAAATCGAATTTAGAGTGCAGGTACAGAGTGTGCCAAACGGATCCGCTTCGAATACGAAACGGACTCGCTTTTTCGTATATTTTATTCGAAACGGAATCCATTTCGGATCCGTCTCATACTCGTTTTCGTATGAAATTCCTCTCGAAAAAGCGGAAGGATCGTCCGCTTTGTCAGATCCATTTCGAACTCAGAACGGACTTTAATTACGGATCCGTTCCGGATTCGTTTTTTGTAAGCTAAAAGGATTCGAAACGGACTCGATTTCTTTAAATATAACGGAATAATTTTTCTTAAGTAAAGCGGATTCGAGACGGACTCGTTTTTTTGAATAAAATGGACTCGAGACTGACTCGGAATAAAAAGCAATTCTGGATATAACAGTTGCCACAAACACACACAACGCGGCATACGGCTTCAACACAAAATTATATTTAGAATAAGCGAAAATTAATAAACGATTCAATAAAAGATATCGATGCAGAAAATATCCAGATCATACACAGCAGGAACGGAATGTTTTGGAGTTGTTTCAACTTGAAATGGTTAACCAGTTTCCAATTGACTATATGCACTTAGGGAATTAAACAAATTAAATTCCGTATTATTTAAAAAAAAACGAGATTGTCTCGAATCCGTTTTAATTAAAAAAAACGAGTCCGTAACGGATCCGTATATGAAATCCGTTCCGAGTTTAAAACGAATCCGTCGAAGCCTAAAAATCCGCATTCGTTTTTGTGCAAATTGGGTAAAAGCAATATCACAACAATATGGAACAATAAGGATATCCAAAACTTTTAATTTTGCTAGTGTTGATCTCTTTAAAAATATCTGAAAGATGAATTCTTCTCATTTAATTTTAAACTTAACCTTTTAAATATACCTTTAAAATTTTTACAAGACTCGGTCGGGTGTTACCCTAAAACTGTCATTCGGGACAGCTCACAACTTCCGCCCCAGACTCGGTACTTTACACATTTGGACATACCATTAAAATTACTTAGTCATTTGATTAAAAATTTACTATATCGCTAGTTTGCTGGACGACCGTCGTAACTCAAAAAACTTAAATTTGAAGAAAAACGCATAGTTATTAAGTTTTCAATAAATTAATTCTTACGAGTAAATAAATGCAAGTATGTCGACATATGTATATTCTTCATACAATACAAGTTCACTAAATACAGTTATTTGTTCACACAATAAATATGAAGGTTATTTCTGCATAATTGACTCGAATACTTTTTTTTCGAGTTTTGACGGTCTTCCAGCAAATGAGAAATGTCTTAATGACATGAGTTATATTTAATCAAGAAATTTTTGAAAGGACACCAGTCATATAAAAGCAGTTTATTCACAAATATCTTTTCATCACAAATATATGGAAATAAATTTAGATTGATTTTTATGTATGTATTTGACTAAACTACAAGATCCTATAAAATTTTTAAATTTATGTTCAATAATAGCGATTTTATTAACGAAATTCAAAAGGCTGTAACAACATGTGCCTGCATTTTATATAATAAATACATAGGTGTAAAACCCTTGCTTTGACTCTTTTTAATCTTTTACATATGAAATTCATAACATTTTGTTTCGTCATTATTTAATGAATTAATTTCATAAATGAGTGTCATAAATATCCAGTAAAAAAAAGAATTTTAAAAAATTACTAAAAAACATAAAATTTTAGTTCTGGCGAAAAATCTTAGTAATTCAAAAATATTTCAGATTTATGTATAACCTTTGTTTTAAATAATGCACAAACGTCTCAACGTTGTTATGTACGTCATTTTGTTCTAGAAAAAAAAACAAATCCAAAAGTTCTTAACAAACATAGCACGAAAGACATGAAAAAAAAAATTTCCTCCCGAAATAAATCTCACGTTGTGTTTTAAGCAAGATTTGAAAAATGTTTTCTAAATCTAAAATATATTTCATTATGCAACGTTTTTTGCTTCTCCTGTAAAGAACTAAAAAGTGTTATTGCATATTTTTGGATGTTAATTGACGATTGTGCTGTCTTTTTTGATATCAAAATCGATTAAATTATTTACGTAAATGAATTGTTTTTAGCAAAATTGTACATTACTATTCTGCCGTACAGATGAAGAAAAGCACTATCTACATTTTTATGAAAATTGAGTTTTTTATATCGTTGGATTCGTCTTTTCAAGCTCTATCAGTTTGTTGAATAAAAAAGCGGATAAGCCAAAATGAAAATGCCTATCTACATTTTCTGTGTATTACTAATAGAAAAAATGGAAAATTACATGAGAATTTAGCTTATCTACATTTTATAGCAGATAGTGTTTTTTTAATCGGTTTGAGTAATAAATTTTCATTTATTATACATATAAAATTTGCCTATGTACATAGTGCTATTGTTCATCTGTAATTTCCAATAAATCGGCATAGAAAAAGAATAAATCACATAAAAAAACTGCCTATCTGTGAAGTTTCAATATAATTTCACATTTTTGCAGATAGTGCATTTTTTCATCTGTTTTATTAAGCAGTATTCATTTATTATACACATAAAATATGCCTATGTATATAGTGCGTTTTTTCATATGCTTATCTATAATTTCACCCAGAAAATGAAATAATTTTCGAATTTTTTTTACACCATTGAAAAGACCACCCCTAAAAATACCAAAAACCATAAAAAAAAATTGTAAAATGTTAAAATACCGATTTTATAAGAGAAAATAAATTTTTAAATGTTTTTCTTATTTATTCGACTTTGATTCTAATGCAGATAGTGCTTTTTTTCATCTTTACGGCAATATTAGTAAATAGCTTCTGACGGCACGCAACAGTTTGTAAAATATGGGACTTTCACTCTGAAATTTGTTGTTCAAATTATTTGTCAATCGCAGTATGTACTATGATAACAAGTGAAAATATACTTAACTGGTCAAATTTAAGTTTTCGGAAACATTAATATTCAAATCCGAATTAGCATCAAGTTTTCTGGGTAGAAAATAATGCTGAAATGGTCCCACTGTTCTAATATTTGAAAAAAATAATGGATACCATAATAAAATTTTCAAGTGCCAAAGAATGGCAAAAATTTCTGTAAGTGCCCATTTGGCACCAAAGTGCTCGTTTTGGAAGCACTAACTAGGGGTCATGCACACAAGCGATGTTACATGTGAGATTGCGACTTAAACACGTAATTTGATGTCTGTCAAGCCGTTTGTTAGATATTATTATATTTCTTGGCAGGAAACTCTAGAAAACAATTTCATTTTTGATATTGTGTCTGGTGCTATTTACAGCCCTGTACTTTTGAGGCTTATTAACTTCAATGTTCCTCTAAGAGCTCATAGGTCTTGTGTGCCTTTTTATTTGAAAACGGTTCGAAACAATTTTGTTACAAGTTTAAAATTGGTTAATGAGATAAATTCAAATTCTAATTTTCTCAATATCATAAAATGCCATGAAAACTTTATTTAATAGTATTTTTTAGAAGATTATGGAATTTATACATGCATTTATACATACTTTTATATCTCAAAGACCTAGTATGTAATAATAATTGTTCATAGACTGCAATAAATACTTAAATAAACAAATAAATATGTTATGAAGAAGTACTGCCCGGGAAAAATGCCGCCCCTGAAATGCATTAAGGACTTGAGACGATTCCTCGCAATGCTTAATTTCTATCGCAAGTTTTTGCCTATAGGTGCTATGCATCAAGCAATTCTCAACGATTTCCTTAAAGGCACAACCAAGAAAGATGACAACCGTAAAATTTCTTGGACCCAATCTACAACAAACGCTTTCAACCTATGTAAACAAAAACTAGTCGATTCAACATTCTTGGCTCATCCGGTTCCTGAGTCTAAGCTATGTTTAAAAGTCGACGCATCAAATTTTGCTATTGGGGCTGTGCTCGAACAACTTGTTCAGCCACTTGGTTTCTACACAAAGCGCTTGAATCCAACACAAATGAACTATAGCACCTACGACAGAGAGTTACTTGCTATTTACAAGGGCATACATCATTTCGTCATCAACTCGAAGGTCGCAAGTTTACCATATATGCAGATCATCGACCTTTGGTTTTCGCATTTAAGCAGAAGCACGAGAAGGCATCACCTGGACAACGAAATCACTTGGACTTCATTTCACAATTTTCGACAGATATTAGGCATATTCCTGGTGTCGAAAACGTGACTGCTGATGCTCTTTCTCGAATCGAAGCAGTTGAAAATCGAGCGGTTGATTATAAGCAATTGGCAAAACTTCAAGAAGACGACGATGAACTGAAAAACTTGATGAACTTGATGAACTGTCAACTTTCGCTTTTTCATTTCCCAGACATAGGCTATAAAATATACTGTGAGATGTCAACAGGCGTCGCCCGCCCGTATATTTCAAGAACCTATAGAATGCACATATTTAAGACCGTACACTGCCTTTCGCATCCAGGAATACGGGCTAATCGAAATATGATCCGCAAAAAGTTTTTCTGGCCATCTATGAATAAGAATGTCAACGAATGGGCACAATGCTGTGAAGATTGTCAATGCTCCAAAGTTACACGACATTCATCAAGTAAGTTCGAAAAATTTTCAATCAGCAGCAGCCGTTTTGATACTGTGCACATTGATATCGTTGAACCTTTGCCATCGTCTGAGGGTTTCAACTACATTCTAACTTGTGTGGACAGATTCAGTCGTTGGCCGGAAGTGATTCCAATTACAGATATCCGCTCCGAAACAGTTCTTCGTGCATTTTATGGCGGTTGGATTTGTAGCTATGGTGTTCCAAATGTCATCGTTTCTGACCGAGGGACTCAATTTACATCACATATGTGTTCTGATATTATCATGTTTTTAGGAATTTCTCACAATTTTACAATAGCTTTTCATTCCCAGGCAAATGATCTAGTGGAACGTTTCCATAGAACATTAAAAGCTGGGCTAATTTATGCTGATAATGAGCGCTGGACTATTTCCTTAAATACATTTCTTCTTGGAATCCGGTCCGCATTAAAAGAAGACATAGGCACGTCATCAGCAGAGCTATTATATGGTGAAGTGATAAGATTACCCTGCGATATTTTCAATCCAGTTATGGTTGAAAGCGATCCAATGACTTTTCTTGCATCTCTTCAAAAAGTTATTGCACAGTTACAGCCAAATCAAACCTCAAACCATAGCAATAAAAAATTCTTTATCAACAAAGACCTTCATACTTGTTCACAAGTTTGGATACGTCATGATCATCACCGAAAACCTTTGCAACCAAAATATTCCGGACCCTTCCAAGTACTTGAACGAAAATCAAAATTTTTCAAAATCAATATTGGAAACTAAACTCATCATATTTTCATAGGCTGGCTAAAACCCACTTATTTGCTGAACACAGAAAACCAAAATTTAGATGAGTCGTCTCAAGTATTTTCTTCAAAACAAAACATTAAACAATCATTTAATACTCATTTTGGATACAATTAATTTCGTGAATGCCTTAGAATTAATAAAATTAGTTAAATTAACACTTTTTACACTTGTTAAATTTTATAAATAGTTTGTCCTGGAATTTATTATCAAAAAAAATTATACAAAAATTAATTGAAATTTGAATCTCAAATATAAAAGTCATAAATATAAAAATAAATTTTATAAAATTAAATTTTACTTTTTAATTGACTCAATAGCGGCATAAGCTAAATTGGATGAAAACAAAATAAGTCTGAATTTAAGTAAATGAATTCGCTTATCGGAATTTTTATTTTCAAGTGCAAGTTATTTATTAGTATTTTGGTTGCATTAAAATTCCGTGGAATTATTTAATTTATTTTGGCTATGAAGTAAAAATGATTTTATGTGTTTGTGTTGGTGTCTTTTAGAGTTTTTGTGGGAAAGTTATTTGAATTTGAAAAAGTATTGGTACAAGCAATAGTGACTATTGGAGTACACTACACCCTGATCCTTAAGCGAAAATTTACTTTTCAAAGTTAAGTTTTTAATATGGTGGAGTTCTGGCAATAAAGGATTAAAATATTAAGGATTCGTAATTAAGTATCTAATGCAATACTAATTTCTTATTTATAGACTTATACATTTAAATGCAATGCTTAATTTATGTTATAAAGTTCATAAAAAAAAATTCGTTCGTTATGAATTTTTAGATTGATTATAATTAAAAGTTTTAATTCATAATTCTTAGATAAAAATTTTTATTTAGTTGAATTTTAATCGAATTTATAGTCAATTGTAGTAACCGATATTTATGTGAAATTTCACAATTCGGTTATTGCTTTTTTTAAACAAACATGAAAAAGATAACAAATGGAACAATTTAACCTGGTAATTGGTGACATATGTTTCGGCTATTACCACATATATACACATATTCATATGTATATACATTAGGGTGTTTTTTTCAAACTTTAGAACAGGGATTTTGTTTATTTTTTCCTATATTATAGCTTGAGGAATAAAAATAATTGTCCCAACATTTGAGCTTCCTAGCTCTAACCTGAAAACTGCGTTGACAGAGTTTATGTCCAATTCCGTTGAAATTTAACGAAAAAACCGACTTACTAAAACGTAGAAAAAGTTTCGTGTGACTACAAATGCGAAAAAAATACACCCGAAGAAGGTATTTTTATTTTTTTTAAATTTGCGGTGCTGTGTGTCTATATAATAGAATCGGGTTTGAAGAAAATTCTTCCAAAATTTCAGCTTCCTAGACCAAACCTGCGAACCGCGCAATCACTTTGTTTTTTAGTACAATTCGTATGAAAAACGAAAAAAACAAAACAACGAAAAACAGATTTTTTTTTTTCGTTTTTGTAAATTTTCTGATTTCCGTTGTTTTGCTTTTTCGCTTTTCACACGAATTGTATTAAAAAACAAAGTGATTGCGTGGTTCGCAGGTTTGATCTAGGAAGCTGAAATTTTGGGAGAATTTTCTTCAAACCCGATTCTATTATATACTTAGGCACACAGCACCGCAAAATTTAAAAAAAAAAAATAAAAATACTTCCTTCGGGTGTATTTTTTCCGCATTTTTAGTCATACGAAAAATGTGGGCGTGGTTTTACAACAGTGGGTGGCGACCCCCATTCAACTAAAAAACCCAAAACGCTATATCTTGGCACCTAAAGCGGACTTTTTTTTCGTTTTAGTAAGTCGGTTTTTTCGTTAAATTTCAACGGAATCGGACATAAACTCTGTCCGCGCAGTTTTCAGGTTAGAGCTAGGAAGCTCAAATGTTGGGACAATTATTTTAATTCCTCAAGCTATAATATAGGAAAAAATAAACAAAATCCCTGTCCTAAAGTTTGAAAAAAAAACTCCCTAATATACATATTTAGCCTTATCAGACCAGTTTTTGGTTAATTAGTAATGCGATTCGAACCCCCGACCATTCCATGAATTATATATGTGGACGGCCGCTCGTAACACTTGGACCATGGAGGTTCTGCTGAACGACATGTACAAAGTGCACATTAATATTATGCACATTTTGCACCATCTGTTGTTTTTATTGTCATTTCTTGTTTGCTGCATAGCCTTGTCAAACCGTCGGTTTAAGAACTTGCTATATGATGCAGCTTTATTATTTCGGATTTCGGGTTTCCGCCACTTATTTTTCGAATAATGGTTGGACGTATTCTTCCGGTTGTAGAAATTGACAATAAATACAACAGGTGGTGCAAAATGTGCATAATATTAATGTGCATTTTGTTCTTGTCGTTCAGCAGAACCTCCATGGCTCAAGAGTTATGAGCGGCCGTCCACATATATAATTCATGGAATGGTTGGGGATTCGAATCGCATTACAAATTAAAAAAAATCTGGTCTGATGAGGCTAATAGCCGAAACATATGTCACCAATTACCAGGTTAAATTGTTCCATTTGTTATCTTTGTCATATTTGTTTAAAAAAAAGCAATAACCGAATTGTGAAATTTCACATAAATATCGATTACTGCAATTGACTGTAAATTCGTATAATAATTCTTGGATTTCTTGGATGATTTAACTGTAACAGAGAGGAGTTTTAGTTCCTAAAGGTTTCCCCTACTTTTGGCTTTTATTATTAGCTCGCCACGAGCTATCACTTATACAGCCACAAAGGCTACAAGGGTGAATTGATTATCCTTTGAGACTTAATACTATAAAACAATATTTTATTATTCTTAAGTCAAAGTCAGATCTTCGATTGATTTTATTAGTTCATCATATTTTCTTATATACATTTTTTTTTGAGTGAAAAGACACAATTCTTCTTTTTCACTCATTACACAAATATTCTTACTCATCATAATTTTAGTACTGACATAGTACTGACACATGCCATGCATCTGTAACATATTAAAATTAGCTCAAAGCAAAACGTTAAATAAACAATAGTAAAAGTGTTACGTTACATCCCTTTGCTTTGGCTTTCTGTATGGCGTCAAATACATGACACACTTATGTTGTGCATTTCCAAGTGTATGTCAACCAGACATTTGTGGTTGTTGCACAAATTATTGGTCATCGTAAACTATGTCTTTGAGTTGCCGCTGACCTTGTCATAATATTTTATTGCATTGACACGCTACAAACATTGTGTTGATCAAAGCCATTTATGCACAATGGTTAGTGCGAACCCTACAATAAGCAATACGTTCAACACCTCTACCCCTTTTGGAAATGCATAACGTTTATTAATAGTTCTTAAATGTGAATAAGCCCTTATGCGCTTGTTACTATATGGAATATATTATTCTTCATGCATGGTGTGTATTTAAGTTCTAGTGATATAGTGATAATTTATTTTTTTATGTATATATATATATAAATAGTACATTTTAGTAGCAATGTAATAATATTCATTTAATTATTTCTACATATTAAAAGTTTTACTAATTATTATATTTCTATTTTTATCTTACATTTGATATACAGTGAAACCTCGATTATCCGTCAGGCACGGGACCAGTAGCCTGAGGGCAAATCAAATAGACGGATAATCGAATATATGGCAGAATTTTGTTTGGATTCTGTATGGTGATGTAGTTTTGCGCGACTATCTAATGATTCCATTTGAGAGATATACTTTTCGATCTCATCAGCATTTTTCTCTATATCACTAATTGTGGGTCGCGGAATACCAAATTGAGTGCTCAAAGTTGTAATAGCAGATACACCTTTTTTTTATTTCTCTAAAGATTTCCATTTTTTTTTTTCAATCACAAGAACGGTTCTCTAGTGTTTCTGTTTACCAGATTCGGAAGGTTGAGGCTCCATTGTGAAGCCAAAAAAATGTGTGTAATCTACTTAAATTGGCGAATAAAGCGCAACTGACCAAAATCAATTAGAGAGCGCAAATTAACAAAATCAATCATGTTATGAAATTGAATCACACACAAAGTAAACTAGAATAATGAATTTCTGCGAAATTTTCATCTCCGAATTTCGTAAGAAATATTTCAGACCGAATGGCTTCGCGCTATGCGTGCATACATAAACAGGATCGAAACAAAACGCCAAAAAAGATTGCTGACAAAATGTGACGGTTAATCGGAGTGACGGTTGATCGGGAGACGGATAATCGATCCACTGTATTTTTATATTGTACTATATTTATTGCTTACAATTGCAATTTTTCCTTATTTGCAAAAAATTTATTTTATTTTGTCTTACATATTTTTATACTGTACTATATTTATTGTTATATAATTGCAATTTTTGCTTATTTGCAAAAGTTAATTTTATTTATTATTAACCTACATATATTAATTTTCAAGTTGTAATCTTATGCTTAGGTTTGCTGCATTTGATTCATTCATTACATTCATACTTACAGAGTTTAATACCTTAATTCAATAATGTTTATTTTTATTTATGATTCATAAGCTATTTTTATTTCTAGCTAATATAATGTTATTTATAGTTATGAACTTCTTGTGTTTTGTAGTTTATTTTTATTTTACTATTTTGAAATTTTGTTTCTACAATGGTAAGGTCCCTTGAATGGTTTGTCAAATTTGCTTTTGTTTCCTACTTTAAGGTAAATCTGTGGCGAACACGAACAGCTCGCACGCAACAAACTGCACGCAAGTTGCAACGCAAGCCGACGTGAATGCGCAAACAGAGTGCGTTCAGAATAACTCGTGTGAAAATGAAAGGCAGCCAACTTAAAGAAAAAAAAATACAAGAAAAAAAACCGAGGATGAACGAATTTCCGGCATCCCCGGTTCTTGAGAATTGAGCTGACATTGGAAGCAGGTGCCGTAATCGGGAAAGAGTTTTCCCATCCGAAGTGACAAAACAATAAAAGAACAAAATCAGCACGGATTAAACTAAAACTGAAACAAGCTCAGTTAACTAAGTTAACCAATAATTGAACATACATACATAATAAAATTAAAATAAAGTTCGAAAAAAACTAAAAACAGAAGAAACCTCGCTGGTAACAGCGAAACACCTGTGGCGCAGTCTCTATTGCCCAAACTGTATTACTAAAGCTAAGAGGAAAATTACATTCGAAAAAGAAAGGGAAAATCTAAAAATATAATCAAAAGTAAAACCTAAAAAAAAAAAAATAATAAAAAAAAAATTGAAAATAAAGATAAAAGTAAATCCTTAAAATAAGGAAGATCCTAAGAAAATTCTTAAAATACGAAATATAATATAAAAAAACCTAAAAGAAGGAAAATAATAGAAAAAACCTAAAAAGAAGAAAAATATTAAAAAAAAATTAAAAATAAAGATAAAAATAAGGAAGTTCCTAAGAAAATTCTTAAAATACGAATTACAATATAAAAAAACCTAAAAGAAGAAAAATAATAGAAAAAAACCTAAGAAGAAGAAAAATAATAAAAAAAATTAAAAATAAAGATAAAAGTAAGTCCTTTAAATAAGGAAACAACAAAGAAAAACATGAAAAATAATAAAAATAAAAGTAAAACCTAAAAAAAAGGAAATTAATACTCCTCTGAAAAAGCAGCGATCCCGTCCAGCGCAGCCAGCTAATCAACAAAGAAGCTTACCGGCGAAGTCATCAACCCACAGCGTGAGCAGCAGCTGTATCAAAACGCAAGTATCCATGTAATTTTTGCTGAAAAGAAAAACTGATTCGTATTTGTTTAAAAAAAAAAAATAAGTATATGTATGTTAAGAATATTATTCTAAGTAAAAATAAGAGATTGTAATTTGTGTCGTAGTTTTTTTTTTAATAAAAGAGGCAAGAGTCAGAAATAAAAGTAAAGCAGGAAACAGAAATTTCTATATCTTGAATATAAAGTCTAAGTTTATTATTTGATTCTATCGAAAAACTAAATTTTCTTTTTTTTGTTTCGAATCTCAAAATTTTTTTTTCTTTTTTTCGTGTCCCTTAAAGTTTAAAATACCCAGTAGGAACTTGGCGCCAGGCACCTATTAGGAATATTTCAGATAAATAAGAATGAAAAGTAGATAAATTGGTCAAAGATAGAAAGAAGAGATAGTGAATTTAGATAGAACCAAAAAAATAAAGAAAAACAACAAAACTAAAAAATAACTTAGAAATAAAAAATGTAATAATTTACTTACCACATGTTTATATTATACTTACTTTGTATGTATGTGTTGTGCCATCCATGTTTGTCCATAATAATGTCGTAATAAAGAACCTAAATAAAAAAATAAAGACTTTAATTAAAAAATATAAGTGAATTGTAATCTAAATTTGATCAGTAATTAAATTCAGCAATAATTGCAATGATATTTAAGTTCTAAAGTAAATTGTAAACTAAATTTAAGCTTTAATTAAATTTAGCCATAATTACAATGAAACCTTAAGTTCTAAAGTAAATTGTTATCTAAACATAAGCATTAGTTAAGTTTAGCTATAATTGCAAGCAAATTTGAGTTCTAGAGTAAATTGGTATTTCAATTTTCGTAAATATTTGATTTAAAAGTAATTCAAGATTTAAAATCTGAAGTTCAAACTTAAATTTAATTCAATATAAAGTTAAAGCATTTAAATTCGATTCGATTTGAAATATCGATTTAAATTTATAAATGAACTTAAATTTAATATAATTTAAGTTGAGTTTTGTATATCTATGTTAAATTAATATACTTTAAAGTTTAATTGAAATATAATTTGAAGTTAAATTTTAAGTTTATGATTAATTAATAATTGATAAATAAATTCAAAGCAATGTTTTTGTTAAATGTTATTTGTTGATTTGTCTTTTTATTTGTCATGGAGTAAGTTTTTTGTATTTCAGCTTAGGATGATGCAGTAAGGAACGAAAAGAATTCGTAAAGGGGCATATTCACGAATAACCGGCGAAGCAAGGAATATGCTATAGGCTGACTTTTAGGTCAGCGGGCGGGTCGCATTGTGCAAAAAGAACAGCACAAAGTAGGTTCATTAGAAACTGAGGCGCTCGGGAATCGTCATGTCATTTTCTTTCTTTCGAAATTTCTTTTTCTTTTCATCGTAAATTTTTGACACGCATTTAAATTTTAATGTAACGGTTTTAGCGCGAAAACGAACCACCATTTTCCGGCAAGTTCAGACGGGCAAGAACGTTCACGCGTGTCACGCTCTATTTAAACTTAGATCGCTATAAATCTTGTCTCCTATTTGAAATTTCTGATTAGATTATTTGAAATCTCTGCTACTTTTATTTTGCTATTCTCTAGATTTTCTTTGGTTTTTTCGCGTGCATATCTCAATTTTTGTTTAAGCTCAATTAAATAGTTATCAATATCATAGTTTTTTATATTATTGTTATAAATTTCGCCAGCTAATGCGTAGATTCTGCCATATACAAGCTCGAATGGAGAATAATTCGTCATTTTTTAGATATTCATGGTTTCTCTCAACTGTTCCTATCGTCTCATGATGATAAGGTGTTGAAGTACGTTTTTCGATTTGTAAAGCTTTGCATATGTTCTCTAGTAGTTCATTTACAAATTCGGTTCCTTTATCAGTTTTCAGTTTCTAGTCACTGTTTCAAATACTGTAGATGGAGTTTCCGTTATGCACATTTGTCTCTGGTATACTTTATTATTTTCGTTTCATTGCATAGATTACAATTATTTATATATGTTTTTACCATTTTGGACAGATTCTTCCAAATGTGTTTTTGTTTTAATTTCGCGATGCATCTTTTGATACCTACATGACCTCCTGTTCGTGTGTCCTGATGCTGTTTGATCAGCTGCATTTGTTCTTCTTTATTTTTAATTTCATTAGGGGGCTGATACAATATTATTTTTAACGCGTTTTTATTTTTATGCTGCAGCTTACTATATAATTCTTTTAATTCTGGAACTGTTATCAATGTGAATATCTCATCATTCGTTCCCAGCGCTAGCGCTTTTATCTCTTGTTCTTGTATTTTTCATATTTACTTCCTCAGAACCAATTTTAACTCTGGTAAAGATTTTTCGTGTAATATCGCAAGAACTTTATTCTGAGCAATGATTATTTTATCATTTTTACCTTGATTTTTCGATGTTGACTTCCTCTGAACCAATTTTAACTCTGCTAAAGATTTTTCGTTTAACATCTCAAGATTTTCTGCTCTTTCAAGATTCTTATTTTTGGAATTATTTATAAATTTTAATCTTTTTAGGCCTTTAACTTCCGAAAATGATGTAGCTTTCATATATGTAGTTGATCAGACTGCATTCGCTGAGAACTAGCACCACTGTTCAGTTTTTTCGTGTACACATTATATTCTTTATTTAATTTTTCTTTTCCCGCCCTTGTAAGTACTTGCACGTGCTTTTCTTTTGGTATCATTTCTTTTAATTTATTTGAATCTATTTTTATTCGTGAGAGTGCATCTGCATTCGTGTTCATTTTGCCCTGTTTGATAATTATTTCAAAGTCGTAATCCATTAAATCTAAACGTATTCTTGCTAATTTTGATGATGGATTTTATGCGTAAATAGACTCACTAAAGGTCTGTGATCTGTATATACTGTAAACTTTCTTCCGTAGAGATACGGTCTAAAGTAGCTTATCCCCCAATGTATTCCAAGTAGTTCTTTCTCGATGATTGCTTTGTTGACTTCATGTTTGCTTAGAGTTTTCGAGGTGTAAGCTATTGGATTATCTTGTCCTGGTTCATCTTGGGATAAGACTGCTCCTAATTCGTATTGTGATGCGTCTGTTGTCAGAATAAATGGTTTCTCGAAATTTGGATATGCTAACAGTTGCGGTGATATCAGGTTTTCTCGCAGTGTGTTGAAGGCTGTGTTGCATTCTTTTGTCCAGTTGAACAGTTGTCCTTTCTTTAACAATTGATTTGAAGGTCGAGCAATTTCTGCAAAATTTTCAATAAATTTTCTGTAATAGTTGCAGAATGCTACGAGTCTACGTGTTTCGAATCCAGCGTCCTTCGGTTGTGGGTAATTCCTTATAACGTCGTGTTTTGCTGGATCTGTTATATATATATACTTGTTGAGATATTCACTTTCTATGTAAATTAATTGATCTGGCAGCAGTTTAAGTTAGTTTTTAATACAGATGTCACTGTTGGCATTTTTGTTTCCCCACTTTTCCGTTTTGCTTTGATATTGTTCGGACGTGTAAGCTCACAACATTATTAGTAAATCTTAACAGGTTATAAGCCCAGATACGCAAGTTTAGCGTAAGTGTACAGATTTTGAGCTCAGTGTTTTATGGACGGTGAAATTATTACATTTGACGACTCGGTTCCGCTAGACTCTGCATTTGTTTCGGATCTTATCGAAAATATAATCGACATCATTGCCAATTGTGTTGGCCAAAGCTCTTTATGCACAATGGTTGGTGCGAACCCTACAATAAGCAATACGTACAACATTCGATTAAAATTCAATTAATCAATAATATTCAGTCGACTAAAACAAATTAAAAATTTCGACAACCAGAAGAATACGTCCACATATTCGAAAAATAAGTGGCGGAAGCCCGAAATTCGAAATAATAAAGCTACATCATATAGCAAGTCCTTAAACAGACGGTTTAACAAAGCTATGCAGCAAACAAGAAATAACCACAACTGATGGCGCAAAATGTGCATAATATAAATGTGCACTTTGTACATGTCGTTCAGCAGAACCTCCATGGCTCAAGTGTTATGAGCGGCCGTCCACATATATAATTCATGGAATGGTCGGGGGCTCGAATCGCATTACAAATTAACCAAAAACTGGTCTGATGAGGCTATGTACATATATACATATGATGTGGTAATAGCCGAAACATATGTCACCAATTACCAGGTTAAATTGTTCCATTTGTTATCTTTGTCATGTTTGTTTAAAAAAAAGCATTAACCGAATTGTGAAATTTCATATGAATATCGGTTACTGCAATTGACTGTAAATTCGATTAAAATTCAATTAATTAATAATATTCAGTCGACTAAAACAAATTAAAAATTTTTAATGTATAAAGATTAATCTTAAATAAGAATTTTAATTTATAATTATTATTTTTAATAATTGTAAATTGTCTAAGCTGATTTCACTCCGTCTATCTATCATTTTTCTCCCTTTCCTTTAGGCGTGACAGTTCAAAAAAATCGTTTGAGCGGAATGAAGCATTGGTAGATGCAACTTTTTCTTAATGAAAGTTGAATTCTGCAAAATGCCTTCATTTTATAAGAAAAGTTTTATTTATTGTTTCTTCCTTTTTCTAAGAGAAATAAGAAAAAGAAAAAGAATACAATCTTGTAGATATAAAGTTTCAAATGAATTTATTTTTTTTTCTATGTTTCCTTAAAAAAACTGCAAAACATCCTTAGCTTACTTACATTTCGATTGAATTTTTTTGTAGAAACTTTAGCAATTTTTGTGTGTTTTTGTAAGAATTGTTTCATGAATTAGTCCTCAATAAGTAAAATTTTGCATATTATTTAATTTAACACTTATTTATTTAGTTACATAATATATTTTTATATACAAATTATTTATTTGAGCTTGCAGGTTCGATTGATTATTTTTTTTTTTTTTGGGTTTGTATATTAAAACCATTCGGTTTTGATAACAAGTCTGCTCAGACCTGTTATGAACCTGAGATCGAGTAGGGGCAGATCTGAAAACATTAAAGGGAGGGGAAATTCTGCACCGGTCGTTAGAGGCCGTTTAGGTAGATCATTCTCTAGGTCACCAACGACTGTTCAGATGATATCTACAACCACTAGCCCAACGGGCACTACAACAGCTCCTATCATGTCCACTCAGCAGAATAATCCCGCGACAACAGCTAGTTCAAGCCTGGTAGGTAGTGTTAGTGTAGGAACAAACGCTGGCACTAGTTTAAATACTAATACTACTGTACCTTCACCACCTTACAGCAGCATAACTGCTCAAAGTATTAGGCAAGAATTCGGGAATAATAATAATAGTGACAATAGAGTACCGCAATGAAATCCCTTGATGGTAACACCTAACATTATTGTAAACGAGCAAGGTTTAACACTGCGTGATTACGTTAGTGCAAGCTCGGGATTAGTGCAAGCAAGCATAATGCACGAAGTTGAAGCCTGTATTCTCCGGCTCGTGACACGAGTAGTAGCTGAGTCGATGCAGGCAGAGAGAGAACGACATCAAGGTAATATGTCTTCTCCATCCCTGAACTCATTTCGCGAGCGAGCACAAGCAGGTCAAAGTAACACAAATATTAACCATTCACTACAGGATGTTCCACAACAACCATCAAATATAGAACAACGACAACAAACAGCAGACACAATACCCAAACCCACAATTAATTCCGCAGCAAAATCCAACAAACTTCTACGCTCATTACAGCCACCTACCTCAATCAAAGCCTTTAGACCTGAGCAAATAGGGGATTAAATTTGACGGAACGTCAAAATCTAACACAGTCGAAGATTTTTTGTTTAAAGTTGAGGTTTTGAGTCAAGACTTCGGTTGTCCCTGGGAAGAACTGACGAAAAATTTTCATCAGCTTTTGTCAGGTGAGGCATCTGAATGGTTTTGGAGTTACCGTAGATCGAATTCAATTGTGAACTGGGAATCACTAAAAGTGACAATGCAGCAAAAATTCAGAAGATTCGAAAGTGACTATGAGATTCAGAGGAAAATTATGGAGCGACGTCAAATGTACAATGAATCTGCTGAAGATTTTTGCAAAGCGATCATTGTTTTAAAAAATCAGATGCGCGAGCAAATACCTGAACTCGAATTAGTAAGAATAGTCAAAGATAATCTGAAGGACGGCGTGTCACAGTTAGTATTTCCCATTTCAATAACCTCATTGGACAGATTGTTAGATGAGTGTAAACGCGCGGAAAGAAACATCGCAAAACGCCTAAAAGAGCGAGACCACTTCCGTAATACACAACCTCGGAAGCTACATGAGCTAGAGTTAGACGATGTACAACAGGACTATTTTGAGCTGGAAGCTATAAATGTTTCACAGCCTATGCCAAGACCCAAACCGCAGTTAGTCTGTTGGAATTGTCGCGTAGCAGGCCATAGCTTTTTTGAGTGTACCTCTACTCAGAGGAACATTTTTGCTATATATGTAGTACTGAAAATGTAATTACCCCTAATTGCAACCGATGCCAGGGAAACGGACAGAGATACACGAAACCAGCTGGGGTTTCCTGTCAAATTCCACAGAACCAGCAAAAATAGAAGTTGAGTTCGAAAATTTAAAGATAGAGAGCGATAAAGTAAGGATATTAGAAGATAAGATAAGAAAAATTGACTCAGATGATTAGGTTAGCAAATTAAGAGAAATAATCCCATACCATGTTAGATTAGAGAACTCTGGAAAAGAAAATACAGATTTTTGACAAAAATAATTTTGAAGCCAGTAAAAAAATTTTAGACACAAGAAAAAGATCCAGTGATCCATGATCAAAACTGCAGATGGTAAAAGCCAACAAATCATAGGTAAAGTGATAGCGAAAATAACATGTCAAAATAAAACCGAAGACATAACTCTTTATTTAGTGCCGTTACTTGCACAAAGCCTTTATTTGGGTATCGACTTTTGGAACAAATTTAATATTATTCCGTTCATGATTAGTAGCTTAAAAGATGAACGTGTAGAAGCCGAAGTTGATGCACCTAAAATGCATGTTTTGACCAGAGATCAGCGGTGGCAGCTAGAACTAGCAAAATCCGAATTTAGGTGTTACACGAAATACGGTTTAGGAAGAACGCACTTGAAAGAGCATAAAAAAGATACAGAGAACGCTTCTGCAAAAAAATGAGATGCTATCCCATTTCACCAGCAGTTCTAAAATTGACCTATGATGAACTGGATAGAATGCTCAGTTTAAATGTGATTGAACCAGCAGTTCAAGCTAGCTGGAACAATAGAACGACTTTAGTCATGAAACCCGGTAAAAACAGACTTTGCCTAGATGCAAGGGAATTAAACAAGGTGACAATTAAGGACGCTTATCCAAACATCGATGGTCTACTGAGTAGGCTCGGTGACACAGTTTTCATTTCGGCGGTAGACTTGAAAGATGCTTTCTGGCAAATCCCTTTGGAAGAGGCTAGTCGTCCAAAAACTGCATTCACTGTGCAGGGTAGGCCACATTCCAATTTAAAGTAATGCCCTTCGGCCTTTGTAACGCCGCACAGCGGCTATGCAGACTCATGGACAAAATTATACCGTCCGAAATGAAGGATCGTGTCCTAGTCTATCTAGATGATTTATTGATAATGTCACCCGATTTTAAAAATCACTGCGAAATGTTGAAAGCTGTAGGTCAGAAATTGACAGCAGAAGGCTTAACAATAAACATGCAGAAGTCAAAGTTTTGTTTTACCGAGGTCAAATACTTAGGATATCTAGTTGGAGGAGGGAAATTAAAAATAGATCCCAGTAAAATTGAGGCAATAGTTCGTTTAACTGCGCCAAAAAAACGTAAAACAAGTTAGGCAATTTTTAGATACTGCCGGATGGTACCGCCGGTTTATCTAACTATGCTACTCTGAGTGCGCCTATCACAGATTGTTTAAAAAAGTCACCAAAGTTCAAATTCACTCCAGAAGCTCTTCAAGCATTTGAAAAATCAAAAGAAGCCTTAATATCAAGTCCTGTTTTGGTCAGCCCACATTTTGACAAACATTTTTTCGTTCAATGTGATGCGTCGGATGTGGGCATCGGTGCAGTTCTTTTTCAGGAAGACGAGGCTGGAGAAGAACATCCAATTGAGAATTTTTCTCAAAAGCTTAATTCAGCTCAAAAAAATTATTCCGTCACTGAAAAGGAATGTTTGGCCGTTGTAGCCGCAATAGTCAAGTTTCGACCATATATTGAATTGATGCCCTTCACAGTGATTACTGATCACTCAAGTTTGAAATGGCTGATGAAACAGAAAGACTTAAATGGTAGACTGGCAAGATGGAGTTTAAAACTCCAAGGTTTTGCATTTGACATCGAACACCGTAAAGGTACCAAAAATTTAGTGCCTGACATGCTCTCGAGATTCGATATGGAAGAGTTAGATATAGATAGCCATTCATCAATTATTGATCTGAATTCAGACGCGTTCAAAAGCGGAAAGTATATGATTTTAATTCAAACGATTGTAGAAAATGAAGATAGACTTCCAGATATCAAAATTCTTGATGGGTATGTATATAAACGCACAAACTTTTATGATGGTGACTCAATAAGTGAGGATCACTCATGGAAATTATGGATTCCAGCCGAGTTAACAAAAAACATTGTGGAATATGCGCATACATCAAAAATTGCGATACATGGAGGTATAGCAAAGACCGTAGGTAGGATACGCGAGTATTTTTATTGGCCTGGGATGTGTACAGAAGTACGCGATTACATCAGAAATTGTGAAGTTTGTAAATAATGCAAACCTGCCAATAAGACACTCCGACCACCTATGGGTAATAAGGTCTTAACCGTCAGACCATTTCAAAAACTTTATATAGATTTTCTAGGACCATATACACGATCAAAAAGTGGAAATTCTCTTATACTAATTGTCTTAGACCATCAAACAAAGTTTGTCTTGCTAAAAGCTTTAGCGAAAGCTTCCGCAAAAGTTGTTGTTAAATTTCTAACAATGGAAGTGTTCCATAAGTTTGGAGTACCCGAAACTATCCACTCCGACAATGGGTCACAGTTCGTTGGGAAAGAGTTTAAGGAACTTATGGACACATTTGGAATTATTCATATGAAATCAGCTTTCCACGCTCCACTAGCGAACGCGAGCGAAAGGGTTAAACAATCTATTTTAGCCTCGATTAGAACTTTTTTAGATAGTGATCAGGCGACTTGGGACCAAAACTTGTCAAATATTGAATGTGCGCTTAGGTCATCAGTACACTCGTCGATAGGCATGACTCCATATTTTGCATTGTTCGGTAACAATATGATTACACATGCAAGCGCTTATAAAATTGCCAGAAAACTAAACATTTTAGAAGATACTGAAGCGAATATTCTTACAAAATCGGAAAGGTTGGAGCTTATTAGAAATAAAGTGCAGAAACAGCTGCACAGAGCTTAGGAAAAAACGTGAAGACCTATAACAAGCGCAGCAGGGAAATCGTTTACAAACCAGGGCAAGAAGTTTTTCGCAAAAATTTTATTCAAAGTGACTTCAGTAAAGGAATCAATTCTAAGTTGTGTCGTCCCTGGCTAAAATTTCGCATAATTAGTCGAATAGGTAAAAGTATGTACGAAGTGGAAGACATGACGGGTAAACGCATAGGCGTCATACATGCTCAACACTTAAAGCAATTGGTACCAACATTAGTCGTAGCATCTGAACAGTTAGAGTTGCCAGTAAACTTGTGTGTGCAAACACCACCAATCATGTCAATCTTGCTTTCTAGTAGTGTTGCCAGATTTTACCAACTTCGACCATTTTTTTTTTATTAGTCTGCCTATTACAAAGGAGCAAACAGTTGTAAGCGGTGCCATACTTTGTGAACAAGTGCTAACAGTTTAAGGATTTGGTTCGCTTTGAGGACTGCCGACCCGATCTCAGGTTCTTTATGGGACTTACTTGCAAAATGTATGAGCAGAGAGTATGTAAACAATAGATTGAAAATAAGTAATGTAGGAAGCATTTATTACGTTTCATGTTTTGGTTGCAATTATAAGCGATTAAGAAATGTTTATCATCGGCAATCAACAGGCCGCCTACGAAAAACATCGGCGTCTGAACGATGTGGCACCAAAACCCAGATGGCCGCGGGGAAGTGCCGAACAAGATGATTGGCAGGCATGTAAAAGTGAAATCAACAAGAAGGTCAAGAGTCTGCAAAAGATTTGTGAATTTCACAAGCGATATGTGAAAACTCATCCGAGGTACCATGTTGAGTGGAAAGCGTTTTGGAAACGCCACATGGACGAGATGAACGCCGACGGCAATGATCCTAATACATATAACTACCGGCCAAAATGGCGTTTGTACTTTGAGTGGTATATGGAGAAATGGTACTTGGAAATGGTTGAACGAATTAAAAGAAGAGCAAAAGAACGATTTGGCCTACAATGGCAAATGTTCGACTAATGACGTCAATGTAGCATATTCTGAGGTGGATACGCTGGAGTCGCTTGTCTCATTACATTAATTAACTATTAAAGTTCTTGCCAGCTGTCAAACTCAGTAAAACTCATCTCTGAAACTAATATAGATAGTTCATACAAACAAAAAAAAAAAACAATAAGCCGGTAGAATCAGCTAATTCACTTTAAGAAAATACATTTTTTTTGCTCGCTGCACATTAAAGTTATTCAATCACGCATTCCGGTGTTTTGTCGATGTCGTGTCCGGCCGCAGATGCTCCCAACCAGTCGGACAACGCAGGCATGTGATCCAAATGGCTGGCTTTGTGGCGAACACCAACAGCTCGCACGCAACAAACTCGTGTGAAAATGAAAGGCAGAAAAAAAATACAAGAAAAAAAACCGAGGATGAACGAATTTCCGGCATCCCTGGTTCTTGAGAATTGAGCTGACATTGGAAGCAGGTGCCGTAATCAGGAAAGAGTTTTCCCATCCGAAGTGACAAAACAATAAACGAACAAAATCAGCACGGATTAAACTAAAACTGAAACAAGCGCAGTTAACTAAGTTAATCAATAATTGAACATACATACATAATAAAATTAAAATAAAGTTCGAAAAAAACAGAAGAAACCTCGCTGGTAACAGCGAAACACCTGTGGCGCAGTCCCTATTGCCCAAACAGTATTAATAAAGCTAAGAGGAAAATTACATTCGAAAAAGAAAGGGAAAATCTAAAAATAAAATCAAAAGTAAAACCTAAAAAGAAGAAAAATAATAAAAAAAATTAAAAATAAAGATAAAAGTAAATCCTTAAAATAAGGAAGTTCCTAATAAAATTCTTAAAATACGAAATATTATATAAAAAACCTGAAAGAAGGAAAATAATAGAAAAAACCTAAAAAGAAGAAAAATAATAAAAAAAAATTAAAACTAAAGATAAAAGTAAATCCTTAAAATAAGGACGTTCCTAAGAAAATTCTTAAAATACGAAATATAATATAAAAAAACCTAAAAGAAGAAAAATAATAGAAAAAACCTAAGAAGAAGAAAAATAATAAAAAAAATTAAAAATAAAGATAAAAGTAAATCCTTAAAATAAGTTAGTTCCTAAGAAAATTCTTAAAATACGAAATATAATATAAAAAAACCTAAAAGAAGAAAAATAAAAGAAAAAACCTAAAAAGAAGAAAAATAATAAAAATAAAAATAAAGATAAAAGCAAATCCTAGAACAAGGAAGTTCCTAAGAAAATTCTTAAAATACGAAATATAACATAAAAAAACCTAAAAGAAGAAAAATAATAGAAAAAACTTAAAATGAAGAAAAATAATAAAAAAAATTAAAAATAAAGATAAAAGTAAATTTTTAAAATAAGGAAGTTCCTAAGAAAATTCTTAAAATACGAAATATAATATAAAAAACCTAAAAGAAGAAAAATAATAGAAAAAAACCAAAAAGAAGAAAAATAATAAAAAAAAATTAAAAATAAAGATAAAAGTAAATCCTTAAAATAAGGAAGTTCCTAAGAAAATTCTTAAAATACGAAATATAATATAAAAAAACCTAAAAGAAGAAAAATAATAGAAAACACCTAAGAAGAAGAAAATTATTAAAAAAAATTAAAAATAAAGATAAAAATAAATCCTTAAAATAAGGAAGTTCCTAAGAAAATTCTTAAAATACGAAATATAATATAAAAAAACCTAAAAGAAGAAAAATAATAGAAAAAACATAAAAAGAAGAAAAATAATAAAAAAAACTAAAAGTAAAGATAAAAGTAAATCCTTTAAATAAGGAAATAACAAAGAAAAACATGAAAAATAATAAAAATAAAAGTAAAACCTAAAAAAAGGAAATATAAATCCTTTAAATAAGGAAATAACAAAGAAAAACATGAAAAATAATAAAAATAAAAGTAAAACCTAAAAAAAGGAAATTTATACTCCTCTGAAAAAGCAGCGATCCCGTCCAGCGCAGCCAGCTAATCAACAAAGAAGTTTACCGGCGAAGTCATCAACCCACAGCGTGAGCAGCAGCTGTATCAAAACGCAAGTATCCATGTAATTTTTGCTGAAAAGAAAAACTGATTCGTATTTGTTTAAAAAAAAAAAATAAGTATATGTATGTTAAGAATATTATTCTAAGTAAAAATAAGAGATTGTAATTTGTGTCGTAGTTTTTTTTTTAATAAAAGAGGCAAGAGTCAGAAATAAAAGTAAAGCAGGAAACAGAAATTTCTATATCTTGAATATAAAGTCTAAGTTTATTATTTGATTCTATCGAAAAACTAAATTTTCTTTTTTTTGTTTCGAATCTCAAAATTTTTTTTTCTTTTTTTCGTGTCCCTTAAAGTTTAAAATACCCAGTAGGAACTTGGCGCCAGGCACCTATTAGGAATATTTCAGATAAATAAGAATGAAAAGTAGATAAATTGGTCAAAGATAGAAAGAAGAGATAGTGAATTTAGATAGAACCAAAAAAATAAAGAAAAACAACAAAACTAAAAAATAACTTAGAAATAAAAAATGTAATAATTTACTTACCACATGTTTATATTATACTTACTTTGTATGTATGTGTTGTGCCATCCATGTTTGTCCATAATAATGTCGTAATAAAGAACCTAAATAAAAAAATAAAGACTTTAATTAAAAAATATAAGTGAATTGTAATCTAAATTTGATCAGTAATTAAATTCAGCAATAATTGCAATGATATTTAAGTTCTAAAGTAAATTGTAAACTAAATTTAAGCTTTAATTAAATTTAGCCATAATTACAATGAAACCTTAAGTTCTAAAGTAAATTGTTATCTAAACATAAGCATTAGTTAAGTTTAGCTATAATTGCAAGCAAATTTGAGTTCTAGAGTAAATTGGTATTTCAATTTTCGTAAATATTTGATTTAAAAGTAATTCAAGATTTAAAATCTGAAGTTCAAACTTAAATTTAATTCAATATAAAGTTAAAGCATTTAAATTCGATTCGATTTGAAATATCGATTTAAATTTATAAATGAACTTAAATTTAATATAATTTAAGTTGAGTTTTGTATATCTATGTTAAATTAATATACTTTAAAGTTTAATTGAAATATAATTTGAAGTTAAATTTTAAGTTTATGATTAATTAATAATTGATAAATAAATTCAAAGCAATGTTTTTGTTAAATGTTATTTGTTGATTTGTCTTTTTATTTGTCATGGAGTAAGTTTTTTGTATTTCAGCTTAGGATGATGCAGTAAGGAACGAAAAGAATTCGTAAAGGGGCATATTCACGAATAACCGGCGAAGCAAGGAATATGCTATAGGCTGACTTTTAGGTCAGCGGGCGGGTCGCATTGTGCAAAAAGAACAGCACAAAGTAGGTTCATTAGAAACTGAGGCGCTCGGGAATCGTCATGTCATTTTCTTTCTTTCGAAATTTCTTTTTCTTTTCATCGTAAATTTTTGACACGCATTTAAATTTTAATGTAACGGTTTTAGCGCGAAAACGAACCACCATTTTCCGGCAAGTTCAGACGGGCAAGAACGTTCACGCGTGTCACGCTCTATTTAAACTTAGATCGCTATAAATCTTGTCTCCTATTTGAAATTTCTGATTAGATTATTTGAAATCTCTGCTACTTTTATTTTGCTATTCTCTAGATTTTCTTTGGTTTTTTCGCGTGCATATCTCAATTTTTGTTTAAGCTCAATTAAATAGTTATCAATATCATAGTTTTTTATATTATTGTTATAAATTTCGCCAGCTAATGCGTAGATTCTGCCATATACAAGCTCGAATGGAGAATAATTCGTCATTTTTTAGATATTCATGGTTTCTCTCAACTGTTCCTATCGTCTCATGATGATAAGGTGTTGAAGTACGTTTTTCGATTTGTAAAGCTTTGCATATGTTCTCTAGTAGTTCATTTACAAATTCGGTTCCTTTATCAGTTTTCAGTTTTTAGTCACTGTTTCAAATACTGTAGATGGAGTTTCCGTTATGCACATTTGTCTCTGGTATACTTTATTATTTTCGTTTCATTGCATAGATTACAATTATTTATATATGTTTTTACCATTTTGGACAGATTCTTCCAAATGTGTTTTTGTTTTAATTTCGCGATGCATCTTTTGATACCTACATGACCTCCTGTTCGTGTGTCCTGATGCTGTTTGATCAGCTGCATTTGTTCTTCTTTATTTTTAATTTCATTAGGGGGCTGATACAATATTATTTTTAACGCGTTTTTATTTTTATGCTGCAGCTTACTATATAATTCTTTTAATTCTGGAACTGTTATCAATGTGAATATCTCATCATTCGTTCCCAGCGCTAGCGCTTTTATCTCTTGTTCTTGTATTTTTCATATTTACTTCCTCAGAACCAATTTTAACTCTGGTAAAGATTTTTCGTGTAATATCGCAAGAACTTTATTCTGAGCAATGATTATTTTATCATTTTTACCTTGATTTTTCGATGTTGACTTCCTCTGAACCAATTTTAACTCTGCTAAAGATTTTTCGTTTAACATCTCAAGATTTTCTGCTCTTTCAAGATTCTTATTTTTGGAATTATTTATAAATTTTAATCTTTTTAGGCCTTTAACTTCCGAAAATGATGTAGCTTTCATATATGTAGTTGATCAGACTGCATTCGCTGAGAACTAGCACCACTGTTCAGTTTTTTCGTGTACACATTATATTCTTTATTTAATTTTTCTTTTCCCGCCCTTGTAAGTACTTGCACGTGCTTTTCTTTTGGTATCATTTCTTTTAATTTATTTGAATCTATTTTTATTCGTGAGAGTGCATCTGCATTCGTGTTCATTTTGCCCTGTTTGATAATTATTTCAAAGTCGTAATCCATTAAATCTAAACGTATTCTTGCTAATTTTGATGATGGATTTTATGCGTAAATAGACTCACTAAAGGTCTGTGATCTGTATATACTGTAAACTTTCTTCCGTAGAGATACGGTCTAAAGTAGCTTATCCCCCAATGTATTCCAAGTAGTTCTTTCTCGATGATTGCTTTGTTGACTTCATGTTTGCTTAGAGTTTTCGAGGTGTAAGCTATTGGATTATCTTGTCCTGGTTCATCTTGGGATAAGACTGCTCCTAATTCGTATTGTGATGCGTCTGTTGTCAGAATAAATGGTTTCTCGAAATTTGGATATGCTAACAGTTGCGGTGATATCAGGTTTTCTCGCAGTGTGTTGAAGGCTGTGTTGCATTCTTTTGTCCAGTTGAACAGTTGTCCTTTCTTTAACAATTGATTTGAAGGTCGAGCAATTTCTGCAAAATTTTCAATAAATTTTCTGTAATAGTTGCAGAATGCTACGAGTCTACGTGTTTCGAATCCAGCGTCCTTCGGTTGTGGGTAATTCCTTATAACGTCGTGTTTTGCTGGATCTGTTATATATATATACTTGTTGAGATATTCACTTTCTATGTAAATTAATTGATCTGGCAGCAGTTTAAGTTAGTTTTTAATACAGATGTCACTGTTGGCATTTTTGTTTCCCCACTTTTCCGTTTTGCTTTGATATTGTTCGGACGTGTAAGCTCACAACATTATTAGTAAATCTTAACAGGTTATAGGCCCAGATACGCAAGTTTAGCGTAAGTGTACAGATTTTGAGCTCAGTGTTTTATGGACGGTGAAATTATTACATTTGACGACTCGGTTCCGCTAGACTCTGCATTTGTTTCGGATCTTATCGAAAATATAATCGACATCATTGCCAATTGTGTTGGCCAAAGCTCTTTATGCACAATGGTTGGTGCGAACCCTACAATAAGCAATACGTACAACATTCGATTAAAATTCAATTAATCAATAATATTCAGTCGACTAAAACAAATTAAAAATTTCGACAACCAGAAGAATACGTCCACATATTCGAAAAATAAGTGGCGGAAGCCCGAAATTCGAAATAATAAAGCTACATCATATAGCAAGTCCTTAAACAGACGGTTTAACAAAGCTATGCAGCAAACAAGAAATAACCACAACTGATGGCGCAAAATGTGCATAATATAAATGTGCACTTTGTACATGTCGTTCAGCAGAACCTCCATGGCTCAAGTGTTATGAGCGGCCGTCCACATATATAATTCATGGAATGGTCGGGGGCTCGAATCGCATTACAAATTAACCAAAAACTGGTCTGATGAGGCTATGTACATATATACATATGATGTGGTAATAGCCGAAACATATGTCACCAATTACCAGGTTAAATTGTTCCATTTGTTATCTTTGTCATGTTTGTTTAAAAAAAAGCATTAACCGAATTGTGAAATTTCATATGAATATCGGTTACTGCAATTGACTGTAAATTCGATTAAAATTCAATTAATTAATAATATTCAGTCGACTAAAACAAATTAAAAATTTTTAATGTATAAAGATTAATCTTAAATAAGAATTTTAATTTATAATTATTATTTTTAAGTAAAAAAGTTTTAATTCATAAGGATTATTTTAAATTAAAAATTTTGATTTACAATGATTATTTAAAGTAAAAAAAAATTTAATTTATTGATTATTTTAAATAGAAATTTTGATTATTTTTATTTAAAAACGTTATTTTAATAGTATAATTATATTGTTATTTTTTAAATAGGAAAATAAGCGATTACAGTTAGTATATTCTGTTTACATATTTATCGTTTTTTTTTTATAAATTCCATTTTACAAATTTTTTCAACATATTGTTGTGAAATTTTTTATGCTTATTATTTATTATCTCTACTAATTATTTTATAAGGTCCGTGATATTGACTTTGATTTTTCTTTCTACTTTCTAATTTTACTAAAATGAGATCTCCCTCTTGGAAATTAGAAATATTCACATTTTAGTCATATTCAACTTTTCTTTTATGTTTGATCATTTCAATAATTTCTTTTACTTTGTAAATAGATGTTTAAAATTAATTTTAACTCGTTTGCATAATTGTCTATATCGTAAACTTTTGTATTATCTTTTATCACATCACCTGGAAGAGTTGGTAGTTTACCAAAAATTAATTCATAGGGAGAGTAACAAGTGTCCACATGAGATTTGTTGTATTGTATGCAAATGTATAGTACGGAATCCATTTATCCCATTCATTATCATCATCGAAAGAAAGAAGATATTCGTTAAGAGCTCTGTGGTTCCTTTCAAGTGCTCCTATTGTCTCGTGATGATGATAAGGTGCTGAAAAAATTTGTTCTATTTTCAACAATGTACATACGTTTTTCATTACTTCATTAGTGAACTCTGTTCCTCTATCTGATTTCAACGTTTTAAAACAACCGTATTTTAAGATTAATTGTTCTACAAGTGTTGTCGTAATTGATTTTGCGTCTTTGGTCTCAATGAGATGTGCAATAACAAATTTAGTAAGGTTGTTACGCGCGGCTATTGAAAAGAGGAAAAAACTCACTGATCGTTAGTGTCAATAACTAAGATCTCTCGGCTAGGGCGCGGTTTCCCTACGCCACTTCTATCCGTACTCATAGAAAAAAAAAATTTAAATTTAACACATACAAAAAAAATTTACCACAACAGGGAGCTGAAAAACTCCAAGTCACTTTCCTCAAATCCTTCCCGATGGCATCACGGCCTTACCACCTTGGCATTTCCCCTAAATTTACTGCCTAGCAGATCTTCATATTTTTATAAAAAAAAATATTTAATTTTGTTTTGATTTAATCTCTTTTAATTTCATTTTCTTTTTGTTTTTGCTTTTTTTTTTTTGTTTTTAAATTCGTAACACTAATTTATTGTTTTTAATATCAAATTAAATAGAAATTATTATTAAGAATATATTTTTTTGAAAATTTGTTTGGTATGTCATTAATACAAATTTTTAAAAAAAACTAAATTATAAAAAAAATTAAGCCAAAAAATAAAACTAAAATTACATGTAATTGAACTAAAATTTACAAGTTACAAAATTTCACATCAGTTAAAACTTGTGTAATTTTTCCCATTCTCGAAATGAATACTAAAAAAAAATAAAATACTTATTTTCTGGGGTACCCCGTTGCTTGTCGATGTTGTTGTTTCCTTGCCGTTGCTTGTTGTTGCTGGTGTTGATGCTGGCTGCTGCAGCGGCTATTTTATGTTAATAGTTTTATTTTGTAGGTTTCCGTTTTAATTACTTACATTTTTTTTTTCTTTTATCTTTTTTTTTGTTGTAAAGAATTTTATGTTGTTTTTTCATAAAAATTTTATTTTTATTTAAATGTCACTTTTGGACTTATCTGCCTCTTTTTTTAGTTTTGTTATGTCAATGTTTTTTTGAAACGTTAACCATTTTTTTGTTTCTACCGTGTTTTTCCTTATATGCGCTTTTTTCTTTTGTGTGTGCAGAGTGGAGCGCTGGCGCTTCACTACTCACATTTCCACGAACACGTTTTTCTTTTGATTATTTTTTTTTTATACACAACTACTTTCAATTTTTGATTTGCTCAATTTTGGTTCCAAAAACTTTTCGTATGCTTGAAATGTCAAGCATAGTGAAAGTTTCAATTTAAGAACAGAACTTTCAATGTACTTTTATTATTTAAAAGCTTTTTATTTAAAACATCACTTTTTCGCATAAATATTACGCTTCTTTTTTTAAATTTCTCTCTAAATTCGTTAATAGGACTGCCGTGTGCCACACTTGTCGCGCTTAAACTTGCTGTCAAAGCACAATTTTCTCTCAGTCTTTATGAAAAATGCGATTTATCTTTTCTTTCACACACGACGTCCCACACGCTAGCAACCTCTGCGACCAACGCGGTTGAAAATGTTTCAGCAATTGAACCTTTCCATGCACACATCTACTGTGTGTCTCTCTTCTCGCATGATGCCGCTTGTCCGTCCGTCCGCTAACCACGCCATACAAACACGCAGAAAAAAAATACCAATGGCATCATTGGCCCTTTAATGCCTACTTTTAAGTTTTTGACCTATTTGACATTTTTGGTTGTATAACCAAAATAAACTTAATTAATTTTTTTCATTTTGTAATAGATATTTTGAGCTAGACATAATTAAAGGCAATAGTGTATTTTTTTCTGTTTTCTCTAATTTGAATACGGGTATGAATTAGAATTAAAACCAAAACAAAATGTTTTTAAGCTTGAAAAAAAAGAATTTAAGTGTTAATAAGGACGCCTGAGTGGCTGTTCTTATTGGATGAACTGTCAGAAGCAGGTGTCAACTTGCAATTGGGCGATTTTATCGGATGATTTTTAACTATTTTAATATCTCAAGCAGCCGATAGATGGCTGAAAATTAAATTTGACATTTACACTTCAATTGAGGTATGTTCCCTAGAGCGGTTCAAAAAAAAAACTTTTTGATTTTTTCACGATGTGTCAGCGGATTACAATAGCCTTATATGTCTGGACAAGCCCCATTACTAGGATTAAGGTTAATATTGAAAACTGGATTAGCGCCCTCTGTTTTAAGTAAACAACCCATTTTCAAAAATCTTGATTTAAAAAATGCTGCAAGTTGTAGAGGCTATAAAATTTTTCAACGAAGTGGGTATGGTTTTCGGGAAACAATCGATCGGGAAATTCAAATCCGTGATTGATTTTTCTTCTTCTTCTTTTTTTCTTACAAAAAAATTGACAATTGACCGGACAAAAGTAAAAAAGTACCGATTTTCCACTTTCTAGCTCCAACACTTCAAATATCATGTTACCGCTGATCCCATTGAACATAATTTTTAATGAACTGATATTCCTTTAAATGAATGCCGAAACCGCATATCATTATCTTATTTCAAAACAAAGATATCTGCATTTTTCTAAATTAGCAGACCTGATTTTTTTCGAATCGTGGTCGACAAATTTGCATATTGAGGTGATTAAATTTTTTTTTTTTTCATACAGTTATTATCAATCTGGGAATTCGAATCCGTGATTAGTTTTTCTTCTTCTTCTTTTTTTCTTACAAAAAAATTGAAAATTGACCGGAAAAAAATTAAAAAATTCCGATATTGTACTTTAAAGTTGCAAAATCATCCCATATTATTTTTCTGCCGATCCCGTGTTACATCATTTTTAATGTACTGTTATTTGCTTAACAGAAAGCCGTAAGCCGCATATCATTTTCTTATTTCGAACCCGAGATATCTGCATTTTTCTAAATTAACAGAACTGACATAATTTGAACTTTTGAATATTTAAGAAAAATCTATAGAATAGTTCAATTATGGCAGTTTTGTTAATTTGGAAGAATGCAGATATCTCGGGTTTGCAATAAGGAAATGATATGCAGTTTACGACATTCTCTTAAGCAAATAACAGTACATTAAAAATGATGTAACACGGGATCGGCAGCAAAATAATATGGGGTGGTTTTGCAACTTTAAAGTACAATATCGGAATTTTTTAATTTTTTTCCGGTCAATTTTCAATTTTATTGTAAGAAAAAAAGAAGAAGAAGAAAAACTAATCACGAATTCGAATTCCCGGATTGATCGTTACTGTTTTAAATAAAAAAAATTAGAATCAGGTCTGTTAATTTAGAAAAATGCAGATATCTTTGTTTTAAAATAAGATAATGATATGCGGTTTCGGCATTAATTTAAGGAAATATCAGTTCATTAAAACTGATGTACCATGGGATCGGCGGTAACATAATATTTGAGGTGTTGGAGCTAGAAAGTGGAAAATCGCTACTTTTTTACTTTTGTCCGGTCAATTGTCAATTTTTTTGTAAGAAAGGAAGAAGAAGAAGGAAAACCAATCACGGATTTGAATTCCCCGATCGATTGTTTCCCGAAAACCATACCCACTTTGTTGAAAAATTTTAAAACCTCTACAACTTGCAGCATTTTTTAAATTAAGATTTTTTAAAATGGGTTGTTTACTTAAAACAGAGGGCGCTAATCCAGTTTTCAATATTAACCTTAATCCTAGTGATGGGGCTTGTCCAAACATATAAGGCTATTGTAATCCGCTGACACATCGTGAAAAAATCAAAAAGTTTTTTTTTTAACCGCTCTAATGTTCCCGCAACTTTCGCAAACCGCAATCGCGCTGACAAGTGAAAAGAAATCCGTAACAAGGTCACATTGCATTGTGAGTATGTAGCGGTAACCGTTTAAAATTCTAAGAGGTCCCACTGTGTCTTTTAAAATTGTTTCAAAGCAAGTCGTTGGTGTGTCTGTTATGGGGATCTGTTCTTTTATGTATTTTGTTTGTTTTGTTTTAGCGTTTTTTTAATTTTAGAATAGTTTTTCTAATTCCTAAATGTCCTCCTTGTGGTGAATCATGGAATTCTTAAATTAACTTGGCTTGCATGGATTTATTTAGTGATTTCCTAGGATTATTATTAACTTTCTGCTGCAGCTTGTTAAATCATTTTTTAAAATGTCTTTAAGCATAAATTTAAATATTTTATCTTCTTCATCTAGCGCTAGTTCTTTAATGTTTAATTTATTCATTCTGGATACTAATTTCTTCAGGATCAACTCTAGAGTTGCTGAATTGTCATTAGAACCTGCATGCATATTTTTATCATTTTTATTTTTATTTGATGATGGCTTCATCGTAGTCAAATCTGGATTCGTCGATTTATCGCTACAACTCACGTGCACAATTTCATTTATAATTTCGATACTAGTATCATTTTCATTTAAATATTTATTATCGCTTACATGTATTGTAACGAATTTACTGTCCTACCCTGTTTTGCATGCAAATTAGCAGAACACGCGATTTTTTTTTTTTGTCATTCTCCAATACTGTTGCAAGGAAAATATTGTACGAAGAAAGAATTTTTTTTTTTTGTTTGACAGTCGAAACGGTAGAAACAGGCCACTTCTGTTTTTTTGTGTCAGCTCATATTGCTTGCTCTTTTTTTTTCATGTATGCTATTATCATTGACATAAGAATTAGTCGTTATGTAGCATAAATGCATTGGTAAGCTGAGTTGGAGAAGGCTGACGTAGCAACGAGAAAGAAAACGTACTGGTGACAGTTGGCAAGCGTGGAACTCGTAATAAATAAAAAAAACGGAAAAGTTTCAATCGAAGGGGAATGCGTGATACGTGGCAGTATACAGTAGATCTTCAATGCGTGCAGAACATCGCGTGCGATATAAAGGGAAAAAATTTAAAAGACTCAGAAAAAAAAAATGTGTAACCGCGCTAAGTATAAACGATTACCAAAATTTTAGAAATAAAGTGCAGCGACTGTAACCAATAAAAGTGGAACTTTCCAAAATAAAGATTTATCGCGTAATTACAAAAAAATAATAACAAAAAAATTTCCACGTTTCTGTGTGGTGATCAACTTTATTCACAAAATACATAAGAGAATAAAACATATAAAAGTGTATAAGTGATTTTTCATAAAAAATTCAATAATTTGAGTTAAATAATATTATTTAAAAAAAAAAACGCAGTAAACTTTCCCCCAATTGTTATTTTTTTATATTTGAAGATAATCATTTACAAATTTTCAAGTACATTAATATTGCGATATACAAAAACAAAAAAAGGTAAAATTGAAAAACTAAAATCAAGGCGATAGAGAAGTGCGTGCTGAAATTAAAAAACGTCAAGCAAAGTAATTAAAATAATTAAAAACGTTAAATATTTCGTTGTTAGTCGGAAAAAGACGCGTTTGTAACAATGCTCCAAACTATTGTTTGTAAATTATTAGCAGAAGAACAAAGCAGCAGCCAGTCACCACACCTGCAGCAGCAGCAACGAGCAGCGGGGTACCCCACAATAAGGTTTTTTTTTATTCTAATATAAAATAAGTATATTTCTTTTATTTTTATTATTAAAATCATTAAATAGCAAGAAGCAAAAGCTGTTATTTTCTTTCTTTTCTTTTATTCTTAATCTATTTAAGCGGTTAGCTATAATTTGTTTTCCTATGTAAAAAAAATTGCATAAATAGAACCTTAATAAAAGTAACATTATTTTTATAATCTCAAAATGGAAAAAAAACAAAACAAAAATCTTTCTTCTCATTTAACTAAGAAGTAGAATGAATCTTTGCTGAGCAAAGTAGGAGGGGAGATGCCATAGAAAACTGACCATCATGCCGCGTGCATGAAATAGATTATTTTTTTTTTAACAGCCACCTGGGGTTCTTCTTCCTCTGCCAACGATTAGGAAAGTGATGAATTTATAAAATTCATTAACACAATAACAATACGGTTTCTTTTCATTTTTTCTTGCTACTTAATCCCTCTAAATTTTTCTATGCATACGCAAAAATGCGGCTTAGGGAAACCGCGACCCTAGCCGGGGAATCTTGGTGCTTATCACCAATGATTCGTGAGTTCGTCCTTTTATCGAAAGCCGAGCGTAACATAGATAGCGCCCAACGAAAGCAAAGGAACGAAATTGTTTCAATTTGATTCTTTCTTTCGAACATTTTTTTTTCGGTTTTTTTTTAATTCCGCTTCTAATTCTCTGCATTTCCGCTGGATTCTGGTTAAGCTGAATCTTACCCTTGGCGCGAGTGAGGCCTGGTGCAAGTCCCAGTCTCTGGATAATTTTCTGAACCGGTGCTGCGTGCGGTATCATGCTCAGCTCGAAGTCAGGGCAGGGTCAGCCAGATTTAGTGGAGTGGTCAGGGGAAGAGAAATAACCAGGTTCGCAGGTACAGTCTTTGGCATTTCCCCAGTTTATTCGCAGGCAAAGTTTTTTTTGAAAAAAATTCCTAAAACTAATATAACCATATTTATACCTTGAACATTTTGTTTCAAGAAAGAATTTCTTTTTTATAAATTTTCTTCCTTGCAGCATTTATTATAACACTTTAAAGTTATTTTGATTTTTTTTGCCACGCATATAGTTTTTTTTGGCAAATTTCAAAAACTAATTTAACTATATTTATACTAAAGAAAATTTTTTTTAAAAAAGGAAGATTTCTTTTTATAGATTTTCTCCTTTGCAGTATTTATTATAATACTTCAAAGATATTTTGATTCTTTTGCCACGCATATAGTTTTTTTTGGCAAATTTCAAAAACTAATTTAACTATATTTTATGCTGAAGAGAATTTTTTTTTAAGGAAAAAAAATCCTCTTTATAAATTTTCCTCCCTGCAGCATTTACCATAATACTTTAAATTAACTTCGATTTTGGTGCCACGCAATTTTTTTTTTTGCATAGCTGAACGACTCAACTGATTTTATAGGTGAAATTTATGGAAACTCGGTCTTCAAAAAAAAATAGCAACCAAGGTCGCAGGTCTTTAGGAAGTGGTAGGGGTCGCGGTAACCGTGCCGCATATCCGACTTCACCGGTTCCACTTAGTGATTCCGTTCTAGACCACAGTATTTTTTTTAGCCCACGTGCTGACGAAGGTTTTACACCTCACAGTCATAATTTCCAAAACGGTGCTGGTGAAAATCCTAGCAACCAAGACTGTGCCTTGTTTCGGTTCCTTAACCCTCAACGTCCTGTAAGTTCTCGGTTCAACATGGACCCGAATACTGGTTTGCCTATTGCTGGAAGTTCAGCTAATACTGATATAACCACCGTGGATTCTTTAGTAGCTTTATTGCAAAATACTATCCTCACTTCTCAGGAGGAGTTTAAGCGGGAGCTGAGGGCAATATCAGAAAACGTGACAGCACTTAATGCTGC